>OY720310.1:16116397-16741397 GCA_963082785.1 Philonthus spinipes
TTTTGGGTTTTACGGTATTTATAGGTATCGGCGTTGGTAAACTGTGACGTCTTGTTATGGATTCCTGAATGGGAGCTTCATTTGGAGGAATTTCTGCTGGCACAGTCCTCCGGACTCTTCTATATTGGATAGCTGGATCCGGCTGACATGCTAACGGTATGCAGAGTGTAGATGGTCTCTTGTAAACAGTTGCAGGTCTTCTAATATATCTGAAATAAAAGAGAAGGGTTACAATTTTGTTTAAAAAATAGTCTTTCGTTGCTTTACAATACAAGGTGGGCAGAATTAAATACTTGTCAGGAAATTCGTATTATTCAATAGATTGTTATTTTACTTCCATTAAAGAACGTCATTTTCCACTATTAGAGGATTACCACCACTTAAAATTGTTCCCATGCAAAACACTGAATCTTATATCAAAAATTTGCATTCAAATACAGTATAGTATAGTAGATATAGTGGTGATTCTCGTGTTTAATATAAGGCTGGTTTTAATGATAAAAACATGGTTTTAACGAAAAATCAAATTGGTGAAATGAAAAATGTGTTCATTAATTTGATAAAAAAACGCCTGAATTCTAAGATACGTTAAGCGATACAATTTCGAATGCGGTCAAATCCAAAAAGAACTGAATGGTTATACATCCAAATACAAAAAATAACATCATAGTGCGATAATGTAGAATAAAAATATAAGAGAAAATATATCAGAATTTACGGAAGAAATTAAAACGTCAATAGTGGTTAATATTTTTAGGAACAACTTCTGATTGAATATATCATCAGGTGTGATAGAAAAATTGAAAGTTACTTATATCTATATATTAAATGAAAAATATAAATATTGCATTTGTTTATGTTAGATAATTAGTTTATTATAAAATGAGATAAAATGAGCTCGTATTGATATTTTTTATTTGGTTTTTGTTACATTGTGAAGCTGAAACTCTCCTATTTATGCATGGAAAACGATTTCATTCAAGTGGCTTCCTCTGCTGGCCTTACAGCCATTCGGTTGGCAAAATTGTTGATGACATTTTCTATCACCCTGGATCTTATCTCACTCGAAGCAATTGTATTGTTGTAAATAGAAAAGAGTATTCATTCACTTGGTCACAGTTATTTAAATATATTAAATAAAAATGATTTGAAAATAATTAATAAATTATTTTCACATTTAGCTCTGTGACTTTTGACTTACGTTACGTAAGTACGTTAAAGAAATGTGTTTCAAAGCAGGAATTGTCTCTGGATTATCCGCATAAATACCCGAAATAAAAAAAAATCCAACGGTGTCAAATCGCAGCTGCGCGACGGCCAATTGACGTCTCCAAAACGGCTGATTATGTGGTTATCGAATTTGATGCGCTAAAGTTCGATCGTAAGTCGGCTTGTATGACATGTGGCGCCATTTTATTGAAACGAAAGATCGTTTATATCCGTAGTGTTGATTTTAGGCCATAACAAGTTGGTTAAGAAGGCTCTGTAGCGGTCACGGCTTTTCCAACATCATTTTCGAAGTAAAATGGGCCAATTATGCCACCACTCCAAAATCCACACCAAACTGTGACTTGATGGATGCATTGGTTACTGTACGATTGCGTGTAGCTGTTCTGAGCTATAAATCCTGCATTTCTGCCTGTTTACATATCCGCCGAGGTGGAAATGCGCTTCGTCTGAAAAGATGATTTTTCGAGCAAAATCGTCGCCTACACACTGAACTGATATCGAAACGGATAGTCATTTGCTTTCAATTTGTGACTCATCTGGACCTTGTAGGAGAATAATCCGAAGTCTTTGTGTAGTATTCTCCGCAGGCTGGATCGGCTGATGTTCAGTTGCTGCGATCGTCTTCGAGTTGAGGTCGATGGGTTTTCTGCCATACTATGTGCCACAGCCTCAATATTCTCGGATGTGCGGAGTTCTGTGACCACTTCTGTTATCCACCAGCATCCCTGTCTCCCGAACTTTCTTCGTCAATTTGCGTATAGCATCTTCGGTGGGCGCTTTATTACGGCCCATTTTTCTTTTCATAATTCGCACTGTTTGGGCTGCACAAGACTCATTTTCGAAATATGTTTGCAATATTTTAAACAAGCGAAAATATGCTTGTTTCATAAATGGGGTACTATTACTGACTGAACTGTCAAAATTTGATGTCTGTAGCTTGCTTAGTGTTGCCATACCACGAAATTCAGAAACGTGGCCCACCCTTTACTACCATTCATTACGAATATAATAAATTCCTATGTACTTGATGATCGATTTCCAAGTATTTGGAAAAATTTACTTATTGTGCCAAAAATAAAAAATGTAACTAGCTTTGGAGGCTTGAGGCCAATTAACAAAAATCGCCGAAAAGGTTATTAAAAAACATATTTGTAATTTTCTAATTGATTATTAAATTCTTTTATGTTACCAATCAGGATTTGATTAATTTTATAGCTGTGCAACAGCAATGCTGTCAATATGAGATGACATAAATAAGAAAGCAGATAGAGAAAATACCACCGCATTAATCCTACTCGTTTGTTTAAAAGTTTTTGATACCATCTGCCATCAAACATTATTAGCTGTACTGCATTATGTGGGATATTTAACTAATGCAATACAGTTTATAAAGTGGCATTTACACAAAAGTAGGCAGTATGTTGAAACTAATGCAGGTACATCGACTGAAATTGAAATAAATTGAGGGGTACCACAGGGCTTACTTCTAGGTCCAATTATATTTACCATATATACAAGTTGTTTAAACAAATGCATAAAATATTGTAAAGTTTATCTTTACGCCTACGATACACAATTACATTATTCATTTGATGCCAATGACCTTAATCCTGCTAATGATTAATACAGATTTGGAAAAGTTGGTATCAATGTCTAATAGACATAATTTGAAAATAAATGCATCATACAATTAATATTATTGTTTCAGGCTGATAAAATAGAATGCGTTTACTTAATTGAAAATTTGGGCCTAGTTGTTGACTCTAACCTCCGATTTAAAAAAATATATTGTTAAATACATCCAAAGCGCTTACTTAAATGTAAAGCATCTATATCTACATCGCCATATTCTCTCAGAAAATAAAAAACTTCAATTGTGTGACTATTTAGTTCTAAGTAATTTTAACTATTTCGACATTGTATGTACGACTTGTATAGACAAATATACACAACTCCGAGTCCAGAAGGTTCAGAATTCATGTCTGAATTTATATTGGCATAGTTAAATACGATCATATATATTATAAAATAAAAGTCGCAAAATGGCTAAATATGTAACAAAGATGGTCGATGCTAGCAGTATATTATTTCATAAGATTATACTCACCTGTACATTACAGTATTTATGTTCTGAAATTAAATTTAGCACGGATATTCATACTTTAAATAATTAATTTAACATTTTTTAAAAGATGTTTTACTTACAATATCTACAATGTATATAATTCTTTAGCAACAATTATTAAATTAAATAGAAAAGAGTATTATTAAATTATTGAAAGTGAACGCATTTAAAAACTTCTTTAAAAAAATGTTATTAGGTAAAAATGATATAATCGTCCTTCGTGTTTGAAAAAGACTCTGCTCATTGAAACATCAGTGAACCACCGATTTATAAATGTACGAAAAATATGAACAAATCTACCCCAATCAGGTACAAGTGAAAGTGTAAATTTTATTGAATGGTATATAACGAGAACCAATAATCAGCTGTTGAAGGATGGTCTGTCGGGCTGCGTTTATGATCGTTTTACAAGCACGAGGGACAACTTAACTAGGCCCGACTATACTGAATTGTTTTGAATAAAGCGGCATCCACTTTCCTGATTAGGCTATCTAGTTATTCCATCATACCTCTCCATCTTATTTAATACGGAAGTTCGAAGACAAAAAATAAAAATAAAGAATAGAAAAATTGAAATAGCAAATTATCATAACACGATGCATGCATCATTATTATTATTGTTTACTAGTATTTTGAAGGGCTAGGACCTAGATCAACTTAATTTGTTCCTAATCCTTTTTGGAGATAATATATATACAATCATCTTTATTTAGACAACATCATTACATAATCGTATATATACATTTATATTTAAATAAGAAAACAAATATTGTGTTAGCCTGTCCGGGCTATCGACCTGGGGTCTTTCTGCCCTGGAGGTAATATTTATTTAACCTAATTTACTTATTTTGAGTTACATTTATTAATGTAAGTTTATTTGCAAATAAATTAATAAAATAAAAAAAAATAAGCCTCGTGTCATCGATGATTATTATAATTTTCTATTTGATACAACTTTTTTTATTGGCCATCACATATTAACATTTTAACTTGTTTTCATTAAAAGCAATTGAAATAAATGCAGTGTGTCGAAGTATCACTAGGTTCATGAATTATGTCGGAGTTTCTGAACATTGGTTTTATCAAATGTTTATAAATTAAAAAAAAATAATAATTAGAAGGGCAGAAAGACCTCTAGTCAATAGCCCAGACAGACTAACACCTACATATATTGTAATTATTTATTATCTGTATAGTCTGAATAAAAATATGTGTATATATAATAATTTGGTTCGAGTGATAAGCAACAATATGTTTAATTTTTATTTATAATTGTTAATGGGAATGTCTTAAAGTTAAGTCGAATATTTTATTTTAATATAAATTCTTGGAAGTTAATACCATTCGTACTAATAAATTACAATCAATGGGTTTAATAATATATCCTTCAATTGAGAACGCGTTTGTCCAAAATTAGATCTATCACAAACTCAATAACTCTCAACAGGTAATAATATAATTCCGTATTAATTCGATGATGCTCTGCTCGTACACATACCAAATACCCTTGTTTGTTAATTATATCTCCGTTGAGATCCATAATCGTATTTGTTTCAATTTAGAGTTATGCATTGATGACGTAAGCGGTGAATCATTGACAAGCCTAAAAAATAGACTAAATAATCGAACTGGTGTGGTGCACCAAAAAAACTATCAATATTAAAATGAAATTAATCACAGAACAGGAAATGTTAATAAAAATAATTGCTTATGCCTTTTAAATTCTGCTGAAGCATTCAAGATATATCGTCTTTTTTGCCATTTTTTTAAATCCGTAATTGGGAGTATTTCAATACAAAAAAAAAACAATTCAATTTATTTTTTAATACAACACAATGGAAAAGTCACTATTTTCTTTATCCTAATATTGATAATGTACCACGAAGTAAGCGCCTCAAAGATTCAAGAACAACACAATGATATTGGTGGCCTCTACTTCATATTTTCATTAGTTCACTGCAGGCATTTGGATGGTGAATTCTATTTTTTGTTAGATTTGTTCTTCTTAATCTATTCAAATCTTCTAAATCCGTTTTCGACCATTTAATTATACCAAAAGAGAAAGTTAAAACAGGAATCGCATATGTATTAATAGCTTTACAAATATATTTAGAATTTAGTTTTGACTTTAAAATTTGTTTTAAACGATTAACATATTGTATTTGTAAAATTTGTTTTGTTTTACTATGGTCTATTTTAGTATTTTGTTGGAATCCTAGATATTTATATAAATCATCTTTACTCATATTCCTATTTTTTTCGTTATTTAATATGTCTTCTGAATCCCTTTCCTTCCATTTTCCTTTTTCAATGTGAGCAACTTGTATTTTGTAATGCCAAATTCCATACATACATAAAAATGGATGAATTTTTCAGGCGTTAGGTCTAGAACATCCCCTTAAATAGGCATCGAATTTATAGATGTTTCAAATAATATTTGCAAACAATAAAATACTATAAAAAAACTGAATTTCCGAAATACAAAATTCAAGACAAAATGAGATATTTTTGTATTAAATGAAATAAAATTAAGACAAGTTATATAATTATTATTTATTTTAATAGCGACATATAATTTCAGTACATATTTAATGTCCAGCCATTGCCGAAGCTGTGGGATAATGCGATCGAATCAACTTTATCCTCTCTCTGTCAATCTCCAAAGTTTTCCTTTTGATCCCAATTTCCCTCTCCAGCGTGTTTCTGTTTGTCATCAAACCACTCTGCACTTGTTCAGCCTGATATAACTGTGAAGTCAAGGCAGCAACATTCTCAGTAATAGCCTTTACCTCCTCAACTAAACCATATTGAGCTTCATCTCTACAATTTTCTACCCTAGGCCTATAATAACAACGGTTGTCCAATCTAGTCTGAGCTTTTTTCAACGGAACATCCATTCTCCTAATCATGTCCTTGAGATTAAATATAGTTGATTCAATATCGGCTAATCTTTTCAACATTGTGCGCAGTTCGTTTTGTAAGCGTACTTCAATTTCCTCAGTGCAAGCAACTCGACGGGCTAAAGCGTTCTCAACATTATCCGCCTGCGCGCGAAGATTATTAGCAGCGCTGACTAAAACCGAATCTAAAGTACCTCTCAAAGCAACCGATCTTTGCCTAGTAATCTCTGATTCTTCAAGTGTTTCCCTAGTGAACTTCTCCCAAGAATCGAAAGTTGATTGGTGATCTGGAAAACCCACAGCTCCCGGTTTAAACATTAAAACATTAGATCTGTCGTTTAGCGACACATTGATTGATTCAATTTGATTAGCTTGCTTTTTATCGCTCCAGTCATACTCCAAACGATTTTTAGCAGTTTTATTTTCCAATAACTGATGTTCGATATCCGCCAAAGTTCTCAGAAATTGCTCCCTAATTTCAGCTATTAACGCCTTTTCTTTAATCAATTCCTCTTCAACTTCATCACGAACTAATTCGCAATCATTTCTCCCCGTCCTCCTCTCCAAACACTCACTAGCTATAGCTTCTGGTAGTTGCAATACAGCGATTGATTGCTTTAATCTCCTGCGTTGTTCTTGCAGTTTTGAAATTTCTTCATCGGAAGCTGTGATGGCACGCTCTAGCTCGCATTTCCAGCGGTGGACCTCTTGAGAGCGTTGGTATAGTCTACGTGTGCTGTCGGCTTGATTTTTATCGGTCATGGTACGTGTTGAAGTGATAGATTCTTGTGAGTTGTAATCCAAGATATTCGCCAGGTGTTGTGCCTCGACTAAACTTTCCAACACTTCTTTATTTCTACCGCGCCATTCGCCTTCGCTAAATCTAGTGATTGAGTATTTATCAACAACAGGACGAATTCCTGTTAAGCCGGCGAGAGGACCCCAATCAACTCTACCTGTAGCCCACGGGCCCATTGGCCCCATTTCCTCATCGCGTTGCGGGAATTCATCTTCCGGTTTTGGTAGGTAGCACACGCGGTTTACAACCTTTTCGAGTTCTTTTGGTTTTCCGAAGGGCTCGGTGGGTTTGCTTAAATCGACTTTAGCGGGTTGCTGTTTCATTCCACTAGTTTTGGTATCCAAGCAAGGACATTCACCAACTGGGTTTTTTAATATCCCCTTCAAGGGTTTAACTTCGTTTGTTTCTGTAACAGGAACTTGAAACCCACTCTTCTTATGCTCATCTGAATTTATGTTGTATTTTAAATCGTGTTGAGGAATATTCAAAGAATCATCACCGAAATTTGGTCTTGCATAAGCGGAGGGTTTACATGTTTCCTCGCTGACGATCTTTTTATCATTTTCGCAGCAGCACTTTGTGTTCGTGTTTGTGTCAGTTACTACAGGTTGATTACATTTTGCGGGTGCTGCGGGACCGTCGCCGGCGACGGGGTTTTGAATATCGACAGGATAATACGTTTTCGGGATTCCTATTTGCTTTTCGTCCAATTTGACTTGGCCAGTGTGGAGAATGTTTGGTTTTGGAACTTGGTTTGTGTCGAGGTAATCACCTTTTTCGTTAGCGACTGCTTCATATTTTCCGGAATAGGGGCACGAACCACAAGTTCTCGGTGGTAGTTCTGACATAGTTTGTATTGATTAAAGAGTAAAATATTTAAATATAAGTATTGACATTTGTTTGAAATTCATTCAGATTTTTTGAAAGATTATGTTTGATTAATCAGTATTCAAGGCTACAGTTATTTAAATTCAGATTTTTCTGAATTCAGAAAAATCTGAATTGATCAAATTAAAAATGTATTTACTGCGAACAGTTGCAGTTCCTCTTTAACAATTTTAATTACCTTATTTTTGGAGATATTGGTAATTAAATAAATACTGATGAGGGATAAATCCCCAAACATGTATCTGCAGATTGTATTACATAACGTTTTTTGTTCTTTGCATAAATATTCCCGAAAAAAAATAATGTTGCATCATACAATATGTTATGCAACAACAAGTGTCCATTATGTAATGGCGGGATATTTGCTCGAAAAGTAGTTGTTTTTTAAAGTACTTACATAACGTAAGTCAAAACATCACAGTAGCTAAGGGGAAAATAATTAATTAATAGTTATTTTTAAATAAAATAAATATGAATAGGTTATTAAAAATGAACCAATAAAACAATTAAATATAGATTAGACTGAATAACTTTATATTCTCGAGCGGTTTCGAGTTATTAGCCCATTTTCAAGAGACTTTAAAAATTAATAATCTATTCATGTTTATTTTATACAATATGAACTGCCAATGTTTAAATAATATTAAAACCATCAATTATTTTTATTTAACAGTGAATAATTACTATTTTCTATTTTAATGAATTAATTAAATATGTAAATTAAATTATATTGTTACAACTTTTATTTTCATTATTGTTTAGACATAAATTTTCAAAATTAAACATGTTGGAGTCTATTGAAATGAAAAAAACACATAGATAATCTTTTAAATTTTGATACTAGTTCATTAAATAATCCCCTTTTAGATCTTATTAATTCATAAATTTTAGTACATTATATATAATTATATTTAGATTAGTTTATAGTTAACATGATTTTTAAATATTTTAATTTTATCAATATTGCGTTGTATACCATAACAACATATTTATATTTATAAAAACTTCAACTACTGAAGATGGAAACATAGTTTCCGAAATATACTTAGTGAAATAAAAAATAAGTAGGAGAAAGGACAAGTATTTTTATTTAAATAATTAAAGTCTCCACAACCAACAACCAACATAAAGAAGATTTAAATAATTGTTTAGATTATTTATACATATTGTGATTTATTATTGATTTTTGAGTGTTTGTGTTTGTTCATATTATTCATTTTAATTTATACTTATTTATTATGCACATTTAATTCAATTTCATATTTGATAGTTTCACTATTTTATTTGCTCACGTAACATGAATATTAGTATTTTTAATAGTATATGTTTATTTTGTATATATTTTATAATGCCTTATTTTAATTATATGTTTATCTTTTGACATTTTTTCAATTTTCTTGAGTTTCTTTCAAATCTAGTTCTTTGGTTTATTAACTTAGGTAAGATGCCATATTAATTTATATTATATTATTTTATATTAATGTCCAAATTATCCATTAATTAATTTTTTTAATCTAATGTTATAGAAAAGTCCGATGATTGTTTCTGTCTGTAATTATTGTAAGCATATTAAGGTCTATATAACTGTTATTTTTACATTAGTAGGTATTAGATTTAAGCTGCAATCTTTATGTAAACATTTGTTAAAAGGTGTATACCGTAAATAAATAAATAAATATTGTATAAGAGATAATATATTTCCTGAAGTGTGTAAATAATATATGTATTTTGTATTCAACGCTAATAAATGATTATTATTAATAATTACTAATTCTTCAATTGAGTAAATTAATTATTTTCAAATTCTTTCTAATTAATTTAATATAAATTATTTTCACATTTTATCCAATTAAATTTTAAATTATTTGTAAGTACATGAATTCCTTCATAACGATTAATTCAAAATATTCCATATTTTAATGACAAAATTAATCCGTGTTCCAAAAAGGACAATTCAATTAATTAAAACCGCGTATCCTGGCATGCATATCACGCGGTAGTGCGTAGATAATTAAGGACCATACAACGGTTTCGTTATCCGTGATCATCCTGGCGTGCGGGTCCCTTTTTTTAACTCATCGCGGATTTGCAGATTTCCCTTAATACGGCCGCGATATTTATCCTCTCTCCGTCATCCCTCAGCTCATCCAATTTGCAAACGTTCTGTTTTGTTTCGCCCTTGGATTCCTTTCCAGGTAAATTAGGGTTATAATAGATTTATGCTTTATGACCTTTATGCGTAATTTTAATTCGAAACGGAATTGATTTTGTGGACATATCAGTGAGTTTTAATAATGATGTAATTAACGAACAATGATATTCGGCGTGTTCATTGATTAAGCCTCTATTGAATTTCACTGGAATTATAGTATTATGTAAAGGGCTATTGAATTATTGATTGATCTAATTTAGGATATAGACATTTACGATTATATTTATATTCTTTTAATAAACAAAACTTAATGAGCTGTAAAAATGCAAAATCCTTCAGACCAATGTCATAATTTGAAAATGGTTTATTTAAATGCAGAACAATATTGTAAAAATAAACGCATATCTATGCAAAATCATTTGAAATATAAACATACATATTTATATGCACTCATTTTATTTATATATTTTTTTCACAAAAATTAACAAAATTAAGGTCAGTAAATCGACCAAATGACTTGGAATCATCTCCAGTAGTTTTTGAGTTTTTTTTTAAACATCTAATTACATCAACCTCCTTTAGCATGGATATTATCAGAGGTTAGTTAGAGAACATGCTATTGTAACGAAAGTGAAAGAGGAAACTGGAAACATCACTCTAGAATGTTCGACAGAGCGCGCGACGGTAAACGCGGCGTCATCGACAGTTCCGAAAAGTTCGAGAAACAAGCACGCTATAAAAGCGAGCGGTAGCGGCGCTGCAGGCAGTCAGTCACAGTCAGTCTATCACGAACGTCCGATGATTAAATCTCTGTAGAACATTTTAGAGTGACATTTCCAGTTTCTTCGTTCACTTTCGTTATGTTTATTGGCTGTCAGCGTGTTTAATTCTTCAAGGCGTAAAACCATTAAGCTTCTTCATATCATTACCGTTTTGAACAATGCCATCTTATGGAGAAATACATATTTTTATGATTATTTAACTTTTTATATGTTATAAAAATAAATTAATAGTTTTCAGAATAACCGAAATATTACTTTTCATAAAAAAACAGCCCTAAGAAATATAGGAAAATAAAACGAATTTGATTATTTTTTATCCCCCCTAATTGAATACATTTATTAACCAAAATTTTTATAATAGTGATTGTTCACTATATCAATTAAATAACTACTGTTAGCATGAACTTAAAGCAAATTAATTTATTTTACGCTTAAATTTAGAAACTTCTTCAATATCCAGCCATTGCTGAAGCCGTAGGATAATGCGACCGAATCACTTTAATTCTGGCCCTATCAATCTCCAAAGTTTTCCTCTTGATACAAATTTCCCTCTCCAGCGTGCTCCTATTCATCATCAAAGTATTCTGTATAGACTCAGCCTGATGTAACTGCGAAGTCAACGCCGCGACATCTCCGGTGATATTCTTCACCTCTTCAACCAAAGCATATTGCGCATCATCCCTGCAATTCTCCACCCTAGGTCTGTAGTAACAACGGTTATCCAATCTAGTCTGGGCCTTTTTCAGCGGAACATCCATTCTTCTGATCATGTCTTTCAGGTCGAATATCGTTGTTTCTATATCAGCTAAACGTGTTAGCAAAGTGCGTAGCTCGTTTTGTAAGCGTAATTCAATTTCTGACATGCAGGAAACTCGGCGAGCTAAAGCGTTCTCAACGAGATCCGCCTGGGCGCGAAGGTCCTTAGCAGCGTTGACTAAAATCGAATCTAAAGTACCTCTTAAAGCGACTGATCTTTGTCTGGTGACTTCCGATTCTTCGATTGTTTCCCTTGTGAATTTTTCCCAAGATTCTAACGTAGATTGGTGATCGGGGAATCCCACAGCGCCTGGTTTGAACATTAATATATTGGATCTATCGTTAAGAGACATGTTGATTGCTTCAATATGATTGGCTTGTTTTTTATCGCTCCAATCATACTCTAGCCGGTTTTTAGCAGTTTTGTTTTCAAGCAACTGATGCTCGATATCCGCTAAAGTTCTCAAAAATTGCTCACGAATTACAGCTATTAAGGCCATTTCTCTAATCAACTCCTCTTCGACTTCATCACGAACCAATTCGCAATCATATCTCCCCGATCTTCTTTCCAAACACTCACTTACTATAGCTTCCGGTAGCTGTAAAACAGCGAGCGATTGCTTCAACCTCCTGCGCTGCTCTTGAATTTTCGAGATTTCTTCATCAGCTGCTGTAATAGATCGCTCTAACTCGCACTTCCAGCGGTGAACTTCTTGAGTGCGTTGATGTAATCTATGCGTACTATCAGCTTGATTTGTATCAGTTGCTTTTCTTGTTAATGCTATCGATTCCTGAGAGTTATAATCTAAAATATTAGCTTCATGCTGAGCTGAGACTAAACTATCCAACATATCTTTGTTTCTAAGGCGCCATTCGGCTTCACTAAATCTCGAAATTGAGTATTTATCAACGACAGGGCGGATTCCTGTTAAACCAGTAAGCGGACCCCAATCCACTCTACCCGTAGCCCACGGTCCTAAAGGCCCCATGTCTTCATCACGCGGAGGTAAATCATCATTTGGTTGTGGAAGATAGCACAAGCGGTTTACTACTACTTCAGGTTCTTTTGGTTTTCCAAAAGGTGGGGTTGTTGCATTTACATTCGTTTTAGGAGGGTATTGCAATAGATTATCATTCTGATTGTTTGTGCAGGGGCACTTAGCGACGGGTTTCTTTAAAATCCCCTTCAAATCTGGTTTAACATCCTTTATATCAGCCATCTTACTTCCAATCCCGTGGTTCCTATGTTCTTCTGAATCTATATTATACTTCAGATTGTGTTGTGGGATGTTCAATTTTTCATCTATAGCCTGCGGTTTTGAATAATGGCTAGTATTACAAGTTTCCTCATTGATTTGCTTCTTGACTACTTCACAGCAACATTTCGTGTCAACTGGGTTTACCATAGGTCGATGATGTTGTATAGGTTCTACTTGGTCCTTGATAACGGTGGGCTGAATGTCCGCGGGGTAATACGTGCCTGGGATTCCTAAGTTTTTATCATGTAATTTTACTTGACCGGTGTGAGTCAGGTTAGGTTTTGGAACTGAGTTTGTGGCTAAATAATCCCCTTTTTCTTTGGCGAAGGCTTCGTACTTTCCGGCACCGGAGCAATTTCCGCAAGTTCTTGACGGTAGATCTGACATTTTTATATCAAATGATTTTAGAAAAATTAATTAAAAAGTTCCAATAAAATTAATGACATTACTATTTTGACAAATATGCAAAATTTATTTTTTTATATACAATCAGATTTTAAATCCATAGAAACACAATTTTAATATAAACCGAAGTTACATTTTATGTGAATTTGTTTATTTATGCGAAGGTCAACGATTATAGAATGAAAGACTAATCGATCCCATTGCTCTCTTGTTGATAAACTACAGAGTGTGTAGTTTATCAATATGGAATAGTACATCATATTTTGTATAGCTTTCAAAATAATCTCATATGTTTATGTGTTCATTATTTTTATTAATTTAATGAAACGTTCAGTCACCATTCATCTAGCGTATGGATAACTATGATGGCCATATAATTTATTATTTTTATTAATGCTTTATGTTACAAGCGATTTGTTAATTTAAGAGGACAAAGTAGTCTTTTATGATCAAAATCAATATTTAATATTATTAAATAGTAATGTCTAAAGATTCTTTTTCACGAAACGGCATGTCAAATGTATAAAAATTACGAAAGTTTTTTTTGTCAACTCCGCGCAGAATTAAACACGAAGTGGATGTTTCCGATTCGAGACTAAAGTCGCTATTTTAGATGTGTGTTTTTTCTTTTAAAAACTGGAAATTTGTATTCCATTGTATGGCCAATATAACCAATAAAACCACACTTAAACATATTCATTCCACTTCAAGAAAAAAATTCTAAAGTTTACCCATTTTTCAGGCGTTAGGCCCAGAACCTCCCTTGAGAATAATCCTTAGTTGGCTGTAAGTACATTCTCGTGGACCAACACCGGGAGAAATAATTTCTCATTGCTTTCCAAAAATAAAAATTTGGTTAGTATTTATTGGCGAAGATACTTTTAATATCAATACAAGTTCAGTGTTTTCCATTCATTTTAGTGAAACGGAGTACGCAGATTATTGGGTTTGCTATATAATTTAAATAAAAAATATTTATTTATAGGATAAACGCAGAAAAGTAGATTAAAATGTAAAATTCCATGTTTTAATTAATACAATTATTCTTATTCACCAAATACGGAAATGTAAGATAGATGAATGTTCTGAGCCGACGCTGTTTCTGAACGTACTTTAGAAAAAAAGAATCAAGAAAACTTCACGTACTCACCAACAAATATCTTTAATTACATTTACTAAGACAAATTGTATTAATTTATTTTGAATTAATTTCTCACTTAGATAAAAATGTTTCCCGTCGTGATATGGCGCGAAAATTATTTTATTTAAAATTAATTAAATAAAAATAATTTTGGAAATAATTTATAATCTTTAATATACATTTGTTTTAAAGGACCTACATAACGTAAGTCAAAAAGTCAGAGTAGCAAAAAAGTAAATGATTAATTAATAATTAATTCATTTTTAATTGTTTTCTATTAAATATATAGTTGATTGGTTTGGATATTCGAAAAAAACCCATTACAATTCAATTACAGCGAATTTAAACTAAAATTATATTCCTCTTGCAATTAAAAAATACATTTGAAAAATAGGTAAATTATCTCGGAGCGCACAAAGAGTACAAACACCCACGTTTATCCCCTCGGGATATTACCAGCGTATCCACCCGCTGATCCTCCCACCAGCCGCTTCCCTCTGATGCACATCATTAAGGATCTAGTGACAATGGCTGCGAAAATTTAATAACGCCGTAAAAACACCTTCTAATTGTCCAGTTTATAAATGGCGTCCCTCTCACGCCATTGTCTAGAAATGTTTAATCCACTATAATGTTACGTTCAATTTATCTTATGATAAAGAATTAAATAGGAAAAATAGAAAGATGATAAAAAAAAAACCAATGGAAAGTTATGATAATAAATCTGTTTATGCTTACTATTAAGTTGAAATGTTTTATTATAGTTTTTCATAACCTTCGTAAAGATTAATGAAGGAAAATAATGACGACTGAGACGTTAATTAAAACTTATAAATTATTGTTTTCGGTAAATAAAGCTAAATGATTTGAGTCCTGTAATAATAGTAATTACTTCATGGTAATTAATATTATAGTATAATTTAAATAAAATAGGCATAAATACATATCGGGCATTGTTACGCAATCGGTTAGTTTAAAATTTAGCATTGGTTATGAAATTTAAAAAAATGGCAGGGTTCGGAGTAACATTAGTATCAGAAATTAATGAAATTATTCAAAACGCCAAGACCTTAAGAAAAGAAAAATTATAAACCATTCCGAACGCTCAACAGTAGTTACGCAGCAAAAAAAAAGCCGGCGTACAAGAATAAGTGTTAGTTATAATTATAGGGTTTAATATTAAAATAACCGATGGTCGATAGCCATTTTCTGAGGTTTAACTAGAGGTTTATGATTGTAATGTAATTTAACGTATTTCTCAGAAATAAAGGTTTTCTACATATATATTAAAGTATTAAATAAATATATATTTTTATTAATTATTAAATAACATCGGGCAGCACTAATATCATAAAATTATCATTTAATTTATTCAGGGCTTACATTATTATTATAATTCACATTCTAATATCACTGTATATATATACAGGGTGTCCCATTTTAATCTTTCAGGTGGAATATATCGAGAAAAGTGCGCCCAATCGAAAAAGTTGTCTAATGCAAAGTTTAGTGGTTTGCAGGGGGACATTAGATTCTGTTATCAATTTTACCCCTCACCCCCCAGGGGGGTGAATAACAGGGGTAACTTCTGAATCTTAAATGGGAACCCCCATTTTTCATTGCAAATTCGGAAAGTGTGAAAAAAACTATGTAGGTTTTACTCAGAAACTTTTTTTGTATGGGCAACAGGTGGCGCTGTAATCGTCAATATTAGATTATTTTACACTTAATCTAGAATTGATATAAACATGCCACCTAATGATTACAAAATAATCAGATTCCAGACATAAGCGCCCTTTGACACCTTGATGCATTGCTGTAACTCCCCCCTCCCCCCAACCTTCACCACCACCAAGATTCATTAGGGCAATTTTAAGTCTAATTAATATCTTGGAATTACTTCAAACTGCCACATTGTATTGACAAAAAAGTTAACTTCGAATGAGACGACTAGAAATCGGGCGGAGAGGGGGGTGCTTACAACGCATGTCCATTTAGAAACATTTTTATTTTTGTCAGTCAGCCTTTGACGTTTTGAAGTCGCACTTCTTAGCGAAAATGTCAGATTACTTGCCAGATGAAATTGTTGGTATGATTATGTGTGTCGCGTTCGCAAGGCTTGCAAGGCAGCTTTCCTGCGCTTTTGGATGACATTCCGTACGCCACAAGGTTAACGATGTGGTTTCAGCAAGATGGTGCACCTCCGCATTTTGCACGAATTGTGCGGAATCATTTGGACGCCGCATATCCACAAAAGTAGATTGGTCGTGGGGGGCCTGCGAAATGGCCACCTAGATCGCTAGATCTAACGTCTCCAGACTTTTTCCTCTGGGGATGTGGTCACATTGAACACCTCCTAAAATGATCTTACTCAACGAAAATTTTACCTAAAACTGATCCGTACAAAAAAAATAATAATTTTGACATCTTTCTCTTTGAACTGCACCATTTCATTTCGAATTTCTATTACCCTTGTACCTTTACAGACGTCAAAGTGGTGGTGGTGGAGTGGTGGTGGTAAGTAGATTGGCTTTTTCAATTCAATTTGTTTAAACTTTTTCTCTGTAATCATTAGGTGGTATTTTTACATCAATTCTAGATTAAGTGTAAAATAATTTAATATTGACGATTACAGCGCCACTTGTTGCCCATACAAAAAAGTTGCTGAGTAAAACCTACATAGTTTTTTTCACACTTTCCGAATTTGCAATAAAAAATGGGGGTTCCCATTTAAGATTCAGAAGTTACCCCTGTTATTCACCCTCCTGGGGGGTGAGGGGTGAAATTGATAACAGAATCTAATGTCCCCCTGCAAACCACTAAACTTTGCATTAGACAACTTTTTCGATTGGGCGCACTTGTCTCGATATATTCTACCTGAAAGATTAAAATGGGACAGCCTGTATATATATATACATATATATATATATATATATATATATATATATATTGAGCGTATGTACGATATTTAGGGGTTATTAATAACTAACTTGTCAACATGACAACCAGTACTATACGCGTGCGCGTGTGATTTTAGTTCAGACATAACTTTAGATTTCCAATGCCAACTTCGTCGTCGATTTTTGTTATACGCTCGATATATATAAAAGCTGCTTAAACTTAGATGATAAATAAAAAAATAACTTTAAACTTAACATTTCCCTTACAGAAAGCCCCGATTATTTGCCGTTATTAAACGCAGGTTTTTATTAAAAAATAAATATAATTGTGATTTTCTTTTCCAAAACATAAATGTAAACTGCAGTGACATTTCTTATTCAATTAGTAGTCATCATGAAATTGTATTGTTTTTTTTTCTTCAAAATTTGAGGTTATGTTTTAGTAGTTTTCACGGTAAATCGGTTTTGTGTTTCGCAGATTTGTACACACTTTTAATTTTATAAAATATTTTTTAGAAAAAGTATTAAAAATAATTGATGAAGTAGAAGTGAGTAGTTAATTTTATAAGTTATCTTAATGAATAATTTAAAAGTGTAACAGTTATTAACGTTTTTACTTTGAAACTGAATTTAGGAATTTAGGTGTTTTTTTAGGTTCGAGCCAACTAACATTTCTTGTTGAAATTTTGCCATAAAATTTTTGTATACAAGGTGTACAGAAAATGAATGAAAACCTTCAGGTAACTCAATTCATTAATTATTTTTTAATAGAAAATCCAAATAAAAAAATGTTGTATGGTTCGTCATTGAGGCTCACGAGGTCTTCGGAATTTTAAATATGTGACTATAAATTAGTATTGTTTTTTAAATATTTTGTTAAAAATCAATAGCATTAACAATCAATTAGACACGTGTCATTGTCCATTGATGTAAATGATTAATAAATCGGATATTTTTACAATTTTATAACTTCATCAGAAGTATTCTTTTAATGAAAATAGATCTGGCAACGACGCACGCTCGTTTGTAAAAGAAAAGGTGTATGCAACACCTCCAGCGGATGATGTAGCAGTTATAAACAGGATAAACGCACACTTGTTTGATCCAGCGTTGCCAAATGTATAGTTCTTTTAAGTGGCCCGTGAGGCTTAAGGAAGGACCGTGTGACTTATTTTCGTTAATATTTTTATCTAAAAATTAGTCAAAGAGTCACGCTACCTGAAGCTTTTCACTCATTTTATGTACAATTTGTATAACGTAATAAACTTAAATAAGTTTATTCTATTAAACTCTTCATGTGATTCAAATACATTGTATGTAACGATTATTTTTTCTGCAAAATTCGAAGTTGCACATGTTTATTTTTTTAATTTTATTTGAGAAATATTTATTTATTTGGTTGGTAGATTACATTTTTTATGTTTGAGACGACTTACATTTCTGTTTGCAATTTTACAACTAAACTTGTATATTGCCTTACACCTGAAAGTGTAGAAAGGCATCAAAATTAAAGAAGAAAAAAACTTGTAGGTAATGATTGATTTATTGCAAAATTTGAGGAATATATATTTATTTTGTTAGGAAACTTCATTTTTTAGGTTTGAGTCGACTTATATTTCTATTTGCTATTATTTTACAACTAAACTGGTATATAATGATTGATTCATTGCAAAATTAAAAATTGAACAGAATTTCTTAATTTGAATTTGGGAATGTAAATTTATTTTGTAAAAAAATCTAATCTACCATTTTTTGCATTTGAACCAACTCACATTTCTTGTTGAAATTTTGTAACTAATTAATAATTTTGATTAATTCATTGCAAAATTCAACATCGTACTTAATTTCTAAGTTTGAGTAGATTATATATTATTTTTGTAAAAAAACAAATTCAAAGAGGTTCATTGAATTTCATAATTACATTATGCTGCTATTTTTCATTAATTGTAGTTGAAAGGCAGAAGAAGGATAAATTCGGCAAACAAATAACAAATAAACACAGCAACATTGTCAACAATTATTTTAAACTTTTTAAAAAAAAAGAAGAGAAAAACAATAGCGTTACCTATTGTGATTTTATTTTTTATTCCAATTAGAGTAAATGTTCGTACGTACTCATTTCATATTATTCATTATTATAATTCAAAAAAATATTATTTATAAAATTTGCTATTATATTATGAATGGTTCAATAAATAATATTTATGCTGTATTTATAAAGATTATTTATTGAACGTCCTTTTAAAATAGCGACTATTATTTTTTATGTAATTTATCGTGAAGTCTCGCACTTTTAGGCAATTTAACTGGACATATAATTCGAGATTAAAGATTAAATAAATTGTTAATACTTGATATTTTGTCTCGTATGAATTTTCAAAATGCTCTCAAAAAATTAATTATTAAAAAATGATAGTCGACTATTTTAAAAGGTACATTGCTTACGATTATAAATCTTAGAAACCAAAACTTTCGACAAATATTTAAATGAGTACACAAAGATGTTACTGGTCAATTTTGACACGTAACTGTTTTTGTTTGTGTAATTGTGTGACCGATAGTCCAATACTGTTTAATATTCATTTTAGTGTATATTGTTGGATCCATCCAAATTAATAGAATCATTATATAACATATTTATAAATTGTAAAATGCTACGTAAGCATTTATACAGAGAGTTTTATGTAACACCGAACATACTAAAATGTACTCAATGTAAATTTCCCTATGTTCGATTTGTTCAGGAACGCATCAAAGCATTAAGTGCGATGTGATTGGCTACTATTTCTAAAAATAATATAGTCAACCCAAACTACACCCTTCCACGTCAAAAATTAATTACACTTGTCAGTTATCGCAAGCAAGTGATATTTACTGTTCTGGCTCTTAAAACAGAAGTAGACGAAGAGTTGGACATCTTTACGTATCAATAATGGTATCCATTGCGGTTAAGTATAATATTCATAATTATACATGTTACACTTGACATAATAGTTGACATTAGAAATCGTAGCCAATCACATCGCACCCAATGCTTTGATGCGTTCCTGAACAAATCGAACATAGGAACATTTACATTGAGTACATTCTAGTATGTTCGGTGTTACATAAAACTCTCTGTATAAGACAATGCGATGCAACGCTCTGCGAGTCTAATCACAACACACAACCGAGACACATCTTAATGTCAAATCGTGTAATCTATAAAACCTGTAAAATAATTTTTAAGTAATTAATAAATCTAAGTGTTAATTTATATTCGTGGATTTTAAATATAGCTAAAACCCCTCAAGTAAATAATATAAAATTCGACTGGGATCCGAATCAAATCAAAAAGTTATCGAATATTTAACACCGGGGTGTTAAATATTCGATAACTTTTTATTGTGTCGTGACAAATAAAATTATTTAATAAAACCGTTTGAAAATCCGGGACGCAACAATATAGTCAATGTTTGTAAAAATGTAATTTTCTGAATAAAGATATTTATGATGTAGTTGAAAATAAAATTCCTTAATTCACTTTTAAATTTGATTAATAAAGCAGATGTATATTTCAAGTACTAAGTACTCATTATCATTATTTTATTTTCAACTACATCATTATACAACACTTCACTTTATTCAAACTAAGTAATTCAAAGATATTTATATTTAAATCAGTAACGTGTTTTCCTCCCTCACACAAAAGTACTGACATAGTATTGAAAGAAAGTTATTAATAAATAAATCAATAAACACATTAATATTAAAAGCACGATAAAAGCATTAATGGTAATTTTAAATTCGGTCTATCTATTAAGGTTGAGACCATTTGTGACCCAGTAAATTGCAATCAATTAATTAGTTTCGGAGAGTTTGCCTTAAGCCAAGGAGTCTCGCGGTGATGGATGGCCGTTCACACCCTTTCAGATTTCAGAAGGTGTGCATCGTTCACGATTGTTCGGTTTGAACACTAATATCTATGAGATCGTGACCTGGGTCATATCGATTTATACGCCCCCACTACACTCACACGAGTCTTATGAACTACTGATCATGGAGAGTATTTTCACGTTTTGTGTTTGAATACTGTTTTTTTTTTTAATATTTTCAGACATATGCATAGTTTGCTAATCGACTGATTGGAGAATAATTATTTAGATGTAAGTTAAACGCGTTTTCCGCTTGGACAATAAACATGATTATAATATAAAAAAAAACTCCCTTTTTAAAAATTATTTGAAAATAATTAATTTATTCAATTAAATAATTAATTCATTTACTAAGTGTTCGTTTGATAATGACAAGTTAAAATTATGGAAACTATAGTCACTAAAATAAAAATTAATGTTATACAAACAAAGTGAATCAGCGTTTTTATTAAAATTTAAAACAATGATAACGAAATTCACATTTAATGAAATGTTCAGCCAGCATTCATCTAGCGTATGGATAACTAGTGATGTTTTTCGAACCTCGTCAGACTAGTGTGTTCCATGTGCAATTCCTTGATGAAGGCTGAACATTTCATTAAATGTGAATTTCGTTTTCCTTGTTTTTATAAACAGGACAAATGATTCTCGGTCGTCTACATTGTAGACCCAAATCATTAACGATGCCACTTGAAATTAGGCAAAAGGTGGCGCTTGCGTCGTCTCTAATTTATTATGAATGTTTAACGAAGTTATATCTATTATTAAACATTTACTAATTGTTAAGGCTTCTACTTTATTACACATCATTGTTCGATTAATGAAAAAAACACGCTAATGAAGTCGAAATTATAGTCCCTAAATACATTTCAGTTATACAAATTTAAAAAAATGAAAAAAAAAAATGTTTTCATTAATATAATTAATTAATTGTAAGTACCACTGAGAGATTACCGTACTACTCTTAATTTTGAATTGCTGGCCCACTTGAGATAAAGTTGAATTATTTGTGTATTTATCATTTGTAATGATTTATGATTTTAAATGCTTATCATTTAGTAGAAAGAAGATTTCCGTAAAATAAATTAAATTAATTATTTTCTCTTTAGCTTTTTGACGTATGTTACGTAAGTACTTTAAAACAAACATCCATTGAAACAACTACTTCTAGGAAAAGTATCTCGCCAAACATTGAAATAAAAAACATTGAATGACATTTGGTGTTGCATAACAAGCAATGTATCCCATTCATATCATTAATGCAGGACATGAAGAAACTGCTAATTTATGCCTTAAAAAAGGGATAAAATAAACGAAAAGAAATAAATCGTTAAATATAATCAGAATTAATATTTCGAATATTTGCCCAAATTATTAAATTTTTATGAAATAATTCCAACAACTTCTGATATTTTCCTTATTATTATTTCAGTTATTTGTTAACAAATCTTGTTTCAGTGGGTTGATAAAATGTGAAATCGTTAAAAGGGATTACATCTGCAAGTTGTTTCCGGTCCTTCGAGCACCATTCAATCCGATACGATCGGCTCCAAATCCAATTACATCAATTCATGAGAGTGTCGGGATTAGTGATGAAAGTGAAACTTTCATTCGGACAAATCTGGTGTTATATGTTTAAAGGGAGCTTCTTATATCAAAAGGTTTATAATTTCGTCTGAATCAGGCTTGCACAATAGTTTGGAGCAGAATATGAATTTACGAATAAAAATATTTTTTGTTTGTTTATTGGCGTAGGTTTAAGCATTCACTAAATGAAATATTTACAAATAAATTTGCTTAAATATTAATACAATATTTATTTATTTATTGACGGAATCTCCTTTTACACAGATCTACAAAGATTAATTACATATATAAATATAATAAAATATACAATAAATTAAAAGAAAAAATCTTATAAGCAAAGCTTGATAGTAAAACGGATAAATATTCATGCAATGTTTTTATGTCTATTTTGTTCAGAGGGTAAAATTTCACAAAAAGAATATATTTATTATTTTTTTAATAATATATTTTCCTTATATAACTGTTATATTAGGTTGATAATTGTTTAAAGTATATATTCAACTATAATGAATTACAACTCTTAAAACTTCATTATAGTTGAATATAAACTTTAAACAATTATCGACCTCATTTAACAGTTATATAAAGAATAATGTAAAGAAACTTAAATGTACAATATTGAGATATAATTTAAATTGATTAAACATAAGTGGAAAAGAAATACCTCTCATAGGATTTGAACCCATGTCCCTCGATTTCTAGGTACGTATGTTACCAACTACACCACAGAGACATATGATATCACATGAATTCAGTGCTTTAAGTTCATTTACATTTCCATTATATTATTCGACTTTAGATGGGAATAGGTTAGCGCTGTGTATCGTCCTTGGGCACATCACGATTACCTGTATAAATTGAATATAAATGAACTTGAAGCGTTGAATGGACATTTGAATTTCTTTAATTCATAGATATATATATATATTTCAAAAGGAATATCAATTTAATAAATTAATATAAAGAAAGATATTTGTAGTACTATTTTATTCCTTTCTTTAAAGGAATAAAATATTACTACATTATATAATATAAAGAAACGTTTGAACAAGTTAAAATGATTTTTTATTAGAAGTCAACAGAACCTTATTATTTTGTTTATTGATTTCTATATTTTGCTGTGCCAAAATATAAAGAACTTCAAGCGCGAATCAAAAAAGGTTGATTATTAACAGCTAGTTTTGGATGAAGAAATAAGGAGAAGGCGAATAATATGGTAAATGGGAACTAAATAAATAATTCAACGTCACTCATCATGCTTCAAACAAAGAGTTCAGCGAGCCGTCCAGGTTTGAATCGGTGTTCGCACGCCCTTAGACGGGTAACCTGGAAACTTGGCTCATCTCGACACGTTTAGCATTTCAAAACCGGGATTGTGACGCGATGGTCCGCAACAAAAGGCGAATAATAAAAAAACTGGTGACGGCATTATGCATGCATGCAACCGGAGACAGGTTGTTTTTCGTGAGTTCCGTGAAGGGAGATTTGTTCCGCAATTTAATCCTGTTTATTTTACATCCCTTTCGCGTCCAGCATTTATTAAATCCACACGAATGCAAACACCGGCTATTCTCATTGTTTTGCACGTAGCGGAGTGAATGATTAATATTTGTTATTTGTGCAAGTTTTAATTAGAATGCCGTAATTCTTGTCTATTGTATAAATCCAAGAGATTTAATTCTTTATTTATTATACACTACAATTTGTATACTAGGTGGAAAAAAAGTGTGATAATTCCAGATAGAGCGATTGATTGATTAATTTTGGAATAGTAATTTTAATAAAGAAAATTCTAACGAGGTCATTGAAAATTAAATCTGTTTTTAGAAATTCGTATTATTTTCTACTTAAAATCAAACATAAATTTAATTACCTATATATGGTTATAAAAGTCATTAAAAGTTTAATGGTATTTAGATTAACCATACTTTTGTACTTTGTTTAAGTCAATAAAATTCTGAACAGCTCTAACGTTTTAATTTACCCAAAAAGGAACAACTATTCAATTTAAATTTAATGATTTATCCTAGTTATTCATACATACAGGATTAATTATTTTTAATTAATTATTTTATTTTATTTTCACTCATCGTTCAGTTCATTATTTAGTCAACATATTTGTAATTATACCCTACACCCATATGGGTAGAAAAGGTCATTGAATATATATATATATATATATACAGGGTGTCTCAGCGTGTGCGCCGAGTAGCTTTACGGCTAAATGGTTTATTTTTTTCAAAATTGGCTTTCGCAGGCGTATGTAGGTCTATTAGGACCACATTTTAAAATTAGTTTCAAATATACAGGGTGTCCCATAAAAGTATGGCGTATGATAGTTACATTTTTTCTAATGGAATGACCCATTTTTTTTTTTCAGATTCTACATCAAAAATAAAGTTAACTTTTATAATATATTCATGTACCTAAACCTAATAATTTTTGAAATATTTAAATATTTTTTGAAAAATTGACGTTTCGAAAAAAAAAAATCATAACTATCAAATAGATGAATGAAAACAGATGAAATTTTGTACCAGTATATTAGACTAATGGGTAAATATTTTAGGCTATTTACAGGAATTTAAAATCTTAAGATGTTTTGATAATTTAACGTAATTCCAGAAACACATTCAAGGTCAAATTTCATGCTTATTATAAATAGCACACCCTATATCTGATAGCTCTATCTTATAGGAAATTTTATTGTCTTTCAAAAAGTATAAATGTATTTTTTACCTAAACCTAATAGTTTTCAAGATATATCCATTTTCCTTAACTTTTGACATAATATTTATTATTCACAATATGGAAAGTCGATACAAAGCGCCATCTATTGTTCAATTTAATATTCATTATTATTATTCCATAAAGGCAAGTGTTTAGTTATTGTTTATAAATAAAGTCAGTTGACCCAACAAATGATTTTCGAGATATTTCTTAAATTAATACACTAATTTTATTAATTGTGAATATACTAATTGCATTATTTATTTACACATGTGTAAATTATTTCATAAAAACTTGTTAGAATTATAAAACAAATATAACGAAATACATCAAATAAATTGACAAAATAGTATTAAAAGTAATTTATAATAAATTTTCAAAAATACTATCATCGAATACATAATTCGATTTTATTTTAAATGATATTTTGACATTTCTCAGCATATTAGGTGTAAAAGAATTATTAATTCTGCCTTCCATGTATTCAATCGTTGTGTGAGGAGTGCTGTATATTTGATTTGACAGAAATAAATTCATGGGGATTAAATCAGAGGATCTAGGTGACCATGCTTGTGGCCTCCTCTTCCAATTTATTGCTTATTAAACCACCTGTTTTGACGAATATTCAATGGAATTAAACTTGTAATTGTGTCTCCTCATTTAGTTTTGCTGTATTGAAGGTAGTTTTTTTTTCAAATACTTCATATTGCCTATAGTTTTGAATGTATGTAAAACTTCATCTACAGTCTTCTTATTAGGATGTCTTCCATCAGAGAACATTTTGTACACTAAGAGACAATCTTAATAATGTTACATTATTATTATAATCATGTTAATACTTTCATTTAAGGGAAACATTATCTTTTCAATTGTTAGTAATAATACGAATGTGTCAATTAAATTTGCTTATAAACAAAAGCCTATTAGAATAACTGGCAATAATGATTATTAAATTAAGCAATAGATGGCGCTTTATGTTACATTGCCATATTAAAATAATAATGATAATGACGAAAATTAACAAAAATGGATATATCTTGAAAACTATTAGGTTTAGGTGTAGAATACCTTTATACTTTCTGAAATACAATAAAATTTCCTACAAGATAGGCCTATTAGATATGGGGTGTGCTATTTAAAATAAGCACGAAATTAGACCTTGAATGTGCCTTATGGAGATATGTTGAACTATCAAAACATCTTAAAATTTTAAATTCCTCTTAATCGTCTGAAATATTCACACATTAGTCAGATATACTGACACAAAATTTCATTTGTTTTCATTCACCCATTTGAAAGTTATGATTTTTTTTCGAAACGTCAATTTTTCCAAAAATATTTAAATATTTCAAAAGTTATTAGGTTTAGCATATGAGCATATTATGAAAGTTAACTTTATTTTTGATGTAGAATCTGAAAAAAATATAAAATATGGGTCATTCCATTAGAAAAAATATAACTATGACACGCCATGCTTTTATGGGACACCCTGTATGTTTGATACTAATTTTAGAATGTGGTCCTAATAGACCTACATAGGCCTGCGAAAGCCGATTTTGAAAAAAATAAACCATTTAGCCGTAAAGCTGAGACACCCTGTATATATATATATATATATATATATATACATATACATATACATAGACATAGACAGAGAGCTTTTTTTATCAGTATACATTTCCCCTATGTATACCTGCAAAATAGGCGAGTCAAATGCATTAATGTATGTGTGTTTAGTTGCCTATAACACCCAACTGATCACACATATGCCAAATAGTCAACTAAACATACACACATTAATCGATTCAATGCGTTTGACTCGCGTTTTTTGCAGGAATACATAGGGGAAATGTATACTGATAAAAAAAACCTCTCTGTATCTTTATTTAGACTATATAGATTATTTCCACAATATAAATAATTAAAATATATATAGGTGTTAGTCTGGGCTATCGACCAGAGGTCTTTCTTCCCTGTCGTGAATTTATGATGAAGATAAAAAAAAGTCTATGCTAGCTAAGGATATTAAGGTTACGAAGAATACAGAATTGTGTAAGAAGGTGCAGATTATCAAAATTATTGGTAAATTTGTTGCTTAATAATAATAATAATATATCTTTATTTAAAAGTATAATTACAATAATGTATAAAATGAAATGGTATCAATTCTTAATTTAACTTACAAAATTTACAAAAAACGATAAACCTAATACATAACAATAATCTATATTTATTTATATACATATCAATTAAATATTATACATAGTAAATATTGCAAAGATGTTTTCGTTCATGTTTTTTTTTTCTATGAATTCTTTTATGCTATAAGTCTCTAATTCCTTTAGATATCTATAAAGGTTAGACTTAAAAATCTTTGGCGTATTCACAGTTTTCTTGAGAATTTCCGGTAAAGTTTTAAATAATTTTAATCCCATACAATGGGTTGATTGCTCAGTAGCTTTAAGCTTGTGCTTGGGATATATACATTCGACGGTTCTCGTATTGTACAAACTTTGTTTGTTATCGCCTCCTTGAATGTGTTTTAGGTAGAAAAACAATGGCGTCATATATATAGTACCCATAGAGTGTTTGACTATTAATTTCTTTAAATTTACTTCGACATGACATGCTATACCCCGATTTCATTACGGCACTAATTGCTTTTTTGCAGAGAGATAATATGTACTGATTGTGAATTGCTTCCTCGGAATATTACACCATATCTTATTTTACTCACAAAATTTGCAAAATATGCTGTTATGGTGGTTGATAAGTCTGAAATATGGATGGGATTTGGGTGGATTCATAGAGGTAATCGTTGGAGTGATTGTGAAGTGGGTTATTGGGATGCCTGAGTTTGATAAGAATTCTTAGGGAGGATCTTTCGGCGACTGGGATTTTTTTACATTTATTTAATTAATGTGAATTAATTTAATAAATATTGGCAACACTTTTTTTGGGAGGACAAAAATGTGATTTTGCGGACATGGTCGGATTATCTTCCGAGCTGTATGCTCGAGCGACATGTGACTTTGTGATTAGCGCTGATGCGTTCTAAGCCTTGGTGAATCTGAGTGATCGCCGTGAATTTAAATAAAACTACGTCCTTATCTCTTCGGGCCGTCCACGAGCTAAAGGTATATATGTATATTTTCTTCCTCCTTAGAAGATTTTATTTGTTGGGTGGCTTAGGCCTGCTTGTCCAGATTCAGTCATATTGTCCGTGGAGGCTAGATTTATCCCAGAGGAATTCTGGAGGTTCATCTGTTTTTTTTGTAGTCAAGGGGAATTGGCTGGTTCGATTTTTTTCATTATGGAAACGTTTTCGGTTAGTGTCTGTTTCCGCTGTGTACTCAACCATCGGGAAACCTGGGTTGGAAATGAACAAGACGGTAGCAAGTTGAGGAAAACGATAGGTTTTTTATTCTAAATGCCATGGTATAAATAAATAAAAATCGACAAAATACTCTATATTTTGAACCGGTTCATTTCTATGTACGATGAATTAAACGTGTAATTGAGAAATCAACAAATTGAAGATTTGTTATTAATTTAAGGAAAATTAAAATAAATTCCGTTAGCTTTCTTCATTAAGATTAATTAATAACCATTATTCTTTATTTGATGAAAAATATTATATATTGTATGAAATAATGTCAGGAAATATTGACGTCATTTTTCCCGAATTACGTTGTAAATATAGGAATATCTTAAGTTATTGATTTAATTAATTATATAGTTTATTTTTGTGTTGTTAATTTATTTATTTATTTATTTCAACGGCGTGCCATTTACATGAATAATGCAATATACAACACAAAAATACATAATAGATACAAACACTGAACTTAAAACTAAACAATACAATAATATTACATTTCTTTTAAAAGGCGCTTTAACAATGAAAAACTTCCGTTAAAAAGTCAAAATTTAAAATATTGGCGTGACGCAAAACACGAACAGATGCGGATTAATTATATTAATTTGATTCTTACAATTTTTTTTAATATATTACAGTTTAGTAAATTTGTTTTACAAAAAAACAAAAAACCAAAAAAAACATTATATAAGGCCATCTGCAGACATGTATTTCGGGATTTTATCCATAATTAGTACAGCTCTGCCTTATATTACGTTTTTTTGTTTTTTTTTGCATTAAAAATTTTCGAATTAAAAATTGTTGCATTATACAATGTGTTATTCTTATCCATTATTTAACATTGGTTTTAAAGTACTTATGTAACAAGTAAAAATGTCACACTAATTAAAGAGAGAATAATTTATTAATTATTTTCAAATTATTTGTATTTAACTTACTAAGATATTTGTTGCTGAGTACATGAAGTTCTTTTGATAGTAATATCTAAGTTATATTCCTTTCTTAATTTCTTACTATTGTAACAACTATTTTATTCGGGTACACACTTTATATTCCAAGCACGCAATAAAATAAAATTGAGAACCTTTATTCAAAGAACGCAATTTTATTTCACTAAATAATCATTTCGAAACATTTTCACATTTCGCGTCCTAAAAAAAACAAACACGACCAACATATTTTACATTTCAGCAAGGGGTGGTATTAATGCTCAGTCCCCTTATCCCCACCCCTGGCCTATCCGGAGTGGTATATCTTGTTACTTGTGTTTTGCATAGCATTTCAGGGAATTTATGTGGCGTCCGGATCAGAGTCTAGGGCTTTACGTTACAAATATGTTTACAGGGAAAAGGGAATTGGGAAAAAACCCGTATCGCGTGTTTCGGAATTTCAAATGTATTTATTTATCAACAAAAACATGTTCTTTATGTTACGCGCATTCTATTCGGGAAACTGGTGAAGATTCATTTCATTAACATATCAAATAACGATCTGTCTGATGAAGCCAGAGTGTGGTGAAATAAAAAATTGCAATACCAACTAATAAACGATGAAACATGGAAAACTAAGTCTTATCATCAATCATAATAAATTAAAGACGACGCAGGCGCCAGCTTTTGCCTAATTAAATGTGAATCTTATCGTCAATGCTGAAATTGCTTTAATTTTGTTTGATACATTCACAAAATGAATAATAATACTAAATTTAAACTGTGTACAGTGTACGTAGAAATTTCTCTTTTTAATACAAGAAAAAAGGATTTATTCACTTAGACACAGTTATTTTTTGAAAAAATAAATTAAAAGAACTCGAAACTAATAATAAATTATTTTTCCCTCGTTCTCATTTCTACCAATGTTTAAATATTAAAACTATCAATTATTTTCTCTTTAGGTGACATTTTGACTTATGTTACATAATTTATGTTATTGTTATGCAACAGCAAATGTCCATTATCGAGCATTTGTTTAAAGTACTTATGTAACGTAAGTCAAAATGTCCCAGTAGCTAAAGAGAAATAATTTATGGTTTTAATATTTAAACATTGGTAGTTCATATTGTATAAAATAATTATGAATGGATTATTAATAATCAAACAATAAAACAATTAAACACAGATTAGATTGAATAAATTTAAATTCTCGACTAGTTTCGGGTTATTAAATCATTATTCAATGATTGTTTTGATAGTGGAATTTTTAAAGCTCTATTGATCATAGAATAAAATATTAAATTAAAGACGACGCAAGTGTCTAATTAAATAGGATAAAATGTTGATAATTTTTGATAAAGGGGAATTAAAAAAAATTAAATTCTCTTGAAAATGGGCTAACAACCCGAAACTAGTCGAGAATTTAAACTTATTCAATCTAATCTGTGTTTAATTATTTTATTGGTTGATTTTTAATAATTTATTCATATTTATTTTAGGAAATAATATATTAATTAGTTTCGAGTTCTTTTTATTTAATTTATTTCTGTTTTTATTTTTTTATTAATAAAAAATAAAATAATTATTATTTTACCCGAAATAAGTTATTTTTGGATAAAATAATCATTATTGTTATATCATTTTTTATAATGGTTGTCACGATATAACCGCAGTTCTGAAAATACGGACAATAGTCCGTCCTGTCGTCCCTCACAGCAGGGTGCCACCCTCGTCTGGCCTTAATGGCTATTGCTCGTCATAAAAGAATATCTAAGCATATACTTAAAGCAAGCAAAGAATATAAACTGTTTAATTGAAATTTTATGCTAGAGACAATATCAGCACACTGAAGGCTTTATCAGAAAATGTGTGCAGTGATAGTAAAGTTTTAGTGTTTATCGTACTGAATCATAACTTACGACTCAGCGACGACGATTTGAATTTAATTATTTATCCCTGCTTCAGGAGATAATATTTCATTTTATTTTGTTATAGATTTAAAAAAATCAATTATATGAAATAAATATGAATAAATTATTAAAAATCAACCAATAAAACACAGATTAGATTGAATAACTTTAAATTCTCGACTAGTTTCGGGTTATTAGCCCATTTTCAAGAGAATTTAAAAAATTTTAAACTAATCCAAACAAGTCGAGAATTTAAAGTTATTCAATCTAATCTGTGTTTTATTGGTTGATTTTTAATAATTTATTCATATTTATTTCATACAATATGAACTACCAATGTCTAAATATTAAAACCATTAATTATATTAAAATCAATTATTTTTATGGAATAAAAAGAAGTTGAAAATAATTAATAATTTATTTAGCTACTGTGACATTTTGACTTATGTTACATAAGTATTTTAAAACAAATGTTTAATAATGGATTCTAGCTGTTGCATAACAATAACATATTGTATAATTCAACAATTTTTGAATCGAAAATATTTAATGCAAAAAATAAAACGAAAAATTACGTAATACAAGTTTAACTACTGTTAAGTGTTTCGGAATTTTGTTCCTCATTAATACAGTTCTGCCTTATTTAATTTCAAAGCTGTTAAATTAAATTAATCAAACGTACCGTCCATGCTGCAATCTCCGGTGAAAATGATCGAGAGAACGTTGACGGACTCGATTGCCACGTGCAATTTCAATTAATTGTCTTCTGCAATCGATATTTACAAAAAAATCATGAAAGTAATTGATTACAGAACACGGAGGCTACTTGAAGAGTATGAGGACGCGAAATGTCTGAGTATATCTTTAATACCTCCAAGTCTCGCTATCATACTTGTGTGAAGTGTTTTGTCCACTATTTTTTCCTGAAATAGCATAATTTAGAGAAAAATACATATATTTTAAATTTGAATCGCGTCATGACTGTTTTGTTTACAAAGTGAAATTTTTGTAAAAAAAATGTACAATGTGGGAACCATCGATATCTTCTTCATATAATATAGCTGTTGTTGCAGCAGCCATAATCGGCGAGTTCTTAACGAATAAATAAAAAAAAGGTATGAGTTCTTCTTCTTTTGTAAAATTGACTTTTAGGCAAAAAAAATATATATATTTTGTGAAACAAACCAAGTGACCACTTTCATCCACGATCTCGTTAAAGACGGTACGTAAAAATTAATTAAAAATTGTTTAACAAATAAGAGCTTACAAGGCAGAGTTGTACTAATGAGGGATGAAATTCCGAAACACGTGTCTACAGATAGCCTTGTAATTATTATTTGTTGTTTCTTTTTATTAAATAATTTCCACTCACCATTGCAATTCGCAGTAGTACTGGTATGCAACAACAAATATCTATTGTGTCTATCCAATGTCCGGCGGGGTAATTGCTCGCGAAATAGTTGTTTCAATAGATGTTTGTATAAGTTACAGTGTAATTTTTTTGCAGTTGGAAAAAGGGATTGATCGAATTTTATTGATCATTGCCAGAAATGTTCCTTGTTTAATTTCATTGCAAGTAGGATTACTTATTTAAATAAGGATTAATGAAGCACTAAATTCTACGTCAGACTGTGTAATATGAAGTAAACATAGTGGTGTAATAAGTAACAATATTGATTGTAATATAAAAATTGATTTACAGTTAGTGACTTGGATTGGTGAAATAAATGGTGAATTCGCCAGGTATACTTAATGTTCGTTTGATAAAGAAAACAAAAATTCAATCGTATTTCACTAATCTATAACAAAATTGTTGTTATTTAGTAATAAATAAAATATTTCTACTAAATAACAACAACTTTCTATTAGATGATTTTTTTTATATATTTTTCTTTTTAATAAAGTTAACAAAAAATATTTAGTGGTAATATAATCTTATTAACACTATGATGAAAATTATATCGAAAAATAATCTTATCAAATTGTATGATAACGTTAACTTTTAACAAAGGTATCATTTTACTAACGAACTTACAAACTTTGGATTTCGTTTTGAGTTTCACCCCATCGTTTTATTTTAATTTCGGATAATATTACAATATTTTCCCACTACATTTAGGCGTAAATCTTATCCAATATAATTTAAATAAAATAACATAAATAAGTAAAAACAAAATGATAACTTCTTGGACATCTATTAATCATGATAATGATGTACTCTAAATTTATGTGACATGTAATTATTAACCATAATTTGAATTAATTAATTTAATTAACGATTCTGCTCCCAGTTGAATCTACAAAAATTAAAATCAATATAACTTGAAATTTTTGTTTATTATTATATCGTCTTTATTGATTTTCAAGTAACAAAATGTTTACAAATATGTTATATAATCAGGCAAAAAGACCCCGGGTCGATAGCCATTTGACAATGAGAGTTACATAACAAATTGAAATAATACTGTAAATATACTACACATTGTAAAATGTAACGTTATTTCTCCATAAAGATGTTAAATAATAATAAGTTATATAAATTTAGCGTAGGCAAAGTTCAGGCCGGCTAAAGCCTGTTGCTGCTCCTCCACTCAACCCACCAATTACAAACTTAATAAGCTTAATAAATAATTCAATGTTAGCAACTACATAATATTAGACAAAATAAAAATCACAGTAACTTAGAGCTCAGTACTTAAGATTAGGACACGTATGTTTCTTTTAAATTTTTAAATACATTTAAAACAAATATGCGTATCCTAAGATTCTGAGAGATTTCACTTGTTTCGGAACTTTATTGAACGTTTTTAAATGCTGTATGAAATGACCTCCTATAAAATACAGTTTTGTGTTGTGAAGGTGATATTAAGCCCTGAAATCTAATATTTATGTTGTGGACATCGGTGCGGAATTCAATTCTATTGTATAGATAAGGTTGAGTGAGTAAGTTAAATATTTTAAAATATATAATATAATGCTCTCCTATCAGCCATAGTTATCCAATTTATCTCATTTTTTTTCAGAAATATGATCAAACTTATGGATTCCAAAGATTAAACGAATAATTGTATTTTGTATCTTCTGTATTCGAGCAAAAGTCACTTTATCAAGGAAAGTTTTATCCATGATGTCAGCAAAGTTAAAGTGACTTAATACCAAGGTATCACATAATATTCTTTTTATATGGATACTTAAACATTTTCTGATTGCACAAATCATTCTGAGATTAGCGTAGGCTCTAGAGATGCATTTATTAATGTGTAATTTAAATCGTAATTCCTCGTAATTAATTAGACCTAGATTCCATACGGAGTTCGTAAAAGGTATATAGAATCAATCCAATTTTATTTTAAGTAGAGTTTTAGCGACCTCACGTTTACGTTTTTGACCAAACATTATAGCTGTAGTTTTTTTATATTTATTTTAAGATCATGTTTGTTTCATACATTCGTCAGATTAGATAGGTCTTTTTTTATATTGTAGCAAGCGGTTTCAATGTCTTCTATTTTGAATGATTATAATAACTGAGTATCATTAACATACAGATTACAAATACAATGTTTGAGGTATTTCGACAAAGATGATGTAGATATTAAAAACAAGGTTGGTCCTAAAATAGAGCCTTGTGGTACATCTGCCTCAGTAGTGGCGTAGTCAGAAGTTATTATAAGTATTATAAATTTTGAAAAATTACTCTCTATTCACAGAAAGTTCTATAATAAAGCTAATGCGTTTGCACTAAGTCCTACATACTTTAAAATCTCAAGTAATAATTGTGGTTAATAGAGTTAAACGCTTTGCTATAATCTACTAAAATTAAAGAAGTTAACATACCATTATGTGTAGCAAATATAATATCATCAGTGACATTTAATACCGAAGAGGCGCTACTTTAATTTGGTCTCAATTTTGATTGATTTGCTGGAAGTATATTAATTTAAAAGAAGTTAGAAAGTTGTTTCATGACTTTTTCAAGGAATTTTGATAGTACAGGAAGTACGGTGATAGATCTGGGTTCACCTATCTCACGTGGATTCTGTATTTTCGGAATAAAAGTAATGGTGGCTACTTTCCAGGCATAAGAAAAAACTGACTGTTCTAAATAACAATTAACAATGTGGGTAATATATGGAAGTATATATACAACACATCTTCAGCATATGTATGGATAGACTATCCAATCAATGGTGTTAAATGTTATATCAAAAAATTATATTTTTTTTATTACATCGAGGCTTACAATTGTGAAAACAATTTGTTTCTATGGCAAGCGCCATTATTGTAAAATTTAAGTAGATCATCAGCTACTGATTTTATTGAATTAGTAAGTTATAGAATAGCAGAGTTAGGATCATTTAGGTGGTTAGGAATAGCATAATCTTTTTTAAAATTATTATAATTTTTTAAAGATTCTCCATATTAATTTCTGTTTATTATTTATTACATTATGGAGATACATTTTTTTCTCTGACAATTGCAGAATTTACATAGTTACGACACTGTTTGTAGTCGTTAAAATCACTATACAACTTAGTTGATTTAAATTTCTTAAGAGCATTATCGCGTGTCGACACCATAAGTTTATTTGCATTCGTTAATCAGGAAGCAAACTTTTTAGTTACTCGAGATGTGAATGTTAAAAAATGCAATAGGGATAAAATGAAACAAAAGATTATCGACACATTTGCAGTTATTTAAATTACAATGAAATTAAACAAGGAAAATTTCTGGCAATTTGCAGTTGGAAAAAGGGATTGATCGAATTTTATTGATCAGAAATTTTCCTTGTTTAATTTCATTGTAATCAATAGTGATACTTTGTCGACAATATTTACGAGATATATAAAAGTGTCAATACCTGAAGACCATAATCATTAATAATAATAATAATAAAGTTTATTTTCAATTGTAAATACATACAGTAAAGTTAACAATATGAAAATTCAAATGAAAAACGTCGTATTCTCTAAATAATTATAATTAATAACATAATAATAACCTAAAGCAATCTGTTAAACAAAAAAATCTTCAATTGAATTTAAACATCTTTCGATCAAAAAACATTTGAGCTTCTTTTTTCAGTAGTTTACGGTAGGTAAAAATTTTTCTGATTTGATTTTATTACACAAAGCCATGTGAATTTAATTTAATAAAATCAAGAGAGAAAAGAGAGAGAAATTAACTTAATTACGTTTAGTATTAAATTTGATAAATTTCTCACTTGCATATAATAAAACGTGTAGATTGCAAACAGCGCGCGGTTATTCGTGATTTAGCTAATTCCCTCATCTACCCAAAGTGGTGTCTTGTAAATTTCGAGAGGCCTGGATAAAGTGTGCGGTAATGAAATAAAACGGTGTAATATTTCGCCGCGGAATCGGTGGAGTGGTTCAAATTGGATTTTGATGACGCGCCCTTTTAATGTATAGCCTGGCGTCTCCTGTAGTAGCAATCAAGGCAAAATTACTGAGATCTGGGCGTGCAGTTGTGTGTCCTTCGCAATCGGATAAAGTATATTGTGCTCCTTCAAAATCAACACTAATGACGCGAACGTTGAGACAACTAGTTTTTTGTTTGTGGGTGTTCATTAGTATTGTTTGGATTGGTTAAACAAATGATGGATTCGACAGGTGTAAAACTATTTTATTTAAAAAACTATAAATGAGAATTTTTTATTGATTTAGAAAAAAAAAATCAACCTAAAGTAAACAATTATTGTTAATTTGTGGTAATATTAAGATTATATTACCACCAAATATTTATCGTTATCTTTATTAAAAAGAAAAAGAAAAAAAAAATATCTAACAGAAATTTGTTGTTATTTAAAGCAAATATTTAGATCATATAACTACTAAATAACAACAAATATTCTATTAGATAAATATTTTTTTCCTTTTCTTTTTAATAAAGATAACGATAAATATTTGGTGGTAATATAATCTTAATATTGTTAATTTGTGGTAATATTAAGATTATATTACCACCAAATATTTATCGTTATCTTTATTAAAAAGAAAGAAATATTTATCTAACAAAAAGTTGTTGTTATTTAGAGCAAATATTTAGATCAAATAACTACTAAATAACAACAAATGTTCTATTACATGAGTATTTCGATTGTTTTATTTTTATGAAATTAATAAAAAATGAGTATACCTGGCGCATGCACCATTTATTTCAATAATCCAATTCACTAATAGTGTTTTCTGCTTACACAGAATCGGGACGCAGTAGGGCACACTGAATGAGAGCTGTACCGTATTGCACTGCGTCGGTTTTCAAACACTGTGTGCAATTTAGCACTGACACAGGGAAGTAAAATGCCCTAAATATAAGTTTGCAGCCGATTTCAAAATATAACTCGGTTACAATTATGCCGGATGACATGAGAGAAATGCATTCCATTATAGGCACAGTAAATAGATTACTAAAATGGACGAAAATTCGTATTCCTTCATAATAAATAAATAATAACAATTTTGCTTATTTTATATATTAACAAATCTTTACAGAAACTAATATTATTACAAAAAAATATATATTATAGAAAACCGTTTTGGGTCTACAAGGTAAACGACCGAGAATCGTTGTTTCGTCCACTAAAGGAAAGCGAACTTCGTTTCCTGTTCTCATAAAGAGGAAACGAAGTTCATTTAATAAATGATGGCTGATGAATTGTGAGTGTTATTAAATAACAAAAAATTTTTAAAACAAACGCAGTCCGTCTAAATTCAACCCAAAAAAGGCCATCCTACAATAATAAAAATATTACTGTTAGTCATAATAATTACATTTATAATAATAATAATTTCAGCAATAAATAAAAATTATATCATTATGAGTTAAGTGAAAACATTAAAACTTAACAATTTTTTTAATGCTAGCAGTGATTGAGTTTTGCACTCAGTAGAAATATTCCAACAATTCATCTTCATCTTTTGAAACAAAATAAGACGATTTAACTAAACTTATCTCTATCCAAAAGTGGTTTTCTATATATATATTTTTTTCATTATTTTTCAAATATTTTTATTTTGGACTTAGGTAAGAAAACCTAATTTGGCACATTTAATTACATTGATACCATGCACTTTTTGCGATATGTTTCTTTATCCTACGTTTAAAGTAAGTGGTCAAACTAGGACCATCGACTTCTTAAGATACCTAAATCTTTTTATTCAACGGGTCAAATCATAAGGAATATTTTTTTTCTGCGAGATCATTCAATTTTATGTATTTTTTGTCTCTTATAATTTTTTTCTATTTTCCCTACAAAAAAAAAATTATTTGTCAAAAAAAAAAAAATAAATAAATAAAATTATGAACAATATTTTGCTTCTTAAAACTATTAACAAAGTAGAAATAAAGATAGGTACCTAACAATAAACACAAATTTATTAGTTTCACAACAAATGTTCAAACTGATTGCCATATTCAGCAATACAACAATTTTTTTGTAGAATTTTATTTCTTTGTTGTTTTGACAAATAAAAATATTTTTTTGTGTGTAAAATAGCAACATTTTATAAGAGACAAAAAAATACGTAAAATTGAATGATCTTGCAGAAAATTAAATGTGCCAAATTAGGTTTTCTTACCTAAGTCCAAAATAAAAATATTTGAAAAATAATGAATATATATATATATATCTTTGAGGCCTCGTAGATGGCTTAGGAACCACTTTTGGATAGAGATAAGTTTAGTTAAATCGTCTTATTTTGTTTCAGAGAATATGTGGTAGAGCGTTGTACAGACCATTCAGGGACACCCTGTATAAGTAATATAATCTAAATTTACATTCAACCAGTAATAAAATAAAATAACAAATAATATCAAATTAATATTCCTAATAACTTTGTCTCGTGAAATCACATATAAAAATTTCAGGATTAATTTTTATCTCCCTTATTGAAATTAAATTACCAAATCCAAAATTACTCTCCCATTTAATGATAGTTATTTTCAAATTCTTTTTATTTAATTTATTTTAATATATATTGTAATTTAAATCAAATATTTTACGCAAATACACCCAATGGGAAGTAATATATTTAGAAAATACTGTTGCATAATTCACTTTCAATTCAATATTTTTAGTTTTATTCATTTTGTGCATATGTGTCTCATTTCAAAATGCAAATCTGAAATTTTCAATGTTATCTCCAATTGGATTTAATTATTAATTATTATTATTTAATTATTAAAACCAATTTAAATTCATTCTCTTATTTAATGACAAGATTTTGGAAGAATTAATTTATTTTGAATTTATTAATTATGACTTTAAATTGAATAACTTTATATTCTCAACTATTTTCGGGCTAACAGCCTATTTTCAAGAGAATTCAAAATTGAAAATTATTAATTTCTATGGTTATGTATTCAATATTTTTTCATAAAAAATGTATATATAGCTATAGAAATTTAATTAAATCAATTTTTCTATTCATTTCATTTAATTTATTTACGGATTCACCATTTCTTCTGGAAAATGGGCTGATATTCCGAAACTAGTAGAGAATTTAAAGTTAATCGATTTATTGTGTGTTTTAATTATTTTATTGAGCTAGAAGGAAGTGCATACGGGATACACCTCCGCTATTATAATATGAACCACTAATGTTTAGATATTAAAACTATTAATTACATGTATTAATTTTCGCTTAGTTTCAATAAAATTTTTACTATAATGCGCTTTGAAACGAAACAAAGGCACTAGGAACATTTTTTATTTTGTTGCTGGGTGAATGTAAAATATCTGTTAATAATCAGGCGGAGAATAAAAGAATTTAGAATTTGGTGAGTGCATTTTTGTTGCCCTCGATGAAAGGAATTATGGCATGTTTATGTTTGTTTGCCGTAAAACTAGTGTTCGATTTCATTCGACTCTTAGGGGGTGCGCCTTTTCTGAGCCTGTGAACGCGAGGAATATGTCCTCCATATTGCACTGGAACTTGTGCACTCGTTCCCTGAGTCGATGTCATTTTCTTGCACTTGGTCGGGGCGAATGCATATTTTTATGTACGCAGGAAACGTTTTTGAAAGGGTGCAATGAAAAAGTGCAGAAACAGTAAGCGCAAAAGCCGGGCGAGTGCGCACTAGTGAAGTGAAGTGAGCAGAAAACGCAATAATTGTAAATCTAATTTAACATTTTTATTACAGTCATTTAATTCATTCAGATATCAGTGGTATCATCAGGCATGATTAATTAATCATCTGCTTGATGACACCACAGTGTTGGCGATACAATTGTTGCAGTCTCTACAATAAATTTTGTGAAATATAAAAATAAACTCTTGTTTTATTTACAAATAGTGTATTATGAAGAAATTGCTACTTAATTGTCTCGCAACAATTTATTGGGCATGGGTTTCTAATATAAAATCTTAAACAATTACAATAATTGTTTCTTACTTATGGAATATCCAAATCTTTTATAGCATCATTGTTTACTTGATCCAGAATAGTATTTAGAAAAAAGAACATACAACATAGTATTAATATTATAATCTCTTAGGTAGAATATTGTTCCCGGTCAACTATTTACCACCTTGGTTAAATTTCGATTTATTTTATCATATTATAAAATCTTAATTGATAATTATTAATACTAACAAAAATTTAAAAATTAATGTTTATAATGCTGAATTATCAATTTAGGAATGCATTAATTCTTTGTAAAGAGAAGTTTTTGTAATATATATAACAATCTTTATTAACAATTAAGTTTACAATAATGTAACAAACATTGATTATGTATATCACACAAAAAATAATTAATTGTTAAATGGCTATCGACCAGAGGTCTTTCTGTCTAATACAGTTATTATTATTATTTAATGAATATAGACATCCCAAAATATATTTGTCCTTTGCCTCTCCGACCTGATAGATGATTATAGTTCATTTTTATTATTTGCTTCTTAGGGCCGCTTTATACACACAATAATTCTAGCAGAAAGTTGTGTGAGAATTATATATAAAAGTTTCGCTATAATTCTACATAAAAAAATATTTTGTTCCTGTTTTACACAGCAAAGAATTATTGTGGAAATAAATGACGTTTACATCGGAAGCAGCCTATTCAATTATAAATGAAAACAACTTATTTTTGTTAGCAAATGCAAGAGCTTTAACAAAGTATTATATTAAAAAATATTTGTAATTTATAAGCGCAAAATCACAAACACGAGTACAACAGGTCCTATTTACTAGACACATGCGTGACAGAAAATTACGGCATGCGAAACCTAGTCTTCAAGTCAAGTTATGACGAAACATCCGCGTGTTTTTTTTTAATATTCAACCGGAAGATTGTTTTTTGAATAATCCAGTAAAACAGACGTGCATAATATGCTATGCCTTACTTATATATGTAACTTGAAGCCAAAAGATTACTGTAAGGTTTACTTTAAAAGGTCGAACGTGCCCACATTTTGTAGTGTTTATATATATATATATATATGAAATTTTGATTTTTCACTTCAAATATAAAAACAAGTTTGATTCACATAAACTGAAACATATTTATAATACTAGACGAGATAATCATTACGCATATCCATTGCATCGATTAACACTATATGAAATAGTGCCCACATATAACGCTATAAAACTATGTAATAAACTACCTACGTATATAAAGAACATTTCTTGCTTTATTACGTTTAAAAAACAATTAAAATAATTCTTGATTGATTAAGAATTATACAGAATTGAAGATTTTTAATCTATTACTATATTCGCTGCATTTGATTAGTTGGTTGTTTTCTTTCTTTTTTATACTGTACATTCTATCATTATTATATATTATTAATATATAACATCTTTATTTCTGCAAACAATTTTATATACAATAAATTAACAATATAATTCTTATACTATGTTATACGTTGTCCTTAGAAAACGGCAGTCGATCATCGGTCTTTCTGCCTGAATATTATTAATATGTTTTTTATGTAATTTGTAAATTTATAATCACATCAATTACTGCGGTCGATTTATTTTAGTGACGTATTCATTATAGTTTGTATATGTGTATATATGCAACTAATTACTTGAATAATATTCTATTCTACTCAACTTTAATGGGAGGCTGTATTATATAATTCTTTTATAGATTAAATTGAACATGCTTAATACATTTTTCGCCAGAATTTTGGCGAGAAATTTACTTTAAAAATCGGTGTCTTACACGTAAATAAATTTATAATATTTTTTATATATAACGTTAAAGTTAATTATATTATGAATTTATGCAAGAATTCTCTTGTGTGTATAATAGTAAAAATAAAAAATAATGCAGAAATTATATCCTACCTTAATTAAAAAAATAATAATTAAAACAGAAAACAATTTTATATTATTAAATAGAAAGATGATTTACATTTATTGCAATTATTCGATTAAACACCAAACACAATTTCCGCGAAACATTAAAAAAAATTTAATCGCTTAATCGTGTTCAGCCCATTCGAATCCGGTCGCTTATTTAAAATTATAATTGCCGAGGGGCAAATGCGTTTTTTTTGCGGCCGGTTTATGTTAAATCTCGACTATAAATATAAGCGAAAGTTAATGCCTCCCTTTACTAACGGCACATAAAATTACGGCTATTCTGCAGCTATTTTTCTTAAGGGCGGTTAAAAGTGAGGAGAGGATTTAAGAAAAGTAGTTTTTTTTAATGCGAAAACCTTAAATCTCACGGTTTTGCATATTGTGGAGGAGATTTTCCAGAATTTAGAAGGTAATGAAGGCAAATGGTGTTTTCGTAATTAAAATAGGATTATACAGGGTGTTCAGAATGTATGGAAATCTTTAAATATATTCGGAACTATTTGTCGGATCAATTTGATTTTTTTTAAATTAATACCTTTTTATAAGAAAATAATATTCAAATTTATAAATAAAATAAATATAAATAGATTACTAAAAATTAACCAATAAAACAAATAAAACACAGGTTAGATTGAATAACTTTAAATTCTCGATTATTTTCGGGTTATTATTCCATTTTTTAATTTGTTTTATTAGTTGATTTTTAATAATATATTCATATTTAGTTTATACAATATGAACTACAAATGTTTAAATATTAAAACTATTAATTATATCAATATTTATATATATATAACAGTTTAAAAATATAACCAGTCAAATGTTTTAAGATATAGAGCCAGAGTTTTAATAGAGTTTTAATTTTAATATACTTGCTCGGTATATTAATTAGTAAGGCATTATTCCGTGAGCATTTCAGCCGCACTAACTATAGTAGAAATGAACCCATTAATAGAATGATGCGTTACTACAACAATATATGTAATGATAATCCTAATTTAGAAATGTTTAAAATTTCCATGTCATCATTTAAAAATATATTAAATTGTATGAACCTTATTTAGCTCCTTTGTTTTATGCAATTATGCACTGTAAATTAAGTCTATTTCTAATTAAGTTGTATTTTTCTTTTATATATTTTGTTTTCATTTTGTAAAATTGTGTACCGTTTAAATAAATAAATAAATAAATAAATAAACTTGATTTATTTTAAATGGGTTTCACTGGTATGACGTTATTTTATTGTTTCGCAAGAATTTATTGGACATACGTTTTTAATATAAAATCCTAAATAATTGCAATAATTCTTTCTCGCTTCTAAAATCTTTAAATCATTTAGAGTGTCGTTTACTCGATCTAAAATAGTATTTAAAGAAAAAAGGAAACACACAACGAAGTATCAATATTGCATAAAATTCTTCTTTTTGATTACCAAACATATCAAATAAAATTATTTTATAGGATATGGTGGATGCGCCGGAACACGGATAGCACATCAACATTTGGAACAGTGGTTTCCGCGTGAACGTAATCGGTGCGTGAACGTGCAAAAATGTTTTCAAATCTATAGATGATTCGTAATAAATGGAAGATAACGCAAGCGCCATCTATTGCCTAATTTAATGTTTCATCGTCAATGATTTGGGTCTACAAGGTAAATGACCGAGAATCGCTATTTCGTGCACTAAAGGAAGCCGAACTTATCCTGTTTATGGGAACAGGAAACGAAATTAATTTAATAAAATGTTCAACCACCATTTGTCTAGCGTATGGTGATGGTCATTTCGTTTTTTCGAATGTTTTCAGACCAGTGGAACATGGAACACCCACGTGCAATTCCAATTCGTTCAACTGCCTTCATCAAGGTATTGCACATGGAACAGATTAATCTGTTGAGGTTAAAAAACCGAAATGGCCATCACTAGTTATCCATACGCTATATGAATGGTGGTTGAACATTTTATTTAAAATAAAACCATAGATGATATATCGAAATCCAATTTTGACAATTTTCAAAAATTGTGTCGCTTCAAACACATTCAAATCTTCATCTGCGAGCCTTGATGTTGCCAATAAGACGTAATAAAAGCCATTATTCCGAGGCATGTTCAAAATAAACTGATTTTCTGCCATTCACGAGCCGTGATGTGCTTCCCGGCCAAACTAACCGGAAAATACTGATTTCCAATTGTCTAACCAACGCGTGGAATAATGTTTTCGAAGCAAAACAACAATTACATACCTTGGCGTTCTCACAGTAACCGGATGTCGTTTCGCCGCTTGTGCTTGAGCATGTGCTTGTTGCTCATGTTGCAATTTCTGTTGGTTTTGGATTTGGCGTTGCATTTGTAGACGCTGCTGTTGTCTCAGCATTGTTGCTGAAGGTGTTCTTTGTAGTACGGTCGATCTGGGCTGAGTAGAAATTTGTTGAAGACTAGGATGATATACCGATTGTTGGTATTGCTGATAGGGCACTTCTTCGGGAGAGTAAAATCTTTCTCGGGATTGAGGTTGAGTGGTCACTGTTACTCTCTTTTGGTACAGTTGTGGATTAGTTGGAGTTGTTACTTGCATCACTCTCACAGGTTGATCATAATAATATCTAAAATAATCAAAATATATTTTCTCGGATCTTTTTTTTATAAACCAAACTTAAAATATTAACGAGATGCTACTTTTGTCACTTTGCGATTTTTAAAGAGAAGTATTTGTATATTTTGTAATTTGTACTTCTCATCCAATCACTTATATATCTAATTTTAGCTATATATAATTCGCCTTGTGTTTGTAAAACTTATTAATCTCTGCCTGATGATGCCACTGTGCTGGCAAAACAATTGTAGCAGTGTCCACAATACATTTTGTGAAACTTAAAAAAACTTGTTTTATTAATATATAGTATCAAATTCATCAAGTAAAAGCCTCACCATCGAATAATGAAAGTTACAATGAAATTAAACAAAGAAATTTTTGTTGGCAATGATCAATAAAATTCGATCAATCCCTTTTTCCAACTGCAAAAAAATACTTACACTGTAAGTTTTACAAACATCTATTGAAACAACTACTTCCCAAGCATTTACCCCGCCGGACATTGGATTACACAATAGATATTTGTTGTTGCATAGCAGCCCTACTGCGAATTGCAACGGTTTTAGTTGATCGAATTTTATTGATCATTGCCAAAAAAAAATTCTTTGTTTAATTTCATTGTAATTTAAATAACTGCAAATGTGTGAATCATCTTTGTTTCATTTTATTTAATAGAATAAAGAAAAGTTTCATAATCAGATTAAGTTTTATTCATGACTTATGTGAAGATATATAAAAAATCGTTTCTTTCGTAAAAATAAAAAGTAAAGTAAAACGCTTTTATAATTAAAATAGTTTTATAATATTAGATTTGTGTTCAAATCAACTGTGTATTTTTCATTTTTTTAAATAATAATCTAAAATATAAAATTAGGATCAATGATTGCATTTTATTTAGCAGGATGTAGGCCAGAATTTAATATCAGTTAAATCGTAACATTTATTACTACCAATAGCATAATGGGTCGATTTCAGAAATAATTAAAAATAATGAAAGCAAATTATAAGATTTTTTTGTTGATAGCTCAGACACACTAACGCTTACATGTATTGTAATTATTTATGTTATATTGTTTTGTACTATTTGTAGTCTGAATAAAGATGTGTATATATAAATTTAATTTAATTTGTATTTTCTATTTTAATCTATATGGTAAAAGTATCATTGATACATGAGTTAAATATAAGTAGTATGATAATTAAAGAGGTAATGGTAATAATAATAAAAGTATTTAATATTCAACTCAATTACCCAACAATATTAATTTTATTAATATACAGTAAAAATATTATTTATCTAAAAATGTCAATCTAACATTGAAATTCACACAGAAATAAAATCACAGAATAGAAATAGGAGAATATTGCAAAATGTTTGAATTACATGCTGTCGAGCTTAACGTTTACATAAAGTTTACAGCTTAAATCTAATAAATATTAATGTAAAAATAACAGTTATATAGAGCTTACTACGCTTACAATAATTACAGACAGAAACAATCAACGGACTTTTCTATAACATTAGATTAAAAAAAAAATTAATTGATAATTTGGACAGAGATATACGCTTCAAACATCGTTTAAAATGAAATAAAATATTACAAAGTTTACATCATCAAATAACATATTTGTGTAACACATCATACGATTAATAGGGCTATTAGCACCGTAATTTGTTGAATGGAAGACCAAATAAAATAGCGTTTTATGTCTGGAATAAAGTCCTCTCGGTACATGAAAATTTAGCATAGAGACTAAATTATTATTATTAAATATGAAATTATTGATAATAATTACGCCCTTTGTAACAATTAAAATTAGTTGTTTTACAACAGTATTGATTAAAACTCGTGTCAAACGAATATTGTTATAAAAGCACGGACTTATGAATTATATAATATCCTTACTTGTACAATTTGTGAATGGCTAGCAAATTCGACGAACATCTCTGCAAATGATGCGGTAAAAGCACTTGTTGGGAGGTCACGTCTGACATCTTTGCACGAACACCTTGTTTTTTGTTTGTTTAATCACAGGTAATTCACACATATAATTTAGAATGAGTATACTTTTTGTGTTTATACTCGACGACAGAATGGATATCAGTCCTTGACAAACATTTTGAAGTGTAGAGCCTACTATATCAAAACAGCTCTTTGTGAGTTTAATTTTTACGGTAAAATTTGAATAAGAAATTTTGAAAATAATAAAATTTGCAATCTACTCCGCAATCCTACCAACGAATACCTTTATGAATCCACCCATATCACAGCGTATATTAGCCTCAAGCAAAACATTGACAATAATCCTGATAACCTACCCCTTCTTACAAAATTCTGTATTTCTCAAAACCCTAATATCCTTCCTAAATACAAACAACCTCTTATAACTATTCAATAATTCATTCATGCGAATTATCAGGACAGTTCAGCTAGCTAGCATATATTTTTTTTACTTCATCATAAATTCATGACAGGGTAGAAAGCCCTCTGGTCGATAGCCCAGACAAACTATAAGTATTGTTTTCTTTTCTCACATGTTAAATTCATTGTAATAAAATCCATGTCGACCATTTGGAAGTATATTCAAGTAATCGGTAAAATATTATTAATAAGGCAGAAAGACCCCGGGTCGATAGCCATTTGACAATGGCAGTTACATAACAAATTGAAATAATTCTGTAAATATTGTAAACACACATACTACACATTGTAAAATTTAACGTTATTTGTCAATAAAGATGTTAAATATATATATTATTAATAGTATTAACCATCATAAACAGTACACGTCGCTTGAATTTTAACTTGTGTTGTGATTTCTGTCCATTCTGTGCCTGAATGAAGAACAAATTGTACTATTATTATATGAAATAATACAAAAATTAAGAAATATACAAAAAGGATACACAGTTTTAAATTTGTGCAATAAGTTTAAAATGGTACGCTAAATGATTAACGAAATAAATAAATGTATTATTTTATTTACTGTAACTACTCTAATTTTATTCTGTATGTATGTTACTGGAGCCGTTAAGTAAATAAATAAATAATCAACCCCCCACCTGCGAATTACCGAATCATACAGCTTTTTCTCTGACAATAACTAAACAACATCCCGACAGCCCAATATTCTCGCCCTCCCTCCTCTCGGCGCGGTGTTCAATAGGTGTGTGTGTTTTTGTAAATGTCTCTCTCGAAAATTGAAAATAATCACTCGGGCGTGGAATTCAAATCCCTGCCCAATTTTCCGACACCCGAGTCTCATTCTCGTTAATGGGCGCGGATGCGAAATAGTCATTTTTCGGCCCGGTGACTTTTTTCCTGATGAATGTTGTATATACAGATATATTACAACTGTATATACCAGAGAGTCGCATAGCGGCGACAAAAACTAGCGGTTAATTATTGAAAATTGATGTATGGGATAGGGATCAAATTGAAATACACAGTGAAAATTAGAATATTGTGAAATGTCACAAGAAAGTATAATTTTATATATGAAAACACGTTGTACACTTTTCTTCGCTTATTTTAAATAAGTGAAGAAAATAAATATGAATAAATTATTAAAAAAAAAAATTAAAATAAAACAAGGATTAGATTGAATAACTTTAAATTTTCGCCTAGTTTCGGGTTATTAACCCATTTTCAAGATATTTTAAATTCTCTAATCTGTTTTTAATTGTTTTATTGATTTATTTTTAATAACATCATATTTATTTTATACAATATGAACTACTAATGTTTAAATATTAAAACCATTAATTATAAGTGAAGAAATGTTTACAATATATATTTTCATATATCTGTCAAATCTTCACGAAACACATTCAATTAATTCAGGATAATCTAATAAATAATAATAAGTGAAACAAACGATGTGATTTAATTTTATTTAAATAATTTAATAATCGTAGTGAAACATTTTTGAAATATATCAGTTTCAATAATGTTTCACTACGAGTTTTGTGAGAAATTAATTAAGCACACATTCAATTAATTGTGAAATATAATTTATTAGGAATGTGTTTTTTTAAATATAAATTGAGAGTGATTTTAAACAATATTATATACATAACAATAAGATTAATAATTTAATATTAAGTAAGGGCTAATATTTAAAGTGACCGATAAAATTGCCTTTTTCAACGCTACAAAAATTACTCACACTGTAAGATAATGATAAACATTTATTGTATAATGTCCAGTGGCGTGTTTTTGCGCCTAAAATAGTTGTTCCAGCAAATTTTTATCAAAAATTAAAGAGTGTAATTTTTTGCAGAGATCAAAAAGTGAATGATCGAATTCGAATGAACAATTAAAAAAAAAATAGTTATTTGATTTAAATAATTGCAAAAATGACAATCATTTCCGTTTTTATTTTGATGAGATTAATAATTTAATGACGGACATTACAATATTAATATAAAAAGAATTTATTCACTTGTGTCACAGTTATTTAAATAAATCAAATAAACGAATCTGAAAATAATTAAGCAATAAATTATTTTCTCTTTTGCTACTGTGACGTAATGACTTATGTTACTTAGGTACTTTAACAAATGTCTAATAATAGATATTTGCTGTTGCATAACAATAACAATTATATAATGCAACAATTTTTGAATCGAAAATATTTAGTGGAAAAAACAAAAATAAAAAATTTTATTATAAATAATTAAATTAATTAAAAATTTAAAAAAATAATTAAAACGCACTGTCATCTCTGAGATTCTCGATGTAAGTGAATGCAGAGGTCATATCTGGACAGGCAAGTCGCGTTATGTGCAAAACATTTTTCGGCTCGGATTTTAATAAAGCCTCGCTGGCTATTAATAATAATAGATTTATTCACTTGGTCACAGTTATTTAAATAAATTAAATAATAATTTTTTTATTTTTTTAATTAATTTAATTAACAACTTTGCAATTACGTAAGGTACAGCTGTATTGACATGTAATCAAATCCCGAAACAGGTGTCTGCAGATAGCCTTACATTACGTAACTTTTATTTTATTTTTTATTTTTGTTTTGTTTTTTGCATTAAATATTTTCGATTCAAAAAATTTTCCATTATACAATTGTTATTGTTATGCAACAGCAAATGTCTATTATTAGACATTTGTTAAAGTACTTATGTAACATAAGTCATAATGTTACAGTAGCAAAGAAGAAAATAATTTATTAATTAATTATTTTCAAATTTAATATTAATACTATTAAAATATTTGTGTTACATATAATTTCCTTGTGAATGGTAGAAGCGAAATTTAGTCGTAAGAAATAAAAAAAGTAAAACAAAATAGGTTCAAATTTATGGTGTGATGCCTTCCAGCATAGATTAAAAATATTTTTTTTTTTATTGCAGAATCCAAAGGTGTGTACATTTAGGAATATTTCTTAAAAAGTTTCATATTGATTGAATGCAAACTGCCTCAATTATGCGAGTTTATGCAAAGTTGCACAATATAATGCTGTTTAATCTAAATCGTGTAATCTAAAATTTTCAAACGCGATTATCTCGAAACAATATTTTCAAAATCAACGACGGCAAAAATTCAACGTGTGTTCCAATATGACATCGGAATTTATCTCTACTATTTTTTCTAGTCGTTTATCGTTCGGATTTCTACTATTATTTATTTTCTTTTTTTTTAAGCCAATGGAAGACAGATTTTTTAGAAGCAGCATTTTTTACTCAGGAGGTCACTATTTTGTCAAATATTTTATTTCTTAAAATCGAACGATCAATGACAGACTTATTCTTAATACTGCACAATTGGAAGTTTTGATTTCAAATGCTTTCTGCATCTCCAGGAGCCGTCACCGCAAAATACCTTTTCAAAAGGGCGTAAGGGGAGCTGCGTCACGGGCCCTCAGAACCTTCGGAGCCAAAAAAATCTACATTGATGAAAAATGTATGCCAATTAAACTGGTGTAATTGGATGCCATTTATCTTCTTTTATTTTCGAAAGGGAAAATCCATATATATATATATATATATATATATATATATATTATTTATTTAGTATCTATATGAGTTGATGCTTTTTTTAGTTTAATGAATATGCATGTGGCTTATTAATAAATATAAAAGATAGAGCAAAGAAAAGTAAATCTTCATTGATTTTTTTTAAATGCCATAAATCAATTTGTTGAACTCGGTTGACCAGAATTTAAAAAACTCTTCAGACTAACAACAAAATTGAAGTTTTAAGTGTCGACATTTATTTATTGAATAGGTGCACAGAAGAAAGAATATTCCCAAAAGTTTTTAATTGTGGCAATACAATAAACAGTGCATATGTTGAACACAATTTCCGAGTTATTTTTCTTTTTTGTCACTGCAAAATGAAGTTTATGACAATTTTCTTAATGTTATTTATAATATTAATATTGAAAAGTTTTACCTAATGATTAATAGACTCTATTTTATTGTTATTTAATAACTTTAGCTATTTAAAATTGGTTATTCAGAATAACTAAATCGATTACTAAATTCACTCTATTTTTCCCAACACTAGTATTAACACAAAAAAACTGACCTGGCCCTAAATTAATTAATGGATTAATACGAAACTCAACGTATTTTTTTGTTAATTTTTATAAGACCGGGGTCTGTGATACGAAACATAATAAACACACTAAAATATTTACACACAACTTTGTGAATCAAACGTAGGAAACCGTCACCCTAGCTAGTGAGTAAGTAGCAACGGCGGGAAACATCTAATTCTATTAAACCAAGCAAATTAAATTATCTATCGATAAGTTTGGGTCCAGGCTTGCAAAGTGTTGTCAGAAGCTTTTGGGGTCCGCTTGTTTTGTCAATACAGCCATCCCGGTCGTCCGCCCTCTTTAATCCAAAGAGCAGTTTAATTTCCGATCCAGCAGGTTAAGTCGCTTGATCGAATTAAATCCGGACAGGAAACACCAAATTAATTAATGCCGGACTGTAGCTTAAATATGACGAATTAAAGCTAGAGCGATTTTGTGATGAAAATTTATACTATTATATAAATTTTACAGAATGGATTAATAAACGTATAATGTGATAAGTGTGTAATCAAAAAGAATATTTTATCACAGAGATATTATTTAAAAAGCTCAGATATTATATTATTTAAAAACATATCACTGAACACATGGACATAAAAATAATTTAATTATTGTTAAATTAACATTTAATGTTGATGCAATGTTATTTGTGACCATTTTTTTTTCAGTTGGATTAAAGTTGTTGAACTCTTATTGATTAGTCCGCGATTACGTTTGCCCGGCGCATTCACCATTTATGATAAATTTTAAAAATATGTAGGAGAAAGGACAACCGTTTCTATTTAAATAATTAAGTCTACACAACCAACATAAAGAATATCAATCTAATTATTGTGAATTCGGTTGGACGGATGATCACATTTTTTTACATTTGCAATATTTATATAAGAGAAAAGTACTGTAATTAACGTGAAATAATAATCAAAACGAAAATAGCAATGAACCAATTTGAAGTACCCTGATTATATTAAGGTTGTGGTTTAGAAGAAAGAGATAGCTATGTAGTAAAATAGAAATAATCGTGAGCCATTCTTATGGATTTAATAATATGAATATGTATTTCCTTTTTTTATCTACCAATTATAAAGTATCAGTCCAAATAAAAAATAAATCGTTAATTTTCATATATTACGTCAATTTATTAGTTAGAAAAGAAAATTGTAAGATATAATGAAATTAATAGGTCATGTCTGCTAAGTTATTTGAATGCAAAATTTAATGAAATCCTTTACAGTTTCATTGCACAAGTTTTATTAGCAAAAAAAAATTGCTATAAATTTGATGAATTTTTATTGTTTTTTATAATTGTTATTCACACAAATTAAACATTAAAATAATTTATAAATCATCTAATGAAATTCCTGCTTATTTTAAGATTACTTTAATGTATAATACAATATTGTTCATTGATCACAACTAACTCGAATTAGTGATTGTCAATATTTATATAGCTATCTCTTTCGTCTAAACCGCACCCTTAATATCATTTCTGAAAAATGTACGTTTACCGGTTGTCCAAATAAGAAAGGTCACCGGCTATATCTACGAGTCCTAAAGCTTTCAGATAAAAAAAATGTTATTAAAAGTGACCATAAGAAACTACTGAAAATATTTTTTTAGTTCGTAACTCCTTCGATAGGTAGCGCATTTAATAGTACACAAATCAAGGAAAAGAAAAGCATTAATAATCAGTCAAAAATAATATTTTAAGTAGAGTTTTCAATTAAATAATTAATTATTATTATCTCTGTTTACGGAATTCACTTATTTTTACAAATATAAGAAAACACAATTTGCAATACATATATGTAACTCATGCTCATTAAATTACTACATAGAACAAATTGACTGTCCTTTTAGAGAATTACTATAAATTAGAAACAAAAATTCAATATCACGTACAATAATCAACTAATTTTATGTAACAATTAATTCATTTTATTTAAAATACAAACTTATACAAATAATGCTGAATTAATTTAAAAAATGATAAAAGATGAAAATGTTAAAATATGTAAGACTAAATTAATGTGTTTATCAATGTAATGTTAATCCCTCGAAAAAATAAGTTACCGTACCACAGCGCCATCTATCATAATTTGTAAAAAAAATATCAAACTTGCCCTCCGTCTGCCTCATTTACAGGATATGAAGGCGTGTGTTTAATGTCATAAAAACTTATAATGGCGCAATAATGTTAAAAAGTAAGTAGTTATAAAACATATAACGTTATAATGGAAATGATAAACCGAATAAACGAAGAAAGAAAAAGTATGAGACGGTGCCTATTTTTAATAATAAACGTATGTCAAAAAGAGCAATAAGCTATTAAAATTTCCTGAAAAAATCCGACATTTCATGTGTAACAACCTGGTATTTTATTTATAACAGAAAAAAAACTGCCATAGACCGGGCTAACTCTTTAGGAAATCTCCCTCTCTCTCTCTCTCTCTCTCTCTCTCTCTCTGACATTGTTTCCGTAGCCCAGGTTGTGTTAGTTTTAAAAATTGACACAATGATTGCATATCTGCTTTTAAATCAAGTTATTTGGTGAATGTGTTTGACATTCGATCAAAGTTATTATGTAAAATAACTTAAGTGTTTTTAGTACTATGGAAGTTCTTGTATAATTGGTGACCTTGACAATATTAATATGTAAAATCTAAATCTGTGAGAAGCAGTCGTCGGCGTCTTTACAGTTATTAAGTAGATACATAATCGTATATCGGTAAAATTTATTCTTTTAAGTAATAGACTGATGTGAAAATTCAGTTATTTAATTTAAAATTAGGACAGAAAGATCTATGATCGATAGCCCTTATTTGAGTAAATAGAAAATAATATTCATTCACTTGGTCACAGTTATTTAAATATATTAAATAAAAAATTATTAATTATTTTCAAATCATTTTTATTTAATATACCTTATTCGAGTATATTATGAAAATATTTATTTATTTTATTTTATGTTAAATTATTTACAATGTATTTTTTATAATAACCGTTTTATACACACACAAGAATTTTCGCAGAAAGTTGTACGAGAATTATATATAAAAGTTTTGCTATAATTATATATAAGAATATTTTTCCCGTTTTACACAGCGAATAATTATTGTGAAAATAAGCAGAGCAGATTATTTTTACAATCGTACAATACAAACAGACGCGCCATTGTGTAGTATGCTATGCTTAACATTATCGGTAGACAGTTTCATATAATTATTTTCCAAATTATTTTGAAAATGTTCACTATATCTTTGGCGACAATCTATCACAAGAAATATATTATAAAAATCTCTGTATTGCATATGCGCACACTAATAAAATTTTTCTACATATAACAATATTATGAATTTGTGCGAGAATTATTGTAAGTGTAAAACGTTCCTTAGATAATAAAGATTTAGTATTAATAATTTTAAATTGGTTCATGATGATAATATATGTTTCAATGTATACACTCTTTAATTTAATTCAATCCTTATATATAGATAGTGTGTGAATTTATTTAATTGCTATCGCAAAAAACAGCAAATTGTAAAAATATCCTATTAAAACAATTCGTTTTTAAAAGCTGCGTGTAATATTTTATTACAATAAAATAAACCATCGCACTAATAAAAGTATATCTCTAATGGAATTAATTATAAAAGGGGAACAGATGCCTGTAAATTATTTTAGTTTATACAGCGCCACTTACAGCGCGGAAATGCTGTCGAGTGAAATAGTTTTATAGGAGTGAGAAAGAGCTGCTTTTAGCGTTAAAAAAAAAACAGAGCTGGCTGTGGACTGCAATGACATTTTTTGTGACATAAATTAACCATTTATTTAATTAATTATTTCACTCTTCAGTATATTTAATTTTAAAATCGAGATTACTTTTCAAATGCTCCAAAGATATTTCGGATTTTATTTATTAGTTGTAGTTGTAAAGCGGCGATTCCGTAAATAAATAAATACGTCGACCTAAATAACCAACTCTTTTAAGACAAACACATTTCAACTCACTCCAACATAAACATAAAGCTTGAAATCATAGTGAAATTAATTAGAAATAGATGCCGTTAAGGGCTGGCGTGCAGGATCAGAGGGAAATGCATCGAGTTTATGAAACGCGAGCCGGGAATCCCTTCAGCTAAAACACTTCCATAATTATTGAGGTTTAAACTCTGCGAGGAGTTGAAGTGGGGGAGGAGAGGACAAACGTTCTTCAATAGACAGCTCGGGCGGACAGAAGAGTGGGGAACAGGACGAGAAGACGTCAATTTAAATTGAAAAATGCGAGCGGCATTCATTTCCCCGCAACTTCGTTTAATTACTAAAGTGTTAACTAAATAAATGATTTTAAGAAAATTTAATAAATCAAAAACACGCTCTTTTTAAACATCGAAAAGTTGTTGATTGTTACTTTTTGGTAATCTGTTGTAATAAATGAAATATATTTATGTTATACAAACATCTTTATTCAGACAGCAGAATTACAATTCTTTACAAATATTTATATTTACAATACATATTGATGCGTTAGTAGTCTGTCATGGGCTTTCTGCCCTTTTATGTTATTATGTTAAAAATAATTAAAAATAAATAATTTTTAATTTATTAAGAATCAAGTTTGGACGATATCCCTATCATTCTTAAGTAGTAACAAGCTTCCGTATGACATAAAAAAATATCGTCCAGAACCATACAGATTTGTTTGCGTTGTAGAAAATCAGATTACATTTTTTATATTTTTTTTTAGTTTAGATTTAATTGAAATAGTTTAATTATTTGAAGATGTATTTCATATAATCATAAAAATCAATAAATTTCGCTTTACATTAAATTAGTAAATATATATATATATATATATATATAGGATGAATAATTTCATGCCAAACATAAGCAATTAAGACGGAGAAACGGTTTTTTGCGGATTTCAGGTCGCCATTTCAACGTAAATGGTTTACAGTGACATAAATTGAAAGACAATTTTAGATGAAATGCGTCTTTAGGTAATAACGGATCAGGATCCCTATGTATAATGAAATCTATATTCGAATAAACTTGATCGATAATGTTACCGGTATAATCAGGGATTTTATTTAAACTAACACGGTTGATATCAATTCTGTGAAGCGATTATTATTTTTTTTTATTGGAATAAAAAAATGTTTCGAATAAAAGTTCTTGAAAAAATAAATAATTTTTGTTATAAAATTTTTATTGTAAGACCTTCAGTATTCATTTTGTAATCGGAAACATTTCATCTACCTGATAAATTACTTTAGAAATAAATAATTATTTTTGCAATCTTCCTTATGTTGGCTGTGGAGACTTTAATTATTGAAATAATTATTTTTATGTGAAATAAATCGTCAAAATGCCGTCATCTTTCGCAATCGCGAACCTTACAATGGCTCAACAATATTTTTTCAGACAATTTTTCTGTCTTAAATATTATACATATAAGACAGAAAAATTGTCTGAAAAAAATGTTGTTGAGCCATTGTAAGGTAAGAAATAACAAACTATTCTTGTATATACATACTTCCAAATATTCGGCTTTAACTTTAAAACGATTAATTTTTTCAATTAATAATTTTTCCTTTACAATTAAATGCTCATTTAAAAACGTATTTTACCGAATTCACCGGGGAAAGTATTATGATGGACATATCACCATTTTTTAATGATATTTTAAATCAAATTTATCTAGAATTTTCAGTAAAATAATAAAGACATATATGTGAAAATTAATTAAATTTGGTGTCATTAGTCGTGGAAAATTCAAGTCTTTTAATTTTTCAGAGGATTTTTTATCAGTATTTATTAGGCGAACTGTATACCTGCAAAAAAAAAAAACAAGTCAAACGCATTGAACGTATGTATGTTTAGTTGCCTATAATACACAAATAATCAAATTTTAAACTTCAAAATGTGTGAAATATTTGATCGAAAATGTATACAAATGAAGAAAAAGTCGAATTTCAAGCGTGTATTACAATTTCAACAGTACTAGAGGAGGATAAGACATGTTTTCAATGAATCCAAAGTGGCCGAATACCTCGGTTAGGATGATTCTAAAAATAATTAAACTAAAACATTTTCTTTGGAAGGCTGTATGTTTCGTTCTCTTTATTCTATTGAAAAACGTAACAAAATAAATCATGACTAACACTGCATGCGTTACCGTCACAAGCAATTTCCTTTATTTTATTAAAAATACGTCACTTATTATTATGGAGAAATTACAGGTAAAAAAAATTAAGAGATTTTATTAAGACAATTTAAAAGAAAAGTGACAGTGAAGAACAATAAACTTGAAATAAATAATTAGAATAAGTGCTAGAAAGGAACACCAGAAACTGCAAGACAGTAACTCAAACGATCGCGAAAATTCTTCCACGTTGTGCATTTCGATATTGTCATAAACAGAAAGAAAATTAATTGTTTTTTGAATTATCCTAGATGAAGGAATCGATCGTTCGCGTTTCGTATTATAGGCAACTAAACACATGCATCAATGCGTTTGACTTGGGTATTTTACATGTATACATAGGGTATATGTATACTGTTAAAAAAACCTCTCTGTATACCCTCTACGTTAAAATCGGAAGTCTGCGAAAATACTGCTTATCCATGTTAAATATCTCTGTTCGGCATGAAAGTATTCACATATTCTCTTGTCTTTGCAGACAATTCTATATATTATAAGTTGTCCTTAGAAAACGGCTACTGACCTTCGATTTTCTGCCCGTCTTTGTCTAGTTATTGTTTTTTTATAAATAGAAAAGATTTAATTGTTTTTTTGTATATTTAGTTTTACTTTGTTAATATATTTCTTTAGAAACATCGACCTATCTAAGTAAATTTTAGTTAAAGCCACATATTAAAAAAACAGGATTAAAAGTTTTAATAAATCATAAACAATTTACCTTCAACAAATATTGAGAAAAACATAAAATTTATTATTCTTCGTTAACATTTATTTATAATAATATTCTGATAAAAGGTGTGAAATAAATAAAACACCCCCTTATTTTGTTCGTTAAACAAAGGTGTATTTTATTAAGAGATATTTGTAATTAAATCAGAAAGGTATATTGGAAATATGTTAGAGGGAAATATCAAATTTATTGCTTCGCATGGACATTTGTTTATAGGCCGGAAAATTAAAAATAAAATGAATTAAAACCCCGCATATGCCGGTTATGTGAAGGGTTCCATTAAAGCGGAGCCGCAATGGAATTAAAAGTAACCTCCATTATTTCGATTTTCATGGGATACCTCTAAACCGCCCCATTTATTAAACTACTGTGCTCAATCGCGATGTTATTTATTGTCATTATGCTCTCGATAATCCGTCATGGAAAAATCACCGCACGTATTATGACATTATAATTTAATCGATATTCAATTTGATTGGCGTTTTCATAAATTAAATTACGTTGGATGTAAACGAACTACTTAACGATGGTTAATTGTTTTTTTTTTAATGAAAAATATTTTCTAAACATCACATTCTTTGTGTATCTTTTTTTGTTTTCTTTGTGAGACTTATCCCTTCCCTAATACAGTAGCGTCCGTGCATTACCATAAAATGTAACAAATATATTTCAGCGCTCTTATTTGACAATAGGGGAAGAACTTCTGCCGTAACTCCGACCAGCCAACATAGCATTGTGTGCTCCAGATGTGTGATGTTATTTCACGTTCCTTTATATGTAAACACATAATAACTTGGCTTTTCAAACGATTTATTGTGTTACGCAATAAAACGCCACGACCTATAATCTCTTTATTGTTTTTTCTTTCCATATGAAAAATATAAATATAAAGACCGAAATATCTCCGGTCGATCGTCGTATTTCTTAAGAATATATATTAAATTGTTTCATGTATTGTATATTAAATTAATTAATGAATTTGGGAATAAAGATGTTTGGATATATATAAATATATATAAAAAACGGAAATATGTTTGATTTTTTTTATTGAAATTTCAAAATTAAACTTTCTTTGCTGCTCAAGTGTATCATATTGTAAAATGAAACAAATTAGGTATTTGGTTACAAGAAAAAAAAAAAATTATATTAGGTTATATAATATAATCATTTTGAAGTTTTTTCGTTTTTTGTCTTTGTATTGAAATCAATTTGTCTGTTAATAAAAAAAGTACTCAAATTTTGTCGTAATTTGTGATTGGTAATTTGCCTTTTTTTTATACATATGTTTTGTAATCTTTTTAGGGCGTCATACTGTTCTTATATAATTTTTAATTTGTAATTATAATTGTAATTTGGAAATGGAGATTCCGTTAATAAAGTAAATTGAAAATTGAAATTCTACTAAAATTAAAAAAAAAATATTTGTTAGGGAAGTTGCATGAAATTTAATATATTTAAATTTGTAATTGCTATACCAACAAATTTAAAATGCGAAAAGTAAGGCACACGTTCAAATTTTTCATACTATTAAATAAAACGTTTTAAACTTTCAATAAAAATCTTCAACCACCATTGATCCGGCAATGGCCTTCACTAGTTATCTAGTGAAGGCCATTTAGGGTTTTCGAACCTCATAGACTACCGTGTTCCATGTGCAATGCCTTGATGAAGGCGGTTGAGCTGATCTTGAAATTTGGCAAAAGATGGCGCTTGTGTCGTCATCCATTTATTATGATTTTAAACTTTGCTTGTATAACACGTTTAGTTTGATAAGTGTAAATTGTTGAAACTATAATCACAATAAATCAATTTTAGTGTTATACAAAGTAAGTTTAAAGTGTTTTATTTAATTGATAAACAATCTACAACAAAGTTTAAGCCTCAGTAATTAAGAATCTCATACTATTTCATTTGATTACCGTAGCTTACTGTATAGTTAAAGTAAACTCAACAATCCAACGAATTGTATTAAATTTAATACTCATTATTTATAGAATTGAAGCGTATTGAAGCTTACCGAACAGAAAAAAAAATACATTTAACTACGGAAATTATATATGAAAAATAATGATAATAAATCTCTATGAAATTATTTATAAACAGAAATATTTCTATGAAAATATTTCAATAGGACAGAGTGCTTATGCTTGAGAGGGTATTTTCAAGATATTAATACATTTTTCTAAAAGAGACTCCTTTGTATTTTTGGAGGGGAAAATTGAATTTCTAATTAAATAAAATTATAGTAACAGTTAAATATTTTGATCAGACATTCGACAAATGGATATATTTTTACCAAATATCTTTTGATAAAATTAATTAGGAAGTTTATTCAAAGACAGGTTATTATTATTATTATATCTACTCGCTTTTGTTTTAAAATTGAAAGTGTATTGTGTCAGATATTTTAATTAATATAGCAATATCTTGAAAACTAACTAAGATAGGTATAAGATATGTTAATATAATAACTGTGTGAAAATTTACAAGGTATTCTATTTGAAAAAAATCAAGTTTTGACCATATGAAATTCATTCCACTCCACAATTAGTTTGAGATACACTATAATATTTTGTACGGGTTGTACAATAAATGTGTAAAATATCAATGGCTTACTTCTAACTCGTGATATAATTTTTCAAAGTGACTTCTTAAAAAGTGATCCTTTTTATGAATATACAGTTATCTAAAAAATAGTTTCTGTTATAATATCAAATGTAGAATTAAAATTTACAATAAAATAATATAAGGTTCCATCTAAATAAGAAAGTTTTTATCGATTTCCGGTATAACTGGAAGTGTTATAATCTTGAAAATATTTTCATTAAAAAGAACAAACTGGTTTACTTAAATTGTAAACATTTCAATACAATCAATTAATTAAAAATCAATATACTTTTAATGTACCTTCTTTATAATTTTCATAATATATTCTCAAATAGGGACTATCGATCATAGGTTTTTCTGCCCATTATTCTATTATATTTTTAATAAAGTTGAAATTCTGTAATTATATAAAATAAACAAACTTCTAGTAGGGTATATTCATCACTTATTATTTACTTCTAAAATATTAAATTCTATTATACAAAGTTAAAGGTTCGATATACACAATGTATAACGAACCTTTATGATTAATAGATTAATTTACGATTCAATTTAAATTTATTACTTGAACTAAATAATGCAAACATTTACTTTCGTTTTAAAAATATCTTGTCCTTCCCTCACTTCAACTAGATAAAGTCAAAAGTTTATAATAGACCGATTTCTATGCTCGCAAATTTATATATATATATATACAGCTTAATAATAAAAAAAGTAAGCGAAAGGACAATAAATTATATTTAAATAATTAAAAATATCTATTATAATAATATTTAATTTTACATTGGAAAATCATTACACGTAATAAATTTTCAAAGAATATAATTATTTTTTATATAAATTTCAGTCTGAACTAAAAAAAAAAAACGGAAACTTGCTGTTACCGAAGTGTTTTTAGACTACAATAAAAAATACAAGGTTCCACAATGTATAACGAACCTTTATGATTAATGGATTAATTTACGATTCAATTTAAATTTATTACATGAACTAAATAATGCAAATATTTACTTTCATTTTAAAAATACCTTGTCCTCCCTTCACTTTAACTAGATAAAGTCAAAAGTTTATAATAGACCGATTTCTATGCTCGCAAATTTATATATGTATAGCTTAATAATAAAAGAAAGTAGGCGAAAGGACAATAAATTATATTTAAATAATTAAAAATATCTTATAATAATATTTAATTTTACACTGGAAAATCATTACAAGTAATAAATCTTCAAAGAATACAATTATTTTTTATATAAATTTCAGTCTGAACTAAAAAAAAAACGAAACTTGCTGTTAGCGAAGTGTTTTTAGACTGACAGCGGAAAAATAGAGAAATATGTCGGCGACATAACGCGGCTTTGGTTTGTTTGATTTAGAACAGTCGTTCACTTTTCACGAGAGGACATTTTATTTTCACCTGGAAGCTAACAAATGCTCAGCAGGGGTTGTTTGTGGAGTGACAGAATAAGTTTTTGTCTCTCTACATTTCAGCGCACGATGTTAATCCGTAAAATAGGAAAACTATAGTAGAATGAAAAAAAAAACTGAATTATACAATTGAGAGGGAAACAGAAGTGTTTTACGTCTTATTAAAATGTTCTATTTGAATTTCATTTTGTGATTAATAATTATTTATTTATTTTTAATGAATCAAGATTTATTTAAATCAAATATTGCATTACAACATTTTATAATTTTTTGAATGACATAGAAATGAAAGAAAATAATAATTATTCCATCAATTTATTTCATCTATCCATCCAGACTTAGACAAAGACGTTTCGTCGATAGCTAATTTGTGGATTGTACAATAATTATGTATCGAACGTATAACAAAAATCGACGACGAAGTTGGCGTTGGAAGTCTCGAGTCATGTCTGTACTAAGATCACACGCGTGAAATGCTGGTTGCGGTTAAATTAGGGGTTATTGACAACTGACTTGTCAACATGACAACCAGTACTTTACGCGTGCATGTATGATTTCAGTTCAGACATGACTTTAGATTTTTAATGCCAACTTCGTCGTCGATTTTTGTTATACGCTCGATATTATATTATACAGGGTTAGGCAGAGAGGTATGGACGATTTTTTATGAAAACGGTAGAATCGTTACTGTCAACACATATCGTTACCTAGCCATGCTGTGTGAGTTGTTTTATGTCACAATTGAGAAGACGATGTATAAATCTCAATACTGTATGGTTTCAACAAGGTGGGACGACTTGCCATTTATCGCGAGATGCTATGGAACTTTTAAGACAGACATTCCCTGTACATCTCATTTCATTTCGTGGAGATATGAAGTTACTTCCTCGGTCACCGGACCTGTCACCTTGTGATACCTCAAAGCACGAGTATACATGAACAAACCACGTACACTTGAAGCCTTAAGTGAAATAATAACACAAGAAATTCGAAATGCTTCAGAGGAGTATGGACAGCTTCTCACAAGGTCTACAGGAGTGTATGAACAAAACGGACGCCATTTAACACATGTTATTTTTTGTACGTAATTAATGTTTTCATTTTTTGTTTGTTTTTCTTTAATTTTTGTAATTTTGTTCAAGCTACACATAGAAAACATAAAATTTGAATTTCGTTCAAAAATTAGTGTGTAACTGTTATTTCAAATGATCTCCCTGTCTAACCCTGTATAATTAATATGTAAATATATTGCTGTAAATTCATGAATAAGGATATTTGTACATTTAATAAATATGGCGACTCCTGCTTGAATATGTAGCTATCCTTCACAACAATCCTTATTCAACTGTGCTTATAAACTAACATGTTACGGAAAGGTCTACCCTGCGAGTGTTTACCAAACTTAAGACAATAATCTTCTTTATGCTGGTTTTGAAGACTTTAATTATTTAAATATATTAAATAAACATAATTTGAAAATAATTAATAAATAATTTTCACATTTAGCTCTGTGACTTTTGACTTACGTTACGTAAGTGCGTTAAACGTTTAATTATTTAAATAAAAATGGTTGTACTTTCTGTTACTTATTTAAAATAAGGGAAGAGCAAGGGAAATAATTTTTATTTAAATAAACTTAAGACAACCGAAATATCCACTAAATAATCCCTATAACACTCTCCTTATGACATTTGGAAAATGCCATTAAAAAACACCTTAAAATCTTATTCTTAAAATTTGCAACCAGCCCCTTCATTCTCGTTTAGATCACTGACTATAAAAGGAAACAGTTAATCGTATATCTAAATATTGATTTTTAAGTAAATATTTTAATCAATATTTATCGTTTTGTTTTTCTTTGCTTTCTCAGAAGTTTCTGCATAATTTTCATTTCCATTTATAATAGGAAAAAACAATGTCATCCGAAAAGGCTTATAAATGGCTTATTTGAATGTAATATCTTTTTGATACTTTTATTAATGAGAAAATAAGTAGGTATAATAAAATCTATGAGCCTGTTATATGATTATATACAAGGTATAATAGCGGGACGACATCTGTAATTCAAAGCAGAAAAATTTTTATAAAAAGAAAATATTTTCATTGTTCTGTGTTAATTATAATTAGAACGCCGCACTGCACACATATATTTGAAAATAAATGTCTTCTGCGATTCTGAATTATTTAATTAGCATTTTTATGTAAATAAAAACCAATGGTTTGTTACACTAACAAGTCGAATACGACTTATTTCGTTATTTACTTCACAAGCCTTTCCAGCATTATCTAACATCCTTCTTCGTCATATTTACATAATTTCTTAGATTTATTATTATACAGATGTGGGAACGAGGAAAGAGGAAGAAAGGTATGGATGGGTGAAGAGTACATGAAATGTGTGTTTTGTGGGATAGGGAAGGATGTATGGGAGCACTGGACGAGGGAATGTATGAGTGTACAGGATGCGCATGAGATAAAGGCTCAAGATCGAAAGAAAGAGTATGTGTGTATGGAAGTAGGATTGAAGCATTGAAATCAATTGTGAAGTAAAGGCCAGGAAAGAGTAGCTAACACAGAACAGGGAGAATAAAAAGATAATGTCTATTAAGTTTTTTGTTATTATGATTGGTTGAGAAAATTGTTTGTTTTATTAATTGTATGGGTTTATGTATTGGGTTTTGTATGTCAAATAAAGGTTATTTATATATATTATACACATATCATCTGCACTAATATTTTTTGTTATGTAAAAATGTTTTTAAAGGTGATTACCGTAAATAAAGGGTTATATTTGCATGGCCACAAGTAAACTTTTTTAAAGGTTTTTTTTTTGTAAATTATTTTCTTTTAATTTTTATAGAAGACGAATAAACATATGCATATCAATATATTCATATATTTAATAGCAATAAAATATCAGTGTAGGTCTGATGAATAATATTATATTAAATAATAAGTTCCGTAAGTAGCTTTTCACACACGAGTGAAGTTTTGGCTATGAGCCGTTTGGCTTAAAAAAAACTTATAAAAAGATATAAAACTTCCAAAGATAGGGTAAGTTTTTCAAAATAAATAGCAAATAAGAAAAAAAAAAAAAAAGAAAAAAAAAAAGAAAAAGCAATAAACCGCCCGAAACTCAATTTTATGATTTTGTATTTTTATGTAGATTGAATAAATACTCATATTGAAATAAATATCGACCAATTTAATATTCTGATTTGATATGCACTAACGTTGCAAAACAATTGCTAATTTGAGGAATGAAAACATATATTTTTATTTCTAATATATATACAGAAATCTTTATTAACAGACACATAATACAATACATATATCAAAACATTTTTTTTTATATATATAAACATATATATGTTAATCGGCTATCGACCGACGGTTTTTCAGCCCGACTTCGGAAATATCTGTCTATGTCTTATGTATAATGATGTGAATGGGTTTTTCGGTGTGGATGTGGTGTTTGGATTGAAAATGATACATAAGAGTTTGGATATCTTCAAAAAAGTCTTGAAAGGACTGAGGGCAATTTTTTCGGCAAGGATGGTTAGACGGTGTTAAATTAGTTGGATCTAGGATAGTTCATACAAGAGGGTGTTGGAAGGGTTGTGAAGTGGGTTAAGGGGGTGTCTGATTTTAGTCAATGCTCTTAAAGCAAATCTTTCTGCTACTTCTAAATTGTGGAGGAATTTTTATTTTGGGTTGTGGAACAAGATTTCGGCGTAATCTAACAGAGGACGATAGATCATCTTATATATAGTAACTGCAGTTTTGGTGCTTACGCCTCGTTGCCTAAGGCCTTGTTTATAGTGGAGAGTAAAGAGCCTAGAGCCTAGATGCTTTTGAGTGCGCACGCATACGCGATGTTTAGTACTGTTGATAATTTAACAATCATTATAGAGCGCTAAAGCGCGTTAAAAATGAACGCGCCGAAAAGTCACTCCGCTGTTGGAGAGAGAGCAACGACATTTCATTTCTCAAGATGACATCGAGCCGAACAGACGCTGATCAACCCAAAACATGTGGATTAAGTGATGTGAATTTCGTTTACATTAATGATTAATCATGAAATTATTACGGTAAGTCAGTTTAAAATACATTATTACTTTAAATCTAATTTTTTATGGTATGTCTTTTGTCAAGTACTTTAATCGTTATTTTCTTACTAGTTTTTTTTAAATTAATTAATCATAATAAAATTATTTGCTATTTTATGCAATTAAATTTATATTAATAATAAATACCTGACATAACATACATAAGGAGTTAGAATTAAATTAATTATATATTTTAAATTGACTTATTGTATTACAATAACGTTATTATCTTTTTGGTGAAATGCTGCTAATGGTTATAAACAAAACCTCAGATGTGTATTTTTTTTAATATGAATTGTGTTGTTGCATGACATTAATTACAATAATAAAAGTTGTATTTCAGTTCTTTTATCTATTACATTCTTGCACATTAAAAATTCCAGATGTTAATGAACTTCAAGGTCGTGTATTAAATCTTTTATTTTATTAACCGATAATATATATGTCGTAGTGGGTTTATTGACCCTTCAAAAATGTCTAGTTGGTGGAAGGCCATGCAACGATACATTTTCCATTTAGAAAAAATAAATCACGTCTGTCGAGTGTGTTTATATTACGCATTGGATTTATTGTTTACGATCGTTGGCAGTACTTCATGAGAGAGATAATTCATAAGCTGCATTTTTAGGAGAAAAATATTTTATTAAAATCATTTATAAAATTAAATAATAAAATAAAATGTTCACTTTAAATACTTTATATGAAATTGTCTGTAATTAGAATTTCATTATAATATAATAAGTCAATTTATAATACATAATTAATTTAATTCTAATTTTCTATGCATGTTGTGTCAAGTACATTATAATTTAAAGTGATGCAATAATAATTAATATTTAATAATTCAATAACTATTAAAAATTGACAGGAAGATTCGGGTTTTATTCCTATCTATATGATTAGATAAAATAACAGCATCATCATTGATTAAGTAAAGGTAATTATATTACTTCCACTGATAATAATAGTAATAAAAACACTTGACAAGAGACACACCATAGAAAAATTACAATTAAATTGATTTTGTATTTCAAACTGACTTACCATAATTTTATTATTAATCATTAATGTAAACGAAATTCTAATTACACACACATCACTTAATCCACATTTTTGGTATGATCGAACGATCACCGTCCGCTCGGCTCGATGTCATCTTAAGAAATGAGATGTCGTTGCTCTCTCTCCAACAGCGGAGTGACTTTTCAGCGCGCGCATTTTTAAGGCGCTTTACCGCTTTATAATGATTGTTGAATTATCAACAGTACTAAACATCGCGTATGCGTGCGCACTCAAAAGCATCTAGGCTCTAGGCTCTTGACTCTCCACTATAAACAAGGCCTAAATGTTAAACTTCTGAAATGTGTCGACCTTTGTTTGACCTTTTTTCAGGGTTTTAGTGTGAACCTTGAAGGAGAGTTTTGGATCAAAGGTTATACCTAAATATTTACAATGCGTCGATGGGAATTTTAATTCTTATTTTTAAGAGTTTTTTTTTTCATCTAAAATTAAAAATAACTCTAAAAGTATATCTAAATATTTAGAAAAAGTAATGTTTTATTCAGGTCGTTTAAGTCGAGTAATAGAGATATAAAATATGTTTAAGGAATAAAATAAATTAATAACAATAAAATATGTCTGATTTTAAATAAAAATTAACCTGTTCGAGTATTTTTTTTTTCAAATATGTTTACAAAAAATGTTCCTGAGTTTACATTTCGCATTGTAAACATAACATCTTTATTAGTGTAATTTTACAAAAGTTGTCTACTTACTTGTCATTGTAATTATTTATTTTTGCGAAATTATTCGACTAAACGTGTTAGAGAATGGCTTGTACATTGTATATTTTTTTGTATTTAAGTTTAAATCGTAATTATTTCTCCCGTAAACAACGTTAATGTAAAATAATACTCTTCATTAGTTTCCCTTTTCTATTGCAACAAGACTTACATACTGTAGATACGAAACAGGAAAAAAAACAGTCGCATAGTTGTTAAAATAACATTAAAAGTAAATATATCGTAATGCAAAATTTTTACGTAAGGTTTTCTTAGTGGGAATATTGCAACTATTTCCAGGGCAAATGCCTTTTGTATTAGTCGGCATCTTGTTACTTAATTTTTGTTTAATCATGATGATGGTTGCGACTGTTACTACATGTTAATCCATATTATAATCACTGAATAAATATAACTCTGTTTTTTACAACAAATTATTTATTGTAACTATATTATTATCAATTATTATTATTAATTTACCGCGTGGACCTCAATCAAGACACAAGCCCCTTTTCAGAACTGCCTTCCACTCCACTCGCTATGGGATGTTTAGCCCTCTGAATAGAATGATGAAGATCGCTAACCATTTGGCCAATGAATACAATATTGAGTTATTCGCAAACACATTTACTCAGTTCAAATCTCGTTGGCATCGTTTAAATGCTTCCATTTTATCTAGTATTATTTCGAACTAGTCATAAGTGTGTATGTAATTTTTTACTTCATTTTTTTTTTCATATATGGGTCCCGTTTTAAATACTATTAAAAAACTAATCTGTGATAATTTCCGTTCTATTCTAATCTACATTATATTGTTTGTATTGTTTTTATTAATATTTTATAATTGATTTTTTTTTAGTATTTGCTATTGCAATGCATTTACATAATTATACATACATCATCTTGTCAATTATCTATTTGCTTGCTGTATTCGAGATTGCAATCATTTTATATATACAGTATTAATACAATATTTTTTCAATAGTAATTGTCTTATTAAGTTGGGATAATTATAGTTTGAGTTAGTTTAGAACTAGTAGTTATATATTATTGTTAATTATATTTTGTACTTTTGTAATAGTCTACTGTTATTTTTTGTTATTAGTTATACTTATAGTACTGTACTTTATTATGTAAAAAAGGTGAATTCCGTAAATAAATTCAAATACAAATACAAATACTTGATAATGACCGTCAAACGTCGAAACTTAAGTCCTGAAATTTTGTATTGTGTAATATATATACAAAAAATAATTTTGTGGTAAAAAAATAGTAAGTGTTTTTTATTTATTTAGTGATTATACTTTTTGTCTGTTTGAATGTTATGCCATAGTTCATTGATGTTAACCTTGCGATGTTTCAATTGTACCATTAAAAAGTATTCATTTTACTGAATTTAAGATTGATCAATGAGAATCGCTCCGTGTTAAAAACGTAAAAATGTTATGATTAAAATTCCTTAAAAACTACTAATTAAATAAATCCAAAGAATTCACTTACTCAGGTGGCAAATAAACTCCCTGCCTATAAGCGACCGGGGATGCAGTGGGAGGCCTCCTCCTGTATATTTCAGTGATGTCGGCCGGTGGTCGTGGACGCGGCGGCGGCGTGGTTTTCTGCGGTCGACCAGAATCGGAGAACCCGTCGCTCTCGGAATAATCCCCAACATACCCCTCCATATCCTCGACGTAATAAAAGGGCCTGCCCTGCTGGTTGTGCAACCCTTGTTGCCCCGCGGGGTGATTCGGAGGAGGTGCGCGGTTTGGCTGCTGTACCTGTTTCGGAGGACTCGGAGGACACTGTGACATTCTAAAGGTGGTCTCGATTAGTAAGAATTATTTAAAAACGGCGGTATACGTACTTTTAGAAAGGTTTTGTTGTGTTTTTAAAAGATGTTCTGTGTAAAATTCATGAAGCCTTAAAAAATGACATTTATCATGTAAACGTCAATAAAAAAATTGAAGTATGCTTTATAAATCAGACTTTATCGATATTAACAATGAACGCAATCTCTAATATTATTTTTTAATTATGAAAATTAACATAAATCCGTATTGTACTTTTGTGAAAATAAAACATCGTTTAAATCACGATTCATACAAAGAAAATAGACAAAGATGAATAATACTTATAAAAGATAAAAATATAAAGAAACACTTATTATTTTTTGTTTATATTTTTTAACTAATAATCAATTAAATTCAAACGAAACAAATAATGCTAGAAATATGCTTGCTTACACTGTTTAAAAACAAACTGCATATGTAACTGATAAATATGCATCACTGAGATATGCTACACAATGAAAATTTCTTTATTCAATTAAGGACTTTTTCTGCATTGAATGGTATATGTGAAGTTCATTGCCACCTCGTGGGAAGGGGTGAAAATTATTTATTTTCCTTTTTGTTTAAAATCGAGACTCTAATTGCTATAACTAATAAACGCTGATGTGTTTCACAATAAAACCTTCATTGTTTTATGAAGCACTTCATTCTGTATTAATTGGTATATGCGAAGTTTATAGCCACCCCGTAGGTTCGAGGTGGCCAAAGTTCCTTAGAACCAATCTTTGATTTGAGGACTTTTTGGGATACAGTTATGTTGATTGGTACCTGGCCTATTAGAAACAGCATTCCATAACCCTCAAAATTGCACGTATAGCTCTCGAAATGCATTGTAATCTAATAGCAGCATGCGAGAAAAAATGTCTTGCGGAAACTTTTTCATAAAATTCGATTAGCGTTCGAGAAAAGCCATAGGACTACTGACAGGTTTTTTGCCGATAATAAATTATGGCTGAAAGTGGATGTCGACCTAGAAGAAGACACAATAAAAACGCGTGTAAATAACATATGAATTATATAATGAAAAGAGTCTGCGTCAAGAATTTACACAGATGCCTCTATTAGGGGAGAATGCTCAGGGATTGGAATCTATTCCAGGTTTTTGAGCATCTCAACGAAACTAGGCATGGGAAGATACAACGATATCACCCAGCTGGAGACAATGGGCATAGCGCTTGCGGCTGAAACCATTTCCAACCGCAAAATAACGAATAAGAGGATACTGATACTCACGGACAGCAGACGGGCGCTCCATTCTCTGAGGAGCAAATTTACCTGCTCCAACACGATAAAGGAGTGTCACAGACAGCTGTCCAAGGCATCTCAGTATAATGAGATAGAGGTATCCTGGGTTAAGGGACACAGTTCAGACGGGGGCAACAGAAGGGCTGACTTGCTGGCGAAGGCGGCGGCGAAACTGAATATTCAGTCCCCAGAGCCGCTGGCACCCATTCCTCCTGCAACCCTCATCAAGCTAGTCCAAGAAAGAATGATGGAAAAATTCAGAGAAAGATGGGACGACGTATCTGACTGCGCCTTTGCAAAGGAAGCACTTCAGTATCCGAGCAAGTCTGCGGCAAGCAGATATCTCAGATTAGGCAGGAAAAACCTAAGGAGGATAACAGCTATCCTCACAGGACACGGTAGACTTAACGCTCACCTATTCAGGCTGGGACTCTCAGAGACACCAGACTGTCGAGGCACAGCCAGGCATTTACTCATAGAGTGTCCGGCGACCTGCGAAATAAGGGAAGCTACCATGGGTGAGAGATGACCTCCATGGGACAGTCTGGTTGTAGCAGGGGAAGGCGGGCCTGTAATGAAGGGAGGCTAGGGGCCTTTTAGGCCTATGCACAGTGCTTATAGCACACCTTCACATATACATACAACATATGAATTATAAATTAATTTGATATTAATAATATATGTAATAAAATTGGTGTTAGTTTTTATGTTTACAGTAACTCTTAAGAACGCAACAGCGTCGACGAGTAAAACTGGGGATACATCTGAAGGTGGTTCAGGACGCAGATCATGCTAGACAAACGCGAATTCGATGAGCTGGCATACGCGTTGCAAATGAGTTTTCGCAGTTCTAGGAACTTGGATGCAGCAAAGCTGGTAAAAGATATTGCTGAAGGAACTCCAACCACAGCAACGATGTATATGTATAAAAATTCCTTGAATGCGAAAAGGGAAACACAATTGACAAGAGATGATGTGCTAATGCTCCTTATGGAAGGTAAATTGTCGCAGAATATGTATAACACAATCAGAGCTGCGAGTATAAGTCATAATTCTATTATTATATTATTTCCGTCTTACAAGAACGTTTTGCGCGCGAAGAAAGAGTTTTACTACCTTGCTGTAGATTACTGAATAACTGAAGTAATGGCAAAGTGAAACTTCAAGCTGAGTCATGCGGTTGAAAGAAATTTCCGAGTCAAACAAGATGTGATTTCTAGCCTAGTCGATAGTATATACGATGTAGATTTGATTTGTAAGTGGGGATGCGACGGAACTTCGTGATAGAGCACTTTTAGGAAAAAAATCGGTAAGGATGCTGAAGCTACGGACACGGACGGATATATATTTTTTGTTTCTATTGTGCCGCTTTAGATTGCGTTTATCAAGAAGTCAGAAAGAAATCGTCATTTGGAAGAATTCGCGCCCTTCATCTCAGCCGTTAAAAATCGATTTTTTACACGAAACTGCTGAGTCTACGAAATTTATAGTCGATAATATTGAGGACCAAGAGCGCAAATTAACACAGCACCAAACAATTATTGGAGGAAAAGAAGTGAATATTTTATAGAAATTATTGCTCAAAATGATCGATGGAAAAGTTTGCAACTCATAAAAAAATTGAACATTTTCAAGTTAGAGATGCTACCTTTGCGACTAGACTCGACTTCAAAACAATTTAACAATATATCATGTTACAAAAACCCATAAAAACAGCATTTGCAATTTGGAATTTCCATTATCCACACCTGGATTCTGTTTTAGTGCTTTTTGCACATTTCATACAAGTTCGCAAAGTCGCTGGGAAGATGAAGTAAATATAAATAGAAAAGAGTATTCATTCTCTTGGTCACAGTTCAATTCGTTTCGTTAAATTTTATTCGGTTTTCATTTGGATTGAATTAATTTGGTTTAATTTAATTTAAATCGATTTAGTTTATTTTTATTTAATTAATTTAATATATGAAATAAATATGAATAAATTATTAAAAATCAACCAATAAAACACAGATTATATTGAATAACTTAAAAAAACAAATTTTAAATTCTCTTGAAAATGGGCTAATAACCCGAAACTAGTCAAGAATTTAATGTTATTCAATCTAATCAGTGTTTTATTGGTTGATTTTTAATAATTTATTCATATTTATTTCATACAATATGAACTACCAATGTCTATATATTAAAACCATTAATTTAATATACTCTATGGTTGAGGCTATTACTTGATGAAACTCCATTTTAATATTTGGTAATAAAACAATGTTTTTTTTGAGTTTCATAGATTTATTATAGACACTGCTACAATTGTTTCGATACACTGTATTTTCTTCAGGCAGGTGAGTATAGTTGAATTAATTTAATTGATTTATTTTAATATCTTTAAATTATGTAAGGCATAACTGTACTGACGATGGATAGATCCTGAAACACATGTCTGCAGATGGTCTTGTATTAAGCAACGTTCCTTTTGTTTGTTTTTGCATTAAATTTTTCTCGGATCAAAATTCGTTGCATTATGCAATGTTTTATTGATATGCAACGACAGATGTACATTATGTAATTCAATGCTCGGCGTGGGTATTTACCCGGGAAGTAGTTGTTTTAATGTACATTTGTTTAACGTACTTACGTAACGTAAGTCAAAAGTCACAGAGCTAAATGTGGAAATAATTTATTAATTATTTTCAAATCATTTTTATTTAATTTAGATAAAGCAAAAGCCGAAAGTAAAAAATAAAAAAAAACTAGAGAAAGGATTCCGCCAACAATTAGGGCTTTTGGTATATATGCTGAAACAGTAAAAATTGCTGCAACTATTACTGGACTAGATCTGTTGTTGATCAAACGATTTCACGTAATCCCACAAGTTCTTTCTTCCGGCTTTGACATCAATGTTCCTGATTACGAGGCATATTGCATAGAAACAGCGCATGTGTATGTACAGCTGTATTTCTGGTTTTGTATGCCAACTACGGTGCACACAAATTTAATTCAAGGCGACAAGATTCTTGAAGCTGTAATCGACATCCGATCATGTAAAACAAATTTTTTGTCACCCATCGGGGAGCGGGGGAAGTGATAAACTTTGAAATTATAATTAGTAATCCATATTTTTTATTACAAATTCGGATGCTACACCAAAAACTATATAGGTTTTATCCGAAGATTTTTTAAATCGTAATAGATGGCGTAGTAGTCGTAAAAATAAAAAAAGTTAAATCTAAACAAAGGGCTTTCAAAGAGTAGATATCGTACCATGATTTTAGTTTTTTTTTTTAATTTTATAAGGAGCCGCCGTACTCTTTAAACGCCTTTTGTTCAGATTTTTTATTATTATTGCGACAACTTCGTCTCTATCGCGATTTAAAATAAAATCTTTCGATAAATTCTATATAATTTTTGGCGTAGTATACTAATCTGCAATAAAAAGTATGGGTTATTATTTAGTATTTCAAAGTTGACCACTTCACCCACCCCCTGGGGATGGCAGTGAACATTTTTTACAGCATTGAATGTCCCCCCGAAACCATTAAACTTTTTGTCCGAAATATGTTTTGTATGATGCATATTTGTCGAGATATTCCACTGGATGAATTAAAATGGGCCACCCTAAATATTAATACCAGATGTATATTTCAATCACAACTTGAGAATTCTCAATGGTAAGTAGAAATATAAACCAGAGTTGGTTTATAAGTTAAATATAAAAAAAAATATTAAATCATAATGATGGTTGCGACCGTAACTACGTGGTAATTCATGATCACTGAATAAAACACTTACTATGTTTTACCACAAAATATTTATTGTATGTATATATATTACACTTGATAATGACCGTCAAACGTCGAAACTTAAGTCGTGAATTTATGTATATATTTGTGTAATATAATATATATACATACAATAAATATTTTGTGGTAAAAACATAGTAAGTGTTTTATTCAGTGAAAAAATATTAAATATTGCCTGATACTATTTTCACTCAGTAGCATGTAAAAGACATTTTGAAAATACATATTATTGCTACTATTATTATGTTATATATATTTTATTTATGAATTTAACATTGGAATTATGTAATTGTTTGGAGGAATGAAATAATTTAAAATTTTAATTGATACAAAACTTTCGACACAGACTGGAATTGAAATTGCTGGTACAAAAGTGGGGCAAATTAAGTTTTACAGGCCGCTCGTTTTGCAAACAAGGGAAGCACCTGGTTTTCGGCCCACTCCCGAAGCACGAACATTTAGAAGCCCAAGGGATAATTATAGATACCTCTAGAGGGTATTTGGCGTGCTGTAATAACGTGTATATCTAATATCATTTGCGTGGGTGCTTTTTTCAAATGTTATATTAATAAATATATCATTAAAATAAAAGACACATTTATATAAAATAATATAATATATTCATATATAGTAAGACATTTTTTTTTCTAAATAAAACAACAGTTTTTATACTGGCACAAATCATTATTAATCAGTGGCTTCATCAAGCAAATTATGCCACTGTATTGACGAAATAATTTTAGCAATTTTAGTAACTTAATTGTTTTATTTACAAATAGGTTAAATAGAAAACAGTATTCATTCACTTGGTCACAGTTATTTAAATATATTAAATAAAAGTGATTTGAAAATAATTAATAAATTATTTCCACATTTAGCTCTGTGACTATTGACTTACCTACGTAAGTATTTGCCCGGGAAGTAGTTGTTTTAATGTGCATTTGTTTAACGTACTTACGTAGGTAAGTCAATAGTCATAGAGCTAAATGTGGAAATAATTTATTAATTATTATGAAATTTCATCAGGTAAAAGCATCAATAATCGACAATTTTTTATTCTAAGCAAAAATATTTGATACAATGGCGTAGATAGTGACTGAATAAAAAAAAAACAAATAACGATTTAACAACAGCATTTATCATTATTTTCATGTTGATTAGACATTATTAAAATGTGTGCCAAATAGTTTGTTTTTTAAATATTATTTCATTTGCACTACATTATTAACAATAAGAAGTCATATCACCTCCCGACGAATATTTATATCTACATGCCTGATTTCATATGATTTAAATTTTTTTTTTCACTGAAACATATAAATTATATTAGTAATTATTATTTTTTAATAAAATGTTCCGCCACCATTAATTTAACACATGGAAAACAGTGGTCTGATGAGGTTCGAAAAACTGAAATGCCCATCACCAGTTATGCATATGCTAAATCAATGGTAGCTGAACATTTTATTAAAAGATTTATAACGTAAAATATTTAAAAATGTGTTTGAAATAAATATGAATAGATTATTAAAAATCAACCAATAAAACACATATTAGATTGAATAACTTTAAATTCTCGACTAGTTAAAGTTATTCAATCTAATCTGTGTTTTATTGGTTGATTTTTAATAATCTATTCATATATATTTCACGCAATATGAACTACCAATGTGTAAATATTAAAACCATTAATTAAAAATGTGTTGATACTATAATTTCTATTGTCTATTAATTAAAATTGGATTTTCAATATATTTTTTTGCCTTTTTTATAAAACGATATATATGATGTGTAGAATAAACTAAAATAAATAACTGTATTTCACTAAAGATAATAATTACTAATATTCTTTAATTTTGTCGGTGTTAACTTGGTGGTACATTTTCAATATAGTATATAAAGAAAACAAAATTACTTTTTTATACCATTGAATAAATCCATCCTCGCCGAAAGTATGGTTTTCTTCGTTTAGCTGTTTAGCGAAAGTGGAGTTGTTGTTTTTTAATCTATAAGATCTATAATGTTCTTTAAGTCTCGTCTCGAAATTTCGACCAGATTGACCTATGTAGCACCCTCCGCAGTCTGTACATACTAGTTTATATATAACCGATTGGTACATTTTTTCCATCGGTGTTTTACAATTGAATATTGTGTTGCAAATCTTTTTATCTGTTTTAAATGCTATTTTTACATTACGTCTTTTAAATATGTTTTTTTTTTTTAGATAGAAATAATTTCGGGGAGTGTTATGACTTCTTACGGTTAATAATGTAATACAAACGAAATAAAATTTTAAAAAGCCACTGAGCACACATTTTAGTCTCACCAACATGAATATAATGTTAAACATTGTTACAGCGTTGATAAAACGTTATTTGTTTTATTTATTATTATTGTGATTAATATATCTCTAAATACATTTTTTATTTAAATTAATTTACTATTTAATATAACTGCTTACGTCAGGAATGTAAAATTAATTTATACGTCTCTTTAAAAAAAAGAAACATGCATTGCAAATTGTATAAATCAAATTACCATTCGAATACTAATTAAACTTAAATCGCGACTTGTCAGAATTAATATTTATCACCGTCTCCAGCCAGCCGAATAATACGCAGACAAATTAATTCACTTCTGAAAGTGCCGCTGTAAAAATCCCGCCTGTATTTTAAGTTTACACTGAATTTTCCGGCGTAGCTACAATAAGGGGTTATTGGAAACTTTTCCCTGTCCGGGGAATATTTACAGAAGGCGTCAGGGGCTCGGGTGATCTCCATCCCCGCAGAAAGATACTAGTGTCGTCACGTAAAACTTTCGCCGCGGGCGACAAGTTTTAATGGGAGTCGAAGTTGCCGAGGAATGTGAATTTTCCACTTTCCGAGTATACCCGCCAGAAAGCGGTTCTTATTTTCACTTTTCCGAAATCACGTGCCAATTAAAGTAACAAGTAATCCTTTTTTAGTTCGGATAATTCAATGGGAATTTTTTAAATCCTGTTAAAAAGTTTTTTTTTTAAATTGCATTTCCTGGACTGACTGAAAATTATATTACGGATTAATTCCGTTTGATTCAAAGTCTTGAATTTAATTAACTGAAGTTTAATTAGGAAATTATTTTCCGCAATCGAATTAAATTAAATGTATGAAATGAAAATATTATATTAGGCCAGATCAACTTTCATGCTCCAGTATTCAACGGGCGACACAAACCTACATTCTATGTACACAAACTATGCCTGGTTTACGTTCTCTTATTAGCACAATATCTCGAATTTTTAACGAACGGTTTAATGATTGTATTTTTTTTGTGTAAGTATATACAGGGTGATTTTTTTATCTTGAGACAACTAAATTGAAAACTAAGAATGTTATCAAGAAATGATTCGAATAAAATTTGTTTGTCTCAGGGGGGCCTTTTCATCCCCTGGTGAAATGTCAACAGAATTGCGAAAATTTGTATTTTTTACGATTACAGCGCCACCTACTAGAAAACAAAAAAAAATGTTTCAAACAAAATCTACGTATTTATTGCGGAGAATCCGAATCCGCTATAAAAAATAGGGATTCCCATTTGAAATTCGTAACTTGACCCACCTCCCACCCATTGGGCTGGGGCGGCAGGTCGAAATTGGTATCGTCCAATAGGCCCCCCTAAGACAAATAAATGTTATTCGAAACATTTCTTGATAAGATTCTTAGTTTTCAATATATTTAGTTGTCTCAAGATAAAAAAATCACCCTGTATTTAGTACACAACAATTTACTTAGTTAATGTCTTGTTGAAGTGGGATTTATAATTTTTGTTAATTATTATATTTTGCTTTTAATTAATAGTTTTTCGTTATGCTTTGTAATTAGTTATAATAAATATATTTCATTATGTAAAAATCGGTGAATTCCGTGAATAAATGAATAAAAAATAAATAAAAATATTTTCTGTGATACGCTAGAATCAATATTATTACACTACTAATTCTGTTTACAAATTTGTAATATTTGTTGAAAATATACAAACAAATATTACAAATTTACATATGAAAACAATAAATCTTCATTTGTAGTTACAATATTTTTTACATTCTCTTTTGTATTATTATTATTACCATGAATTATTGTTTTGTATCATCCTGTAATTGGGCTTCAGTTTTCTGTTGAGTAATAAATTTATTATTATTATATTAATCATATTAAATAAAAAATAGGTTACACAGGCTCTTATGGGAGTTCTTAACCCAACTTGAAAATAGCTTGGGAACCCAAACGGTAAGAGATAGCGACATGCGGATTTTTCCAATAGAAAGAGGACACAAAATCACCAATGGCGTTTTAATTAGAACGTTTCGAAACATCATCTTCAGGGTCAAATAAAAAATAAAACAATTTATAATTTAATAAAAAAAATACTTGGTTTCTTTTACTACTATCCTTTATCTTCTTTATCTTTACTTAATCCTCTCCATTTTCTCCAGAGAGAATAAAAAATTGTGGTAAAAGGAGTTAATTAGTTCAATTATCCGGAGAGAATGCAGTGATAAAAAATATAGTAAAATAAACTGAATGTCGTGGAGGCACTTAATTTTTGAAAAGCCATTATTACTATTTATTAAAAACAAATTTGTTTATATTTCACCTGAAGGAGCTACAGTGTAGCGAAACAATTGTAGTGGAATTAATAAAAGTTGAAAACATAAATAAACAAAAAACTCAGAGTCTTTTAAATAAATTAAATAAAAATAGTTTGATGCAACGCCTATTAACAGCCTGATCTTTACATTTCTCATCATTTTTTTTTCAGACAATCGTGGCTATTACGTACCAGCAATTTTAACTACAATGTGTACGTTATTAATTAAATTCACTGTCTATGCATATAGAGGGTGTTTATAATGTAATGCGGAAGATTTTAAAGGGTGATTTTTCAGCAAAATTAATCATCCTTTAAAATATTTCGCATTCTTATTTAATTTATTTAAAAGACACTCTGTTTTTTTGTTTGTTTATGTTTTCAACTTTTATTAATTCTATTACAATTGTTGCGCTACATGTAGCTTCTTTAGGTAAAATATAAATAAATTTGTTTTAAAAAAAGGAATTATGGATTTTCAAAAATTAAGTCTTTCATATATTTTTTTCTTTTCAAAACCCCTTTCTCTCCAAATTATAGCACTCTAAAGTTAAAAAAAATGTCTTTCATATATCTACTACCAAACAATTTAGAAGAATAACAATTCATATTTGAATTCGCCTATTAATAAATTCATGTCATTATACAACCAAATGCATAGCTATATGGACATTTTTAGTGAGACCCTGGATGTATTTCAAAAGTCAGTACTGCTTTACTATTCATTCAATTCAATTCATTTATTTACGGTAAATCACCTTTATACAGAATAATAACAATATTCGAAATGTTTAGATAAATATCATGACTGTAAATCACATATAAACAGAATAATACAATTTTACATATATAACATATTTTAATATCAGTAGCGGAAAGTGCAAAATAAAAATTAACCCAAGTGGTCGACTCTAGCGATGAAAAAATAATTGAAATATCAAAAACGGTAATCTCAGTGACCTTAAACAAATAAATTATGCCATAAAAATTCATGATATGTATTATCTGATGTCACACTGTATGAATGATTAGAATTAAGATTATACTCTATATTTATATTTATATTTATATTTATATTTATATTTATATTTATATTTATATTTATATTTATATTTATATTTATATTTATATTTATATTTATATTTATATTTATATTTATATTTATATTTATATTTATATTTATATTTATATTTATATTTATATTTATATTTATATTTATATTTATATTTATATTTATATTTATATTTATATTTATATTTATATTTATATTTATATTTATATTTATATTTATATTTATATTTATATTTATATTTATATTTATATTTATATTTATATTTATATTTATATTTATATTTATATTTATATTTATATTTATATTTATATTTATGTTATTATTTTGTAAATATTCCCTGTAATAAGATTATTTAATCTGCTGGGCAATAAAGATTTATTATTATTATTATTATTATTATTATTATTATTATTATTATTATTATTAAAGAATGAATTTTACCTTACAACTGTTCCTCATAACATTTTATGAGGACCTTATGACGATTTTTGTAACACTCAAATATAATTACAAAGGGTGAAAAAATCAACCCCTATAATAGTTTCCATCAGAACTTTTTAATGCGTCTACCTTTTTCTATTTAAAAAAAATGATTGAAATGAAAGGATTCGATCTGCAACTTTTCTGTATTTTGATATTTTCTCCAAAAATTGTTACTTTAACCACAACTACTTAACCATACTAAACTATTGTATATTATTGTAATAATATATATTAGGGTTGTAAAAATCGTCCAAAAGTGCCAATTAATAAGGAGCAGTTCTATGCTAAATGTCATTCTTCTAAATTATTCCATAGTAAAGTAGACATATGAAATAAAAACATTTCTTTCCTTAACTTTAGAGGGCTGTAACATCGAGAGAAATGGGCTTTGAAGAAAAAAAAAATAGCTGAAAGAACCCCTTTAATTTTTGCTGATAAAACTTTGGCATCAATGGTGTCTCTATCTTTATATATCTATTAAAAAGGTTCATCAAGAGTGTCTCTATCTTTATATATCTATTAATGAAGTTGCTTAGGCTGTGATGATACAAAATAACGTACAGGTAAAGCTTCATATTTCTTTTACAAAATAGCCCCAAATGTCATGGTACTTGTTCTAAATTGTCTTAATTGCTGATTGAAGCTACACAAGCAACCTTTCTGATTAAAAAAATGGTTACTTCGTCCAAATATGGGAGGTTTAATTTGTTTCAACTGCAATGGAATATTAGACCAGATCATTAAAGGTAAATCCTCATTCTTATATAAATAATTCTTGGATCTTGGAGGCGTTCACTTCATGGTACATTTTCAATTTTGATATAAAGAAAGCACTTAACTTTTTTATACCACTTTTATTTTGCCAATTGGAGATATATTTGTGTTTATTGATGCTGTTTCCGACACTACTACTAGCGTTTCTTTAAAAGAGGAGACATTGACATGTGGTGCATATTTTGGCCCTAATATTAATATGGAGTTCTCTTTTTGTGTGAATTCTATGTCTGTTTTGTTAATAAGAAAAGTGGTATAAAAAAGTTAAGTGTTTTCTTTATATAAATAATATTCTCTTTCCGATTTAATTTAATTTTAATTTGATTGCAAATATTAATTTCCCTAGAAACAAAAGTTTGTCCTACCAACCAATAACATTGTGGAGTTGCTAATTTACTCATGAGTATTCTAACTTCACATTTAATGAAACGTTCAGCCACCATTCATCTAGCGTATAGATAACTAGTGATGACCATTTCGGTTTTTCGAACCTCATCAGACTAGTGTGTTCCATGTGCAATGCCTAATCATAATAAATTAAAGTAAAAGGTGGCGCTTACGTCGTCTTTAATTTAGTATTCTAATTTCCTTGTCAAATATTTTGGTTCTTTCTTAGCAAATCGATCATTGATGAAAGTCTTGTTTTTATTTTCTCTCTTTTAGATTGCTTTTCTTTGCCATAATACTCCTCTTAGCCTCACACTTTCTTTACACTTCAGCAAAATTGACCTCCTTCTACCCATTTTTTCCTCGCCTAATCTCACCCCTCTCTTCGAATTGTATTGTCGTTTCTAGTTCCCTTTCTAACTTCTTTACTACCGTCGTGATATCCTGTCCCTCTTCCACTGCATTTATTATAATATTACACTTTCTTCTCTATTTTTCTCAAGCTTCCTCTTTTCTTCCTAATGCCTCTATTCTAGTCCTCAGCATGGTTCTTTCGTCTTCCGATTGCTTTTCCTTCTGCCTTAGCTCCTCTTTCAACTCTTTATTATACCCTTTAATTTGGTTTTCCATCCACTCGAGCTTGTTTAATATTCTGTCTAGTATTATTTCCTGCACTTATTTCCTGCACTTACGTCTGCCTTTCTTTTTTTTCTTTAATTGCTAAAAAAATACTATTTTTAATCAACACAGCTGTTGGTTCCGACTCTTCTCTCCATCAACAAAAAATAATTAATAATAATCTTAGCAAATTTTACTGTACACATTTTTAATATAAAAAATATAGACAAATTATTAATATTATTATTATTATTATTATATAACATCTTTTATTGAGGCTTTGATACAATTAGCTATAATACAACATTTGATTTAATACGTACTAAATAGCTATCGACCATTGGTCTTTCAGCCGGAAGCCCTTGTCTTTATGTTATGTGAGTCTGTCAGTCGTTGATGATATTAATATTATAATAGTTTATTTTAATTGTTTTCTGCTTTCAGAATAAATATTAGATATAAACACGTGATATCAATTTGATGTTGGCGTGTTAATGACATCGAAAATTTAATCTCAAATGAAAAGTTTGTGTATACTAACAAAGTAAAAGTGTTTTTTATTATTATGATTTTCTTTTAATTATTGCCTAAATTTGCCAAAATAACATAGACCTCACAGCTTCTCCAATATCTCCCGAATAAATTCCATAACTAACATGTCAATCTAGTGCATTGTACACATGTATATTATTTATGATTGGAGAAGTAAATAAATTAATCCGTTGCGTATGATTGACGGATTTAATAATTTGTATCGCTGTAAACGAGAGCTGTTGCGGGCTCTCGCGATATTACAGTCTAGTTTAATTAAGACCTTAATTTGACTCGAAAGCGTACGCTATTAAATTGAGAAGGAAAAAAAAAACAATAAACGAAGATTTGTAAGCATTATTTCAATTAATAAAGGAAAAGATGGATAGCATCTTGAAAGGAATTTGAATTCCCAATTTCTGTATTAAACATCAATTTGTTATCTAAATGTATATTGTGTTTTTTTTTGTTTAATATGGCCGAATTTAGGGTGCGTTTACTAGAATAATTTGCTTTAAAGTATTGAGTACAGTGATAGGAATGTGAAAAAATAAAATTGTTATTGGTATTCGTCTTGTTTGTAAGTTATGAGAAGCACCCATTTTGTTGTATTGTGTGGAAAGTGGAAGTGTGGAGAGCAAGAGGGTATAAATATGTTGAGATGAAGTAAGGCTGGTCCCTAAAATAACCAATGGGACTGGAAATATCATATATTTTTGTATAGAAGCAATGGAGACAATTGGAATATAAAATAAAGGTCCCTAATTTCGGAGTGAAAAAATGATGATTTCAGATCCAATTGGAGATATCGAGAGAAAAAAAAAATAACAAAATGAGTCATCACTATACGTTTCTACTACTCTCAATACTATTGCTAACGAAAAAAATAAGCGTTCATTTAATATGTACTTCAGGCTGGGTGTAGGGAGGATTCTAGAGTTTAGCCCTTCCACGTTGACCTGTCTTTTGCTTTTCTTAGGTACTTTATCTCAACCGCCTGTAGTTTGTTTCTTTATCTATTATTGAGAATCAACGATTCTCAGTGCGTATAATGTTTTAAATACTTCCATATTAGTGATCATTGTTATCTCTTCTCTGTTGATGAATTTGTCCTTAAATTGATTGGGTGAGTTACTTGAAGATCAAATGTACTTGATAAAAAGGCACTTTTTAACCTTTCTTCATACTTTTATTTTTAATTCCATATGCACATTTCGGACACAAAGTGAACATTATCAATGGATGAAATTAAAAATAAAAGTGTGAAGAAAGGTTATTAGTGCTTTTTTATCAATTACATTTGATCTTCATGTAACTCACCCAATCAATTTAAAGACAAATTCATCAACAGACAAGAGATAACAATGATCACTAATATGAAAGTAATGCTGTATTAATTGATAATGGTCACTTTGTGTCCGAAATGTGCATATGGAATTAAAAATAAAAGTGCGAAGAAAGGTTATTAGTGCTTTTTTTATCAATTAAATTTGTCCTTCATTGCAAAATATAATTTCATCTTCTTTACTCCCTTATTAATTTCCATTTCTTATGTTCTCTTATTTTCAATAGGAATCCCCATTATTTTAACTTGTTCAATACTTTTTTCTCGTATTTTTAAATTTATTTTACTTCTATTTTCTCCTATAATCATTACTTTCATTATTTTGGTGTTAATTTTCATTCCGTAAAATTGTAATGTGGTGTTCCATATATCCAGGTTTTGCCCTAGTTCCTTCTCGTTTTTTTTTATTGCGAAGAGGACAATAGGAAGCAGCGTTTTCATAATCGGTAAACGCTGCTTCCAATATTTCTACTTTCTGCATATTTCTATATGTTGTATATGACCATGGTTTTCTAATCTCTATACATATTTTCTAATATCTTCAGTATTTTATTTGAGGATTCCTCTGCTTTCGAGAATTCCCCATAATTTTCCTCTAGATATTTTACCGAAATGCATTATATAGAATAAAATATGCGTGTTCCATCTCTTCTGCATGTTTTTAGTTTTATTTATTTGATGGTAAATATTTAGTCCTGTACACTTCTGCCTCATCTAAATCCGCTCTGTGATTCTTCTAGCGTTTCTTCTGTGACTGATCTAAAACTTTTGTCCAGTAGTTACTCGAATATTTTGAAGGCAGTTCCCAGTAGCGTTATTCCCCTGAATTAATTACAGTTTTTTCAATAATAGAAAAGGGAGATTTATTCACTTGATCACAGTTATTTAAATAAATTAAATAAAAAGAATTTCAAAATAATTAATAAATTATTTCCACTTTAACTATTGTGACAATTTGACTTATGTTACATAAGTACTATAACAAATGTCTAACAATAGACAAACAGAAAATGTCTATTATTAGACATTTGTTATAGTACTTATGTAACATTAGTCAAATTGTCACAGTAGCTAAAGAGGAAATGATTTATTAATTATTTTCAAATTATTTTTACTTAATTCACAGTTTTTTCAGTCTCTGGTTTTGTGTATTAGAACAATAAGTGCTGTCTTCCAATCTTCAAGTATTCTTTTTTCTCCCAATATTTTCTTGTATGTGTTAACTGCCATTTAGTTTTTTTTTTTTTCACATTTTTTGATATTCTTATAATAAATTCGTTGTATCCGGGTGGTTTTCTATTTTTCAGTTTCATGGTTGTCTCATCTATTTCTTCTAAATTTGTGGAGTTTTCTAGGTTTCTTCCTATTCTGGCTACTTCAGGTTTGTTCAGACCAAATCCAGGGTGGCGAAACTCTCAAAAGGGATAAGGTCCGAGGAAATATCCCCAAACATAGAAAACAAAAAGAGGGGGAAACAGCAGAAGGGGGCAGTAACTATATTGCCAAAATCCCTTCACCCCCCCCCCCCCCCCCAAAAAAAAAAAAAAACAAGAGCCTACCAAGGGAGAAGAGAGGACCAACCAAGACGTCAGCATCATGTTCCATGTTTTCTCAGAATTCTTTCCATTTATCCTTTTTTTAGTGTTTATACTCACTTCTTTACATTTTTTCTTTCTCTGTATAACTGTTTTCTGCTCATTTATGTTTATTTTTCATGCCTTCTTTTTCCTATTGGTCTGTTGGTTTATCTGGTCAGTCTACCTTACTCGATTGATTGTTTTACTTGGATTTCTTCGTGTTATACCATATACTTCTTTTTCTGTTTGCATAATGATCTTTAATATACATGTAATAAAAAAATTAAATTAAATGTACAAATTCTATTAATAGTAATAAAAAGTGATTTGAAAATAATTAATAAATTATTTAGTTCTGTGACTTTTGACTTACGTTACCTTAAGTACGTTAAACAAATTCAATTCAATTCGTTTTGTTTAATTTTAGTCGGTTTTGATTTAAATTGAATTAATTTGATTTAATTTAATTTGATTTAATATAATTGATTTATTTTAACATCTTTAAATTATATAAGGCAGAGCTGTACCGATGAGGGATAGATCTATCTATCTATTATATTAAGTAACGTTCTTTTTGTTGTTTTTGCATTAAATTTGTCTCAGATCAAAACTTGTTGCTTTATGCAATATTTTATTGATATGCAACAGTAGCAGCAGTAGTTATTTTAATTTGCATTTGTTTAACGTACTTACCTAACGTAAGTCAAAAGGCACAGAGCTAAATGTGAGAATAATTTATTATTTTTATTTAATTTATTTCCTCTTTAGCTAACTTATGTAATATAAGTCAAAATGTGAGAGTAGCTAAAAAGAAAATAATTTATTAATTATTTTCAAATTCTTTTTATTTAAATTCTATTAATTCTATTTCTCTGTTTAGTTGAAAATATTAATTTTACACCAATCCACTCTTCCCAAAGCCCTCTCCACCCTACAAGAACTGATCGACACCCTATCCCTATGGTTTTGCTAAATGGAGAATCTCCATCAACCCCAACAAATCCCAACTTTTGATTCCCTATCACAATCCTCTCACATCTCCGTTCAGAATAAATATCAACAACTCCTCAATCTCCCCATCCGCTACTTGGTATTACATTTGATCCAAAACTTTCCTTCAAAGCTCACGCCCAACTAACTAAATCCAGGGTCCAGAACAGGACTCGACATTTTAGATCACTAACTTACACCAATAAAGGCATCTCGATCAAAACCGCGACTCACATTTATAAAATGATATGTCGTCCCCTCCTGGACTATGGTGCAATCTTCCTCCACCTCCAACGTCCTCCAACCTTAAACAATATCGAGGTGGCTGAACGATCGGCCCTTCGAACGCTTACCAAAATCCGCAACCCAAACAATCCTTTACATAACCCATCCAACACACTCCTATATGACAAAACTGGCATAATCCCAATATCCTAAAGATTATCCCAACTATCCCAAAAATTTGCCACAAACCCCGTAAATCAAGACATTCTAAACCAACTCTGCATAAAGCGAAACCCAAATATCCCTCCAAAATTTCGCCATCCAGACTCCACTATTCATACATTCATCTCATCTTTCATCGAGGACTAAAAGACGGACATGACACATAAAACAATGATTTTTGGCTGAAATACCGATGGTCGATAGCCATTTTAGAAATAATAAAATAAACTATATTGTATTTAACAATGTATATATAAAAAAAACTCAATAAAGATGATTGTATGTATATATATATTAATTTTAATTATTTCCGCCTTTTCTATCGTAAATAAATTTGTGGGTGTTTATGAACACCCACAAATTTAAAATAAAAACGCTGTACATCACAGGCGGGAATCGAGTGGTTTCATAATTTTTTTCGCAATATTCCCTAAAAAGCGGTACTCGCTTCAAAATCATATAACCGTGTGTCAGTCATTCAGAGCTTTCTGTAACGAACGCGTAGTGAATTGATTATCCGTCTGAGCGTGAATAATTTAATAGGGGGAAACATAAATAAAACATTTGATTTGTGTGTGAAGGTTTTTGGGGGTGTTCACCTCATCCGTTAAATATATATAATGTATCTAAAAAAAACAATGGGCTGAATTTAATGCAGATTTCGCGTGACCGGTACAGTTGCGTTGTCTTGTTTTGCAAATTTCCACCCACTCGCTAAGGGATAATTTACGGCGACGGTAAACAACTCAATCGTTTCAGGGAATTTATATATGTGTGAATTTATTTAGATTTTTTTTTTGTTATTTTACACACATGTAATTTTGTGTTTGTTTGTTTTTAATTGGCTTATGTTTTATTGAAATATTAATGAAGGTAATTTATATAATGAAATATCTGACTTTTAGAAATGTAACATATTTAGCGAATATTACGCAGTGGCATAAATTGTTTTTGTTATTAATTCATTGTTTGAATAGAAATTACCCTTTTAAAATAAAATATACTTTACAGTAACAGTGAACAGTTGTTTTGTACATATACTACAAGCAAACAGTATTTTCAATGAAATATATTCCGAAAACAAATATTGTTCTGTTTTTTTACTGTAAATTATTGGCTTAATTAGTAACAAAAATATTTATTGATTTTATTGATACATCAATAAAGAAAACAAGATTTGTTTTCAGAATATATTTTATTGAACAAACTGTTTTAATGATCACTTATTTTACCAATTACTTGAATATACTATAAAAATATTAGTTCTTGAAACTTATTAACTAAACAATAATATTATATATCTAACATCTTTATTTCTGCAAATAACTTTATAAATTAACAATAGCATTCTTATACCATATTATACGTTGTCTTAAGAAACGGCTACAAACTGTAAGTCTTTCTGCTTAAAATAATATTATGGAAATAGAAATGTTTTACAACACATTATCATACATTTCTGATGTTTCTCCAATTAATTTATCAGCAAAAAAATAATGAGGTTAAATTTTTTAATGATATTGAGTCTTTGTACACATTTTGAATAGCTTTCTCACTTCACTTAGCGAAAAATGTTGAAATAATTGTACCAAAGAGAGTAAACCCTTATTACCTGCGCGAATGACCTTTGTCGTCGAAGTGCCCTACAAACCTCAACCTTATCACCTGAATGTAATATTTTAAATTTATTGCTGTGGAAGAAATGATTTTGAATGTACAAAATGTTTCATTTATTTAGGTTTCAGTTTTTCCAGGTAACATATTTTGTTAAAAATTATGTGGTTGTTAGCTTTTTCAAGTTTGATTATGTTTTTCTTGTACATTGTTCTCAATATCAATTTGAGTCTTATTAATCACTTGGTAACATTGTAATAATTTTATACAGACTTGGTGATACCCGTCTGCTTAGAGAGAAACTAGAGAAAGTTGAGGAACAAGGAATATCGGCAATATTATTAATAATTATAATATTTTATTTACATACTGACCATTTACTGATTATCATACTTTTTATAATTTCATACATAAAACATATTTAACAAATTAACACAAGTTGAGAATAATTAAATTAGAAAATAATTTAAAGCTAACTGTCTGAGCCGTCGACCTTTCTCTTCTCTAAATTATTTTATTTATATTTGCTTAAATATGCTTATCAGTTGTGAAATAAATCATCGTACTAAATAGCTCTAACAAATTAATTTACTTCATTTTGTATGCTACAATTTAGGGTGATTCAGTTGAAGATGAATTCAAACGGGCTGTGTAATAATTCATGAAATGCATGAAATGCAGTCTTGTGTTCGAGAACCTCCTTGACACCACATCAAGCTCTCTTGAATATTAATCGACCAATGTTATCAACCTGACGATATTTTTGAACAATTGCTGGCATCCCTGTAACCATTGACACGTTGTTCCGTAAAAGCAATTTATAATACAATGTAGTTGAACATAATGATTTTTTAATATATTAATTAAAATTTTAATAAAGATTCTTTTCCGCGTTATTTTTACCCGATTTGGTATTTATACTAATTACCAGCAAGTTTTAAATATTTTTCATAAAATAGAAATTATCTTAAATTTATGTTTTTTTTGTATTAAAAAAATTATTGAAAATAAAAAAAAATAGTGGTCTAATAATAACAAAAATAATGTTTATGTTTTTTTTTGTGTGAAAAATATTATTGAAAATAAAAAAATAGTGGTCTAATAATAACAAAAATAATGTCTAAAACAATTTATGTTTTGTAAAAAGGAGATACCGTAAATAAATATATTATTATTATTAACAGTATTATTAATATAATTTAATATTTGAAAACTAAAAAAAAATATTTTTGATTAATAAAATACCATGTACTTCTTTTTGTTTATAATAAAGCACAAAGAAGTTTTAATAACATAAATGTATAATTAAATTCATTATCCCTGATAAATTGTGTATTTGCCTTTAAAAGTTCCGTGTATTGTTTATTACAATTTAATATTTTATGAATTATAATATTCATAAAATAAACAATGCCTCAATACTCGTATTACAATAAGATAACATGATGTAATAATCATTTATTTCTCGAATTTTTACGCGATTTGTTTAAGTTGCATACGGATGCCCGATACTCATCCGTTATTATTTCCGGCACTGCGAGAAACAGGAAGAACAATTTTTATTAGCCGTTCGCACTTTATTTTCATTAATAACATCGGATATTTTTTATCACCAACGGAACGCCACGTCGGCCGCCTGAGAACCATTTTTATTAGCTTCCTGATCCGAAGTTATATGACTCGAGAGCGTCCCTGTTTTTATTTGAAGAGAAATATTTTGTGTTGCAAAGACTTTTTTATTGGCTTATTAATTGTTAACCTTCCACCTTCTTTATATATATTTTAACAAAAAAATATAATGAAAACACTTCATAACTTTATATAACTGAAATTTATAGCGTCGGAATTATTAAAGTGTCAAATTAAGTGTCTTTACTTTTTTTATTACGGAATTTTGGCGTTCCGGAAAAAAGTTAAATATTTGCTTTCAACGTATGCGTATATTTTTTATATATTAGAAAATGTATTGTTTCTGTTAGCTAATTATTTATGTCTCATACCTGAGCTTATTTTGGTAATAACCTTGTTTTTATATTTTTTATATATATACAAGATTCAGTCCCTACAGATAATACAAAGAATATAAATAAAAAACAGTATTCATTCTCTTGGTCACAGTTATTTAAATAAATTAAATCAATGTGAAAATAATTCATTAATTATTTTCAAATCATTTTTATTTAATTTAAAAAAATATAACATAAGCAATTAAAATACATGTAGGTGTTAATCTGTCTGGGCTCCCGATAAGAAGTCTTTCTGTCCTATATTTTTTTTATTATACATTATTAATGTAATGAGATATCCTTAGGGAATTTATTTTCGCGGAATAATATAAATTATTGTTTTTCCAACGCTTTGCAGTTTAAATAAATATAATAATAATTATGGAGCGGTTTCCTTTTGGTGCTGAAAACTCGTCCTGTTAATTGTTTTGTTAATAAAACCAATGAAATTGAGTTTAATTAACACTTGTGAATATTTCCTAATTATGCACAACTTACTGTTGCATATCAACAAAATATTGCATCATGTCAAAATGTCACAGAGCTAAATCTGGAAATAATTTATTAAATATTTTCAAATCATTTTTATTTATTTTAATTAAATAACTGTGTCTAAGTGAATTAATACACTCATGTATTTTTTAAATACTTATTTTTTTACAATGAGTGTTTTTTTTTGTAAGAAATTCTTTATTTACAATATAAATAGATATATTTTATTACATATATTATAAATGCATTCCTGGTTCCCTCCTTCTTCCTCACCGCGGGATATTTTGGGGTTGATTCCCATCTCGGGCTAGCGGTTTTGAAGGATTTATAGGATGTTGTATAATGTTCCGTTGAGTTTGTTAGACGATGTTATTTAGAATTAGATTTTTTATTTTAAGTTTAGAAGGTATATATTTAAGTTTTTTAATGTCTTCATTTAATTTTTTATATTGTCTTATCGATTCTGTTGTTAATGCTTGTGTATGTTTTGCTGTTGTACATTTTTTGGTTCAAATATCGGATTTTCTTCTCGTTTTATATTGATGGGTTTGTTTGTTTAATGTGAATTTGGTTTGTTTTGATTATTTGATTTTTTATTTTATATATTAGGAGCAAGTTAGATATTTTAATCATATTTTTTTTATATTTAATGTTTGTGTTTGTGAATATAGCTATTTAGAGTTAGTTCTTTTATCAAGTTTTTATTTAAACTTGAATGTCTTACAAATTATTTAACATAATATTAAACAGGTCTACCCCTTCTTACAAAATTCTGTATTCCCCGTAACCCTAATATCCTTCCTAAATACAAACATCCTACAATCACCATTCATCAATTCATTTGCGCAAATCATCAGGACAGTTCAGCTGATGATTTTTTCTTTAACTTCATCATAAATTCACGACAGGGCAGAAAGACCTCTGGTCGATAGCCCAGACAGACTAACACCTACATGTATTGTTATTATTTATATTGTTATATTGTTAAAATTATCTATATAGTCTGAATAAAGATATATATATATATATATATATATTAAACAGGCTAAAATTAGTGCAACAGACAATTTTATTGGCTCGTCGCTTTGGGACGATGTGGCAAATTGAGGAATCATACAGACCTAAAACTCAGTGAATTTAATGATTTTTTTACTGCAATAGCAAAAAACATTATATCAGCCATTCCTACTTGTAGGACATACCTATTAAGATATTTTAACGTGTCGTATTCTGCCTCTCTTTTTAATTTTAAATGTGTGTCTGAAGCGGAGCTTACAGATATAATCGTTAATTTAAAAAAATCAAAGGCAAAAGATATTTATGGTTTTTTTCTAGACATAATTATCTGCATCAAGGACTTTGTAATTCCTCCTCAATGCAAACTGTACAACGAATGCATCAAAAACAATATTTTTTCCAGACTGTTTAAAGACTGCTAAAGTTATCCCCATTCTTAAAAACGGGCGACATAAACCAACATTCTATGTTCACTTCAATCGAAATATATCTGGTTCACGTTCTCCTATTAGCACAGTGTGTCGAACTTTTAACGAACGGTTTTATGATTGTGATATATTCTGTGATACGCTTTCATCAATATTATTACGCTACTAATTCTTTTTATAATTTGTAATCTTTATTTGTGTATTTTATTGTTTTCGTATCTATATTTGTACTGGTATTTATTTAAATATATATAGAAAATCTTTATTTCTGAGAAATACGTTAAAATACAATATTTACATTACAATCATAAACCTCTAGTTAAGCCTTAGAAAAAGCTATCGATATTTATTTATATTTATATTGATATTCTTGTTTGTCTTGCTATTATTATAATGTAAAATTATTTTATATTATCCTGTAATTAGGCTACTGTTTCCTGTTGGGCAATAAATTTATTATTATTATTATTAAAAAAGGAATAAAAATTACCCTGATAATTATTATCCCACAGCTCTATTATCAAGATTATCTGAAGTTTTTGAGATTATGCACGATCAACTGTTTCAACATTTAAATAGGCTTGACCTATTTTATGACTCTCAGTATGGTTTTAGGACTGGGCGATCCACTGGAAATGCAATCGAGGGTTTTCGAGTACTTGCATGAATAGAATGGATGAAAAAAAGTACCAGAATTTCACGTTCTTAGATTTGTCGAAGGGTTTCGACTGTGTATCATACACTATTTTTTTTTTTGAGAAAAATGTACAACATTCATCCTGAAAGCTGCAGATTATTATTATCGCATCTGACAGGGAGAAAGCAATGTGTATTAATAAATGGTCGATTTTCTGAATATCTTGATACACAAATTGGGGGGCCATGATTATTTTTAATATTTTTCAATAATTTTCCTCATTCTTTTACGGACAGCAAAGTTGTGCTATATGCTCATGACTCGATCACTACCCCCTCTAAAAATGGCTGATAAATAGGTGTTTTTTTCGGATTTTTTTAAATACTAAAACAAAAGGAAATGACAACTTTGAGTATATCCATTTATTAATAAACCAAATAGCTTTCGAACACCATTTTTTCTAACGCGATCAGCCGCTTCCGGTGACCTCTGCACAAGGTGGAAGCACCCCTTTTCCTCGGAACTACCATTTTCAGTGGCCGGCCTGGGGGTCCTCCGATTGATGCTACAACAAAATAAATGTTTTTAAGTTATTGTCAATTGGTAAGTCTAGTCCACTAAGTAGGAGAATTGAAAAAAAAAAAAATGAAATGAAACAAAAAAACAAGATTTGTCACCCTAAAAATCGGTATAAAAACGTCCACCGAGCACAGACTTTTCAGCGGATTGAAAAACGGCTACGTAGTGGACTAGAAAATTCAATTGTGAATGTCGAACGCAAAGTACGATCAAAATCTTATTATTATTATTATAACAAAGTTATGCCGGCCACCGATGTTAAAAACACTGTTTCGAGAAAAACGCGTTTGAAGCTTCGAGTTACATTTTTTGCAGTTTAGTTCAACATACCTCCAGTCAGCGATTCCTGGCTCATACAGCATCCCTTCCAAGTTGATGTGGAGGGCATCGTATCTTTTTATTGCTGCCATGGACGATCGGCGGGCGTCTTTAAAAGCTTCTGTCATCCGCAGCTCTGCGCGCTCAATCCGCTTTCGTGTAGAAGTTGTAGCACCTGGGACCGATCTCGAGTTGGAGCTAGTTCATGATGTCCATAATGCTTGATAGGCCGTCGTTGAAAGAACTACCCGCTACACTGGCCGCAAAATCGACGATATGGAGCTATCACTATACTTATAACTAACCGAAACTGTAATACTTTATTTTTCGATCTCGCATATCGTGTTTTGTTGTGAATGGCCACCATAGACTGCTCAAAATGCGGAGGGAACATTTCAGTTAATTGTATGCGATCCTACAGCATCCTGAACTACAAATCCTGCCAGTTCTGTCGATAACTGAGGTACCCTTCGAGTGCGCTCGGAAGCGCGCCAGTGCACATCTTCGCATATCGCCTCATAACTGACGAACGAAGTTTCCTGCGAGGATAGGATAAAGCCTATACTAAAATATACATCCAAAAGAACATTTTAAGCGAAAAAAAAAATGGTAAAACATATTTAGAGGACTACCCCCTTAACATCTAATAATAATCTGCAGGCAACTCTACAACTGAGAGAGGATAAACGGTTGAAAGCTAGTTGATGGTTTCAGTCAAACCAGCTGAAACTAAATGAATCTAAAACCACTAACTTAGTGTTCAATTTACGAAAATGATAATATTTGTTAATGTTTTGTCATTTTCTGTCAATAGTAGGAGATTAATTATTTTTAGTTTGTATCTTATGACATCATAAATAAATTATACGCTCAATTTATACTATTGACAGAAAATGACAAGACATTAAGAAATATTAAAATTATAAACTAAAATATATAGGTATTCCTTACCGTTTCCACAAGAAATAACTGACCCAGGAACTTTTACTAATAACTCTCATACACTTTTGGTGGTAACTTTTACTATTACCAACCAAGAAACGTGAAATTTATGCAGAATTACATACACAAAAAAGTATCTTGCGCATACGCAATTCTTATTATACCGGGTTTTGCAATAAGGGCGGTTCGATATTGACAGGCTATGGCAACCACGTTATATTGGCGGCGTCTGTCAAATCTATTGTTTATCACACTGATGCCAATTCCTCGCCGTGGGTCTTTCGTAGACTTTAACATGGCAAATTTTACATCGGAACTTACGTAACCAACTGAAGAACTTCATTTGGCATGTCTCTTTTTACTTATATTTAGTCAATAGTTTTTAAATAAATAAGAGTATTCAACCTCACTAATAACATTTTAAACAAATTATTTAAAAAAAATCAAGAATTAGTACAATATATTAATTCTTGCTTTTTTTCAGGTATGATGTTCACGTATCCTTCTGAATATTTTGTTACTGGACTTCTGTACTTCTCCTGATAACTCTCCTATTGGTATTAAAAATTCTTTTAAATATTGCGCACAATGATTTAACATTTTATGGACATTCACAGACATACGACATACGATAAAGTTGTGAAATTCTGCAGTGTCTCTTGCATATTTATTAAATGCTACTGTATTAAGTTCAAATCCACTAGAGGGGGATATTAAAATAAGTCCGAAACATCTAATCAATTTTTCATCCACCTGCGTAATTTTAGCAAATATTTCGGGATTATTAAAAAATCATCTGGCAACATTTCCTATGTATCTCCACCTTGGATTATAGTATCAACATGAATAGCTAATTTATTTATTTAATAAAATGTTCAACCACGATTCCTCTAACGTCCATACGTTAGATGATAGCCATTTCGTTTTTTCCGAACCTTATCAGTCTAGTGTGTTCCATGTGCAATGACTTGATAAAGGCAGTTATACGGATCTTGTTTCTGGATTGAATACCTGATAATTATAATTGGAAGATAACTCAAACGTCATCTACTGCCTAATTTAATGACATTTAATAGACGAAACACCGATTCTCGGTCCTCTACCATGTAGATTCAAATCGTTGACGATGCCACTTAAAATTTGGCAATACATAGCGCTTGCGTTATCTTCCATTTATTATAACCTAATTCTTTTATAGGGATTTTTTTTTTATTTGTTCCTTTCAAATATTTATTTTAATTTTTTATTCTTCAGTAAGACCGTGGGTAGTTGGATTTTTCACATTGACAATCACACACATTCACAATAAGTTACACACATTCCAAAAATTGAATCGATATTGGTGAAGACATTGACAGTAAATTAAATAATAAACTAATTTCAGATTATTATTTTTTTAAATACAAGTTAAATAAATTGAGCTTAATTGGGTTATTATCTTTAGTTTACAAATATTCTTTACCCGTAAAATTAGTGCCTTCAAAATATGAAGGGACTCACTCACATAATTTTTAAAATTGTTTTATAAAAGTATTAAATTGTTATTTAATTATCAACTAGCATACTACACATCTTTCATTGTTGATCGCTCGTATATCCGTTGCCTGCCCACCTTGCGTCGATTTTATTTGTGCATACCGTAACTGAATACAACGGCAGTACGCTTGAAAATTCGAGGGACGCGGAAGATTAAAAAAATCATTACTCATAAAATCACATCGTTTCAGATATGAAACTTTCATGGATATATAGAGAAATATTTACAGACTATCGTGGTCTAAATAAAATGTTCATTCTACTTGACACAAACATTTAAATGCCTATTAAATTTGAAATTGAGTTTTAAATTTTACACATTTTTATTTATTTTTTTCCGAAATAATTTAAACATATTATTTTCTTGATAGCCGACTTTTAATTAAAATGGGATAGAAAGACCTATGATCGATAGCTCATATTTGAGAATCTATTATGAAAATATTTATTTTTTTATATTATATATTATGTTAGTTTTTTTCTCAAATAATAAAAATTTAGTAGTAGTAATAAAAATGTAATTTTAAAAATTATTGAATTTTACGAATTAATTGCGGAATATCCATTCCTCTAATTTAATTGATAATTCATATATACAAACATCTTTATTCAGACAGCAGAATTACAATTCTTTACAAATATTTATATTTACAATACATATTGGTGGGTTAGTATTCTGTCATGGGCCATCAACCGGAGGTCTTTCCTTCTTGATAATTCATATTCTTAGGTTTTGAAATATGTAGAATACGAAAATGACAACAGAATATTTGCCTTCCCCCACTATTCGAGAACCGACGGAAAACAATTTTATAGCATAGTGCGCCGCGGCGTTTAAAATATTTCATATTAGGAAATTAATCATTTATAGTACACACAATATATTAATTCCTAAATCAATAAACAGTCCAGAATTTCTATTTACAGAACGATTATAAACTGTTGATATGTGTAGGTGTTTATCTGGAACGCGTTAGCCCTAGCCAAGTAGCACTAAAAAATATTCACGATCTGATATGATCCGTCATGAAATAATCCATTTTGAAATAATTCACAATTCGGACACATCTTAAAAATTTATTAATAGCCGCATGTGCGAACCAAGTGGCGCTAAAGTGCAAAGCGGACGGCGTCGCGACGCTCCAGTCTTCGCCGGTTTATGCCGCTGTTCGGACGCGCTTCCACCAAAAGTCCAAGCACGCACAAAAGTTTATGCACCAATAAAAAAGTGAATAATTCGTAAATTTAGAACACGGACATTTTTTGTTTCCGATTAAAAAAATCGTGTTTTGATTTTCTTGTTCCCTTTTTTGTTTCTGGCTAGTTTGCAGACAACTACATTAAGCGTAGGTGTATGTAAAGGTGAGTGCAGGGTGATTACAGTTGGGAATGGAAGCGGGAATAAATATAAATGGGGGGCGGTGGAACAGTTTGGGTATATGTGGGTAATTTCCTGGCTTTTTCCGCTGGATGCAACTATTTTCCGAGCGCCGGAAAATTACTTTCGGATGTTAAGGTGTTAAGTGTTATTGGTTCCTAGAAATATACACTCAGTTTTTACAAGAGAGCGGAAATTGCGGATGTTTTGTTTGTTTATTTTTAATACACTGGCTGTAACATAATATGACTCCATATACTGTGACTGTTGTTCCGACAAATATTGCTTTCTATTGCCAAAATTAGCATATTCCAATACATGAATTACTTTTTAGAAAAACAAAATATTTAAAAATCATCAATATTTTTACAATTGAAGATAGTTGGTGAGTATATGACGTTTTCTTAATTAATTCTTTAATTTTGTTGGCGTTAACTTGGTTGTACATTTTCAATATAGTATATTATGCTTAATTAGTAACTTCCTACACTTTTTAATGTGTTTAATTATACCATGTGGTTGATCATATATCTGAACATAGGGAAATAGCACGAGAAATCATTTTTTTGAAAATTTTTGCTAACTAAATTACGAACAAGCATAAAAGTGGTATCAATTAAAAGGTCCTTTTATTGGTATTTTTTATGACATACTTGCACATTGATTCATTTTTTGAGGATAAAATGGTATTTTAATTAATAAAATTCGACTCGTAAAAATAAATGCAGTTTATGAAATGATTGTGTCAATGGCCACAACGAATAGAAACTGCAAAATAGATTTTTCAAGAAAAATATGACCTATTCTTACAAAGAACTTGTATTTATTGTAAAAATGAATGTATGTATAAATATAAAAAATAGTATTTCTCAGAAAATAAAGATTTTCTATATATATATATATAAAATCTTTATATCTTTATATATATATATATATATATAAAATATATAACAATAAACTAATTTCAAAACAGCATACATTTATAACAGGTATTCAAATAATCCTCCGTTTTCAACTAAACAATGCCCAAGTCTATTTTAGAAAGGATTTATAATATTTGCTAACTCTCTATTCATGATAAGTGTACATTCTGCAGTCCTAAAAGAATGTTGGATTGGATGGTGTCTTTTGTAAATTTTATTTTTAAGATGATCCCACGAAAAGTTGCACGGTGAGTAGAGGAAACTAGCCGATTCTGAACCTCCTCTGGCCAGTTCTCAAGGTCGCAGGAAGAGGAGGAGCGCGCCAGTAAATTTCTCCACTACGACCAATCCAACGATTTGGAAATGCTTGATTTAAATGAGTTCTAACATCGAGTCCAAAATGCGCTGGACATCCGTCATGCTAATACCAAACCTCCTGATTTTCACACGCTGCATCGTATAATGCAGGGCCAGTTGTAGTTTTAAATAGTTTCAAATTTGAATTTAAATTTTAATTTATTTCAAATGGTCCAATTATAGTGTTATTAAAAATTTCAGACCAAATATTATTTTCTTAGGGTACTGAGTTTTCATAGACAACTTTATTCTTGAATTTTTCTCAGACTAAAATCTAGGCTTTTGAATATTGGGTTCATTACAAATGATAGAAAATTAAAATACTTGTTTTTTTTCACAGATTTTGTTAAATATAAAAAACAAGTATTTTGTTACTGAACCCAATATTCCTAGATTGGTTGAAAGACCTCCGGTCGATAGCCGATTCATCATCATCTACAGAATATAATTCTAATTTTTGTATATTATTGTACATACATATACACATTTGAATAAAGATGGTTAGTTAGTTATTCCTAGATTTTGGTCCGAAGAAAATTTAAGAATAAAATTTTAACTAATTTTTAAAACTTTTCAAAGTAAACACTTGGATTTGTTTCAATATACTTTTTATTTATCCAACTATTTTTGACTTAAAATTAATTTACATATTTATATATACATTTCCAATCAGGTAGTAATGGAAGTGGGAATGTTGATGCCAGATGTCTTCGCACTCATTGACTAAATTTTTGCCTCTTTTTATGAATGACCTTCTCTAAAATTAAATTTTCTTCCCTTTACTACCTAAGTGTACGATAATATTGATCTTTATTTAACAAAATCATGTTGACGCGTTGTTATACATGGACTCACGTGATTGAATATAATTGGATACAATATCATTTCTAATACTTTCGGAAAATTATTTACGATTGTTATTCAAAGATAGTTCAAAATGTTAAACTGGCCTCCACTCCTAAAAGCTGGCGTGACTTTACCTAACTTCCTTACTACGGGCATAACTCTTGAATTTAAAATTAGATTAAAAATTTTAAATATAGGCTCAAGAAAGCAGTTAATGCAATCCTTTATTAAGAATGCTGCAATTCCATCCGCCCCAGTATTATCATTGCCTTTCAACATGCCAACGGTACAAAAAATATTAGTATGGCTGAGTATTTTAGCTTGTTTATTATTATTAAATAATTTTGCTGAGTATTTTACCAGTGTATATAAAAAGCGTTGTAGTTCCAATTTTAATATTATTAATGTAACTTATAATTCCCCTGTTTGTGTAATTAATAATATGTCAGATATTATTAATTACACAAACAGGGGAATTATATATTAATAATATTAAAATTGGAACTACAACGCTTTTTATATACACTGGTAAAATACTCAGCAAAATTATTTAATAATAATAAACAAGCTAAAATACTCAGCAAAAGTATTGACTATATCAGTAGGATTATTACTATTAATATCATGAAGGCTGCGATCCCCAATACTTTTCCGTTTTAAGGTATTAATAATTTTATACAATTATAAAAAAAATAAACACTAAATACAGGCAGATAGATTATTTACTGATGAACGACATTAGATAATTTTTATTTTTTAAAAACAAAAAAAGTGAAAAAAAAATATTTTTTCAAAAATTAATTTAATTTACAAAAATACATTTAATCTGTATTAAATATATATGATTATACGTGGAAAGTCTTCCTCTTAATATCCATATTTAATACAATCATAATATTATTATTTGTATACTCCTTAATCCTATAAAATAGTCAATGAGGACAAATTTAGTTCAGCGCCATCATTTTTATTGTAGAACAGTATCCAGTATTTCAAATGTTTGCCGCTAGATTGAAAAATCAAAGCTAGAATAAAATGAACACACATATTTTGTAAAAACCACTGCACGCTCTGTCGTTAGTTGCACCGTTTATTAGGCGTAAAATCGCAGCCTTAAGGCCCAGTTTTACAATCCGCAAGTAAGGAGTAAGTCACATGATTATCAATGAGACAATACTGCTAACCGAACTTTTATTCCGCGAATACGTTACTTACGCCTTTCTTGGGGATTTTAAAATTGAGCTTAAGGGTGCGGTTTAGAAGAAAGAGATAGCTATACAAATTTGGGCAATCACTAATTTGAGTTAGATTGTTGTTGTGATCAATGAACAATATTGTATTATACATTAAAATAATCTTAAAATAAGCAGGAATTTCATCAGATAAATTAAAAATTATTTTAATGATTAGTTTCTGTGAAAAGAAATTATGAAAAACAATGAAAATTGATCAAATTTATAGCAAATTTTAAATTAAATTTTTGCTAATAAAAACTTGTGCAATGAAAATTTAAAGGATTTCACTAAATTCTGCATTCAAATAACTTAGCAGACATGACCTATTAATTTCATTATATCTTACAATTTTCTTTTCTAACTTAAACTAGTAAATTGACGTAATACACGAAAATTAACGATTTATTTTTTATTTAGACTGATACTTTATACTTGGTAGATAAAAAATGTAAATACACATTCATATTATGAAATCCAAAAGAATAGCTCTATTTTCAAACGATTATTTCCATTTTACTATATAGCTATCTCTTTCCACTAAACCTCGACCTTAAAGGTCTTATTGTCAGGTATTGGTCTACTTGATTTTTAATACTAACATAAGAAAAAATATTTTTCGGTTCGCATAATTATTGTGATCAGATTTAATAATTTAATTTGTGATTTTTTTGTCTAAGCGTACTAATTTTTGATTTTAAATAACTAAATTTATTTTTTTAACATTTTTAAGGCATTCTCTTTTCGCTTAATTAGTTTTTTTTTTAATAAAAACTGAACCAAATAGGAATCTTACGCCGTAATTTAAAACAACGAGCAGGCACACAATTTGCAATCGTTTTAAGCAACAAATCCTAAAACTCATTACAGCAATGTTCGGATCATTACCACCCATAACACTACCCCAATTAAATAAAGAAATCTCTCCAAGTATTAAACGCAAATCAGCTTTTCTGAAATCATAGGAAATATATGAATTATTAGATTTAATATTAAAAATGGAACTTTCCACTAAGATAAAATCACAATATAAAATAGGATAATATGAATCCTCGGGAACAAAACTAGTTTAATGAAAAAGATCACATTTTAAATTGCCACTTGAAATAACAAGATCTAGAATTTTATTAAAAGTGCGTTATTATTTTGTGTATTAAATTGCATGAAATTATTATAATCATAATAAGTTAAAGTCGACGCAAGCGCCACCTTTTGCCTAATTTCAAGTGTCAACGATTTGGGTGTACAAGGTAGACGACCCAGAATTTAAAATTATTATAAGTTTAAAGTGTTTCATTCAGTCCATCCCTAGTTTTCGAATGATTGTACAAATTGAGTAAATTGAAATCACCAAATATAAGTGTATGTTCCATATCAATTTTACTCTTTATGGTTTAGCCGGCGAATATATCGGGATATATACGCAAGCTAAATATATGACGTTGCTATCTATACATATTTTAACAATTACTAACTCATAATTTTCGGACTTTGAATTATAGACTAATTCAGAATGATAACGAATATTTACAGAAATTAATGCGACGTCGCCTCGTTTGTTAGCATGATCACATCTGTATATACAATAATTATAAGGAAATAATTCTAAGTCTAAAATGCCTGAATGCAACCATGCTTGCGTTAAACAAAATATATTTAATCTATTTGCAGAGACATGTCCATAAAAAAACGTTATTTTTTAAACCCAAAATCCCTGACGTTTTGATAAGTTCAAGTTCTTAAAATTTCCAATACATAATATTTTATATTCCTTAGTTTCTTTCAACGCGATATTAGATAGATTTGTCTATTGGGAATAGTTTAGTTTTCCTGGACAATCTTCGGTACACTATGATAGTATTTGATCTTGAGATTAACTTCTCCAGCATCTAGTCGGTTTTTAAGTTCCTCGCGTACCAATTTATCGTGTTCCAATTGCTGAGGAGTTTTGTCGTTCTTCATGTAAATATTAAAAAACGAAACAAGGAGAGGCAGAAAGACTAGAGGTTTATGATTGTAATGTAAATATTGTAATGTAATTTAACGTATTTCTCAGAAATAAAAATTTTCTATATATAAAACACACTGTACTTGTTAATATTCCACAGTTTATTAGAGTTGAAACTGCAACAATTGTTTCGCTACACAGTAGCTTCATCAGGCAGATGATAAGTGATATTGTCAATTTATTGTATATAAAATTGTCTGAAAAAATAAATGTTATATATAAAAATTTAAAATCTACGGTATGACATACGTTTTAGAATGTCTTAATAAATACCTTACGCCATTCTCATGTTTAAATAATACTTATATTTTTGGTAAAAATAGGAGAAATTTCGACGATGCTGTCTAATTATATGCTAAACGCTTTTATGAAAAGTAAGTTCACATTCTTCATTCGTTAGAGTTGTTAATCTACTGACGGAAGTGTATAACCTAAATAATTATATGTAGTTTAACAAATAAAGAAGTAAATAACGAGCGCGAACAATGCGTAAGTCGCCGAGCTCGATCATTTAAACCTGAGATCGCAGACGGTACGTTTAATTAATTTAATTTAACAACTTTAAAAGATTATAAGGCAGTGATGTACTAACGAGGGATAAATTCGGAAACACATGCTTGTAAATAACTTTATATTACGTAATGTTCGCTTGTTCTTTGCATTAAATATTCTCTAATCAAAAAATTGTTATAATTAAATATTTTACATAGCTATAACTAAGTGAATACATTTTTTTCTACATACAAATACATCTTTATTGAGACAATAACTTTATATAATATAATATACAGTTATATATTACAATTATAAGTTTGTATGAAGGTTTTAGTCTGTCCTGGGCTATCGACCTGAGGTCTTTCTGCTTGTTTTATTATTAATCATTTAATTGTTTCGTACAGTTTAATAACTAATTGTTTTATTGTACTGCAGTCTGAGTAAAGATAATAATTTAGTACATAAAAAATAAAATGAAATATGCTGTAAGAATACTAAAGCAGCATTTTAAAATTCAGTTAAAGCTACAGTATTCTCGAATATTAAATTCGTTTTATGTGAGATGCATAATAGTTAAGGGTTATGAACTGTTGTATTCAACGATGTGGGTTTAACTGCCACACCTATAAAAATTTCGCCGTCACTGTTAATTTATAAGATCATATTTTCGCATTTCCTCATTTACTTCTTTTACTGTTTTATTCAATTCTTAATATAATAAAAATGATAATTCCTGTAATATTAATATATTCCACCGAGAATTCACCTTAAAAGTATATAGATTTTGTATTGATGAATTCTAACGAAATTGTTACCGTTTATATAAACAAATATTCTCTTCTAAATGAAAATATTTTCAAGATTCTACCACTTCCGGTTATATATAAACTTCGTTATTTTAGAAGGAATCATATATTTAAAAAAATTCTGTATGTAATTTGATTATAAAACCTAACTATTTGTCAATTTTATATATATAAAAAAAACTATTGATAAAGAGAAAATTGTGCTCGAAATGTACATTTAGTCTTTAAAAATACAAAAGTGAAGAAAGGAATAAAATATTATTATATTATAAACCTAACTGTGATTGATATTTTTCAAAATGACCACTTTTTTAATTATAAGTTTAAAGTATAATACCAGTAAGCAGAATAAAGTCACATGAATGAAATCCGATAAATTTATTATACTATTTGTAGATAATATTCAATTTCAATTTACTTTATTAACGGAATCTCCATTTCCAAATTACAATTATAATTACATATTAAAAATTTTATAAGAAAAGTGTGACGCTCTAAAAAGATTATAAAACATATGTAAAAAAAGTTTAAAAGTATTATACAGTGTGTCTCAAATTAACTGCTATGTCTAATGAATTTAATATGTTAAAAACTTGATTTTATTAAAAACTCTGAATATTTTTACACATTCCGACGCAGAATTTATTTCTATATTGATCATCGATACCGACCTTTTCTTGTTTTTTTGTGATATTAGCACATTTATAAAAAAAAGTCAAAACTTGATATATATTTAGACATATTTTGAAGTAAAATTTATGTGCGTATTGATGAATGTTAAACATTCCCTATATCCATCTTGTTTAGTTTTAAACATATTAATATTATATATTTTATAAAATAGACTTTATCGTATTTTTGGAAGGAAATTTGTATTTTTATATTATATTTAATAAAATATTTATACTTTAATATTTTTAGTCAGACATGTCTGATAGATATATTTCTACAAAATCTCTTTTCAATTACTGAAATTACTATTTACCAAACGACAGATTATTTTGATTTTATCTACTTGTTTTTTTTTTTAATAGAAAGTGTATTTTATCGGCTATTTCAATTAACGTATTAATATCTTGAGATCCAAATAAGGTATAGGGAATGCTATATGGATTAATGCAGAACAAAATTATATGCCAAACTATGCCAAAATATATAGGGTGTGCGTTCATGTCATGGACCCCAGATTAAGAGAACCTGTTATAGAGACTGGATGAGAGGAAAGGGTTTGCTGTAGATCAGTGGATCCCAACCGGTTGTCCTCGGGCCAGAGCAGGTTCACGAGAACTAAAATATGGTACGCGAGACTTTTAAACCAGGCAAGGGGCACGTAGATATTATATTACCAAACATAAGTCGGTGCAGTCACAACAAAATTCTATAAATACATATTGGTGATCGAGTTTTCTGATCTGACGTCTCAGATGCAATTGACTTGTTGAAAATTTCACACATTTAATTAAGCCAAATTTGGAGTTTCAAGGTTTCGGAAATCGAAATTTAGAAGACGGTGTCAACATATTTATGTTTAAAGATAATTTTCGCGCCTTTATTTGCAAACTTCAATTATGGTTGGGAAACGTTGACAAAAATATTTTTTCTACGTCTACGACATTAAAATGGATGACGAAAATTGTCATATGATCACTGCGAATATACAAGACAAGTCATCTGCAAATGTTGGTCGATGAATTCAATCGTTTCTTCCCAGAATATAACAAAACCGAATTGAAAGGAATGCAAAACCTTTTCAAATCAATGTTGGAGATACTGCTGTAGAAGTTCAAGCTTATCTTATTCAATTGCAAAATGATAGAAATTGCAAAGACGCGTTTGAATCAGTTTCCGTTGAAAAGTTTTGTTGTAAAAAAACAATTTTTTAGTGTATGCTTTATGTGAACAAGGGTTTTCTGCTTTGCTTGTAATTAAAAACAAGTCCAGGAATTGATTGAAAGTAAATGATGATATACGTGTAGATTTGAGCAATAATACTAGCTCTAAGATTCCACAGCTTGTAAAGAAGATTCAGGCTCAAAAATCAAATTGATGATTTGCCAAATTTAATTTCCTATTAAAAATGTAATTTTTTATATATAACAATGGAATTCCGGAATTCTTAGTACATGATACTATTAAGTTTATCGAGTACGTTGAAAGTTTCGATTAAAGTTTATTTTAATATTAACATAGTTCATTATTCTAAAACCTTGTAATCCCTGATAAGAACACGAGATTCATTGTGGTCCCTAGTCAAAAAAAAGGTTGGGAATTCTTCTACTGTTGTAGATGAATGAAAGGAAGGAAAACATGGGTGGGCGAGCTTCTTAGTGGAGCAGAAATGGGCGAGGTTGGAAGCGATAGAAGCAGAGTATGGGGAGAGAAGCCTTTATGTAGAACTTCAGAAGTGTCAATCGCGAGGATAGCAGTTATAACACTTACTACAAAAACCTACAGGTATTTAGCGGACTGTTACGATTTAGATGTGGAAATGGGGAGAAAGGAAGGAAAGATGATATATGTGAGAACACTTGATACACCATACACTTCCCGGTGCAATCATACCTTTCGTCGAACGAAAGGTATGATTGCAAGTAGTAAGGTCGTAAGTACTTTAAGAGTGTTTCGGGGCGCACCAGTACGTACTGAATGAGAGCTATTACGTATTGCGAGCTATGACACTGCCCTGGTATCCAAACACTGGGTGCAATTCGGCACTGGCAGCGAGAAGTAAAAAGCACGAAATATGAATAGAAATCACAACCCGTATGCATTTAGGACGGGTGACATGAGAGAAATACATATAGATACTGCAAAAATATGACTAGAAATAGACGAGAGTTCATATTGTTTCATAATAAGTATCTAGATTTATTAAATATTCCAAGTCAACACAAACAACCAGATGATTCGTAGATTTGTCCACTATTATGTACTGGAACTCGTGTACTCACACATCGAGTCAGTGTCATTGTCTTGCACGAGTGCACATTTTTTTGTAAGCAGAAAACGAGTTTGATGGGGCACACTGAAAGCAGTGCAGAAGCAAAAAATGTAAATATCTGAGCGTGTTCGCACTAATGCGTAGTGGGTAGTAAGCAGAAAACGCTATTAATGTGGCTAAGGCTAGGAAGGAGTGGCTAAGGTAATAAAAAAAGTTGTCGTAATTGTGCCAGTGAAAGAAGAAGAAAATGTTTAGTTGGAATTTGGGTTGTTTTCTTTTTTTTTGTTTTGTGTATTTATGTATCGATTCCGTTATTATAAGTAATATATTGATTTGTATTTGTTTATACCAAATATCTATCTATATATATTTTCCCGTTTAGCCGATTTTATTTTTAGCATTAAAATTCGCTTAAAATAATGAATTATTGGAACATCAAAAATCTAATATCGGTACATTAAATATAATAATACTCTTAAATATTTATTAATTTCATAAACAAAGAAGTGCGGTAATTTATACCGTCCAGAATAACAATTTTGTTTATTTTTAGATGTCGGCAAATGTTTGCTTTCTCGAAAAAATCTACACGTTTCGTTGGACGCATTTTTCTCAAAGTACTGCGGTATATTTAGTATATGGGCGCAAATTATTTTTATTGATGTATTATGCGGATAATAAATTAAATGTTTACAGTTTCCTGTTTAAAGCCCGTTTAACGCCTCTTAAGAATAATTACATCTTTATTACATGGTGTAAATCTTCGATGAGTTTAATTTGTAATAAAATGTTTAATGAGTTTTCGATGAAATATAAATGGATTTTGTTTATGTATTTTTCGTATATGTAGATCAACATAACGAAGATTTAATTTCAAATAGTATAATTAACAGCAAATATCTATTGTGTAACTCAATGTCCGGCGTGATTATTTTCCTGTGAAGTAATTGTTTCAATGTTATGTTTGGTAGGTTTGGGTTTAATTATAATACACTCATAAATTAAACAAACAAAATGAATACACCACTTTTATTTAATAAAAGTGGTATAAAAAGTTAAGTGTTTTCTTTATATCAAAATTGAAAATGTATCACGAAGTGAATGCCTCCAAGATCCAAGAAAATGAATATTTATTTAAATATGAGTAAAAATTATTAGAGATAGGCAAAATCGATCGTTTTAATCTTTTTTATTAAAGCAAGAATATGTATATTACATTTTTTAATGTAAAGTATTCTATTACGATAAATAATTTTTCCCTATTTATCACTGAAGCCTTTGAACATTGAAAAAAATAATATATTTTCTCTTCTGTGCTTTGACTCTATATGGTACAGATGATTATTGTTTAAATTATCTAAACTTGGTGTTGACCAATACCTAATAAAGTTAGTACACACATTTTTATATATATAAACATCTTTATTCCCAAAAGTAACCAACAAATTTATATTTTTATACAGAATATTTAACAATAACAATTTATATATACATACAATGTACTTCAGGGAAACGGCTATCGACCGGAGGTCTTTCAGCCTACACATTTTTGTTAGATCGAAAACTAATAATTAAATTTAACAATATTTTTTTTTAAATTTCTCCATCCTAAGGCCTACTCCGGGGTCCACCGCTATAGCCTCTATTATTTAATAGATGTGTTTTGTCATTATATTTGTATGATTCTGATCCATCTTTCCTTAATAAATCTTCTTATATGCTACAATTTGCTGACGATAATTGTTTAATTTCACATGAAAAAAATATCCTTATCGCAGTGCGAAACCTTCAAGCACTAATAAATTCAATAAGCAGACAATGAAAGTGGCGCTTAAAACCAAACCCACGCAAATCTGTATTTTTCCTCCTATTCCACAGAATCAAAAATAACTCTCCCACAATAACAATAGATAATCATTTAGTTCAATCTTCAAACACCCTGAAATATCTTGGAATAAAACTGGATAATAGACAGCACTGTCAAGAAATGAAATGTAATGTAATATATTTTTTATATTTATTTGTTTATTTTACGGTAATGTCATTTTACAAAATTCATAACAAAAAATTTAAAGTAAATAACATACAAATTATAGTAATTAATACTACAACTTCACAATAATTCGTAAACATTGATGGACAAAAACAAAAACAAAGAAAAAAGTATACAATTCTAAACACAAAATGCTTTAGATCACTCACATATAATAAAAAGGCATAAATAAAAAAAAAAAAAAACGCTACAAACATATAGAAAATGCTATGTAGGTCCATGTAGGATTATGGCCATATACTGTTTTCAGCTTATCTATCTGTTATCCTATCTCCAAATAACAGAAAATTCCTGTCTAAGCATCCTGTCCCGAATCCGACATCCAAATAATACACTATATAAGCCTCTTAATGCCCTTCTCTACAGAAACATAGGTTCTAGAATATCCTTTAAGAGCAACAAAAGTGTTTCATAAATTCGCATCGAACATCAATATGGAAGACATTGAGCATTTAACGCGACAGAATTGATATATTTCAGTGGTGAATTACCCCATTAAAACAGTCATAGAATTAATAATGATCAACAAAAGACTATAAACCACATCGTCCGGTTTATAAGTTGAACATTAAGTGAAATGATTAGGAATTGTTAATATATGATGTTTTGTTATAATGTAATACGCTGTAATATTATATAACAATAAGATAGCCATTATAGATAAAATGCAATATATGAAGCAAGATTGTATTATAAAAAGGCTTAAAGACCTCGGTCGATGGCCTTTTGTAACTCTTTTGGATTTACTACTCCTCTATTAATTATCGATTAATTATCGACCACTTGTTTTTCCGCCTGATATTTCGTGTTTGTGTCCATCCGTACGTGAAATGTTAAATTCAACTTATGCATTATTTTTTAATCTATCACAATAAGTAAGTATAAATTATAGATTTCGCTTAGACTATGAATATACAGAATAACGTCTGTTAAATATAACATTTTTCGTACACAATAACACCATATTATTAGTTATTGTTATTGTTATTAGGTATCGTGGACTTTCCTTATAGAATTAAAGTAATTAAAGAGATATTTTTGTAACGTAATCATTTTGTAGCTGCGGTTAAAAAAAATAAAAAAAAAATAAGTTGATTTTTAATAATTTATTCATATTTATTTCATAATTAAATTTAATTTAATGATGCTTTTTATAATATAAAGTAATTTATAATTCTAAATATTTTATCAATTCATTAATAATTCAATAAAATATAATGTATTATAATAAATGAAAAGATAAAGCTCGCTCCATTTATTGACTAATTTTAAGTGGCATTGTCAACAATTTGGTTCTATCGAGAAATTATATTATTAAATAAATTAATAAAATTATTTAATTAATAATAATCAGATTGCTGCATTATCAAAATTAATCGTATTAATTAATAAATCTATTTGCAGAAAATTAAATTTATAACAAAATTTGAGAACCGTAATTAAAGCATTTATTTATATAAAGGGTAACTAAGCACTAATATTAGATGTAATAAAACGGTAACGATTTGTGTTTATACGTGAAAATATGACCAGCGGTAAAAATAGATTACGTAGAAAATATTATCTCTTTTAAGGGCCATCTTAGCTTTTAATGTGGCCTTTACGATTCCCGGGAGAAACGTATGCTATGAAACATTGCCTTAAAACCGCCACATTTAATACGAAGTATGAAGTAAGAGTTAGGCCACAAAAAATATTTCACTACCTGCAGTTATTGCCAATTAACCAATGATAACGACTTTTTTATCACGACGATATCAACTGTATAGATGTTTTAATAGTGGTTATATTGTATATTAATAATTAATTTATTTTTAATCTTATTCAATATTTTTTTATTTTTCATAATAAATTAAAGACGACGCAAGTGCTACCTTTTGCTTAATTTTAAGTGATTTTTTTATTTAATAATAAATAGACATAAAGTCAAATTAATTAGGTTATAACCATATATTCGTGACCACATTGCTAACGTTTGTAAAAATGTTTCAGAATGCTCGGTTTTATTCAACGTACTTGTAAGGATTTGACAAGCATTAATGTAATGAAAAAATCAATTGATCAATTGTTGAATACGAGTGTGTCATTTGGTTGCCTAGTTATTACGTTCACATAAATAGCTTGGAAAAAGTACAGACAAAAAAATCTAAAAATCTTGTATAATAAATGTTTCAAGGAGTATTCGTCTAATGATATTAATTATAATGATCCTTTAAATATATTTGAAATGCAATCTTTACAAAGTAGACGTAATGATTCAAAAGTACTCTTTTAAAAGGCTTACTAAATAATGCTATTGATGATCCTAATTTGCTTTCTAAAATGAATTTTCATGTACCTCGACTTAATACAAGAAGTAACAGTATATTTTATATATCTAATAGTAATTCCGTTTTTTACTATAACTCACCCATTAAATCCATGGTTAGAATTTACATTAATTTGCATCCTTTCGTAGATATTTTTTATGACTCTCGTTCCACCATTATAAAAAATATATTACCTTTAGTTTAGTTTTCGTTATGATTTGCATACATTTTTATAATTATGTATTAATGTTTGTTATTTTTATATAAATTACGGGCTTCATTTTTATTTTGAGTTTGTTTATATTAAAGTATGTTATTAACATAAAAAAATTTATTTAATTTTGTAAATGTTATGCGTAAAACATTTACAAAATTAAATAAAAATTTACTTAAACTTATTTTTAATTCATTATATTACATTCCCAGTAATTGGACTTATTGTCTGTTGAGAATAAACAAATAAATATTGAGAAATCTTTATTAATAGATTTGTAATAAACATATAAGACTATTCGTGAGTTTTAACTCGCTCAAGAAAATATATAATATTAACCAGATAGCAAGGTTAACGTAAATTTATTGACGATTGATATAAATCTTTCTATGGATATTTACATTAATGGATATATTGATTTTTTAATTTTTATTTTAATTTAATGTAAATATCCATAGAAATTTTAATAAAACAAATTTTAAATTCTCTTGAAAATGGGCTAATAACCCGAAACTAGTCGAGGATTTAAAGTTATTCAATCTAATCTGTGCGTTATTGGTTGATTTTTAATAATTTATTCATATTTATTTATTTTATAAATCTTTCTATAGTCTTATTGAATATTATTATATATATTTAATACACTCTAAATAATTGATAATATCAGAGGACAGCACTATATGCTTCTACTTCGTTATACATCGTTGTTTGATTAATTAAAACACTTGTTTACTTTGTATATCTGAAATTTATTTAGCGACTATAGTTTCGACGTCATTAACACACGAAAACAAAGTTAAAATGTGTTTTCATTAATTAAAAATCAATAATTGTATATCACTCACAATTTTTTTAATTGTTAAATGTCTATCGACCATTGGTCTTTCTAACAGCAAAATATATAATATAATATAATATAATATAATATAATATAATATAATATAATATAATATAATATAATATAATATAATATAATATAATATAATATAATATAATAAATTATAATATAAACAATAAATATCAACATTTTGTATTCAACTAGACCGACAGAGTCCTCAACAATTTCAAGTGCCAGCTATCCTTAATGAGCAAAGGCATAGTTTTCTGCGTGGCCTCTTGTGGGATTACAGTCTGGAAAGTACCCTCGATTAGGTAGGTGCACAATGGGGTTGACTTCGCCCAGCCAACATCATCTGTGCCTGAAAACTGTTTTAAACTCGAAGCTGTGCCCTTTCAAGACATCTCGAAATCGGCGATACTCTCTCGCAACTTAAATGAAACAGTTTCAATTAAAGCCAGTTTGAACTATTTGAACTGCGAAATTAATATTTGTAAAGTAATGATTTGTATTAGGAATATTATTTCTGAGTATTTCTGAGCGTAGAAATAATTTCCTGAGAAGTAATTTCCTTAGTTCAATCAATATTTTACATTTTTGTAAATGATATATGCTTATTGTAAATTAATTATGTATTTAACAATTATTGCTTGTTTATGAAATATGGATTATTATTATTATATGCTCAATCAATTTACAATAGTGATGTAAAGAAAACACTTAACTTTGTTATACCATTTTTATTTTATTTTAGTGACTATTTTCAATTACCAAACTAATAATCAGCAATGCTCTTTTAATCTGGTTTGAAATTTACGACCTGAATGTCTGATGTACACATCTTCACTATCTTGGCATGTTAATTTTTAAATTCCTGACTTGTACATCTTATTTATTGGAGTTTTAGAATTAAATATTAAGTTACAAAATTTAGTGCTCGATTTAAAAAAAATATGCTTGATATATCATGAAAAAATTAAATACAAATATTTTTGCATTAAAACGATTATTTTTAATTGGAAAATATATTTCTATACCACTTTCACAATTATATTAATGTATGTTGCAGAATCTCATTACGATTAGAGATATGAACAATTTGGTAATTAATTAATTATTTGATACGAAACATCTGAGGAATTCCGGATTAATTAGATTAAGGAAATTTAATTTGCACGAGCGTGTTTGTCAGTGAGAGATACAGTTAGACAGGGAAGAATTTTGTTTGGTTTATTGTTGGTGTTTAATAATGCGTTAAAAAGCGAGATTACGCATAATTCAAGCGATTACAGGGAGCGTGAAATTAATTAACAATTTAATTTATTTATTTATTGAATATACGGCGTACCTTTTATATACAATCTTAAAACTAAAGGAAACAGTAATATCTAATATTAATAATAATAACAACAAATACACAAACTAACATAAATATATAATAATATAAATCATATTTTTCGTAATTTTCAATAGCCGTTTACTATTATTATTATTTATTTATTTCTTAGTTTATACACTGGTTTCTTTTTTTTTAAGAATTAACGGTATTTTGTATTCAACTAGACCGACAGAATCCTCAACAATTTCAAGTGCTATCCTTAATGAGCAAAGGCATAGTTTTCGGCGTGGCATTATTATTATTATTATAGCAATAGAGATATTTACTACTACTACTATAAAAGACTTTTTTCTCTACTATTAATAAGAAAATGTTTATTTTCTTTTATATTAAATGTATTTTAATAATCGTCTGCAATAAATATAAATTAAGTCTTCTAGAAATGTTAAATCGCCACATAAATGTAGTGGAAATCCACGTAAATTGCTGCCGCTAGAAACAATTACTACTTTAAGTTTTGAAATTGCCGCCGCAAGCTTTTCATACTCTTATAATGTTACGAAAAAATTAAAAAAGTTTTAACAATGACATACACTGTGAGTTTCTTCTCTATGTAATAAGTTTTCGCAAGGATTAAAAAAAGAATAAAATGTATAAAATGTTAAATATTTCATCCAAATTAAACTGTTAATTATAATAGAAAAAATCGCTTGTATTATTAATAAATCAAATAAATTTGAAAATAATTAATTTACTCATTTGAATAATTAATTATAAAAAAAATGAAAAAGGAAAAGATACTAGCAATGATCAATAAAATTCTATCATTCCCTTTTCCTACTGCACAAATTACTTACACTGTAAGTTTTTGACAAACATCTATTGAAACAACTTCTTCCCGAGTATACTCTAATTATATTCACTCAACGTCAATAACCCCTTTCAAACATAAACTAGCAGCATTCAATAGTATGATTTTTAGAGCCGTTAGTATACCATTATCAAAAGAAAAACGTAATAAAGCACTCAACTTCGTTAGCAAAATAGCAATCTCAATAAAATACAACCCATCTACCATTAATAAATTAATTCAAAAACATATTTCGAAACATATCCTGAAAACTAAAATTACCCTTTCTTCACCTAAAGAAACATCCACAAAAAAGTATGTTAAATTCACTTACCACCCAGCTACAGTTAATAAAATTACAAAATTATTTAACAATTTTAATCTCTCACCAGTATTTCATTCTAATAATAAATTAAAATTTTCACTTGGAAACACTTTCCTCAAAATAAACAAATTTCAACAATCTGGTATTTACTCCATTGGTTGCAATGAATGTGAAAAAATTTACGTAGGACAAACTCAAAGAAATATATTAAAACGTTTCAAAGAACACCAGTACCACTTTAATTTCAACATCTAGAAAAGTCTGCAATAGCCCATCACTCAGCAAATACTGGACATACTTTTTCGGTGGACAATTTAACTCTTTTAAAATAGTCGAACTCATATATACTAAATATGTTAGAAGCGATTCAAATGTATAAATATAAAGAAAAATTGCTTAATTTCGATTTTAGCCATTTAGAAAATCCGCTATTAAATTTGTTACCTGTGAATAATCCCTAAGACAATAATATTGTTTAACCTACCGACACTCCTTTTCAATCCACCGCCCTAATTACTTCTTGGTTTTTCCCGATAATCCCTCGTTTGTATATTTCCCACGCATTTTAGTTGTAAGAATTAGTTAGTTATTGATAATGTACACATAGTGTACGAAATGTACATCTAACGAAAAAATAAAAAGTAAGTAAGTAAGTAAGGAATTAACCAAGTGTTTTTATTCAAGTTACACCACTTCACGTTATACTCAAACCAAATATACAAATATCTATCGTGTAATTCAATATGTAGCGGGGTATATATATGGGGTATTTTTGATGTTTGTTTGTTTACAATAATTTTTACAGTTGGAAATTGAAATGATTTAATTTTATTGATCATTTTACGTAATTTTTCCTTCTTTAATTTTATTCTAATTTAAATAACCGCAAAAGTGTGAATCACCTCTGTTTTACTTTAGAATAATTAATTAATTATCATCTCTTTAGCAACCTGAAATCGCAGCAGAGATGGTACATTTAATTAATTTAAAAACTCTAAAAATGTATAAGGTACATCTGTACTGATGATGGATAAATAACACTGACGATGGATAAATAACAATTTTCACATCTAATGTATACATATCCCACTTGGAAGACAAGTAATATATATTTTTGAATAAGCCTTTGATTACGTGTCTGCAGATGGCCTTATATTACATAACTTTTTCTTGTTTATTGCTTTAAATATTCTCGAATATTAATATTATATTTATACGTCATCTATTTTTATGTTTATCTTCTCTGTGTTAATATTCATTCCGTATTTTTTAATTGTTGTATTCCATATTTGTAGATTATATTCTAGTTCTTTGCTGGCAATATATGACTGCATCATCTTCAAATACTCCCTTAATTGTTCTAGATCTGTTTAATTTATAATATCCTATGGTTAATGGCTTTGTCTGTGTACTGTATTTTTTCTATATATTTTTTTTCCCCGAATAGTATAAATAACAGAGGGATCAGACTTCCACCTTGGCCCAATTCATCATACGTCTTAAATGATTCGTATATCCTGATTGTTTTTTATGATGTAGGTTGCATTGGGTTGATTTAAGTAATTGAGAAATCAATTAGATAGAGACTTCAGGAAGGCAGCTTAAGTTCAAGGAGGCCTGCCACTGGCCCTGAATTATTACCGAGACAGCGGAGAGCACGTTTGCAATTTGCACGACAGCATTTAAATCGAACCGTTCGTCAGTAGAGTCAAGTTCTTTTCTTTGATGAGTTCCGCTATTGTCTGCGTTCGCCTGATAGTGTGGAGATGACAAAATGAACGATACGCAAACTGCACAATTTTTAAACGGCGACCTGATAAGAGAGGTTCTGTTAAGGTATGGAGAAGGTATTTCTTCAAGGGCACATACCGACCTTACTTTTGTAGAAAATGGTACTTTAAATGTACATGGATTCGTGGAAAATATTCCACAAGAAGCTGTTGTGCCCTTTTCACATTTTATTGGAGATAACTTTGTTTTAATGCGTGATAAACCACATGTGACAGGTGTGGTGACATGCTACTTAAATGAGGTCGGCATTCAAACTCTAGATTGGCCAGCATGCAGTCCTGATCTAATTGGGCACTTTTAGAATCAACTCCAAAGACGTATTCGTAATAGTATAGCCTTATTAGAGGCCCTTCAAGAGCTAAAATTGGTACTTCAAGAAGAATTCCATGCAATACCTCAAGATTTTTTAACAGTTTTAATTAATTCAGTACCTCGTTGGTTACGCGATGTGATTCAAGCACGAGGAGGAAATACGCGCTATTGGACATCATTAGGTTGTCGGTTAAAATATCAAGTTTAAACTATTTAATGAATATTAAAATTGATATTTTCCACCATTTTATAGTTTTTTTAATTAAATTTCATTTTGCGTTAATTATATTATTATTTTTTTTTTTTTCGGTTAATTTCTATTCAATAATAAATATTCATTTCAATTAAAATCATTATTAAATTAAACTAAGAATTATATTAGTTATTTTGCAATTTTTCCTGATAGCCGGTTCTTTTGCCAGTCAGTGTATGTAATATCATTCCTCTATACACTGCATCGAAAGCCTTTTGTATGTCCACAAACGCTACGTAGAAGATTCTTTGTTGTTGTTGCATTTTTTGTTTTTCGGTTATCATCACCTAGTTTGTATGTTTTTATAGACGTAATTTCTGCCCTTTTGCATTCTATATTTTTTCTAAATCTCTCTTGGCCTTCTATTTATTTGTTTTTAGGATTAGTAGATAGTGGTCGCTTCCTATTTCTGTCCCTCTTCTGTCTCTGACATCTTTTACAAGGTTCAATTGACTTTTTCTTATTAAAATGTAATGTATGATCGATTCTTCTTCTCTGCTTGCCATTTTCTGTGTATACGTATGTTTTTATTTAAATTGGAACTATGTATTTGTTACTATTACGTTGTTTAGGATGCAATAATTCAGCATTTGTTTTCCGTTGTTATTTCTTATTTTTCTGTATAATTTCCTCTTTAACTCTAACGTTAAAGTCCCCCATTACGAAGATTTCTTCTTTGCATGTGTCCGTTATTTTATTTAAAATATTCCAGATTTTATTCTTTTTCTTTTTTGGTTCGCCTTCATTTGTTCCATTTGTTACTATTATATTTTACTAGAACAGAAACCTAAAAGTTACCTACCAATATCTCTCCTATCATCACTAAATAAAATGCTAGATAAAGTAATACAAATCCAACTATGCGCCCACGTTTTCAAAAATAAAATAATCTAACATCGCTAATACGCATTCAAACAGAATTCATGAATATTATCAACAGCATACGAATTAATCGACACCATAAAAACAAACCGAGATAACAAGAAAATAGTAGTAACCATTTGATACATTATCTAAATCAATACTTATTGATAAATTAAACGCCATTCGAATAAAAGAAACAACAGACCGAAAATAACTGAAATAGGAGAAAATACAAACAAAACTAACTACGCAGAATATGGAATACCTCAGGGAGGAAATCTACCACCAATCCTATACATACTATACACTAATGACATCATGGAACAAAAACTAAATTGATTTCCCTTCGTATATGCGGACGATACTTGTTTAGTATATACTGGAACAAACCCACAAGAAATTGAATACAAACAAAAAATGGTATTACAATAATTTGCTAACCGTAAACAAAGAAAAAACTACTTTTATGATATTCAGCAGTCGAAACTACCGCATCAACCTTCAAATACAAAGAATCAAAGAAGTTAATCAAATAGAATATCTTGGATTAAAAATAAACAACACATTAAAATGGGACGATCTCACAAATAAACACAGAAAAATTCCAAACTAATCGGCGTATTGTGGAAAATCAGAAGATATATCCCAAAAAAATAAGATGAAGAGTTTATACCATGCATGTTTACCTCCAACATCAACTACCTAATAACAATATTACCAACAAAAAGATCATAAAGCTGCAAATACAACAAAACAAAACAAAATTCTGAAAATATTGTACATATTAGAAAAAAGAGCAAGTACTAAAAATATATATGAAACTTTACAAGAACTAGAAATAAAGAAAATAGTAACATACAACAACCTACTATTCTTATACAAAATTCAAAACAATTTAATTAAAACACGCTTCAGAATAAACCGAACAAAAGTATTCATAAATATAAAACAAGAAGAATATCAGACCTTCGGCAAAAAAAATAGATACACCCAATACCGTACGACAGAGATAACTAAAACTTACAACAATATACAAGAACATATACATATATTTTGTAATGTTTTTAGTGCGTCACACTTTTCTTGTAAGATTTTTAATATGTAATTTGGAAATGGAGATTCCGTTAATAAAGTGAAATTGAAAATTATTAAACTATGTACCATATAAGTTAAAAATAAAAAAACCATTAAACAACGAAATTAAATAAAAAGAAGACTACCACACAAACATCTTTCGATACCGCTAGCCCGAAATTAGGATCTCACAGCTAAGAACCACGAGGCGAGGACAGAAGGAATGAACTCTCCACAGCAACAACTACAGACGATATTTATTTGATTATACGGACAATACATAGTGCAGTACATATCTGTAATTGTATTTATTTCTAAAAATTAACTATTTCTTCTTAAAAAAGAAGTTAAATATATTTGGCTTGAGTATAACATGAAGTGTTGTGAATCAAAAATTCAAACTTGGTTAAGAATAGTGAATCAAAATCAGAGACTATATAGCTAAAATACTACAAATATTTAAATACATAACAAGAGGAATTAATTAAAAATAATGTTCCGCAAATATACAATTATATATAAATTATAAAAGCACTTTGTTTAAATCTTTGAAAAAAAAAACCTTGCGTTTTTTTTTTACAAAATACATTGAATCATTATCAAGAAATGATGTACAAAGAGTTTATGTTACAGCTTATACACGGATTACATGTGTACTTGTTTTGGTGTAATAAGGGCCGATATTATTGGAGATTTCAAAATCTCCTCGAGGTTATTTATCACCTGTTTGCCGCTCATTAAGGCTTTGTTAATCTCTAATCCCTTTCTGTAGTTTGTTTAAAGTTTCACAATTTTCAATGTCTTGTTTTGTTCGAAGTTCAGCTAGCTAGCATTGACTTCATCATAAATTCTGGCCGATAGCCCAGACTAACACCTATATGTATTGTAATTATTTATGTTATAGTGTTAAAATTATCTGTACAGTCTAAATAAAGATGTGGGTATATAATTGATACACAGTATCATCATCAGGAAGTGATTTATTATTTATATTTAAGAAGATTGTTTTACAAAAAAAAACATTGTATTGTTCGGCAATTTATAATAAGCAAGTAGAAGGAAAAGCGAGGGTATATAGAAGTTACAAAATAATCAATGAAACAAAATTGCTATATAAATAGAAAAGAGTATTCATTGACTATTGTACTATAGATTTAAGAAAAGATACAATATAAAATTATATTCATAAAAATAGAAATTTAAGCCTTCGTCGTTGATATTGTATTATTTTCTATTGTATTATGTGTGAATAAATATTTGATGAATTCCGTAACTGGAAGTAGTAATTGATTCTGGGGTTAGTAATTTGCGCGAATTTCAACCCTTGTCACCTCGGCCAAAGATAAGCGGTAGCAGATACATTCAATTCGACATCACAAAAGACAAATACCGCTTTGGAAGGGCCGAGGAGGGGGCGGCCCGTTTGAAACATGTGTTTATTGTCAAACTAATCCAATTACTCGAGTCAATAAAAAGTTCAGTAATATCGGTCCCCTAAATTAAATAACTTTTGAAAATTTTGAAATTAAACAACTTAATTACAAAACTATATTAGTTTAGATTGTTTCACAAATTAAATAATGAATTTTACTAATGTTTGTATAATGTCCTATTTTACAACAATTATGTGTAGCATTAGTAATCCACCAAAACTTTAAAAGATTTTTATATTGTTAAGAGTACAATCAAATTACTTTTTTGGTGAATTTATAAATGTTTAATCCTTCGAGAAATTGAATTATTTATTATTTAAATAATTTGTATTCAATTTGTGAATTGTACATAAAATAAGTGAGAATTAATTAGTAAGACAATGTTATGTTATGAGGCAAATGTGCATGCCTTTACTAGATAGAAAAGAAAAATGACAAAAGCATGCATGTAATACAAGGGAGCACTGCAGAGAGATAGATATTAATGGTAATATTAATAGGAAAAAAAGATTTATTATTCACTTCGTCACAGTTATTTAAATAAATTAAATAAAATGAACTAGAAAATAATTAATTAATTATTTCCACATTTATCTCTGTGACATTTTGACTTACTTTACGTAAGTACTTTAGACAAATGCTCAGTAATGGACATTTTCTGTTGCATAACAATAATATATTGTATAATGCAACATTTTTTTAATCTTCTTCTGCTATCCCTTGTTACCCCTTAGGGCGTCGGGTACTCGTTATCGAACCTTCTTCTCCATAACTGCGCTTTTCTCATGTATCTCTTCTATTTCCTCAATTATATTGTTCATTGTCTTTCTGAGCCTGCTTGATTTCCTTTTTCCTTCCTTTTTTTTAAATCAAAAAAATCTTTTTTTTATTATATTATTATTACTAGCCAGCGAGGCTTTAACTTTAAAATTATAATTTCAAATCAATACCTTAAACCTATTAACTCTTTAAAATAACACAAAAACTTCTTAAGTTTGCACAGCATACTCAAATTTAATTGTAGTTTAATTCAATCAAAATCCATACTATAAAAAAACCTTTTTTTTCTTGAATTAATTTCTCATCTGGCAGTTGGTGAAACATATTACACTATGTAAAATAATTTAAAGAAAAGGCACTTGGTATTGTTTCACAAATGAGATTAATTTGACTAATTTGTGAAACAACACCAAGTGTCTTTTCTTTAAATTATTTTACATAACAAATAAAAAAACCATTAACACGAGGTACAGATTTTCCCATGCAAATCCCTATGAAAGATGGTCTGTATATCCGTTAAAATAACACATGAATTTTTATTTTTTTTTATTTTTTATTTTTTTTAATATTAATATTTATAGTAGCTTTGTGTTTTTGTTGAAAAAAGAAAACGATCTAAAAGAAAAATGAATATTGAAATTTAAACTGTTTCATATTAAGATCCTTTCCTTGAAACTCATTTCTCACAACGATTTTAATTATCACCCTTAAGCAAGAATATATTTCCTAGAAGGTGTATATAAATAATGCACTGCATAGACCAGGTCGCAGCAGCATTTCCCTTTGCAGAATTTCAACCCCCACGGGATGCACTAAATCACATTTAGCTTGATAAGAAAGGAGAATTTATGGCTTTGCTCATAATAAATAAACGCACGATTTAACTTTTTGTAGTGATATTTAGAGAATGTAAATATATTTTAATAATTACATTGTTTGGATTAGCTGGTTTCGATGCGCGTAGGCGTTGTTGAAGCTGTACTGGCTGTTATTGTCCACAATGATTTAATTAAAGGGCGGTTTATGTGGGTGACTGTGTTCATTGAGTGAAAATTGGATCAGAAATTGGCTCAAGTTTATTAGGTGAGGTCTAGAGCGAGTAGTTATATGTGTATATGTGTTGATTAACATAATAAAATTTAAGTGTAGGGATAATTGATAAAATTTTATTTCAATAAATAGAATGTGGAAATAATTTATTAATTATTTTCAAATCATTTTTATTTAATATTTATTTAAATTTTATTTCAAGTCTATGTCAAGGGCTAATTTAGTAATAAAACGCAGTTTATTGTATCCTCCATTATTTCTTAAATAGAATCAAATTTAATGCGTGTTTTGCGGTGATAAAAAAATACCCTGCCGTGGAAACAGGCTTCAATATTTCGACAACAGGGGATTTTTTATCGCAAACACATATTAAATTTGGTCATATTAAAAAACAAATTATATATACATTCAGGTATTTCTACACTTGCATTCGTGGCATTCCTTCACTCACGTGAAAGTTTTACCATAAATTAAAGTCTATAAGCATTCCCGGTTTCCAACGTGCTCGGTAAGCAGTTCCATTTTCATTCTTTACGAGCCACAGATATAAAGCCATGTCCATAATACTCCATTTAATAACACACAGCAAATAAAATAATCCTCGAATATAATTACCACTTAATAATTATACGAGAAGTTGTATTGCAGCTAATTTAACTTGCTGCATTAACACCAGGGAATTTGTTCAGGGTATTATAACTTTAAATTTACTGGAAATGCATTTACATGTGAATTTTATTAGTATTAATGGTAATTTCGTAATATTATTTAAATTAGTTTAATTGCGAATGTTTATTTGATTAATATGTGTGCATTAATTTATTAAAAATGTATATATTTTGAATTAAATTCTGACTTATCCCGTCCCGTTGTGAAATATTGTACGTATGTGAAGCTAGCAATATTTACAGCAGTGACCCTGCGCTTCCACCATAGCAAAAAAATAAAAATTCTATAATATAACCCAAACATTTATAGAAAAAAAATATCACCTTTTTTCAATACTTTTATTAAATAGACTGGTAGTACTTAATATATAGCAGGAAACGAACTCGTAGATTTCTTTCCTAATGCTTAGAACAAGTTCCACGATGAGGACTCCTGTAATAGTTCCAACTGGGGTGTCTACAGAATTTATTTTTCGATAAAATTTGTTAAAAAGTAATAATTAAATAAGGAAAATTATCCATACATTGTATCGTTCCTGCGGCAATTTTGTTTTTTTTATATTTAGTATAATGTAATTGATTCAGATTCTGACGGGTAAGTCCCGCACGCGCTTGACCCCAAATTTAGGCGAAATCAATAATTAAGTTAAAACTGATTATTTTATACAATTTAATATATTAATATTCAGACGGGGAAGTCCCGCACGTGTTTGAACCCAAAATTTATGCAGAATTGAAAAATAAGCGAGAATCGAATGCGTGAGAACGATCGTGAGCTTGCAAGAATGGAAGAGCGTTCATTACCATATATGGTCAGGGAAAAAAGTTGCGAATAAGTCAAAATTGCGTGAAGGAGAAACTGGGAGAGAAAATCGAGGAAGTCGAAAGGGGTTCGTGAACGGAGACGGACGGGGGAAGAGCGATAGGGAATTTGGGAAAAGGATTCATTTCGGAGAGTCACATCGCGATCGCGAATAAAACAATTTATAAGAAAAAAAAATCAGAAAAATAAATTCTGTAGACACCCCAGTTGGAACTATTACACACCGAATGACGAATTTAGATTTTGCTGGTAAATTAAGTGATAAAACCCCGGTTGACTCTATTATTTTTATGTAGCCAATTTTATGTAGCCAATTTTGCAAAATTTGTTCACCAGGTAATAACTCTTGTCGATAATTGTTGCAACACTTAGAATATTCCATGAATCGGACACCCCATGGGAAAACTCGATTTTGCGGTGATGAAATCCCCGGTTTTCTCAACTGTTTTTTTTTTTTGTAGCAAATTCTCTACTGGTTAAAATAGAGTAGAATTTGTGCCCGTGGGATATATGTAACTCTTGTCGATAATTGACTTGACACTTAGAATATTCTACGAATTGGACACCCAATAGGAAAACTCGATTTTCCGGAAAAACTATGTAATAAAATCCTTGGTTTTTATAATTGCTTCATAACCAAATGAATAGTGAATTAAAAAGCCTTAAGAGTCAGATTTTAAAATGTTTTTTTCCTCCAAGTCCCATAATTTAGATTCAATTTTCTTTCACTATAAGTCTATACAATTATTACACAATACATTTTTAGAGTCAAAATGTTTAAATTTTTACTAGTTTAGCTTCTAGGGGCTAATTGTCCATTCCCCAATTTTCCTTATTAGGGCAAATTTTCAAATAATCACATTTTCAAAATCTATGCTTTAAATTAAAAAAATCTTTCTAATTTTTTTTTAACCATTCCTAATGAACAAAAAATTCTTTTCAAAAATGCTATACTTATTTTCGGGTCTCGCGCACCGCCTAAATGTGTATTTTTCAAAATTTTATATTTCAAAAAGGCCATACTTTAAATTCAATTCAGTTTAAATATGTAGTTAAATAATCCTTATATAACATAAATCAGAATGTTGTCTTTCATGTTATTTAATTTGTTATATACGTATTGCTGACAATCGCGCTGGCTCCACCATGGTGAATTTTCCATAATCTATATTTAAGAAATGCCCTTATTTAAATTCAATTTTCATCAGATATTAAATTCAATTCAGTATTAATATGTAGTTAAATAATCCTAATTTTAGATTAATCAGAATGTTGTATTTCGTGTTATTTAATTTGTTATAATACATATTGCTGAAAATCGCATTGGCACTATCATAGTGCAATTTTCCTTAATCTATATTTAAGAAATGCCCTTCTTTAAATTCAATTTTCGTCAGATATGTAATGAAATAATTCATAATTGACAATAATCAATGGTCAGATTTTTTTATTTTTTTTTTCGTTAATTATTTATTACTTATTGCTGAGCACTGCGCTGCAACTATCTGGTTGTACGTTTAAAATATATATATATATATATATATATAAGAAAGGCCATACTTTTAGTCTAATTTTCCTTCAGGATATGGTTAAACGATCAATTGCCAACAAATATAAATTGACAGAAAGTTTACTTTCCATTTGGTTATAATTTTATAAAGATATTTTTCATAAAAAAGATCATATTTTAAAAAGGCGATACTTTAAATTCAATTGTTATTCAAAATTTAATCAAACAATTTTCATTTGACAATTATTAACTGTTGGAATATTTACTAATTAGTTTAAAATAATTACTAATGTTAATTAAAAAGAAAACAAGGCAATTCGATTCTCCATAAATTGGGGTATAAATTTAATTGAATTTCAATGCTTTTCGATTGAACACATTATATCAATTGATCAGATGATTTAAAGACATTTTTATTTGTTTAGCAAACTCTTTTCTAATTAACATGAACCACTGGATAAATCGACTTTTATCATACGGATCGTGGAAAATTTTAAGTGTCGACTCAAATATCAATTCAATCGGAAAAGGGGCGCAAGATGAACCTCTTAAAATATTCTGAAATCCATAAAACACCGCAATTTGAATATTTCAATAATTAATGATAAGGTCTTCCGCTCTTCAAAGCTGTGTCGTGCGGGGGATTGTATTACATAAACAATTACTGCTACAAAAATTTGTGGAATGTTCAAAGTGTTGAGTCATTTATTAACAAAAGTTACATATCATAAATATACCAATTCTATATTAACCAGTGGACAATTTGTTACAAGAAATAGTTGAGAAAACCGGGGATTTTATAACCTATATTTCCCGCAAAATCGAGATTTCCCATTGGGTGTCCGATTTGTGGAATATTCTAAGCATCGAGTCAATTATCAACTAGAGTTACATATACCAGGTGGACAAATTCTATTCTTATTAACCAGTGGATAATGGGCTACAAAAATAGTTGAGAAAACCGGGGTTTCCATAAGCTAGTTTTTCCGCAAAATCGACTTTTCCTATTGGATGTATCATTCGTGGGATATTATAAACATCGAGTCAATTATCGACAAGAGTTACATATCTCAGGTGTACAAATTATGTTCTATATTAACCAGTTGAACTGGTTTTCTCTATTAATTTTGTGGCCAATTATTCAAAAGTTAATATAGAGTAGATTTTGTCGACCGGGGATTTGTAATTCTTGTCAATAATTCACTCGACATTTTCATAGAATATTCTAGGAATCAAATACCATAATGGGAAAACTCGAAATTTCTGGAAAACTAGGTTATAAAAACCCCAGATTTCTTAACTAGAAAAAATGGTTTTCTATATAATTTTTTGTTTCCAAAATCTACTCTATATTAAATAGAGTAGATTTTGTCCACATGGGATTTTTAACTCTTGTCGATAATGACTCGACACTTAGAATATTCCACCAATCGAACACCCAATGGGAACACTCGATTTTGCGGGAAAACCAGGCTATGAAAACCCCGGTTTTCTCAACTATTTTTTCTAGTTCACATTGCGTGTCCGATTCGTGGAATATTCTAAGTGTCGAGTCAAATATCGACAAGAGTTACAAATCCCAGGTGGACAAAATCTACTCTATATTAACCTGCGGATAATTGGCCACAACAAATATTACAGAAAACCGGGAATTTCATCACTTAGTTTATCAGCAAAACAAAATATGCAATTCAATGTCAAAATTGTGAAATTTATTCTAAACATAGTGTAAAAAAATCTACGAGTTGTCCACGATATAATAATCTCTACCAATTTATTAAGTAAAATATTGGGAAAAAAGTATGTATTCATTTCCGTGAATGTTTCGTTTATGTTATAGAATTTTTATTTGTTATCTTGGTGTATATTGGTGTATATATTGCTAGCTTCACACATACAGTGCATTTTTTTATCTAGGCCTCATAGGGATTTACATAGGAAAATCTTTTCGTCGTGTTAATGGTTTTTCTATGGTATGGATTTTGGATAAATTGGAACACTTTGACAATTACGATTGATGTCAATGAACTAAGCCTGCTATTTAAAAAAATATTCAAAATTATTATTATTTAAAATCAATTTTAAAAACATAAAACGCATTTAAAATAGTTTACAAACTACTGAATTTTGTACATATTACTCTAAATTAAATGTGTGTTTAATTTGATCAAAATCCATACCATAGAAAAACCATTAACACGACGAAAAGATTTTCCTATGAGGCCTGGATAAAAAAATGCACTGTATAAACATTTTTATGTAATAACTAGGATATGAAACGAATAACTAAGTGTCGTAATCAATCTCCTAATTATTAAATAAATATAATTTAATTATTTTATTTTCATAATGAAATTAATTATAAATGTGACTTGAATTCTTAAAATGTATAAATTTCGAGTCCTTCCGAGAAGAAAAAGAAGTTAAGAATTGCTCGTTAGATTACTGGAAAATGCAGACAAACGCACGTTCTATGACATTTTTTTTTATTCGAAAACAAAAAAGTGTTTTAGGGAAAAATATATTTTTTTCATACATTTCAGTAGTAATTTTAGATTATTTTGAGTTTAATCTCTTTTATACTAAATTTTTATAAATATGATATTTTTCACCAACATTAAAATTTAGCGCATTTTTCAATTAGGTGCATGGAATTTATTATTAAAACAACAGAGAAAATACAGCTGACAAAATAATATTTTCAATTTCTTGTACATTAAATAAAACACTGTAAACTTTTCTTCACTGGGTGTTTATTTATACCAGATTGATAATGATTGATTGCAAAATATTTGTAATTGTATATTTTCTATTACTTTATAACTGCGAAATATTTTGTATTTGCATATCCATTGATGTACCAGATGCAGTTTTAATTAAAATTATACAAAAGCAAATGTCCATTATGTAATTCAATGTCTGGAGGGGTATAAGCCCGAAAATTAGTAGTTTTAGTGTACTCTAACATTTTGACTTACATTACGTAAGTACTGTTTCAAAGTACTTACGTAACGTAAGTCAAAATATCAGAGTAGCTAAAGATACAAATAAACATCCAATGAAGAAAAGTTTACAATATTTTATTTAATCAAATAATTTTCAAGTAACCCACCAACAACTATTATTACTTGTACAATAAGTTAAAATAAAACCATGTTATTTTTATTAAATAAAAATGATTTGAAAATAATTAATAAATTATTTTCACATTTAGCTCTGTGACTTTTGAATTACGTTACGTAAGTACGTTAAACAACTACTTCCCGGGCAAATATATTGTATTTGAATTAATTTAATTAATTTATTTTAACATCTTTAAATTATGTAATACATAGCTGTACTGACGAGGGATAGATCTCGAAACACGTGTCTGCAGATGGCCTTTAATTGAGTAACGTTCCTTTTGTTGTTTTTACATTAAATTTTTCTCGGATCAAAATTTGTTACATTATGCAATATTTTATTGATGTGCAACAGCAGGTGTGCATTATGTAATTCAATGTCAGGCGTGGGTATTTGCCCGGGAAGTAGTTGTTTTAATGTGCATTTGTTTAACGTACTTACGTAACGTGTCAAAAGTCAGAGAGCTAAATGTGAAAATAATTTATTAATTATTTTCAAATCATTTTTATTTAATATATTTAAATAACTGTGACCAAGTGAATGAATACTCTTTTCTATTTATATGTTATTTTTAATTATTTGCCTGTATTTCATTAAAAACAACTACAGACCTATTTTACACTTCATTTAAATTGTCACCTCTGCTAATTTTCTGTTGAAAATATTCTTCGGTATTTAATGAATTTAACAAAAAACAATCAATTCTAATTGCGATGTTTAATCTTAAATCGTTTTTCTTGATGTCTATGTAATAAATCGTTGATTTGCAATTAGTCCTAATGGAGAATGTAGGTTTAATTTAGTATAGTGGGAGGCGAATGCGATTAATCGCGTAGATTTCCCTCTAAAAATTACTAATTCACTGCGAAGTTTTAATTAAAATTAGAATTTTCGCGGCGTTCCGCATGAATACGAAATTCGTTATGTTATTACGTTTGCCTTTTCGGCTTAATGACGTGGCACCCCCGGGATATATCCAAATCTAATCACATAATTCCTTATTTCAAACATGCTAAGATTGAATTTAAAGAAATATATTAAATAAATAATGACTCTTGTTTTGTTTCATAACGTTTTTATTTTTATTCGGTCTTTTGTTCGGTCTTCGCAGACCATTATCAAAGTTTTTAAACTAATTAAAAAATTTGTTGATTGTTAAGGCTTTCACTTGGTTATACATTTTGAGTTTATTAAAAAAAACACCTTTTCACTTTGTTTGTATAACTTGTTATTTTATTTTAGTGACTATAGTTGCTTTATGCTTCGAAACGATAGTCACTAAAATAAAATAACAAGTTATACAAACAAAGTGAAAAAGTGTTTTATTTAATAATTAAAAAATATATACAAACATCTTTATTCAGACAATCCGACAACAAAATTTTACAAAATTTATTATAACAATATGTACATTTGTGTTAGTAGTCTGTCATGGGCTATTGACCATAGGTCTTTCTGCCCTCAAAAATTTATTTTTTTATGTAATGAAAATTGTCATTTTCAACAGTTTAAACTTTGATAATGATCTTTGCCGACCAAAACACGTTCATTCAATTGAAAATCAAAACATTATGGAGCAAAAGAAGGATCATTCTTCACCAAATAATATAAAATAAAAATAAAATAAGAGTATAATTTGAGTCTACTATTTAATTGTAATTTAATTTATTTTACGGAAATCTCCTTTCTATAAAATGAATTGGAATTAAATGTAGTTATTGCAGAAATCCGTTCATCATACAAAATATCTGTGGCTTGTTCTACAAATCCAATTTTTCTCAGTGTTTACTTTTTCATTCTTTTTAGTTTTCCGTTTAGGATAACCTTAATAAATTAAATAAAAAGAATTCGAAAAATATTAATAAATAATGAGGCGTTGTTAAAAAAATATAAAATTAAAAAAATATTTAAAAGGCAATTAATAATTATATAAATTAGATCTAAATGTATAATGCTTAATAAGTTTGTATATTTCACACATAATTGTATTGAATTAAATGAAGAAATGAAAATATTGTAAAAACAATAAATGGAAATTAATCATCACTTTCGTATGTTCTCAAAAATTATTAATATTCAAAATAAAAATACACCAACGAAAATGAAAAAAATAAAACACGCATTAAATTAAATAACTTTAAATTATCGGCTAGTTTCGGATTCTTGCCCATTCTCAATTGAATTGAATATAGGATGAGGCTGGCATTTTTACGGCTCATTAAACGCTCCACTCCTAATTTCATCATAAATAATAACTTTCCATTTTTGCATCAAAATAAGCAAAAAGTAGAGAAAAATTTTTAACAATAGAAAAAGGTAACGTAAGTTAAAAAAGTCACAGCAGCAAAAGAGAAAATTATTGATTAATAATTAATTATTTTCACATTATTTTTATTTAATATTGATATTGAATTTCTTCTGCTTTTGACGGATTAATATAAGGTACAGTTGAAACTGAATATAGTCTGTCTTATTTTACGATTACTCAGTATTTATATGTAACAATATCAAATGCACAAATAATGATGTGGATGGTCAATTCATGTGGCGATGCAAAGTGGAAAAAAATGTACAATTATATAAATTTAATAACAAAATAATATGGTTATTTGCAAAAAAAGATAAAAACAATTAATTATAAGACATGCAGAAAGACGATAGTCGATTGACAAGAAACCTTTACATTTTCCATTTTTTATATTGTTATATATACAGAGAGTTTTATGTAACACCGAACATGCAGGAACGCAAAGCATTGGGTGCCATGTGATTGGCTACTATTTCTAAAAATAATATAGTCAACCCAAACTACACCCTTCCCTGTCAAAAATTAAGTACACTTGTCAGTTATCGTAAGCAAGTGACATTTGCTGTTCTGGTGCTTAAAGCAGACATATACGAAGAGTTGGACAACTTTACGTATCAATAATGTATAGAAAGGAGAAGATTTTTATGGTATGCATTGTGGTTAAGTATAATATCCATAATAAAACATGTTGCACTTGACATAATAGTTGACCAATATAATTTATTTCTGATGGGAGGGGTGCAAATTGGGTTGACTAAATTACCATTAACACATCGAACATAGGAAAATTTACATTGAGTACATTCTAGTATGTTCGGTGTTACATAAAACTCTTTGTATATATATATATATATATATATATATATATATATATAACATCTTTATTTCTGCAGACAATTTTATATACTATAAATTAACAATATAATTCTTATACTATATTATACGTTGTCCTTAGAAAACGGCTATCGACCATCGGTCTCTCTGCCTGCGTTATTATTATTGTCAATAAAGATGTGTAACTGAACTATTATGTGTATACAACATTAATTTAAATATATATATATATAATTTCATTTTTACATACTTTGAGTATATAATCTAAAATAAAGGTTAGTCTGTCCTGGGCAATCATGCGGAGGTGTTACTGTCCATTTAATTAAAACATTTTATCACAGCATGAATTATTAAATAATCAATACCCCGTGATTTAAAAGACTTCAAATTCCACATTGGAAATGAAATGTGTTCATTTGAATATGTGTGTTTTTTTTTTTTTTAGAAAACCAATATTTCATTACGCCCGCGAAAGGTCAGCGTATGCAAAAACAGGAAATTAATCTTTAAACTCCCATAACGCATGGATCAGATAAAGCGCGAAGGCTGAAAATTATGAAGTTCCTACACGTGACCCGCGAGTCGGAACTGTTTGCTTCTAAACCGCCCCTTTAAGAGTAATCGTCTGCATCAGCAAAGCGAGAAAGTGCAATAAATTCATAAAAATGCAACGCATGCACATTTGCCGGCGTTATTTATCGCACTTGAATGTTTACTACAAATTATGTTGCAGTGCGTTGTTGTTTTTTTTTTGCTTTTGTTAAATTGTGCAACCCTCGTATGCGTTTTAACGGAAAATCGATCGCGATCCGAAATAATGTGTGGCTATAAATTTTCATTCGTGTTCATAAATATTTATTTGTCAGAGTCGTGTTCGAGCTCTTATTGTTATGGATAGTTTAATTTGTATTTTTACCTTGATTTATTATGAATGCAAGCAAATTCAAGAGAAAACGATACAGAGACATACAACTTACGGATGACAATTACTTAAAGACAAAGTATAATAAAGTGAAGTAAAGACATACTAAAAGTAATTCAAGAGATGTTATCGGCTCCTCTTTAAATTTGGTAGGCTAGGAAAGATTAATTTATTTATATTTTTACATAAACGATTGTTTTTTTTAATATTAAAATTAGTTGAGTTATCGTTTGTAGAACCCACTCATGTAGACTGATTTTAATATTAAATAATAAATAATATTTATTTATATAAAAATTATAAATAAATAAATGTGCGAGGTGTACAGAAAATGAGTGAAAAGCTTTAGGTAGCGTGACTCTTTGACTAATTTTTAAATAAAAATATTAACGAAAATAAGTCACACGGTCCTTCCTTAAGCCTCATGGGCCACTTAAAAGAACTATACATTTGGCAACGCTGGATCAAACAAGTGTGCATTTATCCTGTTTATAACTGCTACATAATCCGCTGGAGGTGTTGCATACACCTTTTCTTTTACAAACGAGCGTGCGTCGTTGCCAGACCTATTTTCATTAAAAGAACATAAGCATTCTTTTATGAAGTTATAAAATTATAAAAATATCCGATTTATTAATCATTTTCATTAATGGAATTATACACGTGTCTAATTGATTGTTAATGCTATTGATTTTTTACAAAATATTTAAAAAACAATACTAATTTATAATCACATATTTAAAATTCGGAAGACTCGTGAGCCTCAATGAAGAACCATACAACATTTTTTTATTTGGATTTTCTATTAAAATTAATTAATGAATTGAGTTACCTGAAGGTTTTCAGTCATTTTATGTACACCTTGTATATAATTCTTAATTCCTAACTATTACTATATAAACTAAATGACAATAAAAAAAAGTTGAGCGCCACCCAAGGGTACTGCCTTGATGCGAAAATAAAAAGCAGGAACGCTATCACTAAACTGATACCAATAATAATAAAGTTCCTACCTGGGAGTATCACTATTTCTGTTTTTTTTTTTTTTTTTTTCAAGTCGCAATCTGCATACGGTTCTCAGGGATCTATTGGCTTATCCTAAAGCGCCTCTCTGTTTTTTTCCCGTGGCTATTATGCCAAGATTTTCGGCAAAGGCTGGGGGTACAGCGCCTTACGGTAGGGTCTGTTCCAAAACTGAATTGAAGAATATGTATGGAGCCCAGGAGTACTTCGCAAGCCATATACATTTTGCCTACTTTGCCTACCATAATCACTATATTCTTTAGATACGCCTGGATCATTCTGATGAGGTACGTGGAGAAATCCTTGATAGTCATTGCATGGACGATGATATCCTAGGGGGCAGAGTTGAATGCATTTTGTATGTCTAACATAACTAGTATGGCAAACACTTTTCCGAAATTATATTTCATCAATCACTCCCAAAACCTCAAAGCACGAGTTAAGAGCATGGTTCGACATTTTAGATCACTTGTGTCCAAAAATCAAGGAATTTCGACAACAAATTAGCTGTACATATACATATATAAGATGATCGACCCCTGCTTGAATACGCGGCTATCCTGAACCACAATCCCCTTCCTAACGTCGTAGGAAACTTGGAAGGCGGTGAACAGTCAGTCCTCAGAGTGCTTACGAAAATTAAAAAAAACCTAATAATCCTCTTCACAAGCATTTCAATATTTTCCTTTGCAAAACAACAAAAATTCCCATTTTAAAACACAGATTTGAAATTCTTTCCTTATAATTAAAAATTAAAATATGCCCATTTCAATCAATCAATTCATCTCCACTAATTTGGAGACCTTAGACAATGACGTTAGCAATCACGGCGATTAAATAAAACGACAAAAACTGGACAGGGACAGGCAGAAAGAATAATGGTCGGTGTATTGTAATTTAATTTAACTCTCTGAAATAAAGATTTTATATATTTATATTATATTTTTGATAATTAGAAAATTTAGAAAGGTAAAATATAAAGATTGATAAATTATTAAAACTTATACAGAGTGATTCGAGAGGAAATGGAAATATTTTAAAGACATGTCCAGTAAGCAAAATTCAAAATTAATCAAAATAAGCTCATATGTTTAAGTCCGATTTTCATTTGTTTTCAGAGATATTTTGAACAATAACAATTTGTGAAATGAAAGGAATATGTATTGCTGAACTTCCAAAAAAACAAGTAGCATTAATTCGAATTAAATTCTTATGTTTTAGAATCACTTTTTCGCATGCAATCGCTTGGAAATGACGTTCTGGTTATGTCACAATTGACGAGCACTAACTACTATAGCAATCTTTTGAAAATATTTTAGAGAAAAAAAATGGTGATGTGTCCATCATGGCACTTTCCCCGGTGAATACGGTCAAATAAGTTTCTGATAGAAAATTTAATAGGGAAGCAAAATGATTAATACAAAAAAGTGAATGTTATCTTTTAAAGTTAAACCCGAGTATTTAGAAGAATATTGTAATTAAGTGTGTTATTTCTTACCTTACAATAGGTTCAAATCATTCCTCCACACTCTTCTTCATTTTTGCAAACTGGAGGCGTTTGCGAATGATAAGTTGAATTTGACGGCACTTTGACATTTTATTTGTCATTAAAATAATTATTTCAATAATTAAAATCTCTAAGGGAATTTATCAGATAAATGCTTATAAAATGAAAACCGGAGGTCCTACAATAAAAGTTTTATAACAGAAATTATTTATTTTCCAAGATCTAAAACTTTTATTTGAAACATTTTTCTATCCGAATTAAAAAATGAAAAATTGCTAAGAGTAAAGTTGCACTTAATAAGTTTTGATTCTAACCAAAAGCTTTTCAGATCATTCCACTGTTATATAAAGCTTAGATATAAAGTTTGGTCTTAATCCATTTAGCCGTTTAGGCGCTATCGCGGAAACACACAGACACACAGTCACACAGACACACAGACACACACACAGACATTTTTCAAAACTCGATGGAATGGACTCAGGGGACCTCAAAACGTGCATATTTGTTGAAATTGGCGGTTCAAAAATTTTCACGATCACAATACTTTCCCTTGGACAGGGGTCCGGGCAAAGTAAAAATCATAGAAAACTGAAAAAATATTATGGAAAAAACAACACCTAATATAAATGGACCTGGTAGCCAAAATGGTATTCAAAAAAATACAAATAACCTTCCCCAGTAAGACGGCTACCCAATACAAAAGAATCAAAAATTGATCATTTAGAATGCCACACCATACATTAGTAATAAACCTATGTTGGAAATTGTGTTCTTGCATGGCATGGGGGTTTTTGTCCGACCATCGATGATAATTGTGGCAATCGTTAATTTCATCTGTAGTAAATTGAGCTTCATCAGTAAATAAAATGCATTTGAGTAATGTTATAATTTCACGAATAAATTTACAAAATTGTAGTCTTAAAAGTGTTTAAATATTGCCGTTTTAAGATATTCCAAACCATTGTTTGCGGAATTTCAAATTAGATTGTCATGTGCCTTGTACTTATCTCTAGATTATTTTCTAAAAAATCCAGAATTATCTTCTTCAAGTTCCAAACCAAGCCCTTGCTGTTTTTCAAAAACAATATGACAGTTTCACGTGCAAAAATAGTTTGAAACACTTGCCTATTAGGAATTCTTCGGTTCGGAAAACGGCATCGATACTCTTTTACTGAACGAACAGAATTGCCATTACAAAATGCATAAACAAACACCATATCTGTATATTCTTTATAATTGAAACTGTTACTTTTTATGGCATTTACCTAATTAATATTTTGTTTGAAATTGGCATCTAGAATAATGCTGTCAAATTTAACCTTGATTAACTTTTTAAAAAGAAAAACCTTATCACTGAAATTAATGAAAATCGTACTTGAACATATGAGCTTATTTTACTTATTTTTGCTTCCTGGATTTGTCTTTAAAATATTTCCATTTCCCCCCGAATGACCTTGTATTTAAGACATGTTATTTCAGAGTGCTGCACTTACTAACTGAAAGTTAGTAGCAATAAGAGTGTAAGTCACTCTATAATTGTTTTAGCTTAATAAACCGATTTATCAACCTTTATTCCATATTTACTATACAATCGGTTAATTGACAAAAGTAACCAATGTCCACTAATAATAATTTATATTTTGAATTAATTTCTCACTTAACCCGTGGTGAAACATATTTAATTGATAGACATTTTATTTTTACTCTGATTAGTTTCGACCTTAGGTCGGAGTAAAAATAAAAAATCAGTGAAACAAACCAAGTGTTTTAATCAAAGTCTATCAATAATAATTTATTAAATATGTAAGAATTAATTAGAATTATGTAATTTTTAAATATGTAAATATATAAGAATTTAATAAAAATATTTTTTTTGAGTCAGTGAAAATACATTACTCTTACTATAAAGAGAAAATTCAAAGGGGAAATATGAACATAATGTAGCATAAAATCAGTTAATGCTCACTTTGTGCCGAAATTTCCAATATAAACAATATTTTCCTAACCGCGCTATATTTACGACCGCTTAAAATTCCCCCGAAATAAATTTTCCATAGCGCCATAAACTCTGATAATGTTTATAAAATAATTTATGGCGGAGCGCATGAATCCGTAGAAAATGTGCTTCGACCCGCGTGTTCTACTCTAGCACATTAATTCCGCGTATGATTTTGTCGTGTACTGTTAACGTAAAATACGCCCCGTGAACCCCATGCCACTCTGTTCCTTCCAAAATTTCACCTAGTCTGTGTTTTGTGTTTCTGTATTTGCGCGAAAGTGAGTTGGAGTCGCACGCGTAAATTTATTAATAAAACAAGGGGTGTACGGTTAGGCGTCCCCTGCGAATGACATGCGAATCTGCAATGCTGAAAATTTGCTTTCAGCTAGTGCGATTCGTCATGCAAAAATGATGTCGATTTGTAAATACCAGGGGAAATAAAGATAAAATGGGTTGTGTCAGTTGTGATAAATTGAGCTGCGTTTTGGTTTGTTTCAATATAGTTACTGAATTTTATGCAGGATACAATTTTCTTATCCTTATATATATAATTGTAACTCCCGTAAAAATCCAAGTAGGCTGAAAAATTATTACTGCTTTTATAGACAGCTATCTTTTTTACTTTCCCCGGACCCCTGTCCAAGGGAAAGTATTGTGATCGTGAAAATTTTCGAACCGCCAATTTCAACAAATGTGCACGTTTTGAGGTCCCCTGAGTCCATTCCATCGAGTTTTGAAAAATGTCTGTGTGTGTGTCTGTGTGTTTCCGCGATAGCGCATAAACGGCTAAATGGATTAAGCCCAAACTTTATACCTAAGCTTTATATAACAGTGGAATGATCTGAAAAGCTTTTGGTCAAAATCAAAATTCATTAAGTGCAACTTTACTCTTAGCAATTTTTCATTTTTTAATTCGGATAGAAAAATGTTTCAAATAAAAGTTTTAGATCTTGGAAAATAAATAATTTCTGTTATAAAACTTTTATTGTAGGACCTCCGGTTTTCATTTTATAAGCGTTTACCTGATAAATTCCCTTAGAGATTTTAATTATTGAAATAATTATTTTAATGACAAATAAAACGTCAAAGTGCCGTCGTGTTCAGCACATTCGCAAAGTTTTTAAAAATGAAGAAGAGTGTGGATAAAAGATTTCAACACATTGTAAGGTAACAAATAACACACTTAATTATAATATTCTTCTAAATACTCGGTGTTAACTTTGAAAAACAACAATCCATTTTTTCTATTAATCATTTTGCTTTCCTATTAAATTTTCAATGAGAAACTTATTTGACCGTATTCACCGGGGAATGTACCATGATGGACACATCACCATTTTTTTGTTTCATTTCTACAGCGTGGCACAAGATTCCCTTTAAGTCCAATATCTCAGTAATTTGAAACAAATACGAAAAAATGTTACTTCCATAATTTATAGCTACTATTAATCTTCACATTTTAAAAATTAGTTATATACAAGGTGTCCAATAATCACGTGATATATCAAACATATGTTTTTTTCTATGGAATGCTATACTTTTTATGTCGATTTTAGATTAAGGCGACATTTACTAAAAGCGGAGTATTTAATATGTTCAATGAACATTTTTGGAATAATGAGAATTCTTATACTAGAAAAATCATGCATTATCAACATACCTTTAATCATTTTGATATAAGATTTATTAGGTCAATTTCTGGTATTTTAAAAGTTATTAACAATTAAATATTAAAATCAATGGATGTTTGGGGCCATAGTTTGCAAAATTGAAAACCAATATTAAATTTCTGTTAACGCAATTTAATTGCAACAATTATTAACAATCTAAAATTGTCAATCTAATCTAATATTATCAAAAACATCTCGTTGATTGTGCTTTAAACAATTTGTTTTTCAAGTAATACCTTCATTACTTAAAAAACAAATTGTTTAAAGCAAAAAAGTGTTTTATTTAATAAAAACTAATTAATAAAAAAATGACATCTTCGAATAAATTTGAATACTGAAACATATCGTTGATTGATTGTGTCCGATAATTTGTGTTATATAAACCAAATTTACGCGTATAGAGGAAAACGGGCTTCTATCGATTTTACGTATCGTTGGTTTTTTGTATCGTTTTTGCTGTATCAATATAAAACCGATTCCTGTGAGATGAGCTCCCAGCATAACACGTCAATCATGGATTTTGACAGTAAACAATTATTCTTATCAGAAAATAAAATTCACGAAAACATAATCAAAAATTTACATACGTGGAAACCACTGCGGTGGATTTAAATGTAATAAACGCGTAAGGGGTATCTATTTGGAAGGGATATTCTCTAAACACAAACATTTGAGAGAAGCTAGAAAAATATTTATAGAATAAAAGATAACCAGTAATCGAATTATTTACTGGCGTAACGCTGGTAACACTACTATAACATCTATATTCAGATAATTTTGATACAATTTTCATTAAAATATTTACAAGTAATTATTAATATTTAGTGTTAGTCTTTCTGGGCTATCGACTGACGGTTTTTCCACCATGAGATATTATTATAATAAAAATCGAAAATAGAAGATATAGATTAATGGTATTAATATTTAAACATTCGTAGTTCATTTTGTGTAAAATAAATATGAATAGATTATTAAAAATCAATCAATAAAACAATTAAACATAGATTAGATTTAATAATTTTAAATTCTCGACTAGTTTCGGGTTATTAGTCCTTTTTCAAGAGGATTTAAAATTTAGTTTTAAATATTTATTTTATATAACATATAAAATTATTGGCTATAACTTGAAAACAAAATACGATGGCCAATTTCTGTTTTCACCGTTGAGTTTGTCTTAAAAAAAAGAGATCGAGGATGCCCCGTCCGTTTTTTTTTTGTCTTCTATCTCTACTAATAACCGAGATTTCTTATAGTAACTCGCAATTTGGGCCACCCTTTACATTATCACAATAATTTATAATAAAACGAAACTAAAACAATATTAAAATTTACAAAGATGGTTGAAGTAATTATGTAGTATTTTAATTAATACACTTGGTTGTTCCTTTCGCGATTTCTTTTTATTTGTGTTCCCACTAGTTTCGACCAGTGGTCATTTTCAAGGAACTAATGAAATGACAAATACAAACGTCGATATAAATTTGAGAAAATTGACATGACAATGTCAGGTCACAACGGCAGTCGCGATGGAGGAGCTCCAAATTTCTTCAATGTTGTTAAGAATTGTTTTTCTTAGCTTTATTTTTTTAGCTCTATTTATTTCTAGGCATTTTCTTAGATTTAAATCTTGACCCTTGCTACCTATATGCAAAATTTTAATTAGATTATTATAGAAAAAAATAATTGTTTTCTATGCAGTGTTTAGATAGTCTGTAGAATTTGTTTTATTTGCCATCGCTTTTCTGTGTTCTTTCAATCTCTTATAGAAAGTTCTTCCTCTTTGTCCTATATAAGAACTATTAAAATCACCACACATTATTTCATAAACGCCACTTTTCTCTAATTTGTCTATATGTTTTTTTTATTATTTACTAGAAGTTTATGTAGGTTTTTTGGATTGATATTTGTAATATTAGATTCTTACCCTTTTAGACCATTTTTTTTATGTTATTTGAGAGATTATAAACATATTCAAGTCTATACTAATTAGTTCTTTCTTTCTAAAGAAATAATAAATAGATAAATATTTGTTAAATTGTTTCATTTTCTTTTTATTTAAAATTTTATTTATAATTTCTGGCTTATAGCCATTATTAATTGCAATAAATTTTGTTATATTAAATTCTTCTTTGAAATGTTTTTTAGTAAGAGGTATGTGTATTAACCTATGTATATAAGAATGAAACGTGCTATATTTAATTTTATGATATGTATGTGATGAATTAGGTATAATTATGTCTGTGAAGCTACTTTTTCTAAAAATAATAGTTGAAATATTAGCGAGCTTCCGTTTCAATTTTATTTAAATTTAATCAATAATGTTTAATATTGATATTAATTGAATATGTCATCATGTCACGTCCGTGGTACCTATCACATTCACGGAGAAAACGGTACGTTTTTCAATGTTTATTCAAGGCAAAGCTGTACTGACGAGGCATAAAACCCGAAACTCTTACATATGGCCCTTTATATTAAATATGTATAAAAGTCCATCAGCATACACGTGTTTCGGAATTTATCCCTCGTCAGTACAGCTTTGCCCTGAATAAATGTTTTGTTTTTGTAGAATGTTATTTAATTAAGAATACTTGTCCTTTCTCCTACTTATTTTGATTTAAATAATTAAAGTCTCCACAACCAACAACCAACAAAAAGAAGATTTGTAGAATGTTCTTGTTTAAAAACATTTATCAGCTTTTCTGAGATGCAACGGCAAATTTAATTTACCTTTTTTATACAAATGTTTTGTAATGTTTTTAGTGCGTCACACTTTTCTTGTAAACTTTTTAATATGTAATTTGGAAATAGAATTTCCGTTAATGAAGTGAAATTGAAAATATCTCTTGTGTAATTCAATATCCGGTGTAGGTATTTGCCCGGAAAGTAGTTGTTTCAATAGATTTTTGTATTTTATGTGTACTTACTTCGTAAGTCTTTAATTGCAGAGGAATTAGAAAGAAAATAATTAATTAATTATTTTCTTATTTTTTTCTTATAACATTAAAATTAATATGAAGGTAGGAATGGTTGATTAACCGTTTAATATAGACTGCATTAAGACGAAACTAGATACGGAATAAAAACGTGATACAAGTAAAGTATTTTATTAATTTCTTACTTTTGTGATTAATTAATAATAAAAATGTATCACAAAGTAAAGATTTCAACAATCATTTATATACAACATTAAAATGTTTTTCTTCGATTCCCTCGACAAAATATCCACTTTTGAAATTCATAAACTACTCATAACACTTACCAAGAGCATGCGCACCGTGGTTTGATAGTAACTAGGTTGACCGCTAGGGCGATTTCCGGTTTCATACTTATATTTATTTCTAGGCCTTCTTTTAAATTCAAATCTTGACCCTTGTTATCTGTATGCAATATTTTAATTTGATTATTATCGAAAAAATTATTCTTTGCGATATAATTATTGATTGTGTATGTGCTGTTTTCTCTAATTATTTTCTTTCCTCCTGAATTCTGTCCATAGGCATGTTTATGATGCTCTTTCTTTATTCTTTCTCTAGAGTGAGAATGCGGGATGTATCCTTGATGAGTTTGAATGAAATATTTCTAATCCATGAAATCATCCCCATGGAGAAGTTCCCTTCATAAAAAAGATGTTAAGTTGATGCTAAAAGATTTAGGAGTGATTATAGATAATCGTTTATCATTTAAAAGCCACATTGATAATATATGTAACAAAGCTATGAGATTGTGGGGATTCGTCTGGCATATTTCGAAGGAAATGGAAGTTACTTCTCTTAAACTTTTGTACTGCGCATTAGTCAGAAGCCATTTAGAGTATGCCAGTCCAGTCTGGTCGCCTTATACTGCGATTGATATACATCGCATTGAATCTATTCAAAATAAAATATTGCGAAATATGGAGTACAAGCTTGGTAGACGGCATATCCAGGGCTGTTATGAAGATATTATGATATCATTAAATATCCCGTCTCTGGCAGAACGAAGAACAATTTCGGACTTAAGTTTTTTGCATGGCTTACTAAATTCGTATATTATCTGTCCAGCTTTGTTATCTGACATTAAATTTAATGTATGTAATTACTCTCGATCACACAGAAATGTTAATATATTTTATGTCCAAACACATAAGACCAACCATTCTTATAACAGCCCTGTTAGTCGTATATTAAGATCGGCTAATAAATTAAATCAGTACGAGTGGTTTAATTTATTTGATTCGTGTAAATATACATTTAAGCGCGTTTTAAAGAAACATGTACTTCTTGTGTAATATAATATTAGAGTTAATTTAGAATTTAAGGTAATAAGTAAAATATTTTTGTAAACTGTTTTTGTAAAAAGGGGTTTTCCCGTAAATAAATAAATAAATAAATAAAACTACATCCTATTTGCCGTCACTGATTCGCAGTTTTTCTTCTTTATTGATGTTAATGGTTTGCTTCTTCCTTCGAAACATCTTCTCAGATCATGATTACTAATATCGTCCTATTAGTCAGAATGAAAGTGCAATTCAATTATAGAAGAGGGATATATATAGTAGTAAATTATATTCTTATTATGGGGGATATAAAGCGGCTGTGGGTCAAAGTAAATAGGATTAGAGGCAAATTTTGTAGAAGAAATTGGATAAGAATGGCTTTGGTGAGGTGACGTATTTTAGTTAGCATTCTTAATGCCGATTTTTTTGATATTTCTAGATTAGTAACGGTTTTAGGGTAGGGATTATGAAAAGCGATTGACGCGTATTCAAGTAACAATATAATATTTATTCATTTTTATTGAATAAAAAACTAAAGTATTCTAACGTCCTTATGTAAATTATTTACAAATGAAATTATTTAAAAATAAATATTTAAGCAATTAAAATATTTAACACTTTTGTATCCTTTCTTCACACTTTATTTTCTACACTAGAAATATATATCTAAACATTAGAAAATAAAGTGTGAAGAAAGGATACAACAGTGTTAATTAATAATAATAATAATATATTTATTTACAGTATCTCCTTTTTACAAAAAATATGCAACAAAGTCAATATTACAACTAAATATATAAATGTATGTAAATGATATTCAAACTGAAATACAATTATAAACTGACAGTGAATAATACTAATATTTAAATTGGTCATAACAAAAGTATTAATTCCGGTTATACCTACTTACATAAACGCATCATTTATGACAACTGATAGTTGATTATTTTTTACAATTAAATTCCTATTTATTTATTTATCAACGGATCGATAATTTTACAACAGAAATAAAAACTAGAAGTAAGATTACATCAATAATAATAAATTATTTTGATTATACTCTTCACGTAACTCAAAACCAATCATCGATTTAAGCAATTACTTTACATTAATTTTAGGCGGTTACATAGGTACAACGAGAGTGTATCGATTTATTTTATCAATTCCATTTTATCAAAATAATGCAGCTCGTCTCGCAGAATGTGAGCGCACGGTAGGATGAATACGTCTAGAATTGATTCCAAGAGATGCGGGGTTTTGCTTTGTAGATGTTGATAATATTAAAAATTTCCCAAGCAGAAGTTACAAAAAATCGAGTAATAATACGTAAGTGTTCGCTTTTACAGCACAGATGTTTCGTTCTTGAAAACAATATATACCTACATATATGAAAAAATATATTAAATGAAAATAATTTGAAAATAATTAATAAATCATTTTCACTCATTTCTATTTATGAAAAAATATTGAAAAATAAATAAAACACATTTTAACTTTCTTTGTATAACTTATCATATAACATATAATAAATAATACAAAGAAAATTAAAAAAAAAGTTTTATTTAATAAACTCATAATGTCATGTCTTTGAAAGGAGAGAGAAAAACGTTATCAGTATATTGGCATACATTTCTGGTTTATAGAAACACTTTAAAGTGACAAGTTTATGAACTAAGTTTTCAAAGCTATTATTGTTAATGGCGATAGTGATATATCCAGTTTTTGAAAGGTGAATGCATTTTTAAAACGCGAGGCTTTGCCAAAGAAATTTAGTGTATTGTCCTGGTACCATAGTTTAGTTTCTTTACGGGCTAGCACTTAATAATCTAAACGGATGAGGCTTTTTATTATTATAGAAAAGTCTGTGTAAAACATTTTTAACTAGTCAGTATGGCATAAAAATATTTAAACAAATTATGATTATTAAATCATGGTTTATTATGTAATAATTTTGTTAACGATTCATGTATCTAATTATACTTCACGAGGATAAGAGCTTGATATTTATCATTAAGGAACTATATATTACATCCATTATGAGACTTTTTATTATTATAGAAAAGTCTGTGTAAAACATTTTTAACCAGTAAGTATGATATAAAAATATTTAAACAAATTATGATTATTAAATCATGGTTTATAATGTAATAATTTTGTTAACGATTCATGTATCTAATTATACTTCACGAGGTTAAGACCTTGATATTTATCATTAAAGAACTATATATTACATTTAATTGAATAGTCGGGAAAGAGGATTAATCATTTATATCCAGTATAAGTGACAACGCCGTCGTTACTCTATTTTCCTTGACGGCCATTCAAGGGAAATAAAATAACGGCGACGTAATGATCTATATATCTGTATTAGCCGGTTCTCTAAGCTGTATAAATCCTTAATTCGTGTCTTCTTTCAATTTCCGCAATTACTAAATCTACACGAAAGAAGTACATTTATAAAAAAGAATTAAAATAGGATTTATTTAATAATTAATAATAATAATAATAAGGATGTATTTCAATTAAGATATTCGTTTCACTAATATTATATTTAAGTAAAAATAAAATCACTTGTAATCGTTCAAAAATTAACTTGTTAATTGATAAGGTTTCTACTTCTTTGTACATGGTCTATTGTAACTTAATAAAACTCTTTTTTTAATTAAAACACTTGGTTTGTAAAAAAAACAATGAAACAAACGAAGTGTTTTAAATTAAAATATACCTTAATTAGTTCAAAAATGTTTCACCATGGGTTAAGTGAGAAGATAATTATTAATTAATAAAACACATTAACTCTTAGTTTGATAATGTCACGCTAATGTTGTTGAAACTATAATCACTAAATAAAAAAAATAGTTGTGCAAATATAGTTAAAGCGTTCACAAATTGTTACAAATTGTTGACAAATTCAACTTTTATACCAATTGTGTTTGAGTTTGTATTGGGTTTTCAAATGATTGCCTACCAGCATTCACAAATTGTCACTAGACTCGCATTCAACTCTTATACCAATTGTTTTTGAGTTTGTATTGGGTTCTCAAATGATTGCCTACCAGCTTGTTTTTATTTTTTTATTTTGGAAATTTCCACGTTTGAATTGTCGAAACCACTTCTCACATGTTCTAATGGTTGGAACATGCTCACCATAAGTCGCTACCAGTAAATATCGCAGTGTTGCAAAATGTTTCACCACAGGATAAGTGAGAATTTAATTCAAAATATTAATAATAATATTTATACGTAGCAATTCTTTAAATTGCATTCCTTCAGGAATTTTAATTCTTACATTAAGAAAATTATCAACAATCTAAAGAATACACTTCGGTTAATGAAATACGTTGGAAAAGTTGCGGAAATAAGGTTCTGTTGAGAAATAAATTATTATTATTACTATAACCAATATAAAAATAAAGAATCTTTATCAGTAATTTGCTTGATTATAACTTAAATAATTTATTTATTTCCACTAGAAATATCAATCAATATAAAATAAGCTTATTTCCGCAACTTTTCCAACGTATTTCATTAACCGAAGTGTTTTCTTTAGATTGTTGATAATTTTAATTACTGCCGACGATGATGTAATACCGCGATAATACACAACAAAATTGTACTTTTCCTAAGAAGTGTTGCGGTGTAAAAGTAGTCGTAAAGTGTGAAAGAAAACATGCAATATAATTGGCACTCGCCCATCGCGACCTCACTAGGTACCTGCAAAATAAACAGCACTAAGAGTTAATTAAAAAATAGATATCAACCCTCCTCCCCCCAGACGGTCAACATTCAACAGTTTACACCAACCCTGCGAATGCATTAGTCATGAAATAATCGATAGACACCTCCGCAGTGTGCTATATTAATGATTGGACGAGCGTGAGTGTTGTATTTCACTGGAATCGTTTACGCTGTACAAAATATTAATAAATTCATAAGTGGACTAATTATGTCAACGGAATTTATAAATGCCGTGTTTATATTGTTTTGTTTATTTCGAAACCTAGATTATCCTTATATATATAATTGTAACTCGATTAAAAAACTAAATAAGCTGAAAAAATATTCCTGTCTGGGCAGAAAGACCTCTGGTCGATAGCCCAGACAGACTAACACCCACATGTATTGTTATTATTGATATTGTTATATTGTTAAAATTATCTATATAGTCTGAATAAAGATATATATAATATATTCCTGCTTTTATAGACAACCACGGGTTACATTGTGTTTTTTTTATTTTTTCCTTGTGCTGGAATATAGTTGTTTTATATAATTTCATGTTTAATTCTACATAAAACGCACTTGATACCTTGATACCAGATTAACTTTTTAGTCATAATGTGACCATTATCAATGGTCATTACAAATTGAAACAAAAAATATATATACAGGGTGGCGCAAGATTCCGATGAAGTCCAATATCTCAGTTATTTAGAAATTTACGAAAAAATATTACTGACATAATTTGTAGCTACTGTAAAACTTCACATTTTAAAATTAATTTCACATATACAGGATGTCAAATAATCACGTGACGTATCAAACATATGATTTTTTAAATGGAATGCTATATTGTTTATGTCCCCACTAACTAAGTTGCCTTTTTCCATAAATTCATCAAACGATTCTATTCTCTTTTCTAATTTTAGCCTTTCACATTTTGTCCGTCTTTGTGATTCTATCAAATGTACCGTGAACCGTGGACGGCAAGACCTTCAGTCGTTGGCTATTTCATGTAATATATGTGGATATATTAAATAAAAATGATTTGAAAATAATTAATAAATTATTTCAACATTTAGCTCTGTTACTTTTGACTTACGTTACGTAAGTACGTTAAACAACGTAAGTCAAAAGTCATAGAGCTAAATACTCTTTTCTATTTATGTGGATATAAATGTACAAATACATTATAAATAATTATCTAAACTATGTATAAATGTTTCATGAATAAAGATGTTCAGTTGTATTGAACCGTGTGTACGGATGTGAATAGTGCCTCTTCAGAACAGCTACGAGAGACAAGGCAGAAAAGAAATTGCAAACTTTTATTTCTTGACTTGAGGAACACAATCAGTTTTCTAAAACAGCTGAAGTCTCTTCCTTATCAACAGGCAGGGGTTGTAGCAGATGAAAACGTGAAGTAGGAATACTAGCCTTGAAAGATATTGAGAACAAAACATTCAATGAGATACACTTGAAAAGAGAGCTATTAAGTCTCTAGCTTCTACAAAAAAATCTATGACACTTAACAACAACACTGTATGTGTTAACCCTAACACTCTATTACATCGCATGGTGTGTACAGTAGGGAGTGATGAGAGGATTGAAGAAATATTTTAGTTTGAATTATTCTTCGATGAATCTGGCTTGATAAGGAAGGGAAGTAAATCTTCAATAATGACTGTTTTGGTTCCAAATTCAAATGACTCATCAATCACCCCAGAATCATAGAAAATGTCCTTCATTTTTGATGGAGATCACCTTCATCGTGTTGTCTGACCTTCAGACAGATTTGCGAGCAATTAACAGTGATAAAACTATATTTGAAGTAGCTGCCACGCGTGTACTAAACTGGTTCTTATTCCCAGTATTTTTAACACATACAATCCTCTATGGTACCTCTTAGCTTCTTTTGAACCACAATATGATTGTATTAATATTAATTTAATATACCATATTACTTTTTAATAAAATTGTTTAATTATTTCCTTTTATATTCGTAGCTATCACTTAATTAAAAAAAATAATAAAAAATACTAAAAATCACTACCTTTGCACACTCAGTAAATCTGGACCAATTCACTTTAGCAAAATTATGCATAGAACCATTTTTGTTCACAATTGGATGTACATTTTTTTTTGCGCTAAGCCGCATAGTTTTCGAAATGTTTAAGGAAACTGATGAAAGTTTTAATAGCTTTCATCAGTTTCCTTAATTTTTTTTAAGTTCTACCCACTTCCCAAAATCCGATGCTTAAAATGGTGTGACTTTTTACCAAACTATATGTGGACTGTATATAATTTAGAGTTAGAGGGAAATGTTTACTTTGTATGTTGGGGTTTAAGTTTGAGTTAATTGCACCGTCCTAATAGTGATAATATCTTGCGAGGAGAACTTCAAGATGGAATGAAACACTGAAGGGGTATGAAAAGAAGATAAATAAAACGAGGACAAACATAATGAAGCCACTTCCTACCATGATGAATCCAATCGCTGACGAAACCAATAGATATGAATATAAAGATAGAAGACAGATGCATAGAACCAGTACAATTTTTTAGATATTTAGGTGTACAAATAAAAATAAATAGACAACAAGAAACAGAATTAAACAGCAGAATAGAAAAAAAAATGAAATGACGTTTATTAGCAAGAAGGCAATATCACGCAAAACAAAAATAATTGTACACGAAGCAATATTTAGACCAGTATTGGATGTGAAACGTGAACATTGTTAAGAGGAGAAAAAAGCAAAATACAGAGATTTCAAAGATGAAAAAAAAAATGAGAAAGACTAAAATTAGAAAGGACTTGGAAACCGTTGGATGAATTTAAAGAAAAAAGATAACTCAGTTCGTGGGGACATCTACATCAAATGGGAAGCACAAATCTAGTGGCATGTAGTTGATCCAAATTACAGTAGTTGTCGCTGTTATTCCTCTGCCTCCGGTCAATCCACCAACGCTACTCAAGGATCTCATCACAACCTGTTCAATGGTCTTGTCACTCAAGACTCCAGAACAAAACTTTTCAGTACATCGTATGGTAAAATACCCATAATTAATAAACCAATCGTTTTCTGAACTCACAGAATTTGGAAGTTCTAGCAAGACTTTTCCTGGAATATCCAAACATGTGCAAATTTAGTTTAAGTGACCAGACGTATAGAAAATGGGGAGAATTTTATGGGAACCGTGAAGGAGAAAGTCCCCACTCCTCTCAGCTCTAATTCACAAGAGATATGAAAAGGTCGTGGTGGTACAGGCCATGAGGCCACCCAAATATTATCCATCTATCTCTCAGCTGTAATAAATATTCGAACAAGCTGAACCATTTCTATCATCTGAATTCACAGTTTTTGTGTTCGTCCTTCAAAGTTTCCAAAAATTTCTAGAAAACTCTTCATTGCAGCTGATTGCGTGATTTCTTCAGAAGGTGCATTACCATATTTGAAAGTTGAATAGACAACATTCAGCTCATCTTCATCCACACTAATGAAAGCTTCAATAGTTTTCATAAAATACAGCAATGAGTACCTCTAGGCCTCTGGAGTAAGCTTTCCAGTTCATCATTTGTTGGACACTGTTTTTGTCATATACTGTACAATACAACTCCTCAAAGCCACTTCCTGCCATGATGAATCCAATCGCTAACAAAAACGACATTAACAGGTGCTGCTGTGACCAGATGCTGCTGCTACCATTTCAGCATACAAAGCATTAGCATACAAAGGCTGATCGAAAGTTATCATTGATATGCTTTTTCCATTGCTTTAGCATACAAAGGCTGATCAAAAGTTAACATTGATATGCTTTTTCCATTGCTTTAGCATACAAAGGCTGATCAAAAGTTAGCATTGAAATGCTTTTTCCATTGCTTTAGCATACAAAGGCTGATCAAAAGTTAGCATTGATATGCTTTTTCCATTGCTTTAGCATACAAAGGCTGATCAAAAGTTAGCATTGATATGCTTTTTCCATTGCTTTAGCATACAAAGGCTCATCAAAAGATAGCATTGATATGCTTTTTCCATTGCTTTAGCATACAAAGGCTCATCAAAAGTTAGTATTGATATGCTTTTTCCATTGCTTTAGCATACAAAGGCAATCAATGCTAACTTTTAGCATTGATATGCTTTTTCCATTGCTGGTCCCTGTTGTGGGAGTTTGTAGAAGAACCGTATACATTATTGACAGATTTAAAGAGCCAAGTTGATGAATGAAGAGAGACTACAACGAAAGTTTGGAACTCTCTCATCGCATACAGCATTTTCATGCAGGCACTCCGACCAGGTGTACATTCTTCTGGGCCTTCCAAACAGGTTCCACTCAACCAAAATTAATTTTTTCCAAAAAATTTAACAAAATACGAAATATTGCTACTTTTGCACGCTCCATAACTCTGGAACCGTTCACTTTAAAAAAATTATACACAATGCTATTTTTGTTTGCATTTTAATGTAGATTATTTTAGTATATACCAAAAAATATTGCTAAACCGCATTGTTTTCAAAATATTTAAGAGAAACTGAAAAAAACTACTAATTTACCAACTTCTTCCAGCCTACACCAGGTTGGGAGCACTTTATAGTATTGCGTCAATGTATATGATGAACAATTTTGGGGTCAATCTACCTCCTTGTCTTAATAGTTTGATATAATTTTTTTAATGTTGGTTGTTTATTAACACGTCGTTGGTGTTTGTATTATATATTTCTTTTATTATGTTAATTATTTAATTTTTAATTCCTCTCTTTTATCGTTGCTCTCTCTCGAACAGCGGAGTGACTTTTCGGCGCGCTCATTTTTAATGCACTTTACTGCTCTATAATGATTGTTAAATTAACAATAGTACTAAACATCGCGTAAGCGTGCACACTAAAAAGCAACTAGGTTCTTGACTCCCCACTATAAACAAGGTCTTAGTGTTTCTCATAGTTCTTCTCTTTTCACCCTGTGAAACGCTTTTTTCATATCGATGAATCCGAGGTAAATTTTTGGCTTCTGTTGTTGCAATATAAATAAAAAAAGTCACGCTCTTGTAAATTCCTTAATTAACGCATTACGAAGACAGCATTTTTTCCATCTATTTATTAATGTGCTTAACTAATTATTACTCAGCATAATTGTAATATGATTACGAATAAGTAAGATTACAGTATATTGGCAATAATTCAGATTTTACGTAGAAAGAACTCGATTTAAACGAGGAATTAAAGAAAATATCGATTCATGAACTCGCTTGGAATGCCAACTATGCACCACAATGCCGACAGCAACCGTCACTAAATCAAAAGATTGTTGGGGAAACAATTTTGAAATCACGTGTGATATACGACTTTAACCAAAGCGGTAAACTTTTATTATTGCTCTGTCGGATTGTGTAGGAATTTTCTATTTCGTTTAATCTTAATAGAAATTCATCCGCGAATATGAGTTAGGAACAAATTAATTAAAAACAATTAATATATTTTCAATTTATTAATATTTATATTATTTACTATTAATTATATATGCAAACTACTTATTCAGACAATATGACAACAAAAATTCAAAAAACTTATTATAACAAAATGTACAATTGTGTTAGTAGTCTCTCATGGGCTATCGATCATAGGTCTTTCTGCCCTAATATTAATTATTATTTTTTAATATTTAATTCATTAAATATTTGTTAATGTTTAATGCTTTTACTTTGTTATACACAACAATAATTACTAATGTTTATAATGATTCCTTTATCATCGGTCTATTCATATGTATGAAATATTTTATATTTATTTAACATCACTGTTAAATAATAAAAACGGCGAAAAATTCTTATTTCATTTGAGCTCTAAATGTACATTTCGAACACAATATGTTCATTATAAATAGTTATAAATTATCATTATCAATGATAATGAATCATATTATCATTATATATAATTCATAATGAACACAGTGTTCGAAATGTAAATTTTGTGCTCAAATAAACATGTGAAGTAATGAATTCTCGCCATTTTCATTACTATGATAAAACTTCACATTACTCGCAAACACATATAAACATTACTATGTAAAAAAATGTGTTTTATCGGTCATTTAAAATACTTGTTTACATGGACAATAGGTAGGATATTAGATTACAACGTTGAAAAACTAGTTGTTTTATTTGCAAACCACACACGCTTTATACACTCAACAATAATATTATTATTCGGGAAACGTATGCATGTAATCCTTACCGGATTATAAATTAGTGATTGTGTTCATGAATAACAGTAATTTCGCGAAAATGTGTGGAGAGTGTGTAGGAAAGTGCAGCTGCAATGAAACTCCTGTCGATTTAGGAGCACCGCCGATTTGCATCCCATCAAAAGTTTCGCCCGTACTTCAAAGTTATAATTAGAATCATTAATCCTCTGAATGCAGCCATTAAATTTGTACCCCCTCTATCAGCTGCTGTACAAGATATAATCGGAGAGCTGTTGATATGCGGTAATAAAATTTTAGACGATTCGCATTAATTAGGTAGCAGTTTGCGACAATAGATTAATTATTTATTCCTTCCTGTCTTTTACGATAATGGATTAATTGTTTATTTTAATGTGTTTTTGATATTAATAGAAAATTTGATTTAAACATTAATCAGCTATTGAAAAATTTTAACCATTATTAATAATAATAATTCATTTTTTTATTTTCCAAAGCAATAAATTTTCAATAAATAAAGTCAATAAGTAAGAATAAATTTATGTTTTCAATAAATAGGGAAAAGTTACTAATATTAATAGAATATGTTACATTAATAAAATTGTCATATACTTAAATTTACAATAGCAAGAATTCTTGAAATTATTATTTAATTTATTAAATATTCGTTAATTTTTAATGCTTTTACTTTATTATACACAATAATAATTACTAATGTTTATTAAGATTCCTTTATCATCGGTCTATTCATATATATGAAATATTTTATATTCATTTAACATCACTGTTGTATTAAAAGCGGTGAACAATTCTTATTTCACTTGTTTATTTGAGCACTAAATGTACATTCCGAACACAATTTCATTATAAATGGTTATAAATCAATAAATTATCAATGTGATTCATTATCATTATATATAATTATAAACACAGTGTTAGAAATGTAAATTTTGTGCTCAAATAAACAAGTGAAGGATATGACAATTTTATTAATGCAACATATTCTATTAATATTAGTAATTTTTCCCTATTTATTTAAAATTTCTTATATAATACTCGATTACTAATATAACTCGATTTTTACCAACACTAAAAAATATGCAAACATTTACATACATAGTAATATAAGAAAAGTACAAGCAAACATAGTTAAATTTAAACAAAATATAATAAAAAATAAATTGATATAACTAAAGCAAATGACATTAATGAATATTCACAAAAGTACATCTTTATACATTTTATTACATTTTTTATTAAGGGTGTTTTACTCATTACATTCGGATGAATTGAATTAAAACAAAAGTTTTTTTACGTTTTACAATATTTTATAGTAGTTATACTGCTACTACAATTGTTTCGATATACAGTATCATCATCAGTTAGTTGATGTAACTACATTCATCCTCAGCAACGACTATCATAAAGGTGTTACAATGTTTGGACGATAATCTGGAAACTATAAAGTTAATTTTGTTAAATAAATTCGGACAGTCTATGACATTGTTTTATAACATAAATAAATAATAATAATACTGAACACATCACAAAATGTTCATGATGAAAACGTTCCAAAATAAAAATGAACTGCACACACCAAAACAATGCCATACGTTTAATACTTGCCCGTGCCAGGTACAACTAATCTTCGAATTTCAAGAATGCGTTCGCAGAGCGAGTTTTTTTTTTTGCTTTTTGCGATAATTGCGCTCGCAGATTTCTATCCATGCGGTGTACTCACTATTCCGCTTTAATTTTTAACGTTTGTAGTTATTGATAATTAAATACTCGAATAATTTTTGTTTGTAATAAGTGATAATTTGTGAGTGGTTATTTTATGTATGTTTTCGAGGATTTTGATTCACCGGAAATGGAAATATGCTTATTTTTTTATTAAGGTATGCCGAGAAAAATATTTTTATTTAGGAGAATATGTATAAAAAAATTATATACATTTTACAATTAGTTATGTGAACATCGCAACAGACCAAAGACCTGTGGTTTTTTTTTATTTGAATAAAAACACTTGGTTTTTATTCAAGTTACATCACTTCACGTTATACTCAAACCAAATAAACAAATATATTATTATTATTATTTATTAAAAAATAATCACGGTGTATATTTCACAACATGTATAATGTATTTTTGAAACAATTATTTTTTAAAAATAATTAATATTATTCACATTTATTCATTAACAAATGATTTATATTCAATATCATATATTTATATCTGAACAAAATTGTAATTATTTCCCCTTAATACTCGAGTAATTACAACGCCACAGCATTTTGATTAATCGGTTTTTTGTTTAAATATAATTACAGCCGGCACTGTCGGGTCATTATTATTCGATCGGCGCATTGATTAATTAATTTGCGAATTACTAAAGGGCATTGTTATCCGAGGTATTTAAACTACGGTTTTATTTCCGCAATTATAAATAATCATTGCGAATAAGGGCTTCCCCTAATTAAGTCCCATTGTTTCCGATGGAATATTCTACCAGAATTTAATAAAATTAATTATAGCTCTGGTTATATATTTATAGTATATCCATATTTCGTCGAATGAGATTAGTTATTTTTAGTGATAAAAAGGAGAATTAAATTAGAGTCTAATTTTGCTTTTTATAACCACGAAAATTATATTATATTATATTATATTATATTATATTATATTATATTATATTATATTATATTATATTATATTATATTATATTATATTATATTATATTATATTATATTATATTATATTATATTATATTATATTATATTATATTATATTATATTATATTATATTATATTATATATTGATTGACTATATATTTATATTATATAATTGAATGGAGGCCATTACTTTGTGATACACAAAGTTTAGACGAAAGAGATAGCCATGTAAATATTGGCAATCACTAATTCGTGTAAGATTGCAGTTGTGATTAATGAACAATATTGTATTATACATTGAAGCAATCTTAAAATAAGCATGAATTTCATCAGATGAATTAAAAATTATTTTAATGTTTAGTTTGTGAAAAACAATAAAAATTGATCAAATTTATAGCAAATTTCAAATTATATTTTTGCTAATAAAAACTTGTGCAATGAAATTTAAAGGTTTTCAGTAAATTATGCATTCAATTAACTTAGCAGAAATGACTTATTAATTTCATTGTATCTTGCAATTTTCTTTTCTAACTTGAACTAGTAAATTGACGTAATTTACGAAAATTAACGATTTATTTTTTCATTTAGACTGATACATATTCATATTAATAGGAAAAGGATTTATTCACTTGGTCACAGTTATTTAAATAAATTAAATATTTATATTATTATTTAATTCATATTCATATTATTAAATCCAAAAGAATAGCTCTTTTTTCAAACGATTAATTCCATTTTAATATATACAAGGTGTACAGAAAATGAGTGAAAACCTTCATGTAACTCAATTCATTAATTAATTTTTAATAGAAAATCCAAATAAAAAAATGTTGTATGGTTCTTCATTGAGGCTCACGAGGTCTTCGGAATTTTAAATATGTGACTATAAATTAGTATAGTTTTTTAAATATTTTGTAAAAAATCAATAGCATTAACAATCAATTAGGCACGTGTATAATTCCATTGATGTAAATGATTAATAAATCGGATATTTTTACAATTTTATAACTTCATCAGAAGCATTATTTTAATGAAAATAGATCTGGCAACGACGCACGCTCATTTGTAAAAGAAAAGGTGTATGCAACACCTCCATTATAAACAGGATAAATGCACACTTGTTTGATCCAGCGTTGCCAAATGTATAGTTCTTTTAAGTGGCCTGTGAGGCTTAACGAAGGACCGTGTGACTTATTTTCGTTAATATTTTTATCTAAAAATTAGTCAAAGAGTCACGCTATCTAAAGCTTTTCACTCATTTTCTGTACACCTTGTATAGCTATCTCTTTATACTAAACCGCAACCTTAAGTACTCACATCTGCACATGATATACAAGTTGGCCAGAAAAATTGTGATAATCTTCAGGTAAAGTGGTTCATTGATTAATTTCAAGTAGAAAATTTAATTAAAAAAATGTAAAAGTTAGAACTTCTGCAACATTAAATGAGAGTGTGTACAAAGGAAAATCCTCAATGCTATGATATTTAATGCGCTTCTTCCAGCAGATTAAACTTTGTTAAATGCTATTACTTTTTCTTTACATTTTTTATTTTATTTTAGTCTTATTGTATTTTACTTACTCGCGACAACCACTACATTCCGACTATCACGCGTTTCTTTATCTTATATAATTTATCGGAGAGTTAAAGTTGACCCGAACACCACAAAATCAAATGACCAATTCCCCGAAATCAAATCTGAATCCTCCGAAATGAAATTTTCTCGTTTAGTATTTGGGAATCATTGGTCACGTCCCGGTTCTTCCCACGAGTTAACCAAACCTTTTCCTGAATCAGCAATCTTCGATAATCCAAACAGAAACGCGTTACCACTTGACGATCTCAAGCTTTTATTCAGCTTGAATATTTGATATATTTTCAATACGCAATAAAAAAATTGTAATTTCTCACACACTGACTTTATTGCAGCATTGTTTAATTGTATTTTAATAATTAAAATTTAAAAAAAAATGTTTAAATCATATCTATGAGGGATACATATTTTAAATATTTAGTTTATCTTGACGGACAAATACAAATAATACTACATTAAAAGCAATTAACAAAGATTAAAGTATCTTTTTCCATCCAGCCTCTTCATCTGTCGGCTGTAATTAATATAAACTCCGCCACGCTTTTGAGTCAATCATTTTATTTGTTTCAATTTGTAGAAATGTGTTCTTATTTTTATTCCATGTATCTGTTAATGGATTATATTCTGTTAACAAACAAAATTATTATTAACAATATAAAAGAGTATTAAGTAACAATTTTTTGTTTATTCTTTGCATTAAATATTCTCGAATAAAATAGTTGCATTATACAATATGTTATTGCTATGCAACAGCAAATGCTTATTATGTAATTCAATCTCTGAAGGGATATAGGCCCGAAAAATAGTTGTTTTAATGTACATTTGGTTTTGTAAATTACACGGGTCTCACGATTTTTCTTCAAAATAACTAATACGAGAAAATTGAACAAAACAATTAACTTAATTACTGATTAACTTTTAGAAGGATCAAAAAATAATGTCGGTTTATTTCACATTAATTTCAGACAACACATTTTTTATCTGATTTATTATTTTTATGTAATGGAGAGGAATTTTAACAAGATAAGGCTTTTTTAATATGAGAAAACAGGACAGAGGATCGGGTACTGAAAACCTTGAGGATTTTTTTTAGTTCGGTAAAAGTGTCAAGACTGCACGCTTGGCTCGATCGCGGATTAAAGTTGCGATTTAGTGGAATGAGAAAGCTATATAGTAAAATGGAAATAATCATTTGAAAATAAAGCTATTCTTTTGGATTTCATAATATGAATGTGTATTACGTCAATTTACTAGTTTAAGTCAGAAAAAAAAATGTAAGATATAATGAAATGTCTGCTAAATTATTTGAATGCAGAATTTAGTGAAATCCTTTAAATTTTCATTGCACAAGTTTTTATTAGCAAAAATTTAATTTAAAATTTGCTATAAATTTGATCAATTTTCATTGTTTTTCATAATTATTTTTCACAGAAACTAAACATTAAAATAATTTTTAATTTATCTGATGAAATTCCTGCTTATTTTAAGATTATTTTAATGTATATTACAATATTGTTCATTGATCACAACAACAATCTAACTCAAATTAGTGATTGCTCATATTTGTATAGCTATATCTTTCTTTTAAACCGTACCCTTAACGTTTATGTTCCCGCTCTTTAGAAATCTGGAACGCTTTCTGGATAATGGCTAATTTATAAAATATTTGGTTTCCAGGTTTCGCTTTATAAATCTCACACTAAAAAGTAATATACAAAATACAAACACCCTTTTTGCTCGTATGAAAGGGCGCAATAAAGTAATAAAATATGAACAAAAGTATATACGGAAATATACATATTTAAATGATTATAAGATACGAAACAGTTTTAAAGTAATTACGTAACGTTACTTAAAATTTCACATTAATTTTTCAATAATAATTAATTATCTTCTAATTATTATTATTAGGATTAGAGCAACATGTCTGTAAAATATCCAACATATTAAAAAAAAACATCCCGTATAATTATAAATAATAAAACAAATGCAAGCATATAAAATTGCTATCGTTGAGAGTGCATCAAGCGAGCGTACGTATAATATATTGCACCAACATTTGAACACGAAAAAGATTTCAACAAAATGGGCTACTCGAGAGTTCACATTTAAACGACATCATGTTTCGTAGAGTGTTTGCGAGGGCATAATACTGAAAGACTACTCCTGTTTAGAATATGTTCATTTTATTATTTCCTTCCTACTTTCGGTATACAGTTTGAATTGCTCACTTATCTTTATTACCGTTTGAATAATTTTTAAAAGAAGAAAAGGTGTTTTTAAAGTATGCACAATATTTTTAAACATTTATGGAAGATATTTTCATTTATAAATTTTTATAGTCATATCCCATTTAACTAGTCACAAAATGATGCGTAAATCTAGTCAATGATTGAAAAAATGTAAATGAATACCCGTTTTTTTATCAATTCTATTAATTATAGGTTAAAAGATTCACAAATTAGTTGTTTTTTAAAATAATCCGTGAGGGGCATTCACTTTTGGAGAGCCGAAGATTTTGGATTTTCTTTGCCATTTTACCTGTACATTTTATTTGTAATTTGAGTCACTTAAAATTGGCTGTCAAACGTCGAAAATTAATATAAATAGAAAAGAGTATTCATTCACTTGGTCACAGTTATTTAAATATATTAAATAAAAATGATTTGAAAATAATTAATAAATTATTTCCACATTTAGCTGAGTGACTTTTGACTTACATTAAATTTTTCTCGGATAAAAATTTGTTGCATTATGCAATATTTTATTGATGTGCAACAGCAGGTGTACATTATGTAATTCAATGTCCGGCGTGGGTATTTGCCCGGGAAGTAGTTGTTTTGGTATGCATTTATTTAACGTATTTACGTAACGTAATTCAAAAGTCACAAAGCTAAATGTGCAAATAAATTATTAATTATTTTCAAATAATTTTTATTTAATATTTCGAAAATTAAGTCGTGAATTTATGTATTTATTTATAAATACATACAATAAATAATTGAGATAAAAATATAGTAAGTAGAAAAGAGTATTCATTCACTTGATCACAGTTATTTAAATAAATTTAACAAATAAGTCAGAATGTCATAAAACTGTGGAAATAATTTATTAATTTAAAATAAAACACTTAATGATTTTCAACTATTTTTTGTGTATTTCACGACAATTGTTTCGCAACGTTGTTGCTTCTTCAGGTGAAGAACTTAGTTCTTAGTGATCATGAATTTTCAAAAATTAAGTGCATCCACTATCTACAATTTTTTAATTATTTTCGAATCATTTTTATTTGATATAGTAAGTGTTTATTAAGTTATTTATTATGTTCTCATATTTAAATATTTGAAACCGAGATATTTTAATTAAAAAAATGCCAGTATAATAATGAAGTTAACAAAGTGAGTTAATTTGAAATAAGTATGAACTAATTTAAAATTACTTCGAGAATATTTTTATTTGCATACAATTATGCGATCTCACAATAATAAAACTTAATATATTAACAAATACCGTGAGGGCGAAGTTAATCCCTAAAAGCAATAACACTCGACTTTAATTCCGAAACTAGTTCCATTCCACGGTTAATGTCCACGGCCGGGCTTTAATGGTAAATGGGTCGAATGCGTATAAAATTTCATGAACACAGCCACTGGACGTGACTAATTTTCCTTTTTCTCTGCGAAAGGAAATGGAATCGCTGTGGTCGGGGATCCACTTTTTTGCCAATTTATGCAACAGAATCAAATTCGGATCAGACGTGTGGGTGCGAATGTGTGGAAATGCGGAAATTTCAATGCGCGCCGCACGCGGTTCTCGTAACACGCGCTTTGAAGTTTAGTCAAGTGTTGTCGAGTGAGATAAGGAGGGTGGTTGGGAGATGGAAGGATACGGTTGGGGTTTATTTAAATGTTTTGAGTTTTCGTTTCAGGATTATTGAAATGGATCCTTATTGGAAAAATTAATGTTATGTTAAAAGTTTAGTGGAATCGCAAAAAGAAATTTTATATATATATATTATCAAAAAAAAAAAAACCTTTATACCCATAATTTTTATATCTATATTTATTTATTATCACTTGAAGATAGGAATAAGCGGGTTGCATTTTGTTTCCACAATGAACTATTTGGGATTGATAAATAAATATTTTGATGCGTATTATTTTTAATTTGTATTTTGTCGTAATTTGTGATTGGTAAATTGCCTTTTTTTATACATATGTTTTGTAATCTTTTTAGAGCGTCACACTTTTCTTATAAAATTTTTAATATGTAATTATAATTGTAATTTGGAAATGGAGATTCCGTTAATAAAGTAAATTGAAATTGAGTGTATGGTAGAAATTTTATACATTTATTTATTTATTTATTTACGGAATGTACAATTAAAAAAACTAATAAATAAAATCCAAAATCTAATTGGTGCATTGAATCCCAAAATGGTCCAATAAAATGTTATTAATATTAAAATAATATATTTAACCTTAGAGAGCTATCCTTTTTTCATAGATCTTAAGATTCATACTTTTAAGTCTTGCAATTTTATGAATTTTTAAAATTTAACAAAAACAACAACATTTTCAATCACAATTAACTTTATTTAACCATTGAATTACATACTATATATTTTTGTAAATATTAATGAAAACATTCAAAGCAAATATTCGTGCGGTATTCTGTGTAGATTGGGCGTTTGCATACCTCACAATAATTTGTTGTCATTCTTCTTTTTTTTTTTTTGATGGACAAATTTGGCAAGTGGTTATTTTTAAAGGTTCCTGAATAGCCCTCTTCAGCAGGTTTCACATTTACAATCGAAGCGATATCTAGCATCACCAGCTTCGCGACTATCGGATGCAAGCTTTTGCGAAAGTATTTCACGTTTATTTATTTATTTTTTTTTTTTTTGGAGGATGTCTGCTAATGTAATTTTATATGGAGCTTGCAAAAGATAATCGGCAAGCATATCTGATGAAAACCAATTATTCATAGTTATATTCCCGTTTTGCAATAATGTAGTGAGATCCTTTACATGGTGTCTGCTAATGGCATATTGCCTGTTATATTTTTTTTTACCCAGGTAAAGAGCTGCGTCTATCATGAATTTTATTCCAGCGTCGCAAACCAGGACAATTTTCAATCCATATTTAGCAGGTTTGTTAGGTATGTGCTATAGAGATAAAATATAAGAGGGCCAGATCCATGTATTTAGCGGGAAACGCGCGCAACGCCATCCAGTGCTCAAGTGGACAACTATTTCCCAAGTTTCAAACCTTTATAAGGTTTTTGAGATTAGGTTTATATACACACTATAATATAACTAATGGCGGGACTTTTGAACATTTTTCTATTTATAATTTTTTGTTCACTATTTTACTTCAAATTATTCATATAATTTTTTTTTTTTTATAAATGCGCTATTTTACACAACAAAATACCAGTAGATCATGCAAATAAGAAATTGCAATTAATAAAATTATCTGAAAAAATACATAAAATATAACATATAAAACAACAATATTTTTAAGTAAAATATATTAAACTTATAAAAGTATCATTTAACCTGTTATTACATTCATATATTAATTAAAACATAATAACAACAATTATAATTTGAATTAATTGATATCTCTCAGCTGGATAATTTTATGAACTCCTTTCCTTAAAGAATCTAGAAAAATATGGATATAAAAATTACTTCAAAAACGTCTATGTTAAATACATTTTTTTTTTGATAGAAAATATTGTAAAAAGCATAAACTATATAATAAAAAATGAATATTTATAAACCGAAAACATGTTTTGAGAATGTGGGAAATAAATTATATTTATTAATAATTAATTATTGCTCGATTGGTTCATACTTTAAGTTATGTATATTCTTTCAAAAATATACAATTCATAGAAATTAATAAGCAAACGTATTTTAAACTACAAATAATAACTTACCAGTTGTAGTTTTATAAGAAAAAGTGAAGAAACTTCTTGCGAATACAAAAAAAAACTGTCAAAAACAATTCATATGATTTACATCAATCAAATTGAAATATGGCAAACTGATCCTTATTTAGAACATCTTTAATGTTTAATTAACAGTATAAATGTTTAAGAATATACCTTATAGGGCGACAAAAGTGACCAATAATAAATAAATCATTGTAAAATCCAAAAATAAAGTATTTTAAATTTTCCACTTGAGACTTTAGCGCCTCCAGTGCTCAAGTAGACAACTATAGCCGTGTTTCCCAATTTCAAATATTATCCGACCCCATACGAAATGGACAGCGGCCACGAAAAGCTAGCAACTGCTCATCGATGGTAATATAGGAACCTGCTTTGTATAAGTCTCTGCAATCGATAATTAACTGGTTCCATATATTGCTTATTGCAGCGAAAGGATCTGTTATTTTTCTAGTCGGCCGTGTGGTTTTGTAATCAAAACGGAGGCAATTTATAAGGAATTTGAATATTTGTCTGTTCATTGTAGCCTCTTAAGTTATTCCACACAAACTTCCATCAAATAGCTCCTGGATACTTAGATGATTATCTTTTAGTGCTGCTGAAAATATTAATATTCTGATAATAGCAGTTGTCAAAGTGGTCATTGCTTTCTCCTGAGTATAATCATTTAAATTTACACGTATTTCATTATTAGTATCAATAACAAGCTCATCAAAGATTGTATCGGTTATGAATAACGAGAAAGCGCTAAGATGATATGAGGAACCTCTTGCAATACCTTTCGGTTCTTAAATGATGTGAGTTTTATTTTTCATTGGTATTCATGAAGTTTTTCCAGCTACTGCTGACCAGCGATATTTCCTTTTTTCCATTGGAGGAATACTTGGGAACCTCGTGGTTGATGAATTTGTAAAGAAATTACATCGGCATCTTTTAATTCTAACTCGTTGCCTATAATCGCCAGGTCCGGTTGCGAAGAATTTTCTAAGTAATGTAGATTCGTTGTTAATTGTTAAGGCTTCCACTTGGTTGTACATGGTTTATTATAACTCAATAAAACACTTTTAACTTTGTTTGCACAACTATTTTTTATTATTTAGCATCAAACTCTTAGTTTGATAATGACACGCTAATGTTGTCGAAACTATAGTCACTAAATAATAAAAAATAGTTGTGCAAACAAAGTTAAAAGTGTTTTATTGAGTTACAGTAGATTCGTATCTTGCTCTAATACGTTGGTGAAAATTTCGGGTTGGGATCCATATACAGATGTTTTTTTTCTGTAAAAAAATAACACATTGTTTAGCTGTTACTTTATCAGACTTTCTTTTTTTCTTATTAGAACCAGGTATCTTGTCATCTGTATCGATGATTCGTATTCGCTGCACGAATCTTCAAATGGTTCATATTCTAAATTATCCTCGCCTTCAGATCCACTAAAATCGCTAGCTGTGTCATAAAAATCAGTTGCATTTAATATCTTCTAGAGTCATTGGTCAATTAGAGGTCTTTTTTTTTCGTCTATTTTGAAAATAAATTCAAACAATGTAACCTAGGAAATAAAATAATTCGATAATATTGTCTGTGATTCAAAAGTTACGCGAAGACTAACCTGTAGTAAAAATTACGAATGGGATACTGTCACACGAAAATCTAGACGTCTATAGCACTGCATGACACTGTCAACCGCATACTAATTGCAAATGATGAAACTAATACAATATGCATACATGTGGGACATCCGTACTAAAAATGGTCAGACGATTTTTTAATGACGTTCGTCAAATTTACGAATAATTATCTTTCTACAGTTAAATGTTGATTATAATTTATATTTAATCAGAAAAATATCTGTTTTTATGTTAATATATAAAAAACGGAAAATAATATAACAAACTAAAAGTAATGTTAAAATATTGACTAAAACAAACAAAAATTAAAATCATAATTCTTTTATGAAATAAGTAAATTAATAAGAAATATATTTATTGCAGATAAAATTATGCACAATAATAAAATAACATTGATTAATAATAATTATTTATTTTATGAAATAAATATGAATAAATTATTAAAAATCAACCAATAAAACACAGATTAGATTGAATAAATTCTCGACTAGTTTCGGGTTATTAGCCCATTTTCAAGAGAAACAAACAAAAAAACCAATTTTAAATACTCTTGAAAATGGGCTAATAACCCGAAACTAGTCGAGAATTTAAAGTTATTCAATCTAATCTGTGTTTTATTGGTTGATTTTTAATAATTTATTCATATTTATTTCATACAACTACCAATGTTTAAATATTAAAACCATTAATTATTTATTTATTTTACGGAGGTCATTTCATACAGTAACAAACATACATAATAAAATTAGAGCAGTTGGAATAAAAAAAATACATTAAACATTTTTAAACTTAAACTATTTTGCACTAAGTGCTTGGGGCAAAAAACTTTTAGATCCTATAAACATACCATCAGAGCCTGTTGCATTTATAAATTCATTAGCGTGCCCTAATATTCGTATCCCACCCGACTGTTTTGCATAATTTGTTCTGTGGTATATGAAAGATAAATGCATGCAAAGGACGAGCGGGAACAAGGACACCAAGAAGCTATAGAAGTTCAGAACAGTTAATAGCTCCAACAAACATTTTTTTTCAAACATGATATCTTGGTTAACAAACTGAGAACATAAACTCTTTACATTAACTATATTGAGCAGGTCATAGTCCCCAATGAGATGAGATTTGTTAGCTACAAATTTAACAAACTTTTTTTGTACCTGCTCGATATTATAAAATATGAGATAACAACAAATAATAAAATTAATTAGTATAAATATAAGAATGGAAACAAACCAAAATAATATTTGTCTGAAACAAATACTACATTTCCAACATATGTGCAAAATATTTTTTTTTTAATTCATTTATTTACGGAAATCTCCTTTCTACAAAAACTGTAAACATTTACATAAATCATCATAAATAATAATACACAAATAAGTCAACTATTCAACATAAACTTTGAACATCTTTATCCCAAGTGATTTTACAATTCAAAATAAAGAGTGGTCAGGTAATCTCAGGGGTACATTACAAAATAGAAAATAAATAAATATTGAATAAATAAACATATATATATATATATATATATATATACAATAATCAAACAATATATTAATAATAATAGAAAATATGTATAAAATATGTTTCACAATGTATTTTGATATCATTAGGAAGCAATTCGTACAAAATTACCTACGAAAAAAAAAAATAATAAAGTCCCATTCCATATTATATTTATTTTTTTATTTCCCAACGGATAAATATCCAATTACTGCGAAAATTACGAATATCTATAAAAAGCATAGATAAATGAATAAAATAAAAATAACACGTTGAGCTTTCAACAGAAATATAAGGCTGGAATTCTAAACGTTCTTTTTAATAAATAAATACCTTGAATTGTCACCTAAATGTAATAATTGTAAAAATTATTCAATTTTTTTATATTTAAAAATAAATTAATTTATTAATAATATTAACCAACATCTTTATTAATATACAACATTACAATATTTACAATGATTTAGTAAAATTAGTATATAAAACTTCGTTATAAATTGTTATTCAATTATTGAAAACACGTTTTAACTGAAATATATTTATATAATTTAAATAATAATTGTTTTTGAGTCAAAATTTAAGTTTAAAAAATATATTTTTGCGACATTGTATACCAATCAATGCTCATTATAAATTGTGCATCCATTTTCGTATTTATTTTGTTGTAATATGTTGTTTTCTAACTTTTTTTTTTCATTCTTCTTCTCCTTATCTTTTTTCTTATTTTTTATATATATATATTCAAAGACCCCTTTCTACCTACATGGGTGTAGGGTATCTTTCTAAACTAGTTCTCTATAAATTGTTTCCATATTTTCCTGTCTCGTGCCATTATAGTTGCGTCTCTTCTTGTTATACTTCTTTTCTGTAAAGCCTCATTGATTACTTCCTCCCATGTCTTTTTGGGGCGACCAGGTCTCCTCTTACCCTGAACTTTAGTTTCCCATACTTGCTTAGCTTGTATATCTATGTTCATCCTTTGTAAATGACCCCACCATCCTAGTTGTCTTTCTTCTATGTATTCTTCAATGCTCTTGATTTCAAGTTCCTCTCTTATTGTTTTATTTCTTATTTTATCCATTAATGTGACACCATACACTCTTTTGAGGAATCTCATTTCTACTGCTGTTATTTTACTTTTCAATCGTTCATTCAGTATCCATGTTTCACTGCCATATGTTAGGATTGGTCGGTATATTATTTTGTATATTTTTATTTTTGTTTTATTTGTGATTTCTCTATTTCCTGTTATGTGTTTGCTCAGTGCATAATATAGTTTGTTTGCTTTATTAACTCTGTTGTTTATCTCAGCATCGTGTTGTCCTGTATCTTGTATTATTACTCCCAGATATTTGTACTCTTTAACTTGTTCGATTTCATTACCTTCTATTTGTATTTTTATTCTTGACTGCTGTCCTGTTATAGCCGTTACCTTTGTTTTACTCGTATTTATTTTCATGCCATATTTTTTAAGGGTCTTATTCCATATTAATAGTTTTTCTTGTAATTGATTTTCACTACTTGCTAATATGGCAATGTCGTCTGCAAAAGCGCATTGTTGTATGTTTACTATGTTCATATTTCTAAAACCGAGTTGTACAGGTGTTGTTAGTTCGTTAATTTCTTTGATTATTTGGTCTATATATATTATGAACAGCAATGGGCTGAGACTTCCTCCTTGTCTGACTCCTTGTTATGTTATAAATTCCTTCGATTTGTAGTTCTTCGCTATTACTATGTTTCTTGTTTCTTTATATATGCTCTGAGTAGCTCTTATTAATTTGTTGCTTACATTCATTTTCTTCAATCCTTCCCATATTCTATCTTTTGGTACTCTATCAAATGCTCTTTCCATGTCTATGTATGCTATATATATTGACTTTTGTGTTTCAAGTGTCCTATTAATTATTGTTTTGATTGTAAATATTTGGTCTTGTGTGCTTCGTTTTGGTCTAAATCCACTCTGCGTATTTGATATTTTCTTTTCTACCATTTCTCTTATTCTCTTTTCAAAATTTTTTTTGTAAATTTTAGTTGTTGTACTAATCAGTGTCAGTCCTCTGTAGTTTTTACACTCCGTATTGTCTCCACCTTTGTATATAGGAACAATCATTCCTATCTGCCATTCCTGTGGTATTTTTTCTTCTTTCCATACTCTATTTATTAGTCTCAATAGTCTTTCTCTTCCTCTAGCTCCCATTTTCTTAATCATTGTGTCTGTTATTTTGTCTATGCCTGGTGCTTTTCCAGATTTTAAAGATTTGATTGCTTCTTCTAGTTCTTGTTTAGTTATATCGTCATCTAGTGATTCTTCCTTTTCACTTTCTATGTCGTTTGTTGCTTGATTTGGCACAAATTCTTTATTTAGTAAATTTTCATAATAACTCTTCCATCTTTCTATTGTTTCTTCCCCTGTTTTTAATAGTCTTCCCTCTTCGTCCCTAATTCTTATATACTCTTCTTTCTTTTTGTTCCTTATATTCTTTAGCGTTTTATAAAATATTTTTTGGTTTTTATTCAAGTTTATTTCCATTTTATTTGCAAATTCTTCCCATTTCGTTTACTTTTCTTTTTGTATTAATTTCTTTGCTTTATTTCTCTCTCTTCTGTATTCTTCGTAGCTATCTTTTGTTTTCTTGCTGAGATACACTTTCCATTTGTCTTTCTTTATTTTTATTTGATCTTGTATCTCCGACGTCCACCATGCAGTTTGCCTCTTGTATTTGCTTTGTTTATTCATCCCACATACTCTTGTTGCTATTTCTAATATTATTCTCTTCAGTATTTCCCACTCTTCGTCTATGCTCTGTTCTTCTACATCTCTTGTGTCATTTATTGCTTTGTCAATTTGTTCTTCGTACTGTTTGGCTATGCTTTCTTCATTTAATTTATAAGATCTTATCACCTTCTCGTATGCTTTTCTTTCTCATTTTTCTTCATTTTCTCTTATGTTTTCCTGGCCTATATCGCCTATTAGTAAGTAGTGATCACTTCCTATTTCAAACCCCCTTTTAACTTTTATATCTCTGATATTTCTCCTGTTAATTCTTTCTGTTACTATGTAGTCTATGATTGATCTTTCGTTCCTATTCGGTTGCACTCGAGTATATTTATGTATATCTTTATGGTCGAAAAATGTGTTTGCAACTATTAAATCACGTTCTATGCAAAATTCTATCAGTCTTGTTCCATTATTATTTCTATGCTCTTCTCCACTTGATCCTATAACTGTGCTGTACTTCTTGTCTCTTCTTCCCACTCGTCCATTAAAATCTCCTAATATGTATATTTCACCCTTCGCTTTGTCTGTTTCTTCAACTAGTTGTTTCCAAAATTCATCTTTATTGTTTTTTGTGTCATCTTCATTAGGTCCGTATATGCCTATTATTGTCCTTTTTATTTTATCTTTTTTACTTCCTAATTTAATAACCAGCATTATTTCGTTTATTGCTTCCCATCCTTCTATTTCTTGTTCATGCTTCATGCATTATTTTACTAAATTTATCATAATAAGGTGTAATGGAAGTTCAGAGTGTACCTCGATACGCATCTGAATTGCATTTTTTTTCCAGTATCAGAACTATTATTTTTAGGAATCACTTATAATTGTCATAAATATTTTCGTTTCTGTATTTTTGTTTTGTTATGGAAAAATAAAAATATTATTATTATTAATATTATTATTATTATTTAATATGAGGTGTATTATGGGATGATAGCTTGTGATTTATGTAATAAATACATTTATTTATCATTTTTGCTGAAATAGTTATTTTAAACCATACTATGATATTAATATATTCTAAATAATTATGAAACTATTTGAGGGAAAACCTTATCTAAAATCGTTCATATTCTGTTATTGACTTACACAGAAATAAACCCTGATTATTGACTCGTTTCCGCTTCCATCCCTCTGCTTCAATATAAAACCCCGTTATGAGAACCCATTGTTTCTGTAAAACAAAACAAAGAGAAAAGAAAAAAAATATTTCCCACTCACACTAATTAAGTGGGCGTTGAATAAATTTAAGCTGTTTCGAGTACATTCATCTTCGTAATTAATACCAGCAGTTTTTTTTAGCGAACGGAATTAATTATATCACGGCCCTAACTTCCCCCAGTGTGTGATTTTCTATAAAAAAATATGCGAAACATTACTACGTGGAAGAGAAAAAATAAAACGCCGTATTGTCTAATTAGCATAAATGAGCTTAAATACATGTTGTGTGAGGGTAATACTGCCATCTGAATTTAGAATGTTTTTTGGAATTGGAATAGCGGCTATAATGAGATTTATCAGATTGCTAAGAAAAGTGAAACATTATTCACTGTGAAATTTAGTTCAGTTTAATTAATATGAATTTTAGATCCTTATCGAAACTATTATTATACAGAAATAAAAACGCGTCAATTAAAGCGTTGATACATTTTTTTTTTTTACTTTTAAAGATGTATGTGAATATTCTCCAACTAGTGTCGTGAAACATTTTAAATTATATACTCGAATTATTTGACTCTGAATAGCCATTTAGGAATTACAAATCATGTAATAATAAAATAGTAACACTATTTATTTATTTGCCAATAAATATATAACAACATTACAGTGAGTACAAATTCTAACATAAGTTGAAAAATAAATGAGTAATTATATTTATAAAGAATCTTTATTGTCAGTACATTATACATATAAATATGAAAGAAAATAACAATAAATATTATTATTTAGTTTACCGACAATCGCATATCGGCCAAAAACCTTTCTGCAAAAGTCGCGCATTTTGTGGGGGTGTCTTATTGCTGGTTAAGCGAAGTGATGAATTGGAATAGGGTTTGTGAAGGATTTTTGAATTTAGGGATTATATTATCGTCTCTGTGGATGCAAAGTTGGCAGAGAATTGTGAAATTAGATTGTTTTCAACAGAATTTTTTGGATAGGTTGTGGATTTTAAAAACATTTTAGAATAATAACTTTTGCATCCTGAATATATTATTATAACAGTAAATTATATTTATAACAGGTGCATTTTATATTCTGTAATTACAATTTGCGGTGGAAACCCCTAACGGTATTACACCCTCAATACGTCAATTAATTGTAACGCCCATGAGGCAATAAAGAATAGTTTAACGGCTTAATGAATTTACGACTTCCACGGTTCTATTTTAATTAATTTATTACGTTAATAGAGTAATATATTTTTTTAAATACACTGCAAGTTTTCTGGAATATTAATATTAAATCATAGTTTAGAAATTTCAACTATAATTAAATATTAATAATATAAAGAATTTTAAAATAATTAATTTACTCAATTTAATGATCAATTATTATTTTCTCTTTAAGTACTCGGACTTTTTGACTTACGTTACATAAATTAGTATAAAAAGAAGAAACATCGTTTGAAACAACTACTTATTAATGTAATACTGATATATTTATTTATTTATACAAATAATTTATATTTATATAGAATTATTATTAACATATGATAATTAAAAACACTTCTAAACTTTGTTTATTTTTACTTGTGACTGCAGTTTCGGAAAATTCAGCTTGCCATTATCAAACATGAAGTGATTTACAATTTCGGTAATACAGGATATTTAATAGGGATAAGTAACAGGTAATGGGAATAATAATTATAATACGCCGGTGAAAATAGGTGAATGCATCGGATCAGCCTGCTCGTTAATTAGTGGAATTTCCGGATTAGCGGCTGCTTTGTGGATTTCCAAAGCTTCTAATAAATCCATCTTGCAACCCTTCTCGGCATAGTGAATAATGTCAAGTACATCCTTTTTAAAATTATGTTTTTCATCAATGAGGTGTTTTGCAAAGGATGACTTGTCAGTTTGTTTTAGCCGGAAGTGTTTTAATTATCATACTTAAAAACATGTATAACGAAGTAGAAGCGTCCACAGTAGAAAATATTATTTATTTATTTATTTATTTACACCTTTTAACAAATGTTTACATAAAGTTTACAGCTTAAATCTAATAAATACTAATGTAAAAATAAAAGTTATATAGAGCTTACTACGCTTACAATAATTACAGACAGAAACAACCAACGAACTTTTCTATAACATTAAATTAAAAAAAATATATATTATTAACATAGTTTTTCAATAGTGTATTTCACTATTTGCCAAATAAATTTCAATATATGAGAAATGTTTTCGCTTTAATAGATACCAGAGTTTTTTCCCATACTAAATTCTCTTAGATTATTACCTTATTATTTTTAAAACCTGCAGCCATTTGAAGTAAATGTGAAATATAATTAAGAAAAGGGGAAATATTTTTGCTTTGTAGTGAAATGCAATTTAAAAACCCATAACTTAAATATTTTTATTTATTTATTCCTTTGCCTATCTACCTTTCGGTGTAAGGCTTACATTACTAATTTTTATAGTATTCTCTCCACTTCTTCCTGTCCTTTGTTATTTCATTTATTTGTTCCCACGTGTTCCCTTTTCTTGTTGCCTCTTCTTTTATTACACTGTTCCATTCTCTTCTCGGTCTTCCTCTTTGTTGTTTTCCTGTTGCTCGTGTCTCGTATATTTTTTTTGTATTTCTTTCTTCGCTCATTCTTCTTATGTGTCCATACCACCTCATTTGTCCTTCCGTGATTTTTTCCTGTATTGGCTTTATTTGTAGGTTTTTCCTATGTGTTTCGTTCCTTATTCTGTCTCTTGTTGTTTTGTGTTCGATTTTTCTTAGGAATCTCATCTCCATTGTATTAATTATTTTTATTTGCTTTCCTGTCATCGTCCATGTTTCACTACTGTATGTTAGCGTTGGTCTAATTACTTTTTTCACTATCTCTGTTTTTGTGTCTCTTGATATTTCTTTTTTACTAAAAACTTTAAATAAACTTAAATATAAAATAATAATAATATGTCTTTATTTTTAAAGTATCAAATTTTGTAGAAAATGGTAATTGTGTTAGAATACAAAAAAATAAGGTATAAATTCCTATATACCAGATTATTCACGCTGTATGAAACGGATTATTGTGGCAAAAGTACACCACTTTTTTAAGTTTTGATTTCTGAGGTATTTGGGGGCATATACGGGCTACTTTCTAAACTTATTTTGAAATTATACAAGATGTCCCAAATGACAAAAAAATGTGTTGGTGTTGTATTATATACTATTCCTTTTATGTAACCCCATAAAAAGCAATCTATGGAGTTAAATCCAAAGATCTTGAAGGTAAACTGCAAAAGCCATGGCGTGCAATCCACCTATTTCCAAAATTATTATTTAAAAATTGCCGAACATCACAATGAAAGTGTGGTGAAGCGCCATCTAATTAATGGCTCATATAACTTCTAATTATTAGTGGAACTTCTTCCAGTAATATAGGCAGATTATGTTAGCGCTTGCGCGCGCCACACCGCCCTTGCACTAGTTTTGGTCCAGGGTTGAGTCGTACCCACAGACAGACCGATAAGATCATCAAATCGATTGTAAATGTTGACTTGGTATCACGGTACCAAAACGTGTATTTTTATAAATAAAGTGTTACTTGTTGTCAACCTCGAATCACCGCAATAAGCGTCCCATCCACGCTTAACAGATGATTTAATAGAAATTCTAGGAACATAATACCATTATCGTCCTTCAAAAAAGTAGAGTCCAATTAAATATAAGCAAAATATTCCTCCCCATACATTAATGGACCATATACTTTGATTATTCATAACTCTGTATTTTGGCGGATTCGGATCAAAATAATAATGGAAATTATCTGTATTCACAAATCCATTATTATGAAAATGGCATTCGTCAGTAAACAATACATTTTCAAAGATATTCTTTTTTACCGTGGTATCTAAAACCCATATACAAAAGTCGATTCGCATTTTAAAATCAGTTTTGTTAAATTTTATAGGGGTGAAATATGTGTTTTTCTATAATTCTTAAAATACTTCATTGGCTCATTTTGAAGTTTCTGCATATACTATTTTTGCTAATATTTGGATTTTCAATAACTGAGCCTACTACACTTAAAATATTTTCTTTGTTTTCTGTGATGCCTTCTCTTGTAGTCCTTTTTTTATAATTGTCACTACCAATTTCCATAAAATGATTTAAAAGTCTCTCAAAAACTGCTGAGGATGATTTTTTTCTGGAAACCTTTGGACATAAACTCATGAAGCCAATAAACAATTTTTATGACATTGTCTAAATGCGAAAATGATATCAATACGGTCTTCTTTTGGGTAATACGTAATAATATTAATATAAAAAAGAATCTAACTACAAATACGGATGCACTTAGAAAAAAAATACAAACAAAAATTACAAATTTGGAAAAAAAAATTAGTATTTATTATATATTACTAGATCTAAGTTAGGTTAAATTAGGTTTGGTGTTACAACTAGCTTAATATTTGATTAGGAATTATTGTTATAGTTAGTTTAAGATAAGTACACCGGCCAATGACCTTGGTTGACGACGCCAGTCAAGTGGGAGGGGTTTTAGTCGGTAGTCTCCTGGACTAAATCTGGGAGACAGAAAATCCATTTACAAACAGAGGTAAATGGATTTTCCCCTTCCGCAGCCACAAAAAAATTGTAGTGTAAAGTAATGAATATTAAAATACTATCGATTTAATCTCAGTAACACCGCTATAATAATTACATATTTTGCACAACAAACTAACAGATTAAAAATTATTTGACATTTCTAAATTCCAAAGCCTATCGAAAATCATACTACTTTTATAAGAAAACCATCCTCAAAATGTGTAATAATCAATTATAGACATTTTCTATAAACATACGATGACTTAGATCTAACAGTTATAGGAAACTTTTGTAAGATAATTAAAAACTGTATTTACTGACAACTTAAAAAATATGGTATTCCATTTAAATAAATTAATTTAGGACCCCTTAAAATTATGTTTTAGCTGATTCCATTTTCTTATAATTGACAAATAAAATATTATTCATTTTTATAATGCTTTGCAAATTTCGCACACGTAACCTCAATACTTTTGAAGTAAATGACATTTGAAAATTAGCTTAGATTTTGTTAAAATTCAAATTATTTCAAAAACCTTTAGGTTCCTAACTTTAATGAAAATGACAGTTATTTTTAACGTAGAAAGATGATAATATATAAGGTGTTCCATTAAAAAACACAACTTTGATACCTGGTACGATAATTGGGACACCCTGTACAATATAAAAATAATTTTAGAAAGTAACTTTTATAGGCCCCTATATACCCCAGAAATCGAAATTTTAAAAAGTGGTGTACTTTGGCCACAATACTCCGTTTCGTATAGCATAAATAACCCGGTATAGACAGTGCGTTCATAATGAAAGGAACAAATGCATTTAAATTGTTTGTGATTATTTTGGAGAAAAACGTTCCGAAAGGTCAACTTTTCAAAATTTATATAGGGGCCTATAAAGGCTACTTTCTGAAATGAATTTGTTTCTGTTATTGTGAACGCACTGTATATAGGTAACATTATTCCTGTATTCCATTCTGTTGGCACTTTTGTAATAAAAAAGACTTTTATTGACATAATCTATACAAACATACATTCTTAACCAAGCAACTTAATAAATTCGTATTACTTTTTTTCACCATCCTACTCCATTTCGTTCATTAGGTTAGCTGTTGTATACCTTCTTCATTGATATATAACATCATTTTGGGTGTTATGTCATCCATTCCTGGTGCTTTTCGCGCCTTTAACTGTTTTATATTTGGCAAATTAAAAGTCATGTATTATAATATACAGTTACTGAGGACTCCGAGAGGCTTTGAGCACCTACTAGTCTTGCGCACTGCTCCAATGAAAGAGGGTTAAATTGCAACAATTATTTTTACATATAGTTATAATCATAAATATTTATATGTTCTGCTAAAACATAAAAACTTATGGTCATTAATTAAAATTATATTATTAAATGAAAATAAAATTTCAAATTAGACAATGAAATGAGTGTGACCAGTAGATGTTTCAATCACGATGGTTGGTAGGCGAATGAATTCTTCCATGTAATCTCCGAGTACACTCCGAGTATTTGAACTTTCTCACTCCAATAGCCTATTAAAGCCTACTAAATATACAGGCTTCCGGCCTTTATATTTAGTAGGCTTTAAATTTGCTAACAAATGTATAATAACAACACAGTGAGAACAAATTCTAATTTTCAAACTTTTTTTATATTCAATAATTAAGGGGGCTTCTACTTATCCATTATTAATCACAAATAAAATATTTTAAGTTTGATAATGATATAACTATAGTCAATTTTAGAGAGTGTAAATGAAGAAAAAGTGTTTTATTTATTTTGTGTTCTTCTTATTTTTTAATATGCAAAAAAAATAAAATGCATGTTAATAAATCAGATATTCAAATATCTCCCACAAAACATACACCAATATATAATTTCCCTATTCAAATACATTTTCAATAAATAAGCCATACCAGAGGAGTAGAAGAGCGGAATAATTATGTTTCGATTACACTCCTCCCCGTCCTTAGTAAGCTATTCGATTCCCTCATCGCCAAAAAACTATCCTCCATTATCCTTGATCGTATCCCGAAGTATCAGTTTGTTTTTATAAAACATCGATCCACCTCACTTCTAACCTCGAATTGCCAAAAAGCGCACCTAGAGAACAAAAAATTGGATATCCCTTTCTCGATTTTAGATACGCCTATGACTCGGTTTGGCATAGATATTTATTATTGAAGTGCATTTTTTTAATTGTTTCCCATTATCTACTTAAAATACTGGACAGCTTCCTTACCAATCGATTCCTTTCCGCAATTCCTTATCAGAATGCTTTGTTCGTTACCAAGGACTTCCTCAAGTCTCCCCTCTTTCCCCTACGCTATACTACATTTTCCTTTGTAATCTTTATCACTTTGATCCTTTGTACATAGATCCTTCCCCCTATCCACTCTTATATACTATGACACTGCCCTACTTACGCACAAGTTTTAAGCACTCTACAGGAGCTATTAGACACACTACAGACTTGGTTCGCAAAATGGCGAATATCGATTAATGTAAACTAAACGCAATTATCGTCTAACAAATTTATTTTTTCTTACTACGTTGTCAGTTTTCTGGAAGATTAATATTAAATCATAGTTCAGAAATATCAAAGAATTTTTTTAGTAGGTCAGATGCAGAGCGAGTAGTCGAGATTCAATCTATCCGCTTTAAACGCATAATTATAAAGTAAATAAGTACAATTAATTGTGAATAATTATTCAGAAGTATACAGTAAGTACAATGCATCCCATAGTATTTTTTATATTTGTATCAGTCATGTTTCTCCGCAATTATTATTATTTTTAGGCGATTTTAATATAAATACGTTAATTTTTTTTTATTCTTTGCATACATATGATCTTCATCAGATAATTAGTGAACCAACGAGAGTTACATCTACATCCAAAACCTTGATAGATCTTATTAATGTATTGAAACATAAACATTTATAAAGAAGCAGGAGTAATTGAAATGCACAACATTGCAGATCATGATTGAATCTACTGTAAATTCATATATAATAATGACAAACCAGAAAAAAATATTACTCACCGTTAACTTAATAACATTAATTTCGATCAATTTAAACATGATATGCATTCTCTGCGTACTATCATAATACTAACGAAAAAGTTAATTACTTACATAATTGCCTTTTAAGTCTATTTAACTTTCATACTCCATATAACGAAAAAAAAAAAAACATATAGTATATGAAGTTATCTTACGTACATGCATATAAAATATACAATACATCTAAGTCAACAATAAATTTCAATTCGTATAAACAGTGGCGTAATCTAGTTACTTCTGCAATTAATCGCGAAAAAAGATCTTACTTCAACTCAATAATTGCATCTAACACAACCAATATTTGGAGTTGTATGAAAAAGCAATTAGTACTAATCATTAATTAGAATTTTATATTTAATTTTAATTATTACATCCTTTAATTAGGGTAACCTGTTGGACAAATTAAGATATTAGTATTAATACTTATTTAATTAAAAAAAATATTTATCTTCTCTGTTAACCAACAGAGAAATTAATAACCTTCATTGATGAAAATATTTCAGGAAGCAAAGGTTTTAAAGAATTAATAAATATTTATATTTTATCAAAAATAATACACGAGGAATAAAAGCCTCAGTTATTTATAAATATAATAGTTATGAAACTAAACCTTCTCATTTTGCGTAACGATCAAAGTAAAATACCGCCGATAACCAGCAAAGAAATGAAAAACACCCTTACCTAAAACATTCCCTTTGTGATAGTTTAACTCCTTACTCGGTAAACTTTCCTCTATTCAATTTCCTCCGTAAAAACTTTTTCTATTAATGAAATTTCAAAGGAAAAATTAGAGGCCCGCAACTGACAGCCACTCATTCAACGAGCCTTTCGTACGGAGCTGTATCGCTTCATTATATATATTTTTGTTGTAGCCGGGAATTATGGCAATTAATTCGATATCCCACTGGGATACACGCCCTTGGAAAGGCCGGATATTAGGCCGGAAATAAAATAGGTTGGTAGCCTTTAAAGGTTGATGGCACGTTGTTACTCTAATGAGTTTTTCGCGGAATGGTTTCACTTTCATTTATTACTTGATTTTAAAAATGATATATGTGCGGATGTCATGATTTTGTTTTTCGCGTTTCATGAAGTTCAAATTCATTAAAATATTAATGCCACCTCGCGGATTTCACGTATTTTATAACACCACCGGCTGTGGGTGTTTTATCGGATAATTCCTTTTTTTTTAAATACGGTATTTTTCACGGAATTAAAATATTTTGTTAAACAATCGACAATGATTTCTGGCATAGACAGTTATTTATCCATATACTTTTTTCATGACACGAACATTAACATGAAATGCCAGGAGTTGCTGAAAAAAAATAATTAATTATTTTCAAATTATTTTAATTTAAATTAAATAAAAAATGTTTTGAAAATAATTAATAAATTTAAATAAATTAAATTAAAATGTTTTGAAAAGAAAATAATTTATTATTTTCAAATTATTTTAATTTAAATTAAATAAAAAATGTTTTGAAAATAATTAATAAATTATTTCCTTAGCGTGAAATTATTAATTTATTAATTATTTTCAAAACATTTTTTATTTAATTTAAATTAAAATAATTTGAAAATAATAAATTATTTTCTTTTCAAAACATTTTAATTTAATTTATTTAAATGGCTGTGACCAAGAAAATGAATACTCTTTTCTATTTTAATTTAATTTAAATAACTGTGACCAAGCTGAAAGACCTTTGGCCAATTTATGAATTGTACGTTAATTATGTATTATACAATTAATATGGAAATATATTACTGTAAATTCATAAATGACCAAGTGAATAAATGCTCTTCTCTGTGTTTTTTTATTACTTTATATCCTTAAAAGATATCCTCTTGTAGAAATAAAGTAATGATTTTACTTAGACAGAACATGCTGGGAAATATTAAAATCAAAAATTAACGCAGAAATGTAAACAAATCGTAAACTACTTTTTTTTTCAGCAATAAAAGTAAGAAAATGAACCAACATAAATGGCACCCATTCATCATAAATCAAACACTCTGTAGCAGATTAACGACATTAATTCATCTTCTCACATATGGCGAATTAATGTTCAACAATCAAACACATAAATCAAACGCATCATTTCCAAAATAAACAAATCGATTCGGTCTCATTTATATTATAGCGGAACGTTTACTTTCAGTTGTTTTTTTTTTTTTTTTATGCGGCCCCGTTTATTTTATACGAACGGAATTGTGTTTTCCGGGATTCTGTCTACAACTGATGGAAAGGATTTAAAAGAGTACGAATGGAGGAACTCTATAGCGATTCGCTAAATCCGCGCCAGATGCAGTTATTAAAAAAGAAAATACCGACTGAAATTGATACGAATGTGTTCGGATCTTTTTTTGTTTTACGTAAGGTTTTATTGGCTATAAATGCGGATGTTTATTTCCGATATTAGATGGATGTAAAGGGATAAAGTGGCGATTTGGAATTACTTTTTTTGGTTATTATAAAAAAGAAAACATGGATGTTTAGGAAAGAAATAGAATATCAATTTTACAAATCAATGATCCAGAGAATCATTGTAATTAATTATCGAAATCTTTAGATTTTTTTAAATAATTATTATAATAAGTAATTAGGGAGGGAGTGATGATTAGGTAACAATAATAATAATCTTTTAATTTTAATACTACAAGGATTATTAACACATTGTTAGAACAATTTGACTTAACTATAAGTATATCCTATAGTTCAATAAAGAAAAAAAAAACTATAATACAACAGTCACAATTGTAACATAATATTAATACCATAAATAGCTTTAGAAATCTAATAGCGCAGTTCAGTATTATTATTAATAATAATAATAATAATTTTTTTTGTCTAATCACCTCCATTGCACCAATGTATATTAGTCGGATAATATACATTGGTTATAGTTTCGACTATAAATCAGTATCGAGGTGCGCGCCCTCTCAATGTTGCAATTTGTAATTTACCACATGTGAGTGGGCGACCACCACCATCATACCTTCCTTATAAATTACTATTAATATTTTAATACGAAGTACGATAATTGGTTATAATTTAATTTAATTAAATCATAGGACACATATAGTACAGCACTTACATTTAAGTATATTTATCGCTAAGCCGAAGGCTTGTCAGAGACATATACAGTTGTTTGTTGCTTATTATTTGATTTGTCAGATATCACTATAATTTGGGGAGAATACAAGTTTAATTTTATTCAAGAATTATTTTAAGTTTTGACTTTAATTCACTTATGTTTTTAAAGTTTTTTGTATAAGCTGGCAGCTCATTTATTATTTTAGTAGATAATTGTGCATCGTTCCCCGTATTTGTTGTTGCTTATTCCTTGGACGCAGTTCCTTTGGTTTTATTTCTTGTGGAGTCTTACTGTTTTAAATTATTTAATTGTGAGAAGTTGCGCATTATGAATCTGTATTTGAGGAGGCTATTAAACTTCATGATTTTTTGTGTCTTGAATACATCCGTGTTATGACCATTTTATTTATTTATTCCTTTGCCTATCTACCTTTCGGTGTAAGGCTTACATTACTAATTTTTATAGTATTCTCTCCACTTCTTCCTGTCCTTTGTTATTTCATTTATTTCTTCCCACGTGTTCCCTTTTCTTGTTGCCTCTTCTTTTATTACACTGTTCCATTCTCTTCTCGGTCTTCCTCTTTGTTGTTTTTCTGTTGCTCGTGTCTCGTATATTTTTTTTGTATTTCTTTCTTCGCTCATTCTTCTTATGTGTCCATACCACCTCATTTGTCCTTCCGTGATTTTTTCCTGTATTGGCTTTATTTGTAGGTTTTTCCTATGTGTTTCGTTTCTTATTCTGTCTCTTATTGTTTTGTGTTCGATTTTTCTTAGGAATCTCATCTCCATTGTATTAATTCTTTTTATTTGCTTTCCTGTCATCGTCCATGTTTCACTACTGTATGTTAGCGTTGGTCTAATTACTTTTTCCACTATCTCTGTTTTTGTGTCTCTTGATATTTCTTTTTTACTAAAAAATGTGTTTTTCAACATGTTATAGAGTTTTGCCGTTTTACCTATTTTATCATCAATTTCTTTATCTAGTTTGCCATTACTATGATTATACGGAGTATTATTTATGTGTTTTACTATATGTTTCTGAACTGATGCTATATTTTTAATTAAGTGGTTTCATGCCAGCATGCAATAGGCATAATATATAGTTTTCAGAATAGGTACTGGCAGAAATTGTTTAAGGTAATAGAATTTAAATGATATAAATTTCATTTTTTTTTTTGTTAAGCTAAGTATGTGATTTTCCCAACTGAATCTGTCGTCGATTGTGACTCCTAAATATTTGTGTGAAGCAGCTTTGGTCAGAAATGAACATTCACAGTTTTCATTTATAATCCGGTCGCTGTACAAGCACAATTGGCAGGTATACTTAATTAAGGGGGTTTGTGTGTTTTGTTTGTTCGGTGTAGTGATGACCATTAATTTTGTTTTATTCTTGTTGATAACTAATCGTTTATCGTGAACCCATTTTTGAAGATTCAGGAATTTATTTTGTAGATTCAACCATGCCATTTCCTCACTGACATTCCTTGAGATAATTAGCGTGTCATCTGCGTACAGAAAAAAGTCACATATATTGAAACAGTTCATTTACATAAAGTATATAGAGTAATGGGCCAAGGATGCTTCCCTGAAGTACACCTGTGATTATATTGCCATCATTACTCATTGTATTGTTGCTTTTAACTACGTATGTTCTCGATTCTAGGTAACTCCTGAACCAATTTAGACAATTTCCCCTTCCTTCACTTCGTTCGAGTATTTCTAAAAATCTTGTATGGTTTATAGTATCAAATGCTTTACTGAAATCAACGAATAAACAATATACGTAATAGTTATTGTTTAGTGATTCGTTGAAATGTTTGAAATATTTTCTAATAACTCAGTTGTGCTATGTCCTTTTCTGAATCCAACTTAAGATGTTGTTTTTCTAAGAAATGACCTTAGCTTTTGCTCTATAAAGTGTTCCAGTATTTTATCTACAATCGATAAAAATAATATCTTTATTAACGGAAAAAAACCCTTTTTATTACAATTAAATATATTTTTCTGTACATATAATAAATACATTATTATAATATATAAAAAGCAATAAAAAAATAATATATTCTAAATTACACTAAGTATTAAACAATACTCCTAAGCGAATCAATAATAATAGCTAAATGTGGAAATAATTTATTAATTATTTTCAAATCATTTTTATTTAATATATTTAAATAACTGTGACCAAGTGGATGAATACACTTTTCTATTTAATAAAACTAAGATCTAAGCGTATCAATCCTGTTTGAAAATTGATACAAAGAATAATCGCATTTATCCAAAACTATATTCATCATTCTAGAGGTTGGTTCGTTATAAGCATGATTTGTTTTAAGTGTACAGAGAAAGAAAATAGTTCGATTGCGTGTAGTATATCCAACAGATCTTACATTAAAGGCAATATATTCCAAAATTCTAGAACAATCTATAAAACCGCTAACCACTTTAAATAAAACGTCAGTAAATTCAGTATTGGCTAAGTGCCCCGACTGATTTACAACTAGCTCAATATTGAAGTAATTGAGCAAATAGAATTTCAGAGAAAAAAATTAAGTTATTTTTAACATTTCCACAATTTTAATCAATTTTTGGTTTAAATAAACTCAAGTTTTAATCAAAGCAATAAATACGTACGCGACGTCCATATTTACCTATTCCTTCGGAGTTGTACACTGGACAGACACTGCCATAAGCAATATTGATGAGAAAACGAACAGGACCTTCAGAACCTCTATGTAGGAATGTTGCATGGATTGCCTCCTTGTTTTGGGATTGTAAGTAAAAAAAAAACACGATTCATGACAAGCAATCACCTTGTCCAACAAATCTGGATCAGTGATGAGAACGTTTAGGATGTCAGTATAAATGTTCTGTCTTGATTGCTTTTGGTCAAGAGTGAGTAGTTTCGGCACTATTTTTGCGCATATCTTAAATGATTCATGCAAAATCTGTCGGACACTTTTTTTGTCGATTCCTGTTATTTCACCAAACGCTTGGATACTCAGACGATGATCAACACGGATTGATTCATAAATTTTGATGTTGATGGGCCCCTATCGTCTTCCGTCGTTTCACACGTTTCTTTGAACCGTTTGAACCACTTAAAAGTTTGCGTGCGGGATAAACATTCATTTCCGTAGAATTCTTTCAATATTGCATAAGCGCAAATGACCAATGTCGTCGAAGCGGCCTAAAACTTCAATTCAATATTGCATAAGCTTCTGTGGCAGTTTTCGCCAGTTTAACAAGGAATTTGAAGTTAACCCATTACTCCGTCTGGCCACTTGGCATATTTTCAATGCGCCACTTGTGCGTCAACTAATTCAAAGGGCTACTTCAGTTAAACTGAGCTCGCCGGACAAGCCAACTTGTCCAGCGAGCTCAGGGTGGGGGAAGGAGACTTAGTCATGTTTAAACACGTTGTGGCTCGCTCGCAGTTTGCTGAGAGCGACATCAGTCCTGTTATTAAATAGCTACACCTCGTATAACAAGATGACTTTTAAATAGTGTCTAAAAATAAATAGATACTTACCTGTACATAGGAATAAAAAAAACGAGAAAAATCAAACACCATAATATTAATAATAATGATAATACGTACTTGGAAATAAATTTGTTAAAATTTCAAGATATCCGAAAAAAAAGTACTGGTTACTGGAATAGAAATGTAAGAATAAAATAATGATTGTAAAAAGATAGTGCAGGAGTAACGATTTTGGAAAGAGTAACAGAAGAAAATATTATTTAGAATAACAGAATGATTGCTAGAGGATGCTGTAGGAGAAAAAATTCTGGAAAGAATAATAGAAGAAAATGTGATTTGGTATAATAGAATGAAAAACTACGGAGTAATAGAATACTTGATTTGAATTTGATTTTATTTGAATTGGTTCAACTTTGTTAATTTGTATGCTCAATATAATTATTTATTTTAGCACTATGCTCTTCAATTTAAGTGTCACTTATAATTTTGATTGAAGAGTAGAGTTCGCTGCTGCTACACTTGTGCACACTTGTCTATCTCGCTTGAAGTTTCGAATAACTGCTTTGGTCGATAGTTTGAATAAGTATTCAAAATCAAAGCGATGCTTTTGTTGCCGTTTTCATTAAATTACATATTAACTGTTGATTTAGATCCACGATTTTTCTTCTTCTTCTTCTTATCTTATTATAATTATAATTTAAAATATTTTATAAGAATATCTTTTGAATTTGTCTAATATTAACGAACTATTTATTAAACAATACGTTTTTAATAATTGTTATTATTTTTTAATAACAATATATTTATTTCGGAATCTCCTTTTAATAAAACATTTCATTTTTAACATTGTGTTAATTTTTTTATACTGTAATTGTTTCGCAAGACTTACTTGCTTCTTCAGGTATATATAAGTATATACAAAACATTATACTTTTTTGCGATGGGCGGGGTGATTTCTGTATTTCAGTAGGGGATATTCAAAAACTAAATGAATCAATTAAGGGGATATTCTCATATGGAGAGCCGAAAAATGCCTAAACTTTGGATTTTTATAGCTGGAAAAGTAACCATAAAAACTTTATTTTTATTTACAAATAATTATTTATACGGCTGCCACGGAAGATTACATTGAAAGAAAGCACGCCGACATTGCTTCACCGCAAAGACTTCTGGGCTGCTTTTCGTCATCTGAAACAAAATCGAGTAAGGGGGTTTTAAACTAAACCAAATTCTCTAGAGAATGGTCTACGTTCAAATTCTAACAAAATGGCGCCCATTCATTTTTCATTTTTTCACCCCATTATTGTGCTTAATCCGGCATTAAAAATAGTGAAAATAACATTTTTGCTTCGAAGTTTAGCTTAAAATCCGATAAATTTTATCTAGTTTGTCGTTGTCAAAGTTCAATTTGAATCGGTTGGTCCATTAGGCCGGAATATAGTGTATGCGGCAAAGAAAAAAGTGTTTTCGAGAAAAACCTGTTCAAAGTTTTCTAAATGATTTCGATTCAGAAAATCGTTTTTTTTTTCCAAAGAATGTTCGTGAAACTTTGATCTTTAAGGTTTTCACACTTGCTAAACACGATTCTTATATTAGATTTACAAAATTAAACTTCACAGATCCAATATGGCGGACTGAAACAATTCCGATTTTCATCAAATTCTATTTATAAAGTTTTCGCGGTTGCTTTAGTTTAAATTTGAGTTTTGTCCAAGTATTGACTATAATAACATTCTTGACTGTAATTTAAACAATCTGACTGTAGTTTTTCCAGTCCATTTTTTCGGGTGTAAAAATTAGCACATTTATAAGCCCTTCAAACGATTCTAGTTACTAAATGTCAGCGATTCCAGAACCATACAGGCATTCTTCTATTTCGATTTATTTCATCGTCGCTGACGGACTGATTTTTTTCGCGCCATTGCCCCTTGCCACGGTAGGATACTTTGCGTTCAGCGTGCATGATAAACTAATTATCTACAATAGGCTATAGCGGCTAAACTACTTTCCGGATCAAATTAGTCTGCCGGATACTTATTTTACACCTATATAGCTTTCATTTCATGCAATAAAAAATCGATATTTTGAAAATTTTGAATGAGAAATAATAATAGATCATTTTTTTTGGATTTTGTACCAAGTTATCGAGCAATAATTGTTTCCTTTCAAATAATATATATTTTCATACAAATCATTTATTTAACTTTTTAAAATACATTAAATATGAAGAATTTAATTAAATTTTTAAATAAGACAGAAAGTCTTTTCTGGCCGTTGGCCGATTGCTATTTTATCTGATTTTAATATCTATTAATTGGAAATGCTATAAAATATTAAATCAAAACAGTAATATTGAAGATCATAATAACAGGAACGATAATGCAAGCGCCATCTATTGCCTAATTTCATGTAGCATCGTCAAAAATTTCATCAAGGAGTTGCACATGGAACACACTGGTCTTATGAGATTCGAAAAACCGAAATAGTCATCACTAATTATCCATACGCCAAATGAATAGTGGTTAAATATTTTATTTGTTTAAAACTAATAATAATAATATTTAAATAAATAATTAATGAAATTAAATAATTATTTTCTACTGTGATTATTTGCTTACTCAGCGTATGTATTAAATAAGAAGACAAACACCTCCTGCTTTGCAATTATTATTCATAAATAAATTTTTGTTCACAAATTTACAATTCTGCTCTATTTTATTTTTTCTGACAAAAAACATAACCGCAAAGTGTTGATTTTTATTTTCAACTATCAAAGAGGATATTTTATTTCTATTTTTTCATTTATTTGTGGTGACAATAAAGAGACCCTGTGACAAAAAACTATAGGGGTGTCCCAACGGTGGCCCTTTTATCCAGTGGACAATGGAATTTATTTTTTTGTAAAAAAAAACGCTTTATGCACGAATAAAAAAATATATTCGTGGGATATGTATTGATTTAAAATATCTGTAATTACTTCATTCCAAATATATATAAATAAAATAGATATATAACATCTGTATTCGTGTAAATTTACAAAATTAAATATTATTTACAATACATATGTTATAATTTCACGAAATGGCTATCGACCAGAGGTCTTTCCGCCTAAATAAATTATTTGTTAATTTAAATATCATACGATATCGACAGGTTAAATAAATGGTAATTATATTTATGAATAAATAAATAATATAGAGCCAGGCTGAAAATAGGAAAATAACATCGACCGTTGGTTTTGTCAATAACATATTTTCAGAAGTGCATTACAGTTCCATTATTATTATAATTGAAAGCCGATTTCATATTAAAAAAACTGCTGTTTTATTTACAAATCGTGTAAAATGGAGTTTCAAATAAAAACCTCAACCATCGGTTATTAAAAAAACTCCCTCCATGAATTCATCACTTCATTTCACACTATTCAAGACAGTTAAGTGACATACAAATCCGACGGAGACTTTTGACACTGTTAACGATCATCACATTTTATCCGTGTATTTTGACAACGACGAAAATACAAAATTCAGGCGGAAAGACCACTGGTCGATAGCCAATTGGCAAACTCTTACAGCATGTATTGTAATATTTTATGTTATATGTAGGTATTGTAATACGTTTGTCAATAAAGATTATGTATTTATATAAAAGAAACACAATATTTAAATAAAATATGAATAGATATTAAAACGCGCAATTTCTTCTCCTGTTAAAGGATTTTCTCGCTCTGCCAATAAGTAAGAAAATGGGCATCCTGTGTACATTCCAGACGAAAAGAATATTGTGAGCATTAGCACGAGTCATAAATTTAAAATGCTAATGTGATGGCGCGTTTACAATTTGCAATTCTAATTTATGAATTTCCTATTAGTGTGGGTGGTCATTATTTCATAATTACAATTTGTTGCAGAGATGTGAAATTTTACGGCTGGAATTGTAATTCATCTTTTGAATAATTGTCAAATGTCAATGCTTTTTTTCTGAACGTATTTGTATTTTATTTATTACACAGCTTGTCTTCGGATTATGAGTTATAATAGCTTTAGAAAAAAAAAGGAATTATTCACTTGGTCATAGTTATTTAAATAAATTAAATAAAAATAATTTGAACATAATTATTAAATTGTTGCCTCTTTAGCTACAATGACATTTTGACTTATGTTACATAAGGTTAATTCCATGTCAAATCAACCAAAAAAATAATAAATGTTTCAAATTTATCATCACCGATATGAACGAAAGTTGGAATTCTAATAATGTATGTAGAAAAGTAATCCTTAATTATTTTCAGATTTTTTCATATGTTGTTTTTGAGTTATAGATTTTTGAAATTTCAAAAACACTGAAATTTCATCATCCGAGTTATTTTTAACTGTTCATGATCCAAGTTCTATTAGAACCCGAGTATTCTAATAGAACTGGAATCATGAATAAGAGCTAATTTTAAAGCTATATATATATATATATATGAAATGATACATTATTGTAGATTAACGTTATTAAAAAATTTAAAAAGTATTTTTTTAAATAAAAAAAAAACATATTATGTACACCTAACTTTCTTCAACAAATCCTGAAAATTTCAAAATGGGGTCCTAATGGTATCATATAAAAACTCAGTTGTATTTATAAAGTGTTCATTTTAATGTCACGCGTTATAAGCAAGTGTGTTTTCTACGAATACTCAAAATATTCACTGTCATTCAGTGTTAAGCTGTGGTGACAGCAGGGAAGGTGTATCTTTTTCTCCTGACTAATTTGAAGTTTATAAATTAAATAAAAATGATTTGATAATAATTAATAAATTATTTCCACATTTAGCTCTGTGACTATTGACTTACGTTACGTAAGTACGTTAAACAAATGTACATAAAACTGTTTAAAGTGTATTTCTGAAAATGTGCATTTGTTTGTGTATTAGTGATAGAATCGTTAACTTTCTTTATATAAAACTTTTGTTTATATTGTGGATGTTAAAAAATAACAATAATGGATGGGCGAACATTAAAGAAAAAGGTGAATATTTTTTGTTGCAACCCGCTTAATAAATCAGGACATAATTTTCACAAGAAGGGCTCAAAACTGGTTAGTAATAATATGCAAGATAAGTTTAGTTGAAAATTCAAGCCTGGTGATAAGATTTGTGACACTTGTCGTAAATTATTGTATAATCTTGTGAATACAGGTCAATAAATGGATCGACCAAACGATGATACTGATGATGACTTTCCCCAGAAAGTGAATTTATCTACTCCAGAAATTACAAAATTGGCTACTACCAATATCAGTTCCATGCACTTTGCATAGAGCAATACACAGCAGAAGCTCTCTACGTAGACAATTTAAGGCACCATGAAATTGCACTACTACATCCCTATTAGCAAGAGTAAAGTGATCACTAGACCATTATTCTTCTTAACAACTTCAAAAGAATACAGAAATAACAAAACATGATGATGAAATCGACTTTATTGAAATCGTTGGCTTCGTGATATGCCGATATGATGACTTCTGATAGCTGGCATGTGTTGTAGAGTCATTTGAAGATAAGCAAGAAATCAAAATGAGTTTCCTTCATCCCCATGCTCCTGCTCCGTAATTTACATATCCTTTAGTACCTCACTTTATTTGTATACACCAAAGAGACATCCTTACAAGAGTGGATCCGTTAATATCAAATTGAAGACTTTACACGTTGACAGAAGCAGAGACAAGAAGTGCAACCAGAAAACTGTTGGCAATGAAGCAGCTGTGAAGGTATAAACCAATTTTAATTACTTCAAGTTATTTAATGGTTTTAATATTTAGACATTGATAGTTCATATTGTATGAAATAAATATGAATAAATTATTAAAAATCAACCAATAAAACACATATTAGATTGAATAACTTTAAATTCTCGACTAGTTTCGGGTTATTAGCCCATTTTCAAGAGAATTTAAAATTTGTTTTATTAAAATTTCTATGGATATTTACATTAATGGATATATTGATTTTTTTAATTTTTATTTTAATTTAATTGTGGGGCAGGCAAAATAATTTCGGTCCCAGCATTTGCTCACAAGGTGGAAAAAAACCCACTAAGAAAACATCCTCAGGATCATTATGGAATTATTTTGCTAAAATTAAACAAAAGTAGTTATTTATAAATAAGTTGGATTGTTAAAATTAACAGAAATATAAAGATTATATATATGGTTTAATAATAGAATAAAGTGAAAAGTAGTATTTATAATACATCATAAAGTGAAGAATTTAATAGATCTACTTGTTCATTTAGAAGTGATGAATTAGTGTTTTTATTGTGTAAATAAATTTCGATTGCTTCCAATATATTTAATTTTTGACCTTTTTCACAATGATGTAAGATTTTTGTATTATTTAAATTTGGAAAAGTGTGACTATTTGTAAGTATATGATTTGAAAAAGTACTACAATCTTTATTTAATCTAAATGCTCCAAAGTATTCATTATATCTTATTCAATCTAATCTGTATTTTATTGGTTGATTTTTAATAATTTATTCATATTTATTTCAAGTTATTTGTTTATGAAAAAATGTGTATTAAAAGTAGGAATCGCACTTGAAGTATTGTTTAAAATTGGGTTTTTATATGATCTCTCTGAGATCCCATTTTAAAACTTTTAGGACTTATTTAAGAAAGTTAAATGAAAATAATATTTTTTTATTTAAAAAAAAAACTACTTTCTGAAATAAAAAAATATAATGACTTTAAAATGTTAAACCAGATAACCATATCATGTTATGTATCATATTAAGGCCCATTTCAATAGCTTTAAAATGAGCTGTTAATCAGAACCTGAGTATTACTCAGTTAAAGTTGGCTTAGATCATGAAAAAATTTTAGAGTTTTTTTTTAATTATAAATATCAATAACTCGAAAACGGATGCATTACAAAATCTAAAAAAAAAACATGTTTATTTATATTTAGAAATACTATAATTTTACCTAGTTTTATAAAAATCAAAAAAGGTCATGTTGTGAGACTGGTTGATTTGACATGGAATGACCCATAAGCACTTTTAAACAAATGTTCAATAATGGACATTTGATGTTGCGTAACAATAACTTATTTTATAATACAACAAATTTGGAATTGAACATATTCAATGCTAAAAACAAAATACACGTAACCAAGTGATTAAATCCCTTTTTCTATTATTATTAATAGCCTGCGAGGCTTTATTTAAATCCGAATAGATTTTTTATCAAAAACAATTAATTGTGATTGCGCATAGCAATCGCGTCCATCAATGTCTTTTCGATCATTTCCACCGGAGATCGCGGTCGGGACGGTACGTTTTAAATCAATTTAATTAACAACTTTGTAATTATATAAGTCAAAGCTGTACTGACAAGGGATGAAATCCTGAAACACTTGTCTGCAGATGGCCTCATATTACGTAATTTTTGTTTTGTTGAATGAATATTTTCGATTAAAAAAATGCTGCATTATACGATATGTTATTGTTATGCAGCAGCAAATTTATAATATTTAATATTTGTTTTAATGCACTTATGTAGTATAAGTCATAATGTCAGAGTAGGGGAATAATTTTTAAATATTTTGGAATTATTTTTATTTAATTCATGGTAGTATTTTTTTAAGTGGTACCACGGCTAAAATATAATATATAATATGTTTATAGTGGTACTAACTTTATTAAAAAGTATTCTGTATGTTCATCTGTGAGTAACTATATGTTTTAAACTATATTTATATATATTTTAAATGAGTGTTAAAGAGATAGCTATATAAATATAGGCAATCACTAATTCGAGTTAGATTGCTGTTGTGATCAACGAACAATATTGTATTATACATTAAAGTAATCTTTAAAAAAACAGGAATTCCATCAGATGATTTAAAAATTATTTTAATGTTTATCTTACAATTTTCTGTTTGTTTTAAATTATTCCATTAAAACAAACACATGTTTGATACGCCACGTGATTTATGGATACCCTATAATTTTAAAATGTAGATTAATAGTAGCCACAAATTGTATAAGTTTTTTTTTTTGTATCTTTCTAACCAATGGAGATTTTAGACTTTACTTCAATCTTACCGCACCCTGAATAAATATAGACAAAGAACAAATAAATTTATTTTTGCAGTTTTAATCAAAAGTTTGTAATGTTACCTAAACTAAATTATTTATAAATTATAAAAATTATGATATATTCCATTAATTTTATAAATGGCATAAAGCGGGATCATTTATCTAATTTGGAGGTAATATCGTCAATAATTTCAGTCTAAAAAATTAAAAGAATTTATAATCTATTCACATAATGCTTCTTTAAAAAAGGTATAATAATAATTATTTACATAAACATATCATCCAAATCAATAAAGATTAATATCCATTAAAGCTATATTTACGCAACAACATCGATTTTCTAAACTGTAACCACAATTATTACAATGGAAAATCAAACAACCCGTATCATTTTGATTAATGATTACGATAGCGCCATTTATTATAACAGCGTAGAATAATAGATGAAAGGTAAAGTCGTCTGGTGTATAAATCACTTTCGATTGAGGGACACCTTCTAAATCCAGGGCACGTCCAAGTGTCTTGATCTCGAGTGGAGGAGAAGACGCCTAAGAGACCATATTTTAGGTGGGCGTAGATTAATCACTGCTTTTTCACCAGCAAGGGATTATCATTGATAATTTAATACCCGGATGGTTTGCCGGGATCAACCGCTGTGCATCACACAGGGGGCAATTAAACTTTCACGTGGGATTATATTGATTAGATAATGAAATAAATGAGAGACGTGTGCAGTAATTTATTAATATGGCGGAATGTAAATATTAATTGTAGATAGTGTCGAGTGTAATGTCGTTTAATTGAAAAAAATATTTGTTATATAATAAAATATATTTTGCTATATAAATTCTGTTTACTGTGGAGGCTTCTACTTCGTTATACATCGTTATTAACATAAATAAAAACACTTAAACTTTGTTTGTATAACTGAGTTTTTTAATGTGACTATAGTTTCGACAACTTTAAATTACTCTTAGTTTGATAATGACAAGTTAAAGTTTTCGAAACTATAGTCACATTAAAAAACTCAGTTATACAAACAAAGTTTAAGTGTTTTTATTTATTTATATAAATTCTGTTAATTTAATAATATTCAATGAATACATTCATAATTCATTGCATTTTGAATTTTTTAAATTAATAGAATTTATATTTATGAATCACCTTTGTTCTATTTTATTTAATTTTTAATATGACCAAGTTTAAGGTGCTAACAATTGCAAATCATCAACAGGGGAATTTTTATCAATTAATTTTTGAGAGATCGGCAATCGATGTATAATTTATAACTTGTAAAATAAATTTAGTACTTTCTCAAAATTTTAACACACGAATGAGCAAATTATGAAGGATTTTATAAGAACGCAAATATTTGTTATTCAATACTTCTCTTTGCATAACAAACAAATTAAAAGCTTAAATTGCAAACATGAAAAGAATATTGCCATTATCTGAAACACTGTTTTTTTTTTGTGATGTGAACTATCAAATTTAACATTCAATGAATTGTGCAAACTAAATTCCTGAAATGTATGTCAAATTTGATAGTTCATATTACAAAGATTAGATTTTAGGACATACAACTCAGTTTAATAACAGGAAAATTAGTTGACTAGGATTTTGGATCAAAGTTTATATTTTTACACTACATTAAATTCTTGAACATCATGCATGTTTAGACTTCAGTAATCCTTTTGTCAAAAAAATATGCTACTTGAAATTCCGTCAAGATGTAATTGACATTAATATGTTTTCTTTTTATCACGGCTCGTACAAAATTATGTCAATATCCTTAGTTTTATTGATCTCATTACTGACATGTGTATATATATATAACTACAATAAAATTAAACAAGGAAAAACGGTATTATAAATATACCGTTCTTGATTCTTGCTGTTTTATTTGTTAGGAAATATATTTTAAATACTTCTGGAAACAAACTGATAAAAAAATATTCAATTTTATTTAATATTTGTAGAAAAATACAATTTGAGAAAACATATAATAAAACTTTATATCAATTTTTACTACTTCCACCCACAATTGAAAAATTGAATCAAGCATTGATCCCTTAAAAAATAAAAAGGTAATATCGTAAAACGACCCTTACTGTTTTTTATCTCTTCCCTATTTTTTTTATACGGGTCAAACGTGGAGTTTACTAATAGCATCACGATTCTATCCGTTCGAAGACGCTGAATCAATTTCATCTTGTTTTTATCTGCATTCCCCTTCGGCCATTAATACTTAAAAGTGGTTGGTTGTTCTCAGTACTCTCTCTCTCTCTCTCTCTATCTCTCTCTTGAATATATCAGGAAATCTATTATTTAAGTTAAGATGCGCGCGGGCCCATTCCTACAAGTTGATGAAATTTTAAACATTAACTTCTTGGGAATTCGTCCGGTGCATTAATTCTGCATACTTTTTTCGTGTGTGTTTCATTTTTGCCTATTTATTATTAAAATATGTGAAATGATTTATAAAATTATTATTATTTTTCTACAGAATCTCTATTTTACAATATACATTTCATTTATAAAAAACTAATAAATAAAACTCTAAATTTAATTGGTTCATTGAATCCCAAAATGGACCAAGAAAATTTTATAATAAAGGGTGAGTCCGATTTGAGATTCAATGCACGAATTAATTTTTGTAAATGAAATGTAAATTGTAAAATAGAGATTCCGCAAAAAAAGTATATATATATATATATATATATATATATATATATATAAAATATAAAATCTTTATTTCTGAGAAATATGTTAAATTACATTACAATATTTACATTACAATCATAAACCTCTAGTTAAGCCTGACAAAATGGCTATCGACCATCGGTCTTTCTGCCCAAAAAATATATTTATATATTTTTATATATATATAATTTTATAAATTATTTCACATATGTTAATAATAATAACCTTCCATATCTCTCTTATTGTTAGAAAATCAGCATTAATTTATTAATAAAACCTGCTTGACTTCTGACGACGCATAATACAAAATTATTTTCATATATACAGTGTAACCCATTTTCCCGGAATTGATAGGGATAGGGAGTTATTTAGAAAAGAACACCATATATGTTATACTTTTATTCGATTCCCATTTAAATTGTCTTTACAAAAATATAACATAGTTAATAGTTTTAACTAGCCGTTATTTCAGAAACAAAATATTTTATAAAAATGTTAACAATTGCAGAGGTGTACTAAAATGTCATTACTTATTTGTCTTTTGAGGTATGGAAATGAAATTTTGTATAAGATAGTATTATTCTATGCAATGATAATTTTAAATATGAAATATTTTTTTACACAGGGTGTTAAAGTTATATATATTGCAATTTCTCAGCAGTGCTGCGATGCAACAACAAATATCTATTGTGTAATCCAATGTCCGGCGGGGTAAATGCTCGGGAAGTAGTTGTTTCAATAGATGTTTGTAAAACTTACAGTGTAAGTATTTTTGCAGTTGGAAAAAGGGATTGATCGAATTTTATTGATCATTGCCAGAAATGTTCCTTGTTTAATTTCATTGTAATTTAAATAGCTGCAAATGTGTGAATCATCTTTGTTTCATTTCATTTTATTTAATTTTATATATATGACTTTGAAACCCGTGTAATTTTTTTATTAATATGTATAACGAAGTAGAAATTTGCAAACCATCAAGATATCAAGAAGAGTTTTGTGAAAACGCAAATATTTATTATAAATTTACTAGCAATTATATAAAGCTACGTTACACTGTTTCTAAATAAAACAACGTTTTTTGTTTTAAGTTTCACAAAAAAAATGTATTTTAGGAACATTGCTACAATTATTTTGCCAACATAGTGGAAATATCAGAGAGACGGTTAATCATTTATTTACAAATAGCATATTATTGAGTTTTATTATATCTCCAAATAATTAAAAGCTTGAATTACAACATAACACGAGAATATTTTTGTCCTAACCTAAAACACGGGGAAAACATCGTGAATAATAATGAAAAGATCTGGACTTCCCCAATATAAACTTCCCTTATTACCTGAATTAACCCAATTTTATATTATACAAATTTTATATTATTCAAAATTTATTCAAATTTGAGACTCACCATAGGGATCTCGCTTATAATAAGAGATAGATGATAGGTTTAAATTTGGCACTGTTGCAGTATTTCATGATAATTAATATCTCGTTGAAAAAGTAGCCTAAGTTTTCTTGGTTTCGAGAAAAATAAAAAAAAAATGAAAAATGCAATTTTCTTTTTTTATTTATATCTTCGTTATTTGAAACAATATTTAAATGCAGAGAAGACATTCTTTTTATGATCTAATCGATTACATATTCATTTTATCATTTTCAATTTCCTCTAGTTTTTTTTTCTGATTACAATGATACCGTATATTATACTTTTATTGAGATAAATAAACATAGTTTTGATAAAATAAATTTGTTAACACTAAAAAATCATGCCGGCTATGAAATTGCAAGTAATCAATGCTAACTCTAATCAAACATAAAATTTTGTGAACATCATCTTGGTAAAAGAAAAGCTTTTTTTAATGAAAACACAATATCTTCTAAGTAAAAAAATAAATAAATAGTATTTGGGCAAATTAATAGTTACTTCCAAAAAAAAAGATGTGCGTATTATCAACATAAATACCAAATATGTAAAAAAAAACATTATTAAAAAAAAAATATGATTAGTGTTGAAACAAATAGCCGTTTCATAAACACATATTCAAGGGATGTACTTTTAAAATAAAATTACTGTAATATTCAACTTGAGGAGATGTTTTGAATAATAACACTAAGATGTTTACTCGTTGACGTCTGTTGCTTGACTCTCTTTATTTCCTACAAACTACTTAACACTAAACTAAATATAAGAAACCCCGGGTAGGGGTTTATGGCCCGGGTGGGCCCAACGTCCACTAAGGATGGGCGTGGCGCCAACAATTATTTTAATCAAATATTTATATTACTCAATGCCATTTTGTATTCTATATATTTGGCCAATTTCAATGAAATATTGGGGTATTATATTATATATTTGTTTTTTTTATTTACATAAAAACCGTATAAAATATGAAAACACTGTTGAAAATAAATTTAATAATTTAAATACTAATATTTAAAATCAATAGAAAAGAGTAAAATAATAAATTAACCACATTTAGCTTTGTGACATTTTGACTTTACAAGTACATTAGACAAACGCACATTAAAACAACTACTTCTTGCGCAAATTCCCCGACAGACATTAACGTACATAATGTACATATCAATAACATATTGTATGATGTAACAAATTTTTGATCTTAGAAAAATTCAATGTAAAGAGCAAAACAGAACGTTACTTAATACAAGGTCATCTGCAGACATGTGTTTTGGGATCCACCCCTCATCAATTCATCTCTGCATTACAAAATTTAAAGATGTTAAAATTAAATCAAAAATATTTAATCAAATAAAATTAAATTAACAAAAAATACGTGTCTGCAAATGGCAGATGTATTAATTAACGTACATTTGTACTCTTTACATTGAATTTTCTCGGATCAAAAAATTGTTAAATAATGGAAAAGTTGATGATGGTCCCGATGAAGCGAAATATTTTTCTTTTGTTCAGTTATCTTGAAAACAAGAAAACTTATGCTACTTTTCTCAACGGATAGCATGAAATTCTGCAAAAGTGTCAAATTACACGTACCCTCTATCTCTTATAGATAGTGAGACTCAAATTTGAAACACCCTGTATACTGTTGTCGGCTTTCACTTGCATTATTCTTTGAAAAATAAATAAATAAATAAAATGATGTAAAAAATTGAAACTATTCATAATAAAATATTATATATTTTAAATATAATTAATGGTTTTAATATTTAGACCTTGGTAGTTCATATTGTATGAAATAAATATGAATAGGTAGATGATTAAAAATCAACCAATAAAACACAGATTATATTGAATAACTTTAACTAGTTGAGAATTTATAGTTATTCAATCAAATCTGTGTTTTATTGGTAGATTTTTAATAATGTATTCATATTTATTTCATACAATATTTTAAATATGTTTGATCTTAGTTGAATTTGTATATTCTTGGTTTATTTTATTGGCGAATCTTTAATTATTATTTAAATTTAATAATACAACTATGTACTCCGGTAAGATATATATTATTATTCCTTTTTTTTAAATCACGTTAAGTGGAAGAGCAATATAGTCATAATGACTAATTGAACTTCGCCTGTTCTACATTATATGTTATTTTTCATTTGTAACTTTTTTCTTTCAATAAAGACAATTTATTATTATTGTTATTTTCCTAATTGCTAAAACACACAGTTTGTGTGTTAATTTCCTGAAATATCAAATTTGAAAATATACATTAAAAAATAGATTTTGGGAAATATTAGTGGCTATCGTTTTACTTAGCACTAAATTTGCTACTAATTTAATGATATAAAAGATTATAAATCAAAGTTCATAATATAAACAAAATGTAATAAATCACATGAAACAGATTTATTTTTTAACGTTTTAATTAATTTAACACGCTATGCAAACTAAGTTTTTCATAATGGAACGAAATAATTTCAATAAAATTATATTACACGCTAGAGTTCGCTTATTTATAAATTTATGACCTAATGAGATTATAATGACATATTCCGGTAATGCAAGTTCAGAAATTGTGAACAAAAGCACAATATTTCATTGCGGTAATTTTCGTAAGAGAATTGTTTTCAATGCGCTGTTATACTAGTAATAAAAATATCTATTATGAATATGTTAATTAAGACTTATTTTGTACGAAAACAAGAGTTTTATTGAAATACGAATTACAATCTAAGCTATGATACATTTAATATTCATAATTCAAATACTAATTTCCGTTATTAGAATAGTACTAAAAATTGCCATAATCAACATACATAAATTGTGAATCCTGAAAAAAAGTAATTATATTTTTTACATTTAAATTTAAATCACTTAAATCATACAAAACAATAATATACACACTAACTATACGGAGATGGAAAACATTCGAGAAGCAAAGGAATTTAAAGTATTTAATTACTTTTTAACCCGTGAATAAAAACAATAATGTTTAATCACACGGATGGTGTCAAAGTCCACAGGCGAGAGGCGTTTGATACAAAAAAGTAGTGGCTTTTCGATTCCTTCGACAAATATAGACTTACAAGTGGCCGGTAACCGTTTTCCAAACGATTTTTTTAATACTTATCGTTGTCAAATCGTAACCAGAATGCAGCTAATACTTTAAAAGTACTATACTCTGGCAGTTGGAAAAATAAAAAAATGTAACCCGTGGATGTCTATAAAAGCGGACAGAATTTTCCAGTCTACGCGAGTTACGATAATATATATAAGGTCAAAGTTTTGCGGTATAAAACAAATATGAAACATGTGTTAATACTTAGACTGTTTATCTGAGAAGTTTTTACTATGTTAAGGAAAGCTTTTCCACGTAAATTGTTAGAATAAATAATAATATAATTAAGGACAGAAAGACCGTTAGTCGATAGCCCAGACAGACTAATACTAAATGATTATAATTACTTTTTAAAGAAGTTTTTATCAAAAATTGTGTCTGAATAAAGATGTTATATTTATATAATTACAATAATATTAAGCAAGGAAAAATTACTGGCAATGATCAATAAAATTCGATGATTCCTTTTTCCAACTGCAAAAATTACTTACACTGTAAGTTTTTAACAAACATCTATTAAAACAACAGCATATACTGGTAAGCGTGAATGGGATGCTTATTGCGGTAATTCCATAAAGTCGAGGTTGACAAAAGTAATACTTTATTTACAAAAATACACGTTTAGGTACCGTGGTACCAAGTTAACATTTACAATCGACCTTATCGGTCTCGGAGTACGACTCACCCCTGGATCCAAACTAATGCAAGGGCGGTGTGGCGCGCGCAAGCGCTAACATATACTCTTTCTTCGGTAGAGAAGGTATTGAAAATTTGCTATTCAGACAAAGGCTTTTGTTTTTATTCGCCAATAGTGTGGTGTTGGAGGTGTTGTTCCCATCGACTAAAACCTTTCCCCCTCTCTCTTCTCTTTGAAATCGACTTGTCTGGGAATTGCTTCAGGGATATCTATCTCGCATCAGATTGCTGCTGCGTTCTTTTCCATAATCTCATCCGCTAGTTTTTGACCGATCACTTTTCCTGTTTATTTGTCATAGCTACCCGTGCCTTCTCGTCACTTGTCATTTTTTATGGTCGTCTCGTTTAGGTCTACAAGGATGCCTCTTAGTGTATGCCGCGCTGTATCTTCCGATCCAACTCCGGCAATACCGGTTCTAAGCTCTGATGAGAAAGGAGAAGGGGACTATCCATCCTAGAAGAAACAAAAGAAGTGTCATAAAGAAAGAGCAAACCTATACTATACACCGAAAGGTATAAAGGAGATTAACCCAATCCAATGACGACTGGAAATCGCCGAATTAGAACTGGTGCCGGTCCACAGGATAGAATCAGTGGGGGAGATGAGAGACAGGGTCTTCAATTATCCCTTGCTAATTTTTGGAGTTTGGTGCTGGGGCGGGTTCTCTCGTCAGTCTGTTTCTGTGACGATGGCAGATCGGGGGTTGTTGTTGTTGTATCTTCCGGTCCAACTCCGCCGTTGTCCGTCCCGAGCCCTGATGAGAAAGGAGGGGAGGCAATACCCACCCTAGAAGTGATCAAAAGATCAAAGGAATGAACACAACCAGTGCCGTAATGAAAAAGCAAAGATCCTATACACCGAGAGGTATAAGGGATATGAACCCAATATAATGTCGACTAGAAGATCGGCGAATTAGAACTGGTGCCAGTCCATAGCAAACAATGTTGGAGGAAAGGAGAGACAAAGTCTTCAATTATCCCTCGCTAATTTTCGGAGTTGTTACCGGCGATTAATTTTAATCGTCGTCAACGAAATTAAAATTTTCAATTTTAATTTTTTTTGTATAAAATGAGTTTTGGCCAGCACTCTACCTGCCGGCCGCCGCGGATTAATCATCGGGTCAACATTTACCTGACCCGAGGTTCGAAGATCACCGCCCGGCCCTCCGGATTATCATGCAGCAATTAGGGCCCGAGCAGCAGATTAAGACACCCAGGGAGAGGACACAGGCCGCCGTTGCAATTTGAAAGAAGAGAGATTACAGATTAACGTAATTCTTTCAAATTGCATTTTAACGGTTGGATTTAAGAATTCGTTGGAAATAATTATCTTGTTTACGATAGTTATTTTCCAGTGAATTCTTTGCCAACAGCCACGTAGTCCTCGAAAATCATCCCTACTCCAGACGATTTTCGGCGATTAAATACGGGATGCATTCACCCGATCTTCAGTCCACTCTGGTGCTGTACAGGGGGCAGCATGTGGATTCATGAGGAACTTTTGTTCCTCGAAATTTAACCTTCTTGCTGAGACAGGAAACTCTGACCGACGCAGACGCCAGATGTTCCTGCCAGAAGAAGTCGACTCCAGGACCAGTGCTTCCTGAAGTCCACCAACGCCGAGCTTCACGGTTACTGGTGTAACCGTCTCGACGCCACACCGACGCTACTAGTGTAGTGTCCTTTGCTGTTGCCGGATCCAGTCCAATCCAGGAACCTGCCGACTCCAGGAAACTCAGCCCGACGCCGACGTTAGCCGTTCCGCCGTCGTTCCTGCAGTCAACACCGACGCCAAGCACCTAGGTTGCCAGTACAACCGCTTCGACGTCAACACTACGATGGTAGTGTTTGTTCCTGCCCCTGGATCCAACCCCTACGCAATAACCCACGGACATCGACGCCAAATCCCGACGCCGATTACAGGACGTCGGGGAGGTTTATGATATCTTACTGTTAATAATGTAACACAAATGAAATGCAATTTAAGAAAAGAAATTAATAACCTACTGAGCAAATTTCGGGGGGGTTATAACGATAGCTAACATTTTAAAGATATGAAAAGGCACCGTGTTCAACATTTTATATGAAAATTTAGGCATGATTTTTTTTTTTCAAAGTGCCGCGTTTGCTCCCAGGGGAACAAAATCAACAACGAATTGACGAATCGTTGTTTGGAGCTATTGAGGCGCTATAACAAAGGATTTTTTACATCGTAATGTGACTATGGATGAAACAAGTAGCATCTGCTGAGTATAGAGCAGATGGCGAAAGCCTTCCAAAGCTTCCAAAAACCCAACAATCGGTTGGCAAGTTTATGGCCTATATTTTGGGATACGCATGAAATATAGTTCTTCGATTATTTGAAGAAAGGATAAATGATCAACAGTGTCTATTATATAGCCTTACTCGGCCGATTGAGTGACGAGATCAAGCGCAAACGACCTCATATGGCAAAGAAATAAACATTGTTTCATCAAGACAATGCACCAATCCACAAGTCGGTAGAAATCATGTCAAAAACCAACGATTTATGTTTAGAATTATTGCCGCACCCACCCTGTTCTCCAGATCTGGCACCCAGCGATTACTGGCTCTTCGCTGATTTGAAAAAGATGCAAGGAAAGATTTAGCTCAAACGAAGCGGTTATTGCTGAAACTAACGCCTACTTTAAGGCATACTACAAGAAAGGCATAGAAATATTTGAGAAGCGTTGGAGTGATTGCATCATTGTAGAAGAATAATAAATATAGATGAATAAATTAGAATTTTGCGAAAACAATGTATTTTTATTGGCTAGTAATGGGACTTTTTGACCCATGTGTTACATCAGATTCCACAGTGTAAGACCTATGACCGATCCCTGTGGCACACCCGCATTCAGTGTACACTTCGTATTTTTATTGTCTATATAGTCTATAAATCTATCCTGCTGGTACGCGTTTACCATCCTAGCAACCTCTCCGCCTCGGTCTTAATCGTTATCCATGGAAGGGTGTTAAATGCATTTCTAATGTCAAGTGCTATCGTCACCATATGTGCCATTTCCATGTGCTATTCTTTTAATTTCCACAACTACGTTGATCGTAGATCGTCCCCAGCGAAACCCGAAGTGCCTCGGATGAAACCCATCCTCTATTCTCCTCTATGTGGTCAATAACTTTCCTCGTTATGGCCTTCTCAAGAAGTTTCTCCAGCCCGTCTAACAAAGTTTGCCTAGAGAGCTTCCATTGCCTAAGAAATACACCCTCTTCTAAACACATTATTGAATAGTTCGGCATTCGCCTGCACCGCTGCAACCTTTATCGCCTCGTTCCATCTGCCCAAGTGGCTTTTCTATATATATTTTTTTTTTTTGGGAGGGGGGTCATCCCTTCCATAATCCCGCTAGAACTTAATTCACAGGATAGACTTTCCTATTTAGAAGGAGGGTAGCATATATACCCTAGCGGGGTATTGGATTACACAATAGATATTTAATTATTGCATACGAATACGACTGCACATTTAAAAAAACTGAATCTTCTCCGTTTTATTTATATATTATATATAATTAAAAACTTCACTCAATTTGATATTAATAATAAATAGAGTTACATTAATTCGGAAGATTAATTATTAAAACTGATTTAAATGGATTACACATACATTAATGTATGTTATATAATTTTTGTATTATGATTGAACTTTTATAAAATTATCGAAGGGTTAATATGTGAACTTATGGTATTAATAATTATTATTATCATGTGTGTATACCCCGTGGGGTGAAACAATGCTAACAATATTGATTTATAATTTGTTGCAATTTGAGCAACAACCTTCATCAATTAATATTTGGAAATTAATAAATGTTAGCACCATTTGTTGTCACTAAAAAAACAGTTCTTTAATAGTTCATAAAGGATATGCCATGAAAAAAAAATGCAGTTGTCTTAATTACAACAAATAGATTGTGAAAAAAATCATAATTAATAAAAAATTATAATTCAATCTATAATAAAAATACATTCATTATCCAATACGTTCAGCATAATCCGAACAATATATATATATATACAATCATCTTTATTGTGGTATTTACATATACATATATTATACAAAATATTTGATCTAAACTTATAAATGGCTATCGACCTTAGGTCTTTCAGCCAGTAGTCCTTGTCATATGTCTAGTATGTCGATTAGTCGTTAATGAGAGATGAGATGAATTGATGAATAGTGGTTTGGGGGTAGTGGAATTTAGGAGGGATATTAGGGTTTCGTTTGAGGCAGAGGATATTTAGTATATCTTGGGTGAGGGATTTTGAAGCAAATTTGTGGGCTAATTGGGTAATTCTTTGTGATATTGGGTCAATATCGGTTTTTTCATATAGGAGTGTATGTATATCCCTTACATAACCCTTATGTAAGGGATTGTTGGGATGTCGGATTTTTGTGAGGATTCGAAGGGCTGATCGTTCCGCCACCTCCATGTGAACAATATATATATTATTTAAATTTTTAATTTATTTACATGCTCCTTCTGTATAGAAGAAATTAGCTGTATACATGTTATGAGGATAATTCTTAACATTTGTATATTATAAAAAGAAGTCGATATAAAGATACAATGATTAAACATAAAAGTAATCATTTATAAATTAAATATTTTTTTTAAGTCTTCCGTCAAGTTGTTTTAATAAATTGTTGTAAGGTATTGAAGTTAAATAGAATGAATGCACACAGTTATTTAAAATAAATTGTATAAGAAGAATTTAAAAATAATTAATAAATTACACTCTTTTATTAATAATTTATTAATTATTTTCAAATTCTTCTTGTATAATTTATTTTAAATAACTGTGTGCATTCACTTAATTTAACTTCAATATTATACGTGTCGAGACAACTTGACTGAAGACTTAAAATCCTTTATTTATAACATCGAAGATTCAGAACCTTACACAACTTCCGTTTTAAACACTGAACTAATTAAAAACAGATAACAAAAACGTTTTAAAAAAGAAAAAGTTTAATTATACGTGGCCGGACATTATCTTTAAAAAAATATTTATTCATTATAATGGCCATCACTAGTTTATGCTAGATGAATGGTGGTTGAATATTTCATTAAATGTGAAAATATTTATTAAATAAATATAAGTTCTAAATTTTAAATAATTTACTATTTATCATATTTTAATAAATGTGTTATATTTTCATTTAACACTAATATATTTACTGCTACTAAATCTTTATTATCTGAGATTTTAATAATACATTATATATAATATAACATAATACAGAAAAGTTAAATATTTTCATAATATATTCTGAAATAAGGGCTATCGACCATGTGTCTTTCTGTTCCAATATATTAATTTTTCTTATATTTTAATTAAGTAAATATCTAATTTGTATAATTATAAAATCAATTAAGTAAAACCAAAAATAAATACTCGCATATAATTGAATCAACTTTAAAACTGTAAGCTTTTTGTTTTTTTTTTTTTTCGTTGTATGCTTTTATATTGCAATGTTTTCAGCTACATTACTGTAATATTTTTGATTGATTACATTAATTTACTAGCGTTTTTAATATTCACGCAACGTTTGCTGTATAACATTCCCTCTCGCCCCGAATTAATTAAATTAATTGATTTCGAATTAAAACCCGGCGCATTCGCCATAAGTCAAAAGTCTAAACTCGCAACGTAAGTATAATTTAATTCCCGTTGTAATTTCTCTGAACACTGTTTGATCAGTTTAATCAAATTTGGCGTTCGAATGAAATGTGCCCAATCTGATATAGAGTGTATGAAAACGTTCTAGTCTTTCCTGCTTACCCAATTATCTTGATTACCCCCGTTATACCTCACAGCAATTGTAATTGTTGCCGTTGGCATCCTTGTCTCTCTGCCCCAAATTGCGGGGCATATATTAGGCTAATTACACCCAAAATCGTCCGGCTTTATGTGTAGACACACGTAGCGAACACGTGAGAGAATGGGGTTTTCGTGTTGTTTCAGCGAACGCGTAGGTGTGGATTTAATGTCTGAATTTTAATGGGGATTATTTTTTTGCTGTTGATAAACACATAATTCAATTTTAACGCAATTGGATTATGTGTGAGCAGTGAGTATTTATTTTTTGCTTTAATTAATTAATTTTATAATTATACAAATTGGATGTTTATTTAATTAAAATATAAAAAAACAATAAAATATTAGTGGCCAGAAAGACCTCTGGGCGATAGCCTAGACAGACTAACACCAACATATATTGTAATTATTTATTGTATATAGCTAAAATTATCTGTATTGTCTGAATGAAGATGTGTGTATATATAAATATATTGGTTATTTCAATAAAAATGGTTGCCTTTCTCCCACTTATTTTTTTATTTAACTAATAATTTTTCGGAAACTATACTTCCATATTCAGTAGCTTAAGTTTTTATAAATATAATAATAATAATAATAAATTACCCAACAGGAAACAACAGTCCAATTACAGGATAATAAAAATTTTATGCAGAAAGACCGATGGTCGATTGCCATTTTCTGAGGCTTAACTAGATGTTTATGATTGTAATGTTGTAAATATTATATACTGGTGTGAGTTACGTGAAGATTAATGAATATAATATGAACACTGTAAACTTTTCTTCACTAAATTTATTTTAGTCCAAATGACATTTCAAACACGATCTGGACTAAAATAAATTTAGTGAAGAAAAGTTTACAGTGTTCTTATTATGTTGTAAATATTGTAATGTAATTTAATGTATCTCTCAAAAATAAAGATTTTCTATATATATATATAAATTTTACATTATAGTAATAACAAGACAAACAAGAATATAAATACAAGCTCAAATATAGATGCGAATACAATAAATTATACAAATAAAGATTACAATTTGGTAAAACATAGCATATATTTAGTTCAATAAAAAATAAGTAAGCGAATTCACAACCATTTTTATTTAAATAATTAGAAAACTCCATAGACAACTCAGAAAAAAATGCTAAATCTAATAAATAAAAGAAATCTTTGATCAAAAAATCCGTACACAACTTCCAAAAATCCACTCCCGAAAGCGAAACTCTTCCACAACTTGCTAAACTAAATAATTCCCTGTACAAATAGCACACACATACAAAAAAAACTTTTCATATATATATACGATATTTTTTCCTTCAGCGCCAGTCGGATTGAAAGTTTGAAGAGTGCCGGAAAACTTGGCGGACCGAAACATGAACTGCTGAAATGTATCGAAAAAAGAAAAATCTTTTTTATCACTTCCGCTTCATTACGCCGACTGGAACAATTTTATTTGTGTGTGTTTTTCCATAATTCCTGTTTTCCGTCGCATTGGACATTAAAGGCAACCTTTCAATTACTGGAAAAACGAAAACCAGACGCGCTGAAATATTACTGCCTGAAAAAAATCCAATAATTCCAATTAAGTGCACCGACTGTTCGATTACTCAAAGATATTGATTGTTGGCTGGAAACGGAACGTAAATTGGAACGTTTGTAAAGTATTTATATAAATTGAAAAGAAACAAATCAGAAATAAATCTTCAAAGTTTGAGTTGCTTTATTTATTTCAATATTACAATGAAATGTAAAAAATTTTTAAAAAAAACCTAAATTAATACTTAATCGAATGATTACTGTGATATAGCAACTAATCGAAATATTATAATACGTAAATACTAATTTAAACTATAAATCCTTAAAGGAAACTTAAAAAAGAATCTATTTAAATGCCCAAAACATGTCGAATAATTGTAAATCTTAACTCAAACTTTTATTTTCTATACGTTTTATTTTATAAATTAAATAAAAATGATTTGAAAATAATTATATATATATATATTGGTATATATATGTATATATATATATATAATCTAAAATCCCCATCTACCATAATGGTGGTGCAGGGGAATAATAAAATAATTAATAAATTATGTCTACATTCGGCTCTGTGACAATTTTGAATTACGTTACGCAAGTACTTTTGTTTTATTTTTAAAGAAAACACTGTGTGTTTAAAGAAAGCGTTCTAAAAATATCGGAGAAGAAAGACCACTGTTTGGTAGCTCAGAACAGTGAAACACTTTAATTTTATTATTTATACTCTATGTTAATGCTTATAAAATGTATGTATTCTCCTTACACCATTTGCAACCAACCTCTAAGTCGCCGAAGAATCCTCCCTAAGAATCCTTACCAAATTCAATATTTAAAAATGACCTTTATTGGCATACATCTATACACTACATTATTTACAATTAGAATTATTTACTCATTTTTCCTTTTATTTATTTATTTATTTATTTATTTTCATTCACTCCCTGTACCATCCATTCGTTCACCACCGTCTCTGTCACCCCTGCTTTTTTTATACATCCATTTATCTTTCCATTCTCCATTTACACTCTCCTAACCCTACACACCTTTTCCATACCTATTTCACTAATCTTTCAAGAGCCCACGTACTCACATTCATCTCATACCTAGTCACTCTTTCCATTGTCCTTACATGCATACTATATTTATTTGATTTCTGAATCAGAATATACGTAGGAGTTGATCTCTTCGCTCCCAGCAGCTGCTTCAGGAGCTTCGTTTTTTTTCTCTTTCAATGCATTCATACTCTTTTGTTCCCCACGTATCCACACCATACATCAATATCGGCTTCACAAACACATCCCATAATTAGCACGTCATCAGGAAGTTTCCCTCCACCAGGTTCCCCCCCACTTTTCTTTCGCCATGCATCATGTATTCCTTGCTTTTTGTTACAAGTTTTTGAGGTACTTCCCGTATCCCCCACACAAATACCAGATATTTAAATTATTTTACTCTCTCAATCACATCTCCCTTCCATTTGAACTGTTCCATTCTTCCTTCTCTCCCTCTATTCTAAATTTCATCCATTTTGTTTTCTTCACATTCATGCAAAGACTGCTGTTATCCATATACCTTTCAACTTTTCCTAACATATTTTTCATTCCTCCCCATTCTCTCGCCAGTAACATTACATCATTCGCATACGTCAACATCCATACTTTCTTTTCCATATCCTGAATTTTTCCAACACATTTTGTCACACTTTCGCTCTCACCCACGTCTCTTACATACACCATTTTCATCCATTCCACTATCATACTACTTACATCTCTGCTGTTCGGACACTCCATCAATTTTTCTCTTGCAACCTCATTGATAGCCGGTGTTATTTCTTTGAACAAAAAAATGTTCAGATGTTAAATTTCTGTCAATGATTAATGGTTCAATAATATGATGCCCCAAAATACCAGCCCAAATATTTAATTTTCGAGGATATTGGGTTCTCGTTTCAAAATTTTTATGATGATTTTATGTAGCCCAAATTCTACAGATTTGCGCGTTTGGCTCATTTTTAATCGTATACAAACACTAATCTGTAAAACATATATTCCTTTAAAAAAATGCCTATCTTCGTTTGCTTTTTTATGGTGTAACAAAACTCAACCCTTCTCACCATATCATCTGGAAGCAATTCTTAATGGCACTGATATTTGTAGGGCTTTCTTTTTTGCAGTACTGTGGCTTTCTCAAAATTTTATGTGCTGTACTGTGGTGTATTCCAATATTTCTTGCTAGTTGGCGTACACTTACATTGGTATTTTCGGACACTGAGAGTAATACGTCGATAGCGTTTGCATTTTCTCGATATCTTACATTCTGTAGAACGTTTTCATTACATTTGCTAACAATCAACGGTTGTTTGTTTCTACAATTCCAAGGCACCACCCATTTTTTGCTAAAATAGTGATTTTTAAATTCCTCAATTTCCCCTTTGTAAGGAAAGTAAGAAAATAAGTAATGATACGATTTTATACAGTATTTTTTCTCTACAAGAAATATATTTTCACTTTTTCTATAAAAAAATAAGGGAAGCCAATATTTAAACATTAAGAATTTAACATGGAAATCCCTATGGTGCGTGAATCAGTTCTACACCCTGTATGTACAACCTCTACCCTTCTCGTGCAGTTTGGTTGCTTTTTTTCAAAGCTTTCATGATCCTCTCCATGGGGCGGTTCAGTTCTATTTTCTTCTGGTCTTTGTCTTTATTATAATTTTAATGTTTAACAAATATTTTTTTCTTATTTTCTTTAGTTCCTGTTTGTTGTTCTTGATTTCCAGTTGTTAAAGCCTATATTCTCGCCCAGGTCTTCTCTTTCCTCCTAGATTCCATAATCTCTCTACCATAATCTTTATTGTCGCTCTTGGTTCTGCTCTCCAGATATGTCCTAGCCATTTTAATCGTGATCGTAAATAAGATATTATATTTACGTTGTCCATTTGTTGCCGAAATTCATCGTTTGTTGCTCTGCGATAAAGGTTGTCGTTTACTTTTGTGGGCCCCAGTATCATTGTCATGTTTTTCCTCTTCATTATGAGTAGTTCTCTTTGTTCTTTTTAGTATTTTTCTAATAGCTTATATCTTTTCTTTGATTTTTTCTTCTCTACTACTATAACATCTTTATTCAGACAATATGACAACAAATTTTTACAAAATTTATTATAACAATATGTACAATTGTGTTAGTGGTCTGTCATGGACTATCGACTATAGGTCTTTCTGCCTTTTCCTGTTAGCTGCTTACATCGTTTCTTTGATTTCTTCTTGTCTACTACTATAAAATCTTTATTCAGACTATTTTTGATACAATTTTATTTAAAATATATATACAAATATCTTTATTCAGACAATATGACAAACAAAATTTGTTATAACAATATGTACAATTGTGTTAGTAATCTATCTAGGGTTATCTACCATAGGTCTTTCTGCCCTTTTTAAAATATTTACAAGTAATTGTTAATATTTAGGGTTAGTCTGTCTGGGCTATCGACCGACGGTCTTTCCGCCCTGTTCTTCCCTTTTGCCATATTTTGTTACATGTACACCTAAATATTTAAACTTGTCAACAATCTCAATTGTAATTCCCATTTTTTTATGTATCCATTACTGCTATCTCCACCACATATTAATTTTTTTTGTTTATCGTTGTTAATGCCTTTTCCCACTGTTCAATCTTGCACAAGTCTCGTTGGATGAAAAGATAAATTACTTTATGTATTCTCGATGTTTATTCGTCAACGACCTGAGGAACACTGTTTACAAATATGTACAAGTTTTTACAAATCTCTCCCGCATGTATGAGATGGTGCTCTTTCACAAAAAAATCGTCTTCATACATTGCCACCATTATCCGATACCAAGGGTAGCACCCATGCTGCGCGGGTACGGTCGCCGTCTATTGTCCGTATTTTCGGGGAAATTGCCTATTATATCGCGACACCCATTTCTTTAGCTTCGCGTCCCAATTCCTCTAGCACGTTTATCATTATTTGTCGTTGTTTTTTTGCAATTATAACTTCAGTATATGAATAAATTAAACAGCAAATTAAAAAAAATCCTGATTCAAAAAAGATTTTTTAATCAGGATTTTATTTTATTGAATATATCTCTGTGTATGTTATAATATAAAACATTGAATTAATTATAAGCATATATTAAAGTATATTCAACTTTCATTACACCGTTGTGAAAATAATCGGTTATAAATAGCACAGTTTGCTTCAAATATCAAAATATAATGTGAACGACCAGCAATATTTTTTAAAGTTATTTTAATTTCAGGAACCCTGGTTGCTTTCAATGGACCTCAAAGAAGAAAGGAAATTCCATCGAACTGACGTGATGGGTAAACAACTTTAAAATTTCACGCACACCAATCGAACTGTAAGTTTATTTATTATTATAAGGATTATAACCATATTATGTTGATAAATATACAAATCCCGAGAAATATATTTTTAAATCGGTTATTTCGACAATTTTAAAGAAAAAGAAATTTTATTTGAAAATTGGATATTAAGTAATAAGTGTTTTTTTATACACTATGAAAAATAAATAGGGAATAAATTTAGTAACATACGATAGAGAAAAATATATGAAAACCTTGCTTTAAAATAAGTTGAGGAGATGTAAAGTCATGTAAGTAATTGGAAAATTAATTTAAAAAAATAAATAAGTTTATATGAGAATGCCTATACGTGCCTAACGTCCTATATCGTGCTTTACATTTTCATTTATTTATTGAATTTAAACTCTGAATAGTAATTAACAAAATTAATATTTGTTAATATTTTAAGTTTATGTTTTAAATAATAATTCTTCGCCTGGAGAAGCCGCAGAAGCGTGCGAAACAATTGTTGCGAATGAAGGACAAATTTATATTTTGAAAGTGCGTTTTATTTAAAACAAAAACTTTAAATGTTAACAAATATGGACTTTCAAAAATTAACAGCTTCAACAGATAAATTATTTAACATTTGTCATATCATTTATTATTTTTTTATAAATAGAAAAAAAAATCATTCAGTCACAGTTATTTAAATAAATTAAATAAAAATGATTTGAAAATAATTTAATAATAATTAATAAATTATTTCCACATTTCTGTGTCAAAATGTTACAGAGGTAAATGTAGAAATAATTTATTAATTATTTTCAAATCATTTTTATTTAATTGTTTTTTTTTGTCTCAACCTATATTCTCCATTTTTATCTTGCTCGAGTTCTTTAATCTATTATAACCCCACAACATTTTGAATAAGTCAAGGATTTTTTTATAATTATAAACTCCTAGACAAAATTAACACCTCACACAAAGTTTTCCTTTTTTCTTCGGTTTTAAATCGTAGTGTCTACGTTATATTACAACTAAATGATTTTAACAAATTGTTCGATAAATTAAAAAGGAATTATCATAAAAACAACATGAATAAAGAGCAGAAATAAACAATACTGTCAAATACAATTAAAATTGTGTTAATAGAAATCTTTAAAAACAAAATTGGAGGTGAAATTTAATCTTAAAAATTTTAATTCAATTGCGTGTAGATGCTCCTCTAGCTCGTATCACAGCTTTTATTCATCTGGGCATACTATTGATCAAGTTTTGAATGGTTTAATAGTAAATAATCTTCCATTTGATAAGAACGACTTGTTCGAGTTCCCTAAGATTCATTGAAGCAAGTATGTGACGTCTAACTAATCATTTTAGTGCATCCCAAAGATGCTTCTAGGAGGCCAGTCCATAGTTGGCATATTCATAAATCGAATGTATGTTTAATTAATTTCTCACTTAACCCGTGGTGAAACATATTTGAATTAATTCAGGATGATTTAATTGAAATTAAAACACTATAAATAAACACTATTATATAAGTGAAACAAACGAAGTGTTTTAATTTCAATTAAATCATCCTGAATTAATCGAAGGTAGTCCAGTACCTCTCTAACAACATGTGGTCGAGAGTTATTTTGCATAAAAATGATATTTTCCATGAAAAATGGAGCATTTCTACGTGGAAATGTGCATTCGTGAATCTCCATACGGAGATATGGGAACAAAATCTGTGCGCCCGTCGAAACAAATTCCTCCCCGGAACATTATCCACGAAAAAATTGGATTCTGAGAACGATATTGACCAGCGATATTGATACCAGACTCGTTGACGTCCATTTGGTGAAATTAGACATACTATTGTTTCATCTGAAAACAAAACTCGCTTCCAGTCTTCAATAGTCCAATTTACGTGTTCCATTGCAAAACGTAGTCTAGTAACTCTATATTCCCTGGTGAACAGTAGTGCTAGAGCTAGTCTTCTACTGTCCAATCATCTTTAATTTAGTCTTCTCCTGACCATTCGTCGAGAAATTGCTACATTTCGAGTTTCTACTAGAGCTCTGCTTAGCTTTAAACTGGTAGAATTCCTATTTCTTAAGGCGACTTGTATAAGATATCGCTCATCTCTTGCTTCTAGACTTCTTACGATCTTGTCCTACGATTCTACAGTATCTTTCAGGTTCATTGAAACGTTTAACTGTTTGACTAATTGTTGATTGGTTAACTCCTAATAAATTAATCAGATACCGCTGGCTATGTCCTTCGTTAACTAAAATTACAACTTGCACTGCTTCATCTTCTCTTAAGTTGAACGAGACGACTGATTACTTGTATTCTAAGTTAACTGGACAAGGTGTTTCATTCAGTTAAACACACAAACTTTACAAAAATTACTCGGAAAACTGAAATTATTACCTTTTATAAATCATTTTAAACAGCATTCAATATCTTATTAAAAAATAATTGCAAATTGTTACTTTGTATCTGTCAAACAATTGAAATTGTTTATGAGTACTGATCCTTTGTCAGTCTTGGGCTACCTGCATAGAATGTTTAATGATTTAAATTAAGAAAAATCGAAAAGTTTCTGCAAACCATTAATTTTGTAAATATACTGTACAAGATGGCCTGAAAAGGAATTTTGTAAAGGAGTGTATTTATGTCGTGCATTGATATAAATATACTGTACAAAGTGGCCTGAAAAGGTGTGATAATCTTCAGGTAGCGCGATTCGTTGATTAATTTTAGATAAGAAATCTAAATAAAAAATATTGTATTCTTCCTCGTAACATCTAACGAGGCCGTTAAAATATTAAATGTCTGTCTGGAAATTGGTATTATTTTCTAAATATTTTTGAAAAAATCAATAGAACTTAAAATCAATTGCATATTTGTTAAATTTTAATGACATAGGTGATAAAAAAATTTTAAACTTTAACAAATTAACAACTTCTTCAAATGAATTTTTTAAATAAAAATAGATCTGAAAACTATGTATTTTCATATATAACCTTATTCAATTTCACTCCACTTTGACATTTACTTATGATATTTGTTTATGTAAGTTCATTATGCTTTTTGAAGATGTATACATTCAACGAGTAGTTTGCAATGGTAATACAACTGGCGACAAAGATGAGTTTCAAAGAAGATATTCAAATTACGGACAACCCTTCGTAAAAACGTGCTGTACATGCAAGATGGTGCACCACCTCACATAGTAAGATAATGGTTGGACGAACATTTTCCAAATTGATGGATTAGGCCGAATGGAACCATACTATGGCCAGCAAGGTCGCCGGATATGAATCCAATTGATTTTTTCGTTTGGTGATTTTTAAAAGAGAGGGTTTATGCAACACATCCAGTGGACAATGTAGACGTCATGAATAGAATACGTGTTACAGTGGAATTCATTTCTGAAGAGATTTTGCTCCGAGTAATTAATTCTATTCAACGACAGCTATAGATGTGCTTAGAAATGGATGGTTATTAATTCTAACATTTACTTTAATCTATCATTTTTGATGTATACTTCAAATATGACATTTTCCAGATTTGTTAAATTTATGATTATTATTAAATTAAACACTTGTTTGATCCACTGTTGCCAAATATACATTTCTTTAAACTGGCTCGTGAGGAGTTATAAGCCACAATACAATATTTTTTTACTTAAATTTTCTGCTTGAAATTAATAAATCAACCACTTTACCTGGAGATTATCACACCTTTTCTGGCCACCTTGTATATATAAATATATGGTTATGACAGTAATAATATTTCACTCATAATTCATATGTACTAATGTACATACATGGATATAGAATAGATTTCGTTCAATGAAATAAAATCCTCACCACATATTTATGGTATAATGCCATATTGACATATATTTTACTACAGCCAACAATTATTTTAGCGTAACCATTTATTATTATTGGAGATGCAACATAAGCGATAAACTATCTGGTGGAAACATTTAATATTCTCTTTAAGACCAAACTTTGCGTTTCCACATAATTTCTCAACTCACGCAAACTCGTGTACAGGATTAGTTAAAATTACCGGAACACCTAAATAATTCTATAAACGTGAGAATTTTCAATAATAATTGCACAAGTATATTTTAAATTATCGGTAACAAGTTTGCATGATTTCGAAAAATACGGGCTCGGACCTGTTGCCTGAATCAATTAGACTGATTGGTTCTAATTCATCAATCGTGCTTCTCTTCGCCGTCTTTGCTGATATATTAAAAAAAGGTTTAAATAAAAGCTTCCTGGACATAAAGAAGCCATCATTTAAATACATTTTTAATTTACTTATATAATTATTAAAACTTCAGTTTTCAAACGTAACACTATATATTTTCACATATTTAAATTCTAATATTAATTCTTAGAACTTTTTTTAGGAATTTTTTTCTATAAAAAGCATTGTTTTTAAGTGATAAGCAATTTGTAAATACACAATATATTTTTTATCATATTTACTCGAATTCTGTTTAACTATTTTGTAATTTATTTTTGATTGTGTTAATTTTTCATTTTTTTTTATTTTTGGTTAAAATAAATCTGTTTGTATGTAAGTGGGATAATATTCTGAAGTTCAAGAACCTGTATTACTTAAAAATTCAAAAGTATGGTTTCTACAAAAAAATCTAATAAAAGTTCTCACAATTCGAAAATGTGATAATATACAAAATCATTATAATATTAACACGCTGTATATTCAAATTTGAAGTTATCGTTTTCTTTTTCGACAAATAATTTAATATTTTCTCAACAGTTTGTTGCGAAAGTTAGGTTCAATATGTAATTTTAAAAAAGGTATTATATTTGCTTGTTTCAATTTTTAAAATTAAATAAACTTAATATCACACTATTTTAGTCATTTATTCACTTATATATGCGAAACTGTTGCTCATTATCTGCGGATTTTTGGCAGCGTAAGATTGACCTTCATTAATCTAAACAGGGCGCACTATTATCATATAACGGCGCCAATTATTTATTTTATTGTTGTTGTTATTATTGCTTTTTTTTCTACAATCCACTACACATAAATTATATTGTAGATTTGTAAACAGGTAAATCCGTTAAATATGTAAATAAATAAATATTAAGATTATATTGAATTAAATTGTCGACTAGTTTCGGGTTATTACCCTATTTTCAAGAGAAAGCCCAAGATAAAATGGGCTAATAACCAGAAACCAGTCGAGAATTTAAAGTTATTCAATCTAATCTGTGTTCGTTTGTTTTACTCGTTGATTTTTAATAATCTATTCATATTTATTTTATAGAATATAAACTACCAATGATTATATATTAAAACCATTAATTATAAATAAACTTAAATTTGAAAATAATTATTTTATGTGTGACTTTAGCATTAGGTTCTAATTTGTTTAGGGTTAAGTTTTATTTTATTTATTCTAGGATTAGGTTTTATTCTATTTATATTTAGGTTAGGTTAGGCTGTGATATTAGTTTTAAGTTAATTTGGACAATGCCTGACAGCGTAATAACCATTTAAAAAGTCAGTGCATTGATTCAAACCCGACCGGTTAATGACCATAGAAGTCGAAGCCGGTAAAGTGGGAGGGGTTTTTAGTCGGTAGTTTCCCGGACAAAATCTGGGAAGAGTCCGACACAGCGTCCGTAAATGGATTTTCCCCTTCCACGGCACAAAAAAAAATATTTTATAACAATTAATAATAAATTATTTTTGCATAGATATAACCAATTGAAACATGCAAACATTGAATTACACAATAGTTATTTGCTATTGTATAATGTATAATGCAACATTTTTTTATTCAGGAATATTCAATACAAAGAACAAAATAAGTTACGTTTCTTCTTTGCATTGAATATTGTCGAATCAAAAATTGTAATTTTATTATTTTCAATGTTTTATTTATTTTGATTCACTTCATTACTTAAGAATTTATTATGAAATAGATGTACAATTTAATACGTTAATCATAATTAGTTAAAACATTACTCGATTTTTACTTTTTCTACTGCGTGTTTGAGTATGAGTGATATATTCCATTAGCGAAGCCATTTCATCCCTAAAATCGACATATGACATACCGCACACGATGATAAACTGGCCTTTGTTACGCTGCAGATCCAAATCTATCGGAAAAACACACATAGCAACATTGTGAACACCTGAGGCACTTAATTACCAGAACGCTTTACATCATGATAAATATTTAATACTTAAATGAGTGCCTTTGTTATCTGATAATAATGAAATATATGGTTCGTTTATGTAGATTCAATTGAGATTTATCTTAATAATTTCAGCGAGTCGAAAATTATTATTTTTTTAATTAATAAAATAAATTTGTTGGATAATGTTAAATAAATACATCGAAATTACAAAGAATATATTCAAGGAATAAATAAGATATTTATCGTTGGTATAGCACGTAAATACAGTAAGGATTTTGTTCATCATTTATTTTAATTCAATTATTGTTTCCAAGTACGTCTACCTCGTATAATTGACGGTTCTAGTCATAGATTTAGAATTACTAGAGGAAGCATACACACCGTTTGTTGACATCCAACATACAGGGGAAAGACGTAAGGGGAATACACAATTTGTAAATACAACGTAACTTCACAGCTGTTTTTGACGCCTAACCCAATACACTAACTCGTTAGTGCTTTATTGAATTACTAGCTCGTATTGGTGATTTTGACTAGATTTTGATTGTTTGTGTTTTATTTGCTCATTTCTGCTTGTGTTTATTGTCTGATTCGTGATTATTGTTATATTGTCATTGTTTATTTCATTAATTCTTCGAACTCATTATTGAAGTCATTGGAAACAATTCATTTACGATTTTCTTTGTGTCTTACGGTTATTATTGTGATGTAAAAATATAAAATTATATTTATTTACAATTTCGAATTACCATCGGGGCTGTTTATGTAATAATAACATAACAAGTAATAATAAGTCTGCATATTTTTTGGTTAATTAAGATATTAATACCGTGAAATGACAGATATTTCATGATTCGACGATGCTAAACAATTCCGACCATCATAAACAATGATAAATAATTGTTTGGCATTTTCCTAGATTTGAATTTAAGCGGAAAATCAAACAGCTGTGAGGTTCCACTTTTCGTTTTTTTTTATATACACAAAATCAAATAAAACAAACATTTTCACTCACAATTCAGCGACGGCTATATTAGGACAGATTGATCTAAAATATTCCTCTCACTTTAATCTTCTTTTGCACTCTCTTCCATTTTATCACTTTCTTCACTGGTTGAAGTGATTTTTCTTTGGGTTTATCGGTTTGTCGCAGTACGGGAATCTCCAAATCCCCAACAGAAACAGATTTTACTGGAGCGACATCAATTTTCTTCTTTTCTTTTCTTTTGTAGCTGTAGCAAATTCATTAATTGTGAATAGTTGATTACTACATTGCTGAATGACTATAAGAGTTATCTTATTGCAGATTTGAAAGTACTCGACGTCGTGTTTTAAAACATTATTAGCTTATATTATAAGTAATAAAAGCTGATTATTAAATATAGTTATTGTCATAAACAATAAATTATGCAATTTAATTAAAATTACTTGACTAAATGCTTGAAATGCAATAACCTAATGATACGTTTAAGAAAACTCATGTTTTATAAAAACTTATCATAAGGCTATTTTAACTTAATCAAAATCCTCTGTGTACAAACTTATGTTTTCTAAAACTTATCATAAGGCTAGTTTCAATTAATAAAAACCCTCTGTGAATAGTTTATAAAAAAAACTAAATTTTCTTAGTTCCTTTTTTTTTCAATAAATTTAAAAACTTAACTTTTGAAGAATTTAGTGTCTAAATTAATTAATGCTCAGAATTATGATCAATGGCCAATCTTGTTATTAGCTGGGTGTAGACGAAGACATAGCCGCCAGTTAAACCGTAACATGTATAACGATCAATTACCAAATGCTTCAATCATAGATTATAAATTTTGTCACGTTGACACACTATTTAGTTCTGCTAGGTGATCGCCAGCAGACTTTCTCAATAAAGATGGCGTGGATCGTATCAGTTTCATTTAATATGTTTTATGTGTAGACTGTCGGAGTTCTGTGACCACTTCTGTGATCCACCAGCATCCCTGTCTCCCGAACTTTCTTCACCAATTTGCGTATAGCACCTTCGGTGGGCGCTATATTAAGGCCCATTTTTCTTTTCAAAATTCGCACTGTTTGGGCCGTACAACACTCACTTTGGAAATATGTTTTTAATATTTTAAAACGCTCCTCGAGCGAAAACATGTTTGTTTCATAAATGAGGGACTATTAGATTGAACTCTCAAAATTTGAGGTCTGTAGCTCGCTTAGTATTACCATACGACGAAATTAAAAAAACGTACCAATAGATGGCCCACCCAGTACACAGTATTTTTTTTTATTATAGTTGTTTAGGTTAATAAGGGATCCAAGAATTAGTGAGTTCCAGAACTCATTTACTAGGTGTTTTCCCCGGTTTATTGCCTTATTGATTTCCAGGCCTTCCCTTAAATTCCAAGCTTGCCCTTTATTATCCCAATTCTTCCGGATTGAAAATATGGTTGGATTCGACACAATGAATCGCAAATCCCCGTTTTTTATTATCGATTATAAATTTTCTATGTTCTTTAATCCGTTTCTCAAAACGTTGACCGGTTTGTCTTATGCATCAGAATTCCCACATTTTATCTTATAAACACCACGAATCAAGTGTATTTTCAACCTATTAGTATTGTGATTATGTTTAAAGTAATTAATGAGAACCAAATAAGATGTTAATTAAACATTATCTAATAAGTTACTTGGCATAATTAATCTCATTATATTAAATTATTTTATTTATATCAACGTTTCAATGTATTTTTCATATATATATATATATATCTTTTTTTTGTATTGTGATCTTAATTCTGGAAACATAAATATCTGCCTAATCTGGAATTCGTTTATCCCACCCTATTCAAATTCAAATTCTTTGTTTATGCGTCCCGGTTGTATATCGGCCGTGATTTATCAAAATCCAGCCGGAATATTTATTACATTTATTTGGACAGTGAATCGAAACGATCGCTTTCCTAAATTAAACGGAATGATGTACGAGTATCCTTATTCAATAGGTAGATGTATTTTTTTTTTCTTATTTATTGGACATGACAAACTTCGAAAATTGAATCAATTTGATATAGTTGAAAGGTTGTTAGAGCAAAACAGTTCCGCCCTGATAATCTTATGGTAAATTGGCTATTTGTTTCAGTAGGTGGATGTTATAGAAGGGTGATATTCATCATCATAGTTTTTGATTATTTTATATATAGAAACAAATTTAGAATTGAAAATTACTTTTTGTTTGGTGTCTGATTATTTCGTTTGATACAAATTAGATTTTTTTAATATATATGAATATAAAAAATCTTTATTGCTGAGAGTTTAATTAAATTAAATCACAATAATTACATCATGATTGTTCTTTTAGAAAGTGTTAAGCTACAGAAATCAATTTATAATAAGGCTATTTTAATGAAAATTCTTTGTGTATATAATAACAGACATCTTTCTGCCTTATAATAATATATTTATTCTATTTTGCCATATGAATACACGTTTGTTATTTAAACGTAAACACAATTCAAAATTTGTACATTGAATAATTAGATATTTGTTGGTGAGTACGTGAAGTTTATTTTTATTTTTATCACTATATGTACATTTCAAGCACAACGTGACAAATAAATAATAATGTTTATTTATTTATTTGTCGATTTTACATAAAAGCTATTGATAAATAGCTTGAAAAGTACATATAGTGATAAAAATAAAAAAAAAGTGAAGAAAGGAATACAATATTAATACATTATATTGAATAATTGATTATTAAAACAATATTCAGATATTATAGGAACATACGCGACTATAAAATAATAAATAACTAAAGATCGGATTTCTATGCGCTAAAAATGCATCATAACTTGCTTTATTAAAAGATCCTAAATATTAGATACCAATCGGGGCTAATTTGATTTGATATGATTTGATGTGATTTAATTCTATAAAGGTTTGTCACGGACTCCTCTAATTTGATTTGATATTAAAAGAACACTGTCAATATATTCGACAAATGGATACAAATATGAATTTTATATGCTGTTAAATTAAAACAAATGCGAGTAACAACAGATGATAATTTATTTAAATAAAAATTCTTGTCCTTTCTCCTACTTAAAATAAGTAAGAGAAAGGACAAGTATATTTTTTTAAATAATTAAAGTCTCCACAACCAACAACCAACATAAAGAAGATTAGATGATAATTTATTTATTATAATTACAAATATTAAAATGTTCAATTGTAAAGTTTTATCGTTTGCATGTAAGAATATCTTTATACATCGAAAAGAGCGCTCGACATTGCATGATGTAATGGGGGGCGTACTTCGTAGCGGCTATGTCCATGGGGCTCATGTTGAAATCTATTATGTTCTTCTGAGTCTCCCCTTTTAAAATTCCACAAAGTGTTTTTTTGTATCCCGGATTTCGATGTAATACGGGGTCAAATTTTCTTTAAAGTTGCTCCCCTGTATCACTGGGAACTAATTTTAAATTTTCATTAACTTTTTCAATTATTTTAAAAGCCTCAATTAAGGGCATTTGAGCTGTTTCTAAGTTTTTAATTGCAATTATTAAGTTGCAAAAATGAGCTTTAATAAAAGCTAATTGTTGCAGAATATTTCTATTTGAAATACAATCTTATCATTTTTAAATGCTGTCGATTCTTCGTCATTAAAATTAAAATAAAATGATTTTCAAAATTATTAGCGTAACATAAAACAGTTTCCAGCCATGTACGTAATGACAGGTTCGGGTGGTATTGGCAAATCATAAGCTATATTTCTATAGTGTTTCATTCTCAACGTAGCTTTTAAAAAATCCCTTCTTACAGTTGTTGCTTATTTTATTTACTGAAGGATATTTTATACGTTCTAATTCAACCAACCTGTTTAAAGCATGAGCCATACAGTTAAAATGTATTACACATTAAATGTGAATTTCGTTTTCCTTGTTTGCTTAAACAGGACAAGTTCGCCTTCCTTTAGTGGACGAAACAATGATTCTCGGTCGTCTACCTTGTAGACCCAAATCGTTGACGATGCCGCTTGAAATTAGGCAAAAGGTGGCGCTTGCGTCGTCTTTAATTTATTATGAATAAAATGTATTAATTTTGGATAAAATACCTGTAAGGCCTGCCCTGCTTTAATCATAAAGTATCCAACATCGAATAGCATTAACTTTATGATTACCCATTGGACGGAATTTGGAGAATATGGAAGTGTCAAACTATCATTAATAAAACGAGCAACTGTCGCTTTGGTTTGTTTTCAAAGCTACGATATTTATTAAATATAATACTTGAGGAATCATCTCGTATAATTTTCCCACTAATATGTTTGCAACAAAACAGCCACGTGCATCAGTCGTTTCGTCAACAATCAAATAAATATTTTTTATTGAAAAGTTTATATTTAATAATAATTAAACGTTGGTGGTAGCATTTATTAAAATAATTGTACTTCACATTATTATCAGTGATTAAAATAGCATGTTTTCACAATTCTTATTATGTAAAAAGAACAGTGATTTATTTTTATATTATTTATGTTATTTATTATATAACAGTCACTTATGTTTTCATTATATCTCTATTGGCGTTTTATAGGCTTCTGTAAATAAATCATTGATACATGTTTTATAAGCCCATTTATCAATTGACAAAAGGAAAGAGGGTATGAGAATAATTTATTTATATTCCGCCTACATTATTCTCCCAATGACGTTTAACGTTGTAATTTTATTTGAATTGGGGGAATATATACGTTTTTATTTCTGAAGGGGCTCGCGGAAAACGTTTCCTCTTTCACTTTCCCCTCAGCGAAAGTGTTTTGATCGTACAAATGTTGAAATTGAAATTTTTATGTGCATGTCAAAGGAGGTACAATACACAATGATTTTTTTTTCAATTTGTACTTCTGCACGGTGACAGCAGGTTTTCTGTAAGTTCTCCAGAGGTAATTTGGCAAATACAAAAATATGTGGCGATTTTAAATAATAATAAATAATAATATAATAATTTACAATAACATGCAAAAGGCAATCATTCTGAAACCCTGCAGTATTACGCGAAAATTCTTGCGATCTTGCTGAATAATCGCGGAGATAACAATTGATTCTCTCTTTCTTAATCTTATCCTCTTTTACCCGTATTGGGTGTCGAGGATAATTGATAATAATAGTAATAATAATAAGTAATAACGTCAAAAAGTAATAACGTACATCGTTGGACATAAGAGAATAATATAATAAAAATTATTACTACTAAGCAATCTTAAGGCGGATATACCCCAATATATTCTACCATCCAAACCTTAAGATTTACAATATGAAAATAAATAAAACATATGTGATTTCTATATCAAATTTTGTGAAAGAAAATTTAATAAAAATGTATTTATAAAACTTTTATACTTAAGAGAAGAGTAACAAATATAAAAAAGAAAAATACTATCATTGAATATATTATTATAATAATTGTTTTTTAACTACAACTTTAAACTTATTTAAGCTACACATTTTTAATTTAGGTTGTATCGAATTGTACATTTTGTAAATCTGAAATGAGAAGTGCGATGTTTCGTAGGAGATTAACGTCCTTTAATGTTCAGGTTATGCACGTCTCCCAGAAATGTAATTTCAATATCTTTTTTCCACTTTATACCACTTATTATTATATTATAGTTTACATTATATTTAATAATTGTATATTGATTTTTAATTTTGCGTTGTACACACATGTTATCTGCTTTGTATAAAGGAGTTTTCCGTAAATAAATAAATAAATTATACAGGTTGGGTGATGATTCTCCTAGTAAATATGTTAAGCCGGATACGGGCCAATTTATGAGATATTCCGTGAAATTTTCGAAAAAAATATGTGTCTAGGAAAAAATGTAGGGATGAAATGTCCTAATTTGTTCTATAGATGAAAAATCGTAATAATTGTTGGATAATTTAGTGTTTTTTTTTTGTACTGTAATAGATTATAGCACGAATATATGTTTTTTTTTATTTTGTTGATAAATTTTTTTACATATTTCTGGATATTCTTTATGGGAAATGTTACGTTTATCGTGTACGTTATTAATTAAATTCACATTATATGAATACATATCTATTACATTGCACAATAGACTCTTTGAATACGATTTGACGTAACTTTGTCAATTGCTACATTATATAATGATGCACTGTAAGTAAAATACATTACACACAGCAATCTTGATATTCTCAGTTTATAGTCATAATAAACTGATGAGGATACATTTTTTTCAAGTTAATAAAAGCAGCACGAATGTTTATATGTAATTTATATCGGAATGAATTATCGATAGTTACGCCTAAGATTTTTGTAATTTTCACATACTGTATCACTGTTCCAATTAATGAAAGCCTCAGTTTATTTGAAAGTTGCTTACATAATTGACTTTTTCAAAAAAAAGGAGATAAGATGATTTGACTAGGTTTAGAGTTAAATATAGCATTCTTGGATATTCATAAATCCGTTTTAAATCAGAGTCATTATTTATTTTTGTCTCACGTTACCATTCTGGATGAAAAGAATAGTAGAGTTGACTATCATCTGCACACATGTGCTTGCAACAAAACTGCAATTGCGAAAGAATGTTTGACATAGAGGGGTGTTCATTGCTCGTGTCTACGGTTTTACAATAAATTACTATTGTCTGTGAAAACTGAATTAAATCTGGTGAGACATAAAAAATATGTTATCGGTATACTGCGGTGAATTGAACTGTATATTTTAAAGGAATTTTTCTATTACTAAATTAATATCAGCCATTTTTGACGACATTACAATAATAATAATAATAATTTTTATTAACAGATATATACATAAAGTATACAAAATAAGTAATAAACATTAACAAACTCAAATGTATAATTTATCTGTTAATTGGCTATCGACCAGTGGTCTTTCAGCCGCCATTACAATATAAAATGGTAAAATGCATTATGCGGTAATATTTTTGTTAATATGATCGTGTATTGTTGCTCTACTATTTATTGCATTAAAGATTATTATTAAAGTAGTGTAGATAGAAAACAATAGAAGGCCCAACACAGAACCCTGCGGTACACCTTATCTTATATCAATAAAGTTTGATTTAGAATTATCGAGTTGTACACATTGTTTTCAGCCGCTAACATAATTTCACAATAATACAGCAGATTACTCAAGGCCTATAAAGCGCAAAATCAATTTAAGTGTCATACCTAAATTATATCGAAGGCCATGCTAAAATCTAACAGCACTGATACTTTCATTATTCCTTTATCTGTAGATAACAAAATATGATCGATAATTTTTTACGGTGTAGTTTCACAACTGTATCCAGGTCTAAATCCAGGTAAAAATTTCGTTTTTATTAAGATAATCATATAATTACTTAATATTTTTTTAAATAGTTTGAATAGTGTAGGCAGTATGCTTATCGGTCGTAAATCTTTAAGATCACATGAATTATTTGTTTTAGAGACAAGTTTAATGATTTCATATTTCGAACAATTACGGAATACACTATCTAATATAGACGAATTTACAATATGGGTCAGATAAAGCACAATATATGGACAACATGGAAGTAATATGACACTATTAATATTATCAAATCCAGTGGCCGAAGGTTTTATTCGAAATAAAAATTACACTTTTCATCAACTAATTTGAAAATAAATGAAATGCCAGAACGGTGATACCTATTTTCTAAATGCCTATTAACGTTTGCAGAATTATTATTGCTGGGGAAACTATTACAAAAATAAATATTAATTGCAACAGTGTTAGATAAGGAAATGGGAATCCTAATCTGTTTTTTTAAAGGCCCTAATAATCGATGGTTTCAACTTAAAATGTGTAACATGATTATTTCAAACGTAAAGTATGCTTTCTTTTAATTTTTTATAGCAAGATTAGTGAAGTTTCTCAAGCTTTTATGGTAGTTCCAACGTGACGGCTTACCAGATTTCCTGTAACGCGATTTTATCTTATCCATGGACTAGATATTTTGGATTTCTTACGTGAGATTAGATTAGCGAGACAATTAAATAAATCTATTACATATATATTAATTAAACAAAAATAGTTTATCATTCACGTCTTCCGTTCTAAAGATATGATACATATGTAAATTGAGAAATCATTTTTTACTGTTTTTATCACTAGTTGTGAGATTATTGTTAGTTTGCATTGATAAACTAGTTTATTGATACTTATCTGTTTGAATGAAAGTTTAGAATAAATTGAATTAAATTAAATATAATTCAATATCACATGAGTTATTTTACCAGGAAGTAGTGGTAATAATGTATTTTTATAGTACTACTTATATGTCATGGATTATTAATTACTTTCAAAAATGCTTTCCTAATAATAATATTATTGTGGAGACTTTAATTATTTAAATAAAAATACGTGTCCTTTCTCCTACTTATTTTTATTTCACTAGACATATTTCGGAAACTATGTTTCCATCTTCAGTAGTTGAAGTTTTTATATTATATATGTTTTAATATTAATTGTCTATCAATAAATTAAAACAAACATAACTCTAGTATAAATTATGTTTTTTGAGTGTTTTTCTTTTTCCATATATATATATATACAACTTTATTTAGACAATAACTTTATATAATATACAATTATATAATAAAATTATAAGTTTGTATGAAGGTGTTAGTCTGTCCTGGGCTATCCACCTGAGGTCTTTCTGCCCTGTCATGAATTTAAGTGTGAGCTAGCTGAACCGTCTTGTTTCGTACTGATGAATTGATGAATGGTGAGAGTATTTCATTTTTTTTTTTCTTCCCTCGCTACCCAAGGACCAGAAATAAATTTGGAGCACAGTGTGGCGTTTACTTTATGATACATTTTTTATTTAATATATATATATATATATATATATATATATATATATATACAGGGTGTCTCAGCGTGCGCGCCGAGTAGCTTTACGGCTAAATGGTATATTTTTTTCAAAATCGGCTTTCACAGGCGTATGTAGGTCTATTAGGACCACATTTTAAAATTAGTTTCAAATATACAGGGTGTCCCATAAAAGCATGGCGTATCATAGTTATATTTTTTCTAATGGAATCACCTATATTTTATATTTTTTTCAGATTCTACATCAAAAATAAAGTTAACTTTTATAATATATTCATATGCCTAAACCTAACAATTTTTGAAATATTTAAATATTTTTGAAAAAATTGACGTTTCGAAAAAAAATCATAACTCTCAAATGGATGAATGAAAACAGATGAAATTTTGTACCAGTATATTAGACTAATGGGTAAATATTTTAGGCTATTTACAGGAATTTAAAATCTTAAGATGTTTTGATAATCTAACCTAACTCCAGAAACACATTCAAGGTAAAATTTCATGCTTATTTTAAATGGCACACCCTATATCTAATAGCTCTATCTTGTAGGAAATTATATTGTCTTTCAAAAAGTATAAAGATATTTTTACCTAAACCTAATAGTTTTCAAGATATATGCATTTTCTTTAACTTTTGACATAATATTTATTATTCATAACATGGAAAGTCGATACAAAGCGCCATCTATTGTTCAATATAATATTTATTATTATTATTCCATAAAGGCAAGAGTTTAGTTATTGTTTATAAATAAAGTCAGTTGACCCAACAAATGATTTTCGAGATATTTCCTAAATTAATACACTAGTTTTATTAATTGTGAATATACTAATTGCATTATTTATTTACACATGTGTAAATTATTTGATAAAAACTTGTTAGAATTGTAAAACAAATATAACGAAATACATCAAATAAATTGACAAAATAGTATTAAAAGTAATTTATAATAAATTTTTAAAAATACTACCATCGAATACATAATTAAATTTTATTTTAAATGATATTTTGACATTTCTCAGCATATTAGGTATAATTGATCTAAATGTATTATTAATTTATTAATTCTGCTTTCCATGCATTCTTCCAATTCATTGCTTATTAAACCACCATTTTTGACGAATATTCAATGGAATTAAACTTGTAATTGTGTCTCCTCATTATTCAAGGTAGTTTTTTTTCAAATACTTCATACTGCCTACAGTTTTGAATGTATTTAAAACTTCCTCTACAGTCTTCTTATTAGGATGTCTTCCATTAGAGAACATTTTGTACACTAAGAGACAATCTTAATAACATTACATTATTATTAGAATCATGTTAATTCTTTCATTTAAAGGAACATTATTTTTTCAATTGTTAATAATAATACGAATGTGTCAATTAAATTTGCTTATAAACAAAAGCCTATTAGAATAACTGGCAATAATAATTATTAAATTAAGCAATAGATGGCGCTTTATGTTACACTGTCGTATTAAAATAATAATGATAATGACGAAAATTAACAAAAATGGATATATCTTGAAAACTATTAGGTTTAGGTGTAGAAGACCTTTATACTTTCTGAAAGACAATACAATTTCCTACAAGATAGGCCTATTAGATATAGGGTGTGCCATTTAAAATAAGCACGAAATTTAACCTTGAATGTGTTTCTGGAGATATGTTGAATTATCAAAACATCTTAAGATTTTAAATTCATCTTAATAGTCTGAAATATTTACCCATTAGTCAGATATACCGACACAAAATTTCATTTTTTTTCATTCATCCATTTCAAAGTTATGATTTTTTTTCGAAACGTCAATTTTTCCAAAAATATTTAAATATTTCAAAAGTTATTAGGTTTAGGCATATGAACATATTATGAAAGTAAACTTTATTTTTGATGTAGAATCTGAAAAAAATATAAAATATGGGTCATTCCATTAGAAAAAATATAACTATGATACGCCATGCTTTTATGGGTCACCCTGTATATTTGATACTAATTTTAAAATGTGGTCCTAATAGACCTACATACGCCTGCGAAAGCCGATTTTGAAAAAAATAAACCATTTAGCCGTAAAGCTACTCGGCGCGCACGCTGAGACACCCTGTATATATACTACTGCAATAACTTTATTCAAAGTTATTTGTTTTACATATATTTACAATATATTATAGTATATTTGTTTCTTTCTTGCTTGCTTGAACAGGCTATCGACCTATGGTCTTTCCGCCAGATATATATATATATATATATATATTATAAAAAAAAACCTTTATACCGATAAGAGTGTAGGGTATTTTTATTTAATGCTAATATAAAATGTAAGTATTGCAGTTAATTTATTTATTTACTTATAAAGTTAAGCATTGGTTATTTACTTAAAAACAATCGTTATTATCTGTATGTGTTTATTGTATCGCTTCGGAGCAAATTAGAAAAATCCGATTACCTGAACTTCTGCCGAACTCCCGGCGAAGAAGAGGGATGAAATACAATTGAAACTCGGAGTCGTGCTTCCGCATAATGCCCCATTGTCGTGATTTAATTACCTGTTTATTTAAAGTTTTATTATGTAAAAAGTACATAAAACTTTACAAATTGGTAATTAATTCCTCTCCCTTCACTCCCTTACACGAAAAAAGCATGTATTCAAAACTAAAGACTCGGTCGACGTAAAAACAGGGGAAACTTTTCCGTCCTATTTACGGATGTATTATTTGGGATTTATGGAACGTATTCGGGTTCGTTTTTGCATTTTTGCCTGTAGGCCCGTGAGCCTGTGGGTAATGATTTAAATTGTTTTAAAAAGTTTTACATATGGGGATTATTTTTTGCGATAAAATGTGTAAATTGTTTGAATAAAATCTCTTTGTGGTTTCATTTACACGAAACTCAATGTATTTTATTCAAATTTTGGATTTTATGATTAAATTAATAGCATCTTTTAATAGGATTATATATTGACAGACATACCAAATATTAATAATATACAAATTATCACACAACCTTGCCAAGAAATGTTCCCTTAATTAATCTAATTATGAAATGCTATCAGAACTTTGCATTTCTAGAAATCTTAACATCAATCCAACATTTTGAAATCCCTGGTGAATTTCAATTCATAGAAAAGTTATCACCATGCATAAATCACAAATTAACATCGCACAATTCATCACATAATTCACCTCCCATTAAACCATTATATAATTTAATAAACCCTGACAGAAAGGCTTCTGGGCGTTGGCCGATTACTACATTGTTAATGCCTTGGACCAGAGTGGATAAATAGATTCAATCTATACGGACTTCTCTGAGACGTTCGTCAGTGTAAATCATAGAATATTAGCAAACAAGTTGGTAACTGTTGGTATTTCTGACCTAACTTGTCGTCTACAATATGTTAAAATTGGTCATTTATCGTCCCGCCTGTGTTATTTGACCAGGAAGTAGTGGTTATAATGTATTTTTTATAGTACTACTTATATGTTATAGATTATTAATTACTTTCAAAAATGCTTTGCTAATGCTTATTTATTTATTTACTTATAAAGTTAAGCATTGGTTATTTACTTAAAACCAATCGTTATTATCTGTATGTGTTTATTGTATCGCTTCGGAGCAAATTAGAAAAATCCGATTACCTGAACTTCTGCCGAACTCCCGGCGAAGAAGAGGGCATTTCTGACCTAACTTGTCGTCTACAATATGTTAAAATTGGTCATTTATTGTCCCGCCTGATACTTGTTGCTTCTTATCCAGGATCACTGTTATTCAATATATTCATTATAGATATTATCCATTGCTTTTCATACGGCGAATGTTTGCTGTTTGCATCCCGCCCGAAACGTGTTACTTCAGTTGTAACTCAGGGCTGTCATCCAGGACCACTGTTATTCAATATATTCATTAATGATGTTGTCCATAGTTTTTCATACGCCGAATGTTTGTTGTTTGAAACCCGCCCGATACGTGCTACCTCGGATGTACCTCAGGGCTCTCATCTAGGACCACTGTTTTCAATATATTCATTAATGATATTGTTCATAGCTTCTCATACGCAAAATGTTTTCTGTTTGCATCCCACCCGATACGTGTTACTACGGGTATACCGCAGGGCTCAGTTTAGGATCACTGTTATTGAACATAATCAAGAATGATGTTGTCCATTGCTTTTCATACGCCGAATATTTGCTGTTTGCATTCCGCCCGACACTTATTACTTCGAATGTACCTCAGGGCTCTCATCTAGCACCACTGTTAGTCAACATATTCATTAATGATTTTGTTCATTGCTTTTCATACGCCGAATGTTAGCTATTTGCAGATGATATGAAAATATTTTTGCAAATTAATTTTTTATCTGATATAATAAATCTGAAATCTGATCTAAGTAAATTCTGCGAATGGTGTGTGATTAATTAACTGCGCATGAATGTGAATAAATGTAAAGTTGTTATATGTAGCAGATTCTTCTATAATTGTTAATGATAATAAATTAAGTGAACGAATGGATTCTATAATGGATTCAATCTTCACGTTAACAAAGTTGGATCTTTACTAAACTCATCTCAAATATTGTCTATAAGACTTATCAATTGTTAGGTTTTGTAAAACGAAATAGCAAGTTCACTGATCTTAAAACCATATTATTTTTATATATTTCATTAATAATAGAGATGGGCAAAGTCGATATTTTCGATCTATTTTATCACTGCAAAATGAAGTTTATGACAATTTTCTTAATGTTATTTATAATATTAATATTGGAAAGTTTTGCCTATTGATTAATAAACTCAAATTTATTGTTATTTGTTAACTTTAGCTACTTAAAATTGGTTATTCAGAAATATTCGATTACTAAATTCACTCGATTTTGCCCAACACTAATTAATACGTCTATATTTAGAGTACTACTCACACCTATGATCGCCATACAGTACGACATCGTGATCTGAATATCCGCGTTAATAATAGTTGATTTAGAAAAATCTCAGATATTGTTTAGAAGATTTATTACTTTCTAGTTTTTGCAAAACAAAATAGAAAAGATTTCACTTACTCTAAAAACAAATTATTGTAATTATTGTTATAAAAATAATTAATACGTCCACATTTGGAGTACTGCTCACACCTGTGGTCGCCATACATACAGTAAAATATCATTAAAATTGAGATGGTTTAAAATAAATTACTTAAGTATCTTGGATTTAAGCTTAATATGTGGGAATCATACAAGGCTTCATTGCAGAGATAAAAAAAACTCTCAAACAAAGACCCATCGATGCCGATATCCTATCCTCCTACTTTTTTTTAATTCCCCAGGGTATAATTGATAACCCTGATCTATTATCTCAAATTAGTATACGTGTTAATTATAAAATACACCTAATACTATTAAAGTAATTTTAATAATAATAAAATATTATAATCGTCTTTTTTGAGTTATATGAAGATGCAAGCAAATAAAAGTTAGTTAAATTCATTTCTTCACTGTTTTTATTTAAGCACTAAATTGTTGTACAAAGGTGACAGTGTATTTATACAGTATAAGATTAGTGGTAAACACTACAAGTAATTACATTATTGCCTCGTAATCCAAATTAAAAAAAATGAGTTTTGAATTCACGTGAAGTGTTAATATAAATAAAAACACAAGATAATGACCACGATGTGTGTTAAATTTTACATCTAACGTGCTAATTAAAAAAGTGAATTAAGGAAAAAACTGTTAAATTATTATTAATTTCTTAAGACTAGCCGCTTTCGGGAATACCACAGTCTCATTAGCGTTATGTTTGTATGGGATTATATCTAGTAGAGGGTTGTTAGGGTCAAAATTTAATAAATTTTATAAGTTTTTTTTTTTTCATTTCGATAGATTCTGCTATATTGAAATTATACGAAGATAACTATTTTAGTATAAACTATTTTAATATAATTAATGGTTTTAATATTTAGACATTGGTAGTTCATATTGTATGAAATAAATATGAATAAATTATTAAAAATCAACCAATAAAACACAGATTAGAGTGAATAATATTAAATTCTCGACTAGTTTCGGGTTATTAGCCCATTTTCATGAGAATTTAAAATTTGTTTTATTAAAATTTCTATAGATATTTACATTATTACATCATTAAAATTTCTATGGATATTTACATTATTACATAATTAATGTAAATATCCATAGAAATTTTAATAAAACAATTTTTAAATTCTCTTGAAAATGGGCTAATAACCCGAAACTAGTCGAGAATTTAAAGTTATTCAATCTAATCTGTGTTTTATTGGTTGATTTTTAATAATTTATTCATATTTATTTCATATATTTTAATATAAATAAAATATAGTGGATAACCACAAATTATCATATTATTGATTTACAACAATATAACTTTCTATACACATTAACTTTACTACATGGAAAATATAAACCTATTCAAACATTGAATACAGTTACTTGATACCTACTATTCTACCCAATTAATAGTAATTAATAAATGTTGAGGCTCTGATAAGGGTTGGTACTAGATAATATCTTGTTGCCCTCCACGAACTTGCGTGATGAATATCGACGGGATTGTGCTCATTAAACCACCTCGGTTTGTGCTAATAAATGTTAAATATTGATGTAATCTTACTATACCCATTAATTTCGGCCATTATCTTAAAACTAATTGTTATGTACAGTGAAAATTACTTTAAGCACAAGTTAAATACTTGGAGTAAATTTAGATGGACTTAATAAAATGGAATGAGAGAAGAATTACATATTAATTTATTAAATGATAATAATATATATATATATATATAACAATCTTTATCTCCTTACATCTTATGGTAGAAAGGAAAAAAGATTAAAAAAAAAACAATCTTTATTAACAATTAAGTTTACAATAACGTAACAAATATTGATTATGTATATCCCACAAAAAATTATTAATTGTTAAATGGCTATCGACCAAAGGTCTTCCTGCCTGATAGTAATATTTTATTTTTATGGCAAATTTATTTTTACAAACGTGTTATATATGAAATATATAATTAAATTATCAAAATATTCATACAGATATATGGCATTATCATATAGTAATAGACATATTTTAAATGTTTGTATAATTTAAAGAAGAATGCTAATACGTTAGTCTTAATGTACGGTTTGGATTTATTTATATTTTCGCATCAATATTTTAAAGGTTTTTTTTTAAACGTGTTAGCTTATTTTTATTTTTTGTATATTTATTGTAATGGCATATAAATTAAGTGATTTGTAATAATGATTTATGATATTTTGTTAATATTGTTAGAGGTTATATTTAAATGTTTCTGTGTGCTCGCTTATGCGAATGTATATGTATATGTTTTTATTTATATTGTTGTTTATTTTTTGTTTGTATATAAAAAAGACATTTATTAATAATACATTTATTTATGGAATCACCTTTTTATAAAACAAATGCTACGAAAAATATATAATAATAAATATATAATATAAATATATTAGGAATATATATATATATAGATATGCATATATACATTTATTTTTCGTTAATAAATAAATAAATATTAATTATATTGAATTAAGTTGCTTCAATTATGGGATTTCATTGTACTTGAGGAAAACGAAAGAGTTGTTATAACTATTAATACTAATGTCAAACAAAATCAACTCAATTTAGAGCACAATTATAGAAGAAGGGATTTATTAACGTTGTATCAGTTATTTAAATAAATTAAATAAAAATAATTTGAAAATAATTAATAGATTAATCCCTATTTAGAATCGAAAATATTTTTTGCTAAAGACAATTAATTGAGACTGCGCGTGGCTATTGCGTCCGTCTTCTCGATCAGACGGAGATCGCAGCGTGGGCGGTACGTTTGATTAACTTAATAACTTTGTAATTATTATATAATTACAGCCTTATAGGCAGAGCTGTAGCGATGAGCGATGAAATCCCGAAACACGTATCTGCGGATGACCTTTTATTAGGGTTTTTTTTTTTTCGTTTTTTTGCATTAAATATTTTTGAATGAACAATTGTTGCATCATACAATATGTTATTGAACACTTACTGGTTAGTTATTGAACATTTGTTTAAAGTACTTATGTAACATAAGTTAAAATGTCACAGTAGCTAAAGAGGTAATCATTTTTTTATCTCAAATTCTTTTTATTTAATTTAGAGCGGTATTGTTAAATATTTTTTTAGAATTAAAAAAAGCAATTACTTTATTTAAATTAAAATATATATTTTACATGTATTATACATGTTTTATTTCTTTTTTTAATTAAACAAAGTTCGTTTCACTTTATCAAATCAAAATATCAATTGTATTTCAAAACAATACACACGGCGGCCATTAATCATAAAAATGTGGATGCACAATTTGCCGCGTTGTATCGGCGAGTTTAAAATATTGCGTCCTTCGTATTAACAATCGTAAAATTAATCAAACTTCGGAATCGGTTTATTTTCGGGCGGCGTAAATATTTGAGTGAAAAATACAGCTACACAATTCAACTTTCAAGGAATCCCCAGTTTATGTAAATATGCTTTCCGTTTTTAATAAACGTATTTATTCGGAAGAAAAATGTTCGTAAAAATATTAATTATAAATTGATATTTACACATATTTATCCGGACAACAGATAATACAAAACAATATAACATAATTAATTACAATAAATGAGTCTGCCTGTTTTGTTTCTTTCCATTGAAATATATTGTCCCAATAATACCTTGGAAGTAATTTCGTGAAAAATAATAATTAATTCTTTAATCGTAACTCATCTTCAAAGCTAAACAATGGCAGAAAGACCTCGGGTCGATAGCCTATGAAAGGACAACCTCAAATTTTATACCGTATTATACTATACAATACTGTACTTAATAATAGAATGTAAAAGTCCCTTGAATAAAGATATTTGTATATATAATAATTAATTAATGATAATCTTTTTTAACAGATATATACAGCAAAAAATATACAAAACAAATAATAAAAACTACAAAATCAAATGTATATTTTTTTTCTGTTAATTAACTATCAATCAGTGGTCTTTCCGCTTAAAAACATGATATTATTTTGCAAAGAGTAATTTAAAAGCATTTTCAAAAACTATTTAATTACATATATATTATACCGCAACACTTAAAATTAATTAAGAGTAATGTATTAAATTATGTAGGCTTTCACTAATCATATTATCCGAATAACCCGGAAGCCCATGTGAACAGAAATGTTCCGAAATATGATGAATTAATTTCTCACTTAACCCGTAGTGAAATATATTTAATTAATACACTTTAATACACATTTGGTTTGTTTCACTTACGAAATACCTTACTTCTTTAAAAAAATTCTGAAATATAAAATTTTACTTTAAAATTTAACACCCAGATGCACCCGCTATATCTAATGTTAGTGTTTCTTTTTGTTCTTGTGAGGAAAGTGAAAATAATTACTTTCTTCGCAAGCAATCAAAAGAGAAAATATTATTTTCGTGAACATTTTCAAATCACATGTAATTTTAAGGTTTGTTGGGTCTATTAAAATTACAAATTCCATATGTTCCTTGCATTAAATATTCTCAAATTCAATATTCTTGCATTATATAATCATTAGCTATGCAAAACAGCAAATATCCATTATATAGTTCAATGTCTGACGGGGTATTTTCCCGAGAAGTAGATATTTTAATGGTGCTTTTAAAGTACTTACATTACATGAGAAGGAAAGTTGCTCTAACTAAAGAAAAGGTAATTAATTATTCAATTTTATAAATTATTTGTTTTCAAATTTCTTTTTATTTAATTTTATTAAACTTACTTTTGAAAAATTTGTGTGTCGTCTCCACACGAGAATCGGTTAAATATATTCAGGATTATTCCGTAAACGAAACATAAAATATTTAACGTTCTTTCTCTTTTCTTTATTTTCTCGTCTGCCATATAATTTATTTGTATATTATGATTCTGAAGTTTTATTATTTCTTGCACAGAACAGCTTGACGATTTTTATTACTACTCCTATCCCGAAAGATATTCTCATTTTGTTTGTTGTCTCAATCAAGGTTGATTATTTCCACTGTTGTCTCTTTTTACCCGAACCACTTCAGACTTCCCATCTGAAATTTTATTAACTTTTACGTTAAGTATATATTTACATTTTTTATTTTATACATTTCTACTGAATTGTCCAAATTAATGTGAAAAAAGTAAATTAAACTTATTAATTAAGTTTTGAAAAAAGATTTGTTAAAATCAGAAAATTAATAAATATAATGCTGGGAAACAATTAATGACAGTAATATTTGTGTCCATATTTGAATTTATTAATTTTAGTATCACCTCATACTGAGAAGTAGAGAGGCACATATTTCGATGTTATATAAGACTAAATAAATAATATAATTTTAGTAACCATAAAAAAACGACACGTGCATTTAATAAAGAATATACGTATAAAATATTATGGAATTAAAACGTAATTTTCCATTTTATGTACCTAACATTCAACATCCTTTATACGATTACATTAATTCGGCATTTGGTTCTAACTGGCGGTAAGTACACTCCCATTAAAATATACTATTTACTCAAGTATAATCATGAGTAATTACCTCTGATGAGCCGAGGATGAAATTTTAATGGCGCCCTCGGAATTATTTACTTTCCGCTAGTGTTATTCATGTTCATATATCATAGCACATGTAATGGAAACAAGGAGAATTATTGTTGTAATCCCTCCAGGACCGGGCCAAACCGGAAACGAGGCGGGTTCGTGCAATTTATAATTCACTGGCTTATTTAGAATAACGTCTATTATAGAAACTACGTTTTATCTTGCCCAGAGGTGCGATAAACTCCAATTTATGGGGCCGGTCGAGATCATGGCTGTCATCAGGATAATGGAATCTCGTACATTATTTGATGCTCCCGTCTTCCTTTGGTTTATTATTTTTTGTTTCGCAAAAAAAAAATACGAATTGGTGGGATAATTACAATAATTATAAATGTAATGCAAAAGCGGAAGTGGACGGGGGCTACCGCCCCTCTGAAAGGACCTTCAAAAACTATTTCTGTAAGTTACCTTGTCTAATAGGAATTATCCCTCGCTAATACAGCTTTCTCATATACACCCTTAATAGATGTAAAGTGTTTATCAAGATCGAGATGAACAGATCTTTCTCATAAACTAACGATGTAATATGAAACTAACTATTTCACTATATATCACTTGGTGAAACATTTTGAAATATTACTGATGATGGTTTAAATTAAATTACATTTGGTTTGTTCCACTTTCTTTTCTATTTACTCGAATAGTTTCGCTTTTAAAGCACTATCAAGAATAAGCTACAAATGATACTAAGCTTATATTGTAACTTATTTTTGATGTCTGTGGATGGCCCTATATTACGTAATTTTTTGTTTTGTTTTTTTGTATCAAATATCTTCGAATTAAAAAAATGTTGATTTATACAACGTGTTATTGTTACCCAACAATAAGTGTCCTTTATTGGTTATTTGTTTAGAGTACTTATGTAACATAAGTCAAAATAGCACAGTAGTTAAAGAGAAATTCCCTAATTAAAGCAAGGATGGATAAATTTATAAAACGGGTGATAACAGCAGGGTTGATTAAAAAGTAGTTGGACGATATTACTCAGACCACTTTGAATGCCGAAGTCGCCTCTGAAGCATCTAAAGCTTTCATGCGTATGGAAAAAATATTAGGGATTGGTTGCTTTATTCACTAGCTACTTCACAAGCACATCGGTTTTTATATGAGAATTAATTTATTTCCAGAAGGTCGTTAATTATGATAAACATCCAAGAACAATTATTTTATGTAAAAAAGTATTAATTAAATTAAATCATCATGAAAGGAAAATCAATAGAACATCAATAATGTTACTTTAATTTAATTATACAAAGTAATATTTAAATTATCCTGTAATTGGCCTTTTGGCTGTTGGATTAAATAAATAATAAATATCAATAGAGCTAAGCACAATTATATAATTTATTTAAATAACTGTGACCAAATGAATGAATACTCATATCTTTTGTTATGCACGATTATTTTTCCTGCAATATACAAAACCAACATACAAATACGTTCCAAGAAAAGTCGGACTCATTATTTATTAATTTAAATCGATTTTTATTACATGTTTTTATTTGTATATACGATTGAGCATTATATATTAAAAGGTTGTGCACTAAAAGAAAATTATGGCGATTTAACACGCTTCTAGATGCCGCAATCGGTATATTTGGCTCTTTAGATTCTAAAGTTTACCGACCCTCTGCCCTAATTCGATAAAGCGAATTTATGGCCGAATATAATTCGCATTAAACTTTTATTTTCGCTGCTTATACTAAAGAGTGGAGCTATTTATAAATTAATTTATACGATCGATTGATACAAAAAGAAACTAAAACAAAAATGAAATTTGTTAAATCAATTTCTTGTGTGGCGATAATATATGATTTTATAAAACTTTTAGATAAATATTGATGGAAACTAAGTCTCAAGGCCGTTGCCATCAATAGATTTTAACTTTTGTTAGTGCTTTTTGTGTAAAATGGGATTATCGTTCTAAGAACGCCTCCATTTGTTTTATTATTTCTATTTATTTACGGAAATCTAGTTACAATTGCACAAATTTCATATTCATCTCACGGTTAGTTTTTCTAAAACTAAATTACAAATAATACAACAAAAGTTGTTTTTTTTTTGTATCTATAATCCCCTTTCCCAGCCCTCCCCCGTGTATTGTGCATTATAAATAGAGCACTTGAAATGTTGTCATGTGCGGGTCTTTAGTGGGAAATATTATAATATCATTTCCTGTAATTTCTCTACAGATTTTTATGAAAAATTCCGGGATGCGCGGGCAAATGCAATTTGTTTTTGACGTGAAATTTAGATTGCGCGATGTCTCGCAATAAAGTCACACGAGACAAAACGCGAAGTGACTTGTGGCGGAAAGTGCACATTCGAGCGTTAAATTAATTACGATCGAGCTGGAAAATTGCGGAAAAACAACTCCGCGTCGGAGGCGGTCGCCGAGAAAACGACAGAACGACAAAAAGAAAATCAAAACGGAAGCTAGTGTATTTATAATAGCTATTCCCTGTTTACCATAATACGTATGAGCGGAAATGTGGATAATTTGTTGTGTCTAGTCTCATTTAACGTACCTCCAAGTTAATTTTTAAAAGAAAGTATAGCTAGTGCTAGTTAGCACAAAAACACTAGTGCTACAATAATGTAATCTACACTAACTAAATCTGGTCTAGCACAAATTTTTTCGTTGACTCTAAAGTATTATTCAGCTTTACTATTTCCACTAGCATTGAAAATGTATTTTCTTGGAGAAATTGTAATAAATTGAAAATTATTTTGCCGTTGTAATCCACTTTGTGATTCTTAGTGATTAGTGTTAATAATTAAAAAGAATCATTAAAATACAATTATTTATTTCTGTAATCCAATGTCTGGCGGGATATATTCTCGGGAAGCAGTTGTTTTAATAGATGTTTGTCAAAAACTTATAGTGTAAGTAATTTTTTGCAGTTGGAAAAAGGGAATACTGGAAATTTATTGATCATTGACTTGTTTATTTTTTTGTAATTAAAATTATTTAAATAAGAGAAGCAGTTCCAAATCCAAACACTAAAACTCGGAGTACTTCGTCTACTTAATACGCCGAAAATTGAAGGCGTATTTTTGTAGCTCTATTATTATTACTATTTATTTATTTATCTTATTTTTTTATTTTTATTTATTTTATTTTTTTATTTTTATTTATTTTTTTTTTTTTTTCGAGGAAAAAGGCTTGAATTTTAACCGAGCATCTTTTCCACTAAAAATTTTATATATACCATGAACAAATACCGATACAAAGATTTTTTTAAACACCATATATATTCACATTCCTTGTTTGCTTAAACAGGACAAGTTCGCCTTCCTTTAGTGGACGAAACAATGATTCACGGTCGTCTACCTTGTAGACCCAAATCGTTTACGATGCCACTTGAAATTAGGCAAAAGGTGGCGCTTGCGTCGTCTTTAATTGTTTATGAACCATATATATTATTTGATATTTGGATTCATCAGAGAATTCTAGATACTGTTGTTCGTATATACTGTCACTGTAATTCAAATGATTTTGATATTTTCACAATTGGTTTGACTATAGAATATTTCCAGCAGTCAGCGAACACTATTTCAATTATGCAACTATTTATAATATGAACGATATGTGGAAATATCACTGGACAACACATACGAGTAATAGTTATATTAATATCATGTGATCCAAAAGATGTAGATTTTATTTTACTTAAACAGCGAATTATGATATCGTTCGTTAACAAAGTAAAAGAAAACTATCCTGCTGACGGATGGTTGTTTTGGAAATGATTGATAATATCAGGAACGTTGACATTATATTCTGGTACACAATCATTAATAAAGTATTTATTAATTTACAATGAAATTAAACAAGGAACATTTCTGGCAATGATCAATAAAATTCGATCAATCAATTTTTTGCTCGAAGCCGATAAATCCGCTCAATGCGCGCGTCCTCCGCGATCACTTCCATCCGCGATCTCGTTGAAGACGGTACGTAAAAAATAATTAAAAATTGTTTAACAACTAAAGGCTTGCAGGGCATAGCTGTACTGATGAGGTATGAAATCCCGAAACACGTGTCTACAGATAGCCTTGTAACTATTATTTGTTGTTTCCTTTCATTAAATAATTTCTACTCAAACCGTTGCAATTCGCAGTAGTGCTGCTATGCAACAATAAATATCTATTGTGTAATCCAATGTCCGGCGGGGTAAATACTCGGGAAGTAGTTGTTTCTATAGATGTTTGTAAAACTTACAGTGTAAGTATTTTTTGCAGTTGGATTGATCGAATTTTATTGATCATTGCCAGAAATTTTCCTTGTTTACTTTCATTGTAATTTAAATGGCTGCAAATGTGTGAATTATCTTTATTTTATTTTTTTTTAATTTATTAATTTCTTCGGAAATCCCTAATAAAGTTGGAATAGTGGGTCATGCGTTTTTCATATGTAATGACTGAAGTTGTTTCCATAGTGATTTCCGGTTTTGATTTTTAATTAAGCACATGATTAAAATATGAGTTTTTTTTCATTTCTAAAAGCATAGATGGTATAATTACGTAACGATTTGTAGTAACTCCAGTCGGCAGGCGATTTGAAGCGTCTGAAATTAGCTTTCGCCTTATTTTCGGACCTATCATAAAATGTATATTGGCTGTAAACCAAGGGTAATTGATTTTAGTAAAGACAAACTTTTATTAGCATACAAAAACAAACTCAGTATATACAATATACTATTCTCTATTCTACTCTTCTTTTTATCTCCTTCTTACAACCCAATATTGCCAAAAATTTACCCTAGCTCCATCATTTTTCATTTCCATTTTCTTACTCTCTTATTTCCTCCTCAGACATTCCCCAGATACCCCTTTACATTCTTGTCACAAATGACTCCACTTATCTCTCCACTAGCTAGTGCACAAGACACACCTACCATACATTGTGCCCATCCACACCTGCCTTCCCCTCTCTCTTCTCTTCACTTGTGAGGTCACTATTATTTAAGTACCCTTTCAACCTACCATACAATTGCCACCTTTCATACCCTGGGTTGTATGTGCTTCTCCCAATACACCTTTGCCTCTCTTGCATCTCCACCTCCCTCCACTTCTCTTTCATCCATGCCTGCATATTTACCCCATTCTCCAACCACCCATTCACAATATTCTCTGACACTCCTGCATTTTCATATATCGAGCGTATAACAAAAATCGACGACGAAGTTGGCGTTGGAAGTCTCGAGTCATGTCTGTACTAAGATCACACGCGTGAAATGCTGGTTACGGTTAAACAGTGTCAACATGACAACGAGTACTTTACGCGTGCGTGTATAATTTTAGTTCAGACATGAATTTAGATTTCCAATGCCAACTTGGTCGTAGATTTTTGTTATACGATCGATATATTTCTTCGTTCGTTCCTCCATTCACTCAATCCTATTCCCATTCACGTTTTCAATACCTCTTTTATCAATCCCTCATTATCCGTTCAACACAACTTCATCTCACACTTAGAACCTCCACATGCACACTCAATCTATTTGTTTCCTGAAACAAAATGTATCCAGCAGTTGATCTTTCCACCCTAAGAATCTACTTCAGAAACCATCACTGCTCTTTTTCAATGCATTCGTACTCTATAATTCCCAGCAAAATAGGATCAACACGCGCATCCCGCAGCTTTCACGTAAATATTGAGAAAACTACTTTCCCCACTTCTTCCTTGCCATGCCCTATGCTATTCTAGTTTTTTCCTGTACCCACTTGACGTGCATTTAAATATGAAGCCCAAATACTTAAATTCATTTACCCTTTCCATTACATTTCTCTTCCATTCCAATTTACCCGCTCTACCTTCCCTTCTTCTATTCCTAAAACGCATCCACTTCGTTTGCCTTGCATTCACTTGAAGTACTCTTTTGTTCATATACCTGTCTTCTCTTCGCATCACCTCTTTAATATGTCTCTATTCTCTCGCCGCAAGCACCATCCGTACACCAGCATCTATATCTTCATTTTTCCAATTATTACCCCGCCCGTTTGCGCTTTTCTCAAAACCTCTTCCAATTCTCTAATGTATAGATTAAATAACAAAGGGCTCAGTGGACAGCCATGCCTCACTCCCGTCAAAATTACAATCCATTCCACCGTTATCGCACTCACTCTCCTTCTCAAACACTTCACTAATCTATCCCTCGGTACAATATCATACGCTGATTTCAAATCCTGGAAAACAGCGTACACACTACCTTTTTCTTCGCCATCCTTGCGAATGTAAAGATCTGGTCCCTTGTTCCCCTCATTTTTCTAAAAACCATTTGCGTCTCCGGTAGCAATCCTTTCGTCTCCACTTCTTTCTCCAGCCTACTTTTTACCACGGTCATAGCAATTTTGTACCCGGTACATATAATCGATATTCCTCTATAATTTTCTACATTTAATGTATCTCCTTTATATACGGGGCACATAAACCCCACACGCCACGTTACTGAAAACTCGAATTCTCTCCACAGAAGTTTGATGCACTGCTAAATCAAATCACTAGTGCTTCAAACTTCTGCTTTCCCTCTGATTTTAGTAATATTTTTGATTTTAAGGGGAGCATGTTTATCAAATAAATACAAAATTCAATCATCAAAAAAATAAAATTATTATTTATATCATTGATTAAAAAGATATTTGAGAAAGGGATATGATTAAGGTCAGTATCGAATGTATATGTAGTAAAGACCGAAATGTTTTAAGTTATTCTCTTTGCAAATGAATTTATATGAGATTGTGCATGAAACGGCATCATGATCGAAACTAGGAAAATCAAGAACATTTGCGAAACTAGATTTATATCTATGAAATTGAAGAAATTCCCGTGTACTAAACTTAAATTAAATATAAGTGGAAAAGAAACATATCTGACGGGATTTGAACGCATTTTCCCCGATTTCTAGCCGAGTGTGTTACCTACTATATCACAAAGAAACACAAATTATATCAATAAGTGTAGAAGATGTCTCCGTGATACGGGTTGGTTCGTCAATTTGGTCCATATTCATATTGTCAAATAGATCAGTCAGTATTAATCATGAAATATTATCAGGTTTAGAAAGGTCAATATTTAAATCTCCGGAGCAAATAATAATATAACAGAATATTATTTGCTCTGGAGATTTAAATATTGACCTTTCTAAATCTGATAATATTTCATGATTAATACTGACTGATCTATTTGACAATATGAATATGGTCAAAATTAGCGAACCAACCCGCATCACGGAGCAAATAATATTCTGTTATATTATTATTTGCCCCGGAGATTTAAATGTTGACCTTTCTAAACTTGATAATATCTCATGATTAATGCTGACTAATCTATTTGACAGTATGAATATGGTCCAAATTAGCGAACCAACCCGTATCACGGAAACATCTTCTATACTTATTGATAATATGTATTTCTTTGTGATATTGTTGGTAACACACTCGGCTAGAAATCGGGGGAAATGCGTTCAAATCCCATCAGATATGTTTCTTTTCCACTTATAATTTACAATTAGTTATTGATATTTCAAGGTCAGCAATGAATTCTGCAATAATTTGAGAGCCCCCCCTCTCAAATTATTGCATTATGGGGGCAAGTAATGATAAAACAATCAAGTTATAATTACGTGTTTTTTACTAAAATCCACAGTTCTTCGATGTTATTGGCTGAATTAATTATATTACAGTTAAGTGTATTAAATCTCAACCCTTCACCTCTTTTCTCGCGATCATTTCTGACAAATGTGTAATTATTAATAAAAAAAATATTATGAGAGTTAAGCTGAACTCTGATAATGATTTAGCCAGGTTTCAGATAAGTTTAAAATATCTATGTTATTATTGTAAAGTAAATATCATGCATTTTAGGAAATAAATACCGTATATTGATATGTGCAATTATAATTTCACTTATTTATTTATTTAATAACCCTTACTTAACATAATGAACCAAAAGATAATCTAAATTATACTAGAAAAAACAAACAAAAAAAATAGACATAGAAATTAGTAAGGAAATAAATTGAAAATAATTACAACCCACTCAAAGATGTATTGAAGGTGAATGATAGCGCTTACAATGATTTAATTAAATTTATTGTAAACGTTTTTCTACAATGTATATAAATATAAAGAATCTTTATTGTCAGTACATTATACATAAAAATGTGAAAGAAATTAACAATAAATATTATTATTTTATTTACCGACAATCGGCCAACAGCCTTTCTGCCATTCTACAGTGATTTTATCTTGTATAAGTTTAATACCTTTATCCAATTTAATATAAATATTCCCGTGATTGGTAAATACGTTTTTGTTAGATAACTTGGATAAGGCTTGTTTAATGAGAGCCATGCAAGACTTTGTTAAATCTTCTCTGACTACTATTTTTTAATTTATCAATATTTTTTAATTGAAAATGCCACGTGGTCCTTTATCCGATTTAATATAAATTTTACTGTTTTTGTTAAATACGTTTTTGTAAATAACTTGGATAAGGCTTATTTAATGAGCGCCATGTAAGACTTTGTTAAATCAAAACCGAAAGAGACTATCCAACTTCACCACGCAGCTTCAAATCCGACGGATTGGTAAGTGTTTTTAATTTGTTTTAGGATCCTCCTGTGCCGTGTTGTCTTCCTTTTTTATTTCAAATATTCTGAGATTAAAGTTTAATTGTTTCTGCTCAATGTCATCAATCTTTTTATCCATTTCGTTGATATGTGATTTTTTCGTCGATCGCATTTAAATTTGATTTTAAATGCTCTTCTTGTATCGTTTTCATAAGATGACCGATAATGTACGGATTAGATAAAACTCTTTCCACGACGTTAGATATTATAACGTCATCCTTAATTTTTGCATCGTCATCTTTGGTTCCTCTTGGTCACAGTTATTTAAATAAATTAAATAAAAATTATTTGAAAATAATTAATATATTATTTCCACATTTAGCTTATATTAAGTAATGTTCCTTTTGTTTGTGTTTGTATTTGCATTAAATTTTTCTTGGATCAAAATTTGTTATTATGCAATATTTTATTGATATGCAACAGCAGGTGTACATTATGTAATTCAATGTCCGCGGGTATTTTCCCAGGAAGTAGTTGTTTTAATGCACATTTGTTTAACGTACTTACGTAACGTACGTCAAAAGTCACAGAGCTAAATATGGAAATAATTTATTGATTATTTTAAAATCATTTTTATTTAATTTATATATGAGTTAAATTAAAGCACTATTAATGTCTACTCCGTGCAAGAGTTCATTCGTGAAGTGATACATTTTCATTCAAAAACCGTAAAAAGGCTGAAAGATCACTGGTCGATAGCCAGTTTTAGAGTTGGAAATATATTGTGAAAATTAGTGTATTGTTAGATATTGCATTGTAATTGTATATTCCAATCTCAGAAATAAATATGTTTATGTAATGTACCGTAAACAAAAACAATTCAAACATTCCTATTATTATTGTTATTTATATGGCAGTATCAATATTTAATAAAGGAAGTAAATAATGGTGTAGCGTTATTTCGTGCGTATTTCCGACTTGGAAATTTCAATCTGGTAAATAAAGCAGTTGCTTTTAATCGCTAGAGAAACTGTAATAACCCGGAGATATCGTTTTTGGGGTTGTTTGCGTAGGCTAGGAAAATGATCCTTTGCTCCAGGAAGACGAGAAACCTCAGCTGAAACTATATAGCTTCCAGCGGCCTTTGGTGATGTTGCAGGAAATAACTAGTGTTCCTCTCGCGGCGACGATTAACCTTAACGACAATTTCAGGGAATGAATAATATGCAATTAAGGGCAGAAAGACCTCTCGTCGATAGCCCAGACAGACTAAAACTAACATGTATTTTATAATATAATAATATTTTATTCTTTTCTTCACTTTTTTATTTTTTAATACTAGATGTACATTTCATTTAACATATATTACATTTATATTATATTATATTATATTATATTATATTATATTATATTATATTATATTATATTATATTATATTATATTATATTATATTATATTATATTATATTATATTATATTATATTATATTATATTATATTATATTATATTATATTATATTATAATTATATTGTTTTGTATTTTATGTATAATCTGAATGAATATGTGTGTATTTATACAACAAATAAATAAATTTACTTATTCCAGTTATATTTTATTGTTAATATTAAGTTTAATTAATATAAAAAGTAAATCTGTGAAATAAAATTATTACCAATAATTGACATATACTTTTTGATAGGTGGTCTGTCCCGTAAATGTGCGAGCAATGCTAAAATTATTCTCTTCTTAAACTTTCTTTTAAAATGAAAATCGTAAAAATCTAATATTTAAGCAGAAAAACCTATGATCGACAACCATCTGACAATTAATTAAATTTTGTGTGATATACTTAATCAATTATTAATATATTTTTATAAACTTAATTGTTAATAAAGATTGTGGTATATATAATTTAAATGTTTTAAGTCGAAAACACGGTCTTTAAAAAATATATTTTATTTAAAATACATAAAACACTTCAACTTTTGTATAACACAAATTATTTTTTATTGTGAGTTGTCATTATTAAACTCTGTTTGTAAGTTATTTTTTTGAAGTGTTTTATTTATTTTAATCAACATGTAAAACGAAGTAGAAGCCTCCATAGTTCACAATATTTTGTTTCTTCGACGCGGTTACATGGTGTTTCAAACGCATGCAAACTAATTCTAAATGTAATAATATAATTAACTCTTATTTATAACTTATCCTAATCTAAAAAATAACATATAAGTGTAGGCGTTGAAGGTGCATTTATGCATTTGCAAATGCAATAAAAAAAGGATTATTCATAATTAAACAAAAGGGGCTATTATTATTCGTTGATGTAACTTGTGTATAATATTTATGAATAAAATGCATGCTTACTACATTTTGTATTAAATGTGTTATCTTATATTAAGCAATGTTTTGTATTTTAAGAATTATTTCGTATTTATGAATGAAAATGGAAAAGTGCATTCCATTACCCAAAAAATATGAGGTACATTTATCGCAGCTGTACATTCTTTAGAAAGAAGAGCTAACTTAAATAAAAGTTTCCAGTTTAAATGCATTAATATATGAAGACTCATTTAATAAAAAAATTAAGTATAAAAGCGACCCAATAAAAAGACTTCCAAATAATCTACATAAATATTTATAAACATGCTTCCTTTCAGTTTGAAAGCTCGAACGGAATACCTAATCTCCTCCAGTCGCCGCGCCATATTTTCTTATCAGATCATTCGCACATTCACGTCTGCCCCCGTGAAGTTTCCCGCCGCCCGCCACTAATTTCCGTTGCTCTCGTGGTCCAAAAATAAGATGGGCGCGAACGCCGAATGATAAACATGTAATATTCAAACTAATCTAAGTTTCGCGTCCCACTTGCAAATTATCCGAAGGATTACTTCGAATAATTCAAATTAAACTTTCACGTTATCGGCCAGACTTGCAGATTTTCGACTCTAAGGCCTTTATAAGCTTAAGTCCGAGGAGCGGTGGGACGGAATCGTAGTGGGCGGATGTTTAATTGAGTTTAAGTTTGTGGAATTCGAAATCTGATTATTTTATTAGTTTGAATTTTATGTTAGCTTTAAATAATAGAAATAATTAAATATTAACAGATTTTGAAAATGATTAACAAACATTAATCAATGAAAAAATAAATATATAGATTTTGAAAATAACTAATAAATTATTCCCTCTTTACCTACTATAATATTTTGACTTACGTTACGTAAGTACTTTGAAACAACTACTTCTCGGGCCTATACCCCGCTACACATTGAATTACATAATGGATACTTGCTGTTGCATAGCAATAACATATTGTATAATCCATTTTTTTTATTCGTGAATACTTAATGCAAAGAAAAAAAGAACAAACAAATGACGTAAAATAAGGATATCTGTGTTTTATAGCTGAAGAGGGAATAATTTATTAATTGTTTACAAATTCTTTTTAACTAATTTATTTTAAATAACTGTGAACTCATTTTTTTGTATTATTATGCTTATTTTACATGAGTTTTACTATTAGATTTTTGTCCTAAAGTTTTAAAATGTTTATTATTAAAATATAGATCATAATTAAATTAAATAAAATATAGATAGCAGCAGAAAGACCTCCGGTCGATAGCCCAGGACAGACAAACCTTTATTTTAATGTATATACTCAATGTTTGTAAAAATATAATTGTGTGAATAAAGATATTTGTATATACAGGGTGGCCAGAAAAGGTGTGAAAATCTTCAGTTAAAGTGGTTCGTTAATCAATTTTAAGTAGAAAAAAAAACTAAACAAAGTTTTTAAAATAAAAAATTAAATTAAATAAAATATAAAAAAATATTGGGTAATTATTCAATAAGCTTTATGAGGCCTAAATATGACTAGAATTGGTTTTTAACATTTTATGTATAATTATTGATATTAATAATCGACTTATCATTAAATAAACTTTTTCAATGTTTAACTGGATGTTAATAGAACTAATTTTAATTAAAATATTACTGATTTCTAGTCACATATTTATTATGTCAATGGCCTCGTGAGCGTTAATGAACCGTACAATATTTTTTTACTTAAATTTTCTACTTGAAATTAATCAATGAACAACTTTACCTGAAGATTATCACACCCTTTCTGGCCACCTTGTATAGGTAACATATACATCCAAAAGTTCCCCTTTGTTTATGCTACTGGAAAATAAAACAAAGCACAAAGCTAAACTAGTTTCCAAAGCTCAAACTTTCAAGAAATTTGAAGGTATTAATTCCTTGGAGCAGTATATAAGATAAAACACAGAAATTACGGAGTCGGGATAAACATACATTTACTCTGTGCACAAACTTCCACCCCCAATTAACTTTTTGTAACATCCTCCCACATTCGTTCCACTAAATCGAGAATAGTGTCAATTTAGCAAAAAAAGGATTCCGCATTACACTCCTAATACATTGCTATTTGCGATGGTTTTTGAATGGATCCTTAAAGGCATTACATTGCGTAAATATGAAGTGATTAGAGAGGGCCGCCCTTAAGGCTCACAAAGAAGGCCTATTATGAGTGCCTTTGTGTGAGCCGAGCAGATTTTTCTTGCGTGGCAAGACATTTTCTTTCGTCGCGTCATGTAATTTTTGAAGTAAATAGTCCAATCAAACATAATGACTCGTGCGAGGAATTCGTTCTGGTAATATTGTTATTATAGGAATAATACAAACGTTATGGAACATTTTACTTTATTTTAAGGAGTCGAGGGAAGTGACATTAGTTTTTATTACTTATATAATTCCAGGGAGTTCAATTTATTTGTGGAACGAGTACTCAATGATCTTATCTTGTTCGTTTAAAAATAATAATTAAGAGTAATGCAATAATATTAGATTATTTAAATAAAAATGTATTATTTATTTATTTACTACTACTACTATAATATCTTTATTGAAATAATGAATACAATAAATAAACTTAAAACATATATATATATATATATATATATAACTCTTAATTATCTTTAACAAAGTAATAATAATAAATAAATACAATAAATAACTAACATAAAAATAAATTCTTCTGCCAATTGGCTATCGACCGTTGGTCTTTCTGCCTGATTTTGTAGGCGTCTGTCATTGTCAGTTGCTGTGTCAAAAAGGTTTTTATCGCTAATGTCGTCCATTGTCTTATGAAATAAATTTACTCGTCGTGATCACTAAAGTCATGAAATGATGAAATGAAATCATGAATGGTGATGGTGAAACGTTTACGTTTGGGAGTGATATTTTGGTTTCAGGGAATGCACAAAGGGTGTAGGAGATTGTAATTGATAGGGTTTGAGGCAAATTTTTCGGCTAAATGGGAACTTAAAACATATTTTAACAAAACAAATAAAAATGTTTCCTTTTCACAAGGGCTATCGACCATAAGTCTTTCTGCCTGGAGTTAATGTGGAACTGCGTTCGTTTCGATATAAATGTGAGAGAGTAGGGTGAAATGAGGATATTTATTCGAAAAGGGTTATCGTCGGGTTTTGTATATTTAGGGGTTATGTTGGGGTTTCTAGGGATGCACATTTTTATAAAATGTTTCGTTACATGCAAATCGTTCTGCGAGAAATCGAAGTCTGTAATAGGGGTAATTTTTGTTATTTTGTAGAGGAGTATATTTGAAGTATTATGAAGAGGATTTTGTGAGTGTCGAAGTTTAGTGAGGAGAGAGGATCTTTCTGCCACTCCGTGCTTGTTATTTATTTATTTTTAAGGAATCTCCAATTTACAATATACATTTCATTTGAATTAAAAGAAAATAATAAGAAGACAATAAGCTAATTAATTATTTTCTTTCTAATTGCTCTGCAATTAAAGACTTACGAAGTAACTACACAAAAAATACTAATATCTATTGACGCAACTACTTCTCGGATAAATACTCACGCCGGACATTGAATTACATAAGAGGTATTTGCCGTTGCATCTTAGTAAAGCTGATTAAGCAATGTTTTTCAAATCAAGAATATTTTACACAAACAAAATTAAATATGTATAGAAGGACAATTATATACACGTGTTTCTGGATTTATTCCTCGTCAGTACAGCTTTGCCTTAAATAAATGTTTAAAACTGCAACGTGATTATAAAGGAATACGACGGACGTGACAGGATGACATATCCAATTAAGGTTGCGGTTTAGTAGAAAGAGATAGCTATATAGTAAAATGGAAATAATCGTTTGAAAAAAGGGCCATTCTTTTGAATTTAATAATATGAAAATGTATTTACATGTTTTTATCTACCAAGTATAAAGTATTAGTCTAAATAAAAAATAAATCGTTAGTTATCGTGTATTACGTCAATTTACTAGTTTAAGTTAGAAAAGAAAATTGTAAGATATTATGAAATTAATAGGCCATATCTGCTAAGTTATTTGAATGCAGAATTTAGTGAAATCCTTTAAATTTTCATTGCACAAGTTTTTATTAGCAAAAATATAATTTGAAATTTGCTATAAATTTGATTAATTTTCATTGTTTTTCATAATAGTTTTTTACACAAACTAAACATTAAAATAATTTTTAATTCATCTGATGAAATTCCTGCTTATTTTAAGATTACTTTAATGTATATTACAATATTGTTCATTGATCACAACTGCAATCTAACTCGAATTAGTGATTGCTAATATTTATATAGCTATCTCTTTCGTCTAAACCGCACCCTTAATGTCAATATAAAACATTCTTGATTCAAAAAGGGACACTGGAATAAAATGTAATAAATGGAAATGCAGTTTTCGATCATTTGATCCTTGCACCTTCTAAATCTAAAAAAAAAATAAAGTGCACTCAAACGATTTCGAGTTATCCTGCGGAGCATCGAAATCCGTTTTCTTCCACTGCTTGATTTCAGTATTCTTGCGGCAATCGTGATGGAATCAAGCTTTTGTTGTACGTTTTATATGTGACGTGTGGACATATATGTGGATCCACATATCGTCGAGGAGATTACCGGAGACAGAGATTTATTTGTGTTTAATCTAAGTACACCAGATTTGCAAATCTGTACATTTATTTATTTCAATGATAAAAACAATGGTTTAAAAAAAACAATATTTCTTTATTTAAATAAAAAATATTGTCCTTTCTCCTATACTATCGCCTATTTTTACCTTTTGTAAATTATCTAATCTGTTAATTACCTCCTACTTTTGTATATACAGGGTGAGTTTTTTTCGATGTTCTCTATGGGGATCTCGGAAACTATAAGAGATAGAAAAACGGTTAAATGGGGAAAGAAGTGTAGTTTTATAAGACGAATAAAATGACAGATTCAAAATATTTGAAAAAGTCAAGGGTAACTAGATATTTTGAAAAAAGTAAAATGTGTCATTTTTTTTAAATCAATATATCTCTATTATTATCATAGATAGAAAAAAACTGTAAAGGACAAAGTTGTAGAAAATTTTACACAGATTAATAACAAAAAATCAAAAAAATTTTTTCGCCCATATTTTTGGAGATATAACACAAACTTGCCTTTTTTTAAATGGAAACAATAGTTTTCTATGACTTTATTAAAAGGCCTATTTTTTTCCCTTTAATCCGATATAACATATGCCATAGTTATTTTTAAAATAAAATAAGTTACAGTCGTTTTTAATTTTACCATACACCAAAAAATAGTTAGCCATGAAAAAGACAAAAGTAAAACAATTGCAGTTGTTTATAGCAACGAAATCAATATTTAATTTATTATCTTTCTTTACATTTGTCAAAAGCAACATAAAGTAAAATAATTCCGAAATTATCAAAATAATAATAGAAGAAAATTTTAAATATTACATAAGATGCTCAAAAAGTCCACCATTATTATTATGGCATAAAGTACATCTTTTTAAAATCGAATTTGTGACTTTTTTGACTTTTCTTCTGTCAATAGAATAAAATGTTTCAAGTACAGCTAGTCTAAGATCCTCCACGGATTGATATGTTTGTTGATACACTTTGTTCTTCACATAACCCCACAGAAAAAAGTCTAAAACGGATAGGTCGCGTTTCATCTGTCCAAATTATTTTTGTAGGGAGCGTATTATCCTCTTGGCACATGTTTTTGTACCATATACAGAAGACCATTCTTTTATTGGTATCACCGTCATGTAAATTTTGTGAAATTGATACCTTATATGGGTGAAATTTATGTTTTTTCAAAACTCGTACTAGAGTTCGTTGAGATATGCTTGCTTCTGTTGCAATTTGTCTGGTCGATGTGGATGGATCTATCATCGCCAATGCTAATACGATTATTTCCGAAACATCATTAATTTAGTTTTTTTTTTCAAGTTTCGGCTTTATAAAGGATCCGTACTCACCCAAATTGTGGTAAATTCTTCTGAATGTTGGTAAAGATGGCTGCCGACGATCGATATATTGATTATAATATTGTTCTGCAGCATCCGCAGCGTTTTTATTACACTGAATGTAACAAACAAGCATATCACGCTTTTCTTCGTTGAAAAAATTCATTATCACTTTAAATAACTTACAACACCAAAAAAATACAAAACAAACTTATCGAAACAAACCAAATATGGAAATGAATTAATGTGTGTTTAGAATAAACAACTGCAATTGTTTTACTTTTGTCTTTTTCATGGCTAACTATTTTTTGGTGTATGGTAAAATTAAAAACGACTGTAACTTATTTTATTTTAAAAATAACTATGGCATATGTTATATCGGATTAAAGGGAAAAAAATAGCCCTTTTAATAAAGTCATAGCCAACTATTGTTTCCATTTAAAAAAAGATAAGTTTGTGTCATATCTCCCAAAATATGGGCGAAAAAATTTTTTTGATTTTTTGTTATTAATCTGTGTAAAATTTACTACAACTTTGTCCTTTACAGTTTTTTTCTATCTATGATAATAATAGAGATATATTGATTTCAAAAAATTGACACATTTTACTTTTTTCAAAATATCTAGTTACCCTTGACTTTTTCAAATATTTTGAAAGTGTCATTTTATTCGTCTTATAAAACTACACTTCTTTCCCCATTTAACCGTTTTTCTATCTCTTATAGTTTCCGAGATCCCCATAGAGAACATCGAAAAAAACTCACCCAGTATACCTACTTGTTCGTAGTTTTAAGTTACTTCATGTTTGATAATGACAAGCTAATTGTCGAAACTGCGGTCACATCTATAAATAAACGTGTTATACAAACAAAGTTTAAAGTACAAAATGAATTTAAACACTTATTTAAATTAATTAATTAAAAAGGATTTGAAAATAATTAATTAATAAATTATTTTTCCTTTAGCTACTATGATATTATTACTTATGAAACAAAAGTACTTTAACAAATGTTCAATAATAGACATAATGTCTATTATTGTAGCTAAAGGGGAAATAATTTATTAATTAATTATTGTCAAATTCTTTTTTAAAAAAAGTTTAAAGTGTGTTATCCATTTAAAATATATATAACGAAGTAGAGGCCTAAAAAAATCAACATACATTTCATTTGTGTAACGGTGCTTCATGGGGATTTACATAGTAAAAACTTTAAATCGTGTTAATGATTTTTCCACCTGATAAATTTTAATCAAATTTAACACACATTTAATTTGAAATATTCTTTTTCGAATGTTTACATACTTTCAGTAATTTTAAAGAGATAAATATGTTTTCCAAATAGTACCGACATTAACGTAATAATCCGCATATTTCTCAAATTTATACAAACATTTAGTTGCAAAAATGTTCATCTATACCACTCAAGAAAAGGTAAAAATGCTGATGGAATAAATCAAAGGATTTTCAAGCGTGTGATAATTTTTCAGATCCAAATCGGCCCATACCGAATCTAAAAACCATCCAACGATTTTTCAATAATTTTATTAAATTTGGCTGTGTAAATTCCGAGCATAGTAAAATTAAAAAAGAGTAAATCGCGTTGTGACAGAAGAGTTGAAGGAAAATGTGTATTTGTCAATTGAAGAAGAATCGTCTACCAGTGTTACAAAATTAGACCACCAATTTCAAGTTTCACGAAGTAGTTCCTATAAAGCTTTAAAATTAGAAAACTTTTAGAACGCCACTCTTTTCCTCGAATGGAATTTTGTGAATATTCGATGAAGAAGATTAATGACAACTTAGGATCCATCAACTTGGTCCCCAAAGCTACCGCCAGCAAGCGCCACAAATTTTATAGCTAGCGCTCATAGCGGTGAAATATTATAAGGGTTGCAAATTTGGAGGCCAAGTTGATGTAAGCTCCAAGTTTTAATTAATCTCGATTTCTTTCAAGATTCTAGTTCCTTAGAGCTAGCGCCAGCAAACGCCATCAATTTTAAAGCTAGCTTGCTGCCGAATTGATTTGTGATTTATTTCAATTTGTTTTTCTTTATATTTGAGGTAAGTAACTGAACATTGAATCCGTTTAATTAAAATAAAGATGTACTGAAATTAGTGGTTAAATTAAAATTTAAATTGACTAAATTTTGTGTTGTCTCGAAGTAGACTCTCGCTATTGCGATTATTAAATTAGATAACATGTAGTCCTAATTTGGTACTTTCTGGTGCTATCTGTATGCATCTGTTCATTTACTTATTTAGTGGAGGATAGAAATCTGTTAGAAAATTTGAAATCGGAATTGATTTGCGATAGTTATAAGGAATTATTTTTGGGGGGTTTAAAATTGAATAATTTGCTACGCCACTAACTTACTGGCGTTAGCTCAATTCATTTGTTTACTTCTTAAGACTTAATCGAAAAATTAAAATACACAAAAAAATTTAAAGTTTGAGTATATTAAGTGAAATTACAAATTAACCATTTTTGGCTTTGAAAATTTATTAGTTAATAACGTTACTATCTTTGTAACGCCAATTTTATATATTCGTCATTTTATTAAAATTATGTAATTGCATAAAAATATTTGTTTATTTAACGAACATGATATTCTAGCTACATTTTTAATAAAAAATAACTTAATAAATTGAATGTGGAGCAAACATCCTACAATCACCATTCATCAATTCATTTGCGCAAATCAGGACAGTTCAGCTAGCTAGCATAGATTTTTCTTTAACTTCATAAAAATTCACGACAGGGCAGAAAGACCTCTGGTCGATAGCCCAGACAGACTAACACCTATATGTATTGTTATTATTTATTTTGTTATATTGTTAAAATTATCTATATAGTCTGAATAAAGATATATGTATATATGAATGTGGAGAGTTTCGGAGAAAAAATAATTAGCACATTTTAGAGGTTATTAAGGTACCGTTAGCTTTACAATTGGTGCCGCTTACTGGGGCTAACTCTAATTAACTATAATCTTAAAATAAATCGAAAAGAATCTATAGTAGGGGCTAGCATCAAATTGGCATCCACATTTGCAACCCTTATAATTTTCCACCTCTATAAGCACTAGCTATAAAATCTGATTGAGCTTAGTTAGCAAAAAATCAAATACCCTAGTAAACTCAGTATAAATAGCCTCAACTTGATGACCATCTTCTAAGGCATTTGATAGGTAAGACGTATACGTACGTTTGTGGTTGTTGGGAGTTCCTTTAAAAAAGCGTGTTGTTGGTCAATTATTCTAAACCGACATGACAACATTAATTGTTGTGATACCAAAAGATCCAATAATTTAGGAAGCACTGATTGAACAGCGACTCCTCTATAGTTGTTTATGTTAGACCTTCAGCCGGAGTGATGTAGCTATCTTTTCAGAGATATGGAAAGATACCAGAAGTTAATGAACAGTTAAAAATGGAATAAATTAGCCGGCTCAAAATGCTGACACATCTGTTTTAAAAAATAGACAGGAATACAATTATATACATTATTTATATATGAAAACACGTCAAAAGGAAAAATGCACAAAAGTTACAACGTTTTACTAAAATTGTAATATTTCATTATGTTGTACGGTTCTAGTTTAATTAGATATTTCAGTAAATGATTTTTTATGAGAGAACACGTTCTCGATGTTCTTATACTATTGGATACATTGTATATTTTGATACAGTTTTAATGCGGGGGCTTTTCAAAGAAACTTGCTATATACCTACGGTAAACAAATTCCACACCATGCATTGTGTCGTGTTGGCTAATTAATGTGTAAGTTTAAAATAAACTTCTATGAGTCCATAAGAATTTAATACTCAAAAATGTACAGCCCGTAGAATGTGAATGTATTGTGCATTTTGAAACGCCATCTACAGCACTTTATTGTTTCCCCAAAATATAATCGCATATTGAAAATGATAGTACAAGTATGAATAATAAAAGGTTTTTGCACTTATTTGTATTTTTGGTCAAAATTCTCAGACCGAAACACGCTTAATTTAAACATTGAACAGTGAACAGGTAAAATGTTAAATGTGTTTTTTATATAATATAGAGTATCATCTAAAGTAATACCCAAAAATTTTGCGGTTGCGGAAGTACTAAAGCCATTATTATTTAGGTAGAGTTTTGCGGGCGTTAAACTGTACTGATTAATTTTAAAATAAATGCAATTAGTTTTTTCGGTATTTAATATTAAGCGATTGTTAGTGAACCGGCTTTTCAGTGATTTCACAGCATACTGATGCACCTAAAAGCAGATAGATTTTTTTTTGTGAGAGGTGGGGATTTAGACTTCTTACTGTTAATAGTTTAACACAAATGAAATAAAATTAAAAAAAAAAACAAATAAACAACCCACTAAGCACATAATTTAGTAATGATTCATCAACATGAAAATAACCTAATGTTATTACAGCGTTGCTAAAACGATGTTTCTTTTTTTTATCAGTCATAGGGAGGGGGGTATTTGGTCTATAATTCCCTAACCACCCTCTTATCTGCGCCACTGCCTGAAAGTAAGAGGTTGGTGTCATCAACATATCTAATAAATTGACAATTACTTCCGTACTAATGTCATCAATATATATGGTAAAAAATGCCCCTTACCAAGGTCACTTAAGAAATGAATAAAAAATATCTTAAAGCCATTCTTCGGGGGATAACCTTTAAAAATATTTTTTTAGTACCCTGTGATATACCCATATAATCTCTAGGGCATCTGATCTGTACTTTGAATTTGGGTCAAAGGCAGGAATTTTTGTTATTTGTATCCTGTTTGATATATTGGATGTAAACCTATATAACAATTGTAAAATTAAAGAAAGGACAATTTTAGACAGAATTTAAATTCTGAAGAGATTTTAATTCTATCAGTTTTTCTCTAAAATAAACTAAAATAACTTTTTCACATTGTCACAGTTATTTAAATAAATTATTCCTCTTTTAGCTATCATGACATTTTGACTTATGTTTAAATACGTTAAAGTACTTATAAAGTACTTACGTAATATAATTAAAAATATCGCGGTAGTCAGCATCGAAGCGAATCGTGGAAATTTCGAGCATTTACAACAGCTGAGCTACAAATTAAAATCCGAACAGAATGTGCACAGGGAATTGCTATTGAAGCTTCAGATTATCAAAAGTGAGATTAATTATTTGAAGAAGGGTGGAAGGAGGTTTAAAGTGAAATGAGGATTTTAAAAAGTAGTGCAGCTTGAATATAGGGGCGGGGGGTTGTTGTGCTGGTTTGATGAGATGACGTCAATTTTAGCGAGGAATTGCCGTTACAGCGCGAGAAAATCGAAAAGAGAGAAATTTCATATACGGGCGAAATTAGATGAGCTTCTTGATGATAATCACGATGATAAAACTGAGACTTTGCTGCCGGAAAAGAATATTTCAGGAAATTTTGATCAAAAAGCGAATTGAGTCTTTTTCTCTTCGAAGAATTCGTAACAGAAGGTTTTCATGAGCGGAGATAATAATTTGATTCAAAATTAAAGCAAATTTGAGTAGAATTCAAGTCAATTAAAACAATACACTGATATTAAGAAACGGTTAGAAAATATGAATAATTACAAAGTTGAGGATTATGAAGTGGAAAATATTTATGACAATTTTATTCAGAATAATAATAGTGAAGATTTTATTCGGAATTATAAAATTGAGGATTTTCGCAGAATTATAAAAGTAAGAATTTCTTTCACAGTAATAAAAATTGGAATTTTATTCTGAATAATTAAGGATTATTCGCAGTATACGATTTTATTCGCAGTATACGAAAACAACAGTGCATTTTAACAAAATGGTGTGCCGCCCTTTACTTGACTATGCCGCTATCCTCACTTACCAACTCCACCCAGTCACCCTAAAAAATCATGCAAGTCGACGAAAGAGCGGCCCTAAGAGTTCTAACAAAGATAAGACACTCTCTGAATCCCTTATATAATCTTTCAAATCCACTTCTGTATGAAATAACCAATATCAATCCCATCGAACAGAGATTTTCCTTTTTGGCCCACAAATTTGCCTCAAATACCAAAAACCTAAACCTAATCAATTCCCTATGTAATAAAAATATAAACCCCAAACGTAAATTCCCCAGCATAACTCTTCATGAATACATTGCATCATGATAGATAAATTACAAAGACAAAAGACAATGACTTATAACATAGATAGTTAGTTATCGTATCATTATACCTTTTCACAACAAGGACATTAATACGAAATACCAGGCGGAAAGACCACTGTTCGATAGCTAATTAATACATATTAATTATATTTCATAATGTATATATCTGTTAATAAAGATTATTTTTATTATATTAATCACACTAATAAAAATTAGAATTTTTTTAAGAATAATTAAAGTAAGGATTTTATTCACAGTAATAATAATTAAGATTTTATTCATAGTAATAAAAATTAGAATTTTATTCAGAATAATAAAAATGAGGAGTTAATTCAGAATAATAAAATCAGGATTTTATTCACAGTAATAATAATTGGGATTTTATTCATATGATAAAAATTAGTATTTTATTCAGAATAATAAAAGTGAAGAGTTAATTCAGAATAATAAAATCAGGATTTTATCCACAGTAATAATAATTAGGACTTTATTCATAGTAATAAAAATTAGAATTTTATTCAGAATAATAAAAATGAGGATTTCATTTAATAAAAATATTTTTATTTAATTATTTTAGTTCAATGTCAATTTAATTTAGTTTAATATTGAACATCTTTAAATTATGTAAGACAGAGTTGTACTGAAAAGGGATAGATCCCGAAAAACGTGTCTGCGGATGGCCTTATATTGCGTAACGTTTTTTTGCTCATTATATTAAATTCTCAAATCAAAAAACGTGGACAATATGTTATTGATATGCAACAGCAGACGTCCATTATGTAATTCAATGTCTGATGGGGTATATGCCTAAGAAATAGTTGGTTTAATATTTGTTTTAAAGAACTTATGTAACGTAAGTCAAAATGCCACAGTAGCTAAACGGGAAATTAATTATTTTCAAATTAAAAAAAAATGCATTTTTGTAGACACTTAATAAATTTAATATATTGATTAAAATATCTTCAATCATGATTTTTAATTACTCTTTTAATAAAAAGTAATATTTAATATTATAAAGTGGAAAAGAAGTATTTACAGATAAGTGAAATCCTTGAAATTGAAATAAGTACTCCGCCCCAAGAATAAAAGTTCGCATCCGCATTGAGATAACGTATGCATTGAGAAAGTTTCCATGCGTTAAAATAAACAAGTCGGTGAAATTGTATCGAAAAGTTAGACAATTTCGGTCGATTAAATTCAATAATGCCAACTTCTACAATGCCTTATCCTTACCGTCGGATTAAACGGATGCTGCCGGCAAAATTTCATTAACAGTTTTGCATAGCATGTATGTAGCTTCTTACTCGTGTAATAATTTAAAATATAATGAAATTTAATGTTCGGCCATTATTATGCGAAATTCAATTATAAAGTTACTCGTTTATTAAAAAGGGGCACTTTTATATAACGCAGAGTTATACTGGAAAATAGGTTCGTGTATAATGGTGTATTAGAAATAACTATTGATTTTGAAAGGGAATTTAATCACTTGATTGCAGGTATTTTAATTGAGGGGTGATGCCTACTTGCATAGATTCAAAAAATCGAATTCTTTTCATGGAATTTAAAAGTATATACATTTAAGATTTTTCCTACAAATTGATTGGATACAAATTGCCGAAATTATGCGAGTTTATGTAAAGTTAGCCGAGACCTTAGAGAACACTTCTCAAATCTTTAAACTCGATAATCCCGAAACCATATTTTCAAAATCGGTGTCGGCGATAATTCAAGGTGTATTCATTCAATATGACAGCGGATTTTTTCTCGTATTCTAAACTATTTTTTCTAATCGATAATCTTTCCTTCGCCTATATATTTTTTGTTATTTTTTACAACAGATCAAAGACTGAGATATATTATAATTGATTATTTTCATTGTATATCTTACTGAAACTCGTCCAATCACGAAATTGCTCGCAAAATAATATAAACATTGAAATCCGGGACACGGAAACGTCTTAATTATATTTACACGTTGATCGACTGCATCGCGTGGAATTCCTTCAAATTCGCCGTTCCCAGTTTCGTGATCGGAATTTCGAAACGCTCAATTCCGCACCTGTGAACTTCTAAAAGCTCCAATGTTCTTATCAACTGTAGCCCGCAATTTGATTTCACGACTAACCAATCAGGAGTATATTTTTCTTTTTGTTTTTTTAAGTTCGTTACCAATCACGCTGAATTTGAAAAATCATGTTATTTTGCGTTTATTAAATTTAATAATATAATTAATGGCAGAAAGACCTCGGGACGATAGCCTATGAAAGGACAACCTCAAATTATATACCGTATTATACTATACAATACTGTACTTAATATAATGTAAAAGTCCCTTGAATAAAGATATTTGTATAATATAATTATATGTATATTTAATTTTAATAATTAAAATGAGCATAAAGCCCGATGATGATGATGATTAAAATTGTGTCTAACTCGTTATTGAAGTCATTTATAGATAGTGGGATATTAATTAATCTATGTCTTAAATGTGACATAGATTAATTAATATCTGCCAATTTATATGTTGGAGAAACAATTGTTGCAGTGTTACTAAAATTAAAAAAAAAAAAACAGTGAAACTAAAATACTATTGTGTTTTTATTTAATTGAAAATATGCAGTTTCATCAAGTGACAGCCTCAACCATTGAATTTTCAAAAAAAAAATCCTTGGATCAATTATAAACTTTCTCCTTATAAGCAGCTCTTGATATTATTAATAAAAAAAACTGATTACGCTCAACGAACGTTCACAAGCATTTGCATACCATTAAACCCGAACGAGTTTATCAATAAAGCATAATTTACAACCTCGCGCGTTTCACAACAAACTATTAATAAACCTCCAACCATAACATTCCCTCTATCATAAGTACAATAAAATGACGCCGTAAATCCGGCGAATCGCGAATAATTCTTTGTCGCGGCCACAAATCGCCTAATCAGTCAGCGTCTTCCCATTTTCATTACGACACAAGTTGCGCTGAGTGGGGTTTTGGAATTCTTTTGCATTTCGCTCACTCCAGGAGTATATATTTCAGAGAGCTTAAGGGTGCACTCTTGCTCGCGCCCTTGTGCTCAATTTCGTCCGTTTCCTCGCGTGCTGCTGAAAATTTAATAAAGTGAATGGAGGTTGTAGGGAAAATGTGAATTAAACAAATCGAAATTTTCTGAAAGGTGTGTATATTTCACGAAACTCATCTTCCTGAAATATATATTTACGGATTCCGTGGTAAAGTTTTCAGTCCTTTCTTTTTATTTTGAAGGTATGCAAATTTATTGAAAACTGTTTTGACTTTAACTGATAATATTTTTTATACAAAAAATCCTCAGTGCAACATTAATGACCGTGTTTACTGTAGAGCCTCCTTAGCTAAGGGTTCCTTTAAAATTAAGGAAAGAATAGTAAAGATTGGATTGCACCGCTCATATAAAATCTCCGTTTAAGGCCTCCTTAGCTGGGAGAAAATCTAGGGGAATGTCAGTGCCTAACTTCATTTCCTCTACATAAGCGTATTATTTTCGCTTTCTAACCTTAAAATCAATGAGACGATTATTATTATAATTTTATAAAATCACAATTATTTGGAGTAATTATTATCGTTATAAACATTATAGTAATCAAAAGAAACTTTAAACAATATATTTATTTAAGAATTATACATTCTTACCATTTTCTTTATAATATTATTTCACTACTTTAATAGTTATCTACAAATTTATAATGTATAGGTTTTAATCAGTCAAACGCCACTGCAAAGGAACCCTTAGTGGAGTTAAACCGCCAACATTGGCCGCTTAAATTTAAGAAGACTTTAGACATCGTGTACGCGCGGTGAAAATCAAATGTCGTGAGTTAAGGAGTACTTAAACAAGGCTGTGCAAACGGGCATAAAATAGTTAAAACATTTATTTTATTATACTATTGCCCGTTTACACCTGCTTGTAAATACAAATAACATAGATTTTTTTCTTGGGAGTGTTAAATTCCGCACCCGAGCACTCAAATATTTTATTTTTAGATATAGTACTAATCGGTTTGAATTTATGTGCACTTGTTTTACTATTGCAGTAAGTAGCAACTCCACCAATTTAGTTATTAGAACGGCATGAATAATTTATTAATGGATATTTAGACTACTCGAGTAAATTCCGAGGCCCGAACTTTCTTTCTTTAGGGATCCATCTATAAATTCTTATAGCAAATTCCCTCATGCATTTTGTGGTTTTAGTGACAATATAATAAGGTGTGTTCGCCACATAGCTGGGTGCACTTGGTTATTCCAAGAAATTACTAACGCATATCGAAGTGCTTTTAGAGTCTACGGAGTTGCTGTAAATTAAGGAGTCTTCTGCGCAACTTGTCCACCGAGGTCACAGGATTTATCTCCAATTGAGCATGTGTGGGATATGCTCAATTGGAGATAAATCCTGTGACCTCGGTGAACAGGGCAACAAATTGATTTCATTGTACTCAAAAAAGATCATTGTGGTTCTTGCAATGTGTGAGCGTGCATTATCTTGCTGAAAAGTTATATTTGACAATGTCTGAAGATAGAGTAGGAGATGAGGTTTCAGAATTTCTCTTCGATGTAACGGTGTGCAGTCATTTTGCATCTAACAAAGATTACAGGTGACCTAGAGCCAAAAGCAATTGCACATCATACCATAACCCGAACAGTGTGATGAACTTTGGTTCCAAATTCCGAAAAGATGGACAAAAGTCAAAGATGACAACGGATTTGAATGAAAAGTTGCGTATACGCTGTTTTTTGGGATACTAATGAAAAATAGTAAAAACAATTTTTCAAAAACAAAATGGCGGGTCCAATATAGCGGACAAAAACGTTAAAATTTTCCATATCTTAAATAAAATTGATAGTTCTACCGAATGAACATTATTAAGAAAAATATAATCATAAACTAAATCGTTGGATTATATATATTATGAAGGTCTCGAAATAATATACACATTTTTCATAACACGTGATCGAATAAGTATTCTTCATCGGCATCGGGTTCTTCATCGCTACTAACAATTTCTGCGGTTAGAACTCTGATCAGATCCACAGCATCAGCATCTAACGTCATCAGCTGCTTTATCGATAATTTCGCAGACTCGATATTAAAGAATCAAAGGCTATCATAAGCATCTGAAACATGTCGTGCATATTTTGGATGCGACTACATGTTCGCATAAAATTTTGCCGATATTTTTTTAATAAATTTGTTGCAACATTCTTGAGCTTCTTCTGACAACTGTACAATCAAAAAAAGCGACGCTTCAAGAATCTTGCTGCTGTGAAAATAATCTTGTGGACGGTTTTAGGCATGCAAAACCATGGATATAGGTGCATATATATACGCGCCATTTCTATGCAGTACTCCTCGAATTTCGGTATGTTTACATTGAACCCGCAGGAAAGAACTTAAAGGATAATATGAAACCTTTTGATAAAATTAAGATTCAGTCCTGTGATGGTGGCTGAAATGTCTGCTTTATCGAAGAAACGTGCAGTATTTCCATACTCCTGTTTCGACATATCCACCAATATCTCAATTGTCGGCGGAAACCTCTTTGAATGTTCCTTTTACGATTTTCCACTCTGGGTTTATCCTCCCCGCGATTTTCAATTTCTTTACATCTAGTTTGTATAAGATATGCAAAAGGCACTCGTAACACCTAATCCAGACATGTAACGTGGACAACTCAAATTTGAAATGCTGTTCTTTTATTGGGATCTGACATGAGGCAACACGCCGCCTGGTGAGAGAACGGCGAACTAGTTTCACCATAAGAAAGCCCGGCAGCGGCGTGTTGTGATCGGTGATAAAGATCGTCTTTTATCGGATATGAGCGACGAAAACCACCAAATCGTTAAAGTAATCGGACTTTTATCGTAACTAGCATAAATAACGAAATAACAGATCTGAACATTCAAAATTGCCAGTCCCAATTGCACTTGTCCATAATACTTGTGTTTCTTTTTTAACAAATAGTTTTCCCCTGTCATCTCAAGGCATTTCCTGAAACTGGAGTGGACAGCTTCCATTACCGAACAATTCTTCCCTTCATATGGACATTTAATTTCGACCAACGCTGTTAACATACCATCTTCAAAAATCAGCCCATCAGGAGAATACGCTAGCCAGGGATTCTGTTCGTACACCACAAATCCAGTTTCGCGAACCTCTTTCTGGGAAGTCTCACAAAAAACGCGCCGTACTTCCTCCTCGGTACCTCTTCCGTATTTCGTGAACTCCGTCGTAAAAGTCGTTGTTTCAAAATGTTTGCTGCACTTTTTCCCCCAGTCTGCCTTTTTATTCTTAGAATATGTGAATAATTCGTAGCATGTTGACCCCGTGATGCGAAGCTGACGTTCTCGTTGCCACGACTTCTTACTAGCCTTGCATATCTCCTTACAGTTTCCTTGAAGTTTGCTCCACTGGCGCTTGCAGCAGTCCTGCAGTTCCTTGGTAGCTGTATTGACGTCCGCTGTATCCTGGTACTTGTCGAGTTTGAGGCTGTGCCTCCCAAATCTAAAATAGATATCAATATTATAAATTACATTTTTAATTACGTGATATTTACGGAAAATTTACAAACAAACTTGAAATTGACATATGCTTAGCATAAGCAGAATTCGGCAAATTCCTGAGGATGGTATCACGCATCGCTTCCACATCGCTAGCTTTAACGGAGTACTTGCTTTCTGTATCAGGGGTGCTGAAGCAAGAATGTTGCTCAAGCGGAGCTGGCGAATAATTTTCGAGCGTTTCTTTGAAAGTGTGCCTCCATGAGCATTTGTCGTCAGTACAAGACAACTCCTCAACGGGATTTCTGAAAAAGTAGAAATTGAACGTCATTGCGAATCATAATTTTCCATATTTAAATTTGCGATAAATTAATATTAAATTAAAAACAATAATCAACAACACATTTATTAACAATTCAAAATATCATAAGTAACGCAAAATTACTTGTTTTAAACTAATCACGTATACAGATTCTATTATTCGCATTAATTTGACATTTGAAAGGCACTGTACTAACCTGTAACAATATAAGAGCGTTGCCATTATATGTTTGCATTTTTTCCCGAGACCGGCCTTGCAGGAGCACCGCATGTCCATCACGGTTCCGTCTTTTGCGATCGTCCCTCCGATCTCGTGGGGTGCACTTCGCAAATTCGATGTTTGCAAACAAAAACTCACGATTTCGCGCTGGTCCGTCGCGTCGTCTTTTGGCTTTTGCCCACATTTTATTATGTGTCCGGCGTGGAGAACGCGCTCTCCCTCAACAAAATTCCTCTGGGCTGGGTTGGAACCAGCCCAAGCGCAAATTCGTTCCATTGTTATAAACATTTTTACGTAAAACTGCCGAAAGCAGACACTGGCAGATTTGAATCTTTATGGCGAACGACGCCATATTGGATCTGGGGAAACTAAGCCCCGCCCTCATGTCAGATCCCAATGGGTTTGAACAAAATTTTGTCAATATCGTTGAAATATTTTAACATACAGTCACAAAGATAGCATCTTATACTGGAGGTTGTGGTCGTCAGTCATAGTTAGTGCGAACACGAAACATTTATCTCTTTTCCACCAAGAATTGTTTGGTTCTTGCTACTTAACTTCGGCTACAATGTTCCTTGTACTCTGAGTAGTTTCGTGCAAAAAATGGATTTGTAGTGGCCTACAAAAGTGAGGAAACTAGGGACGCGGGTTTTTCCAAATTACAATATGTTTTCTCGTCGAGTTCTCAGCAGACAAAAGCTGTACCGGCACAAGAGGCACAAAAAATAATTTAAAGGAGGGAGATATTATAAAAGCAATCAATGAAAATAAATCCATTACTGATAAAATTGAATAAATATGGAATACCCCTACATTAACCGTTCTCATTAGCTAATCCAATAATCATTTTTCCTTGCAAATAAATATTACCTATGTATTCACCTTTTTACACATTCCTTGATAATGGTCAGTTACCGAAACTAATCGGAAGATATAAACATTTAAAGTGAAATAAACCAAGTGTTTTATTCTGTAATTTTGAACAGAATTTTCAAAAAATGTTAAGTAAGAAATTAACCGAAAAATATTTATATAAAATAAATTTGCGTCAGTTTTACTGCCCTCGGCATCATCATCAAATTTTTGCTTAAAAGTACTCTACCCAGATGTACCGTCGTACCCCCATTTACAAATCAAATTAGCATCGTAAGTTTTTTCGAAGAGGCTAGAGATGTCTAAACCCGTAACAATCTTACGACTGTGTGATCGAGAAGAGCTTGGAGATTCACTTCAGCAGAGTATTCCGTGTACTGTATATCTGCAGCAGATGGATAGCATTCTTTTTTCGCTTCGAATACGGTTTTGTAAGATGAATATAGTAGGCAGTTGTATTGGATGCTCGTAGCTCTAATGTTATCGTACACGTTCTTAGAATATTTTCACTCTATAACTAGTGTCTAAGTCATCTGCAGCACATAGGCTAGTTCATCAATTTCGTGTTCTTTCCGCATTGCCTGCGTCCTCCTTCTTTTCGTGCGCTCATTGCAATTTGTGAAATTTGCTGATGGACGCCTAGTAAATTTTTCAGCCGATGACTCGACATCACTGGAGGGTGTTAGATATATCGCAGTTACTGTAAAAACAATCAGAAGATCATTCTTATTTTTAATGTTATATATATATATATATATATATATATATCTGATTAAAATATATTGTTATTACATTTTTTATCTCCTGAACTTCTTGCGCCTCTTACATGTGTGGCACCTGTTTCACTTGAAGAAGATGATGTAACTGTAGGAGTTACTGTAAAGAACAATATTGCAATTAAAGTTTTATTTACATTAATTCGAATATTTGATTTATCAGATTCGTTAAATAAAAATCATTTGAAAATAATTAATAAACTATTTCCACATTTAGCTCTGTGACTTTTTGACTTACATTATGTAAGTACTTTAAAAAAAATGCACATTAAAACAACTATTTCCCGGGCAAATACCCCGCCGGACATTGAATTACATAATATACACGAGCTGTTGCATCAAGCAACACATTTTTGATCCGAGAAAAATTCAATTAAAAAAAAAAACGTTACTTAATATAAGGCCATCTGCAAACCCGTGTTTCGAGATCTATCTCTCATCAAAACAGCTATACATTACATAATTTGTCTGTCATTACTATCAGAGCACGCGGCTGCTAAGTATCGCTCAATTTAATAATTTAATTCAATTAGTTTCTTTTAATTTGTTCTAATTTTTATTTAAATTGAATTAATTTCATTAAATTTAATTTAAATCAATTTAGTTTGATTTGATTCAATATAATTGATTTAATTTGACTGAATATTCTTGATTTAATTTAATTTAACATCTTTAAATTATGTAAGGCAGAGCTGTACTGACGAGAGTAGATCCCGAAACACGTGCCTGCAGATGGCTTTGTATTAAGTGACGTTTTTTGTTAACAATTCGGCAAAAACCAACAGCTGTCGTAACTTGGCCATTATTAACAAATAGTTCAGAAATGCGGTAAAATAAGTTACAGAGTGGGATGTAGTGAAACTTTTTTTATAATTTACATATAAACATAGAATTTTAGATCCATGGCGTAAATAAATCAAATTTCACATGTCATATTAATTTGTTAGTAATAAAATTGAGTAAATTTACGTCATAATATTTAAAAGTACTTACATTTGCCGGAATCGATGCTATCAATGTCCCTGTACCACATAAAAGCGAATAATGAATACACCGAGCACTCGGACCCGTAATAACTGCTTTTTGGGATGCCTCAAGTACCAATTTACATTACTAGATGGCAAAAAATCTCTAAATCAAACACTGATTTTAGGGATTTTTGGCCAGGAATGCAGCATTTGGAACCAACGTGCGTCGTCTTCTGACTCTGGATCGGCTATTATGTATCGCTAAATCACTAAACACTATATCATTCCATTCCTCGACCCCCAATTTAATCGTTCTCTACACGACTCGAAACGATTTCGTCGATGCTCAACGGTTAAAGGAAGAGGTGCGGCCGGAATGAAAAAAGGCCAAAGGTCGAATCCGGCATTCCAATCGGTCGTCCATTCTCTTCATACCAGTGGTTTACAATGGATCTGATGGTGAAGAAACGATCTCTTAAATCCAACAGCCTCTCACCCCTCACTTTTTGTGTTCGACCCCCTCTTGATCCCATGGCCAACAAAATCTTAGCATAGTACCTAAACTTCTCTGTGCCCTGTACACAGAGAAGTAGTTTCCAACTATCAATCTTAGAAAGTTAATGAAAATTCACGCGTCTTTGCACCCTAGGCATTGATGACAACAAAAGCTTAGAACCGCACTCAGTAAAATTTTAATCGTTACTATGACAAAAATGTTAAATTTTACTTTGTGCACCAAATAAATACAGAAGTTTAATAAAAAAGGCTTTATCTGATATAGCTGATTTTTCTTTTTTTCGCGAATATAAGCATAAATATAATTAAAATTAAACAATTAATACTGGATGTTCGGATTTCTATGTCACTTAGTATATTATTTTTACCTGACAATATTTGAAATAAAATGTACCCACCAACATAAAACAAGTTAAATTAATATTAAATTATCATTTAATATTATTTTGATGTTAATGCAATATTATTTGTTAACACTTTGTTCAGTGGAATAATTATGAAAAAAATACCTAAAGTTGTATCTTCAGTATCCTGCCGCGCTGTCGTATCTCGTTTGCGAATATTTAATATTATCATATGGTTTTATTTTCTGTATTAGAGAATTTTAACTATTTTACTGGAAAATAATCAGAAGTTAAAGCAAGATATTCACTATATTATTGAAAGGTGGCAAAATTTGGAAGAATATAAATAAATAAAATGGGCCAAATTTTTTATCAATTTTCAAACGAAATTGATATCAGGACATAAAAACACTTGAATGCGATATAGCAAACAATGGCTATATTTTACTTTTTAACCTTAAAAGATAATTTTGTATAATATTCTTGAGTTATATTAACATAATCCAGAAAATTAATCCAATATTTGACACATTTAACAACAGGACGAAGTTATTTACAAAATTCGGGCCATATCAATTTATGACCGGAAACGTCATGTTGCATCGCCATCTTCACGCACAAACAGCTCTCATTATAAGCGAATTATTAGACGCGAAAATGGAAACCGCAAATTAATAGATTAATTAAATTTAGCGGAAGGAATCGTCTTAACTGAAATTCCACCCGAGCGAGCGCTCAAATTAGCCACAATGAGAACGCATTTGACCGCGGGCTCATCGATTCTCTTCCCGTCAATGAATCCACCAGCTATACATGAATGAGCAAAAGTCGAGAATAATAATCATCATAAACGGCAATCAATGATCGGAAACGAGATCCATCGTACCTTCCTCGACGTCGTCAATCGAAATGATGGTGATTAAGTGGGACGACTGTCCGCTTTTGCACGTTTCCTCGTTCGATCAGTCGCAACGATCGCGCCTTTCGAGATACTTCAACTTTCTCGGTCTAATCGAACAACAAATATTCATCCGTTTTGATAATGATAATTAACTCAATTATATGTGCGAATTAAATTTAAAAAAAAAAACATGTTAAACAAAACGTTTTTGTGTTATAAATTTTAAACAAATTTACAAAATTAATATTGCGTGTATGTGATTGTGTGTGCTGTGACATAATTTTAATAATAGTGTTTATATAACTATGGTGGCGATTTTAATCAGAACAACATTTTACGAGTAAGTCTTATTTGTTATTTCTAATATGCATTCGCCTTTTATATATATATAGTATTTATAAAATTCTTGTTGTTGAAACTAACGGAGCGCTCATCGTAATAATCAGTCATTAGTGCAGCAGAGAAATTAGAACTAATTTATTTTTAATTTGGCCTATTGAAAACGTGTTTGCGTTTACATTAAATGTAAATACGGTATATAAATGGCTTTAATAATTTACACCTTCTAGGCGTACACAAATTAAATATTGTGTCACTTTAATAAAAGAATTGATGCTAATGCTGTTTTTAATATTAGAAATGATAATGATTTAATTAGTAAATTTGCAAATAATACAAATATAATCATCACGTTGGTTGCAGTTTAACGTAAATACGTGGTAATTAATAATATAATCACTGAATAATCTATCTGTTCACCTTAAACTAATTCCTAGCCTAACTCTAATTTTTACCTGTTTAAATGTAACTTTTTTATAATTTGTATCACTCGATGATAACTTTTAAAAGTCGAAACTTAAGTCGTAAATTTATGTATTTATTTATGAATACAGACAATAAATAATTGTGGTACAACATGGTGTTTATTCAGTGATTATAATAAAATTGTACATTTTCAAAAGTAAGAATTTAAATTAATATTCTTAAAAATCTGTTTTTTATACTAACACCAACAATGTAATTATGAGCATGGGAATAAATCATTTTTATATTGTTAAAAAAAATTAATTAAGAATACTATTACGTATACTTCCAGTTCCTTATACCCGTTGACTAAAAATCATTATTTTATCAAAAAAATTAAGCACACAAAATATTTTGTAGTTTAAGGACATGATAAGTTTCCTAGTTACAAAAAATATATAAATATGCCAATTTCTTTAATTTAATTTTATTATTTATTGAAACTGCTGCTAGGCAATTAAAACGAACCCGAATTACACAACTAGAATATTGCTATTGTTATGAGACTTGAGCTTAATTTTATTGCACAGAAGTATACATTTCGAGGAGAATCGAAAACAATTATCAACATTAATAAATGAGATACAGGATTAAGTAATATTTCTTTTAAATATGAGTAATAGTTGGCTATGCAATTAATAAGTTGGTTATTTAAAAAAAAATGTCTTTATTTATCACACAGAAAATAAAAAATGAAATCTTATGAGTGTAGGAGAAGTTCAGCCAGCTTAACCTGTTATTGATCATCCACTTAATCTACAAAAAATGAAACAAATATAATTGCAACATGTGAGATAAAACACAAACATATTTCGATGTCAATAATCCCGAATTGATATTTGTAAATTCAAAGCTCATTACATAGTAACATCTGAAGCTGTTAAATTTTAATTGTTTTAGGTTTTGAGGAACTTTATTGTATATTTTGAAGATGTAAGAAATACATCTGGAATAAATAGCAGTTTTGTGTTTCGGCAGCTATATGAGTACCCCGAACCTAACACTGACATTATGAATATTAATCCTAAACACAATTCTATGATATACATAAGAGGGTTTGCGAAAATTAATGATCTTATATTAGAGTAAACAAGAATGAAATATTCTTCGATTAGCCATATTCAGCCAGTTAAGTTCAGTGAATTTACATAAAATGTGATAGAATTTTCTTATTTCCTGGATAAGCAGTATACAAGAGTTTTGATTTACTATCTAAACAAGCACTATAGACTACATCCGAGAAGTTAAAATAGCTCAGCACTAGGGTGTCATAGAGAAGTCGTTTCCTGTTTTTACTTAAGATTTTTCTATTTGTATATATCATTCTTAGACTATTGTAAGCTCTAGAGATACATTTACTGACATGAGATTTAAAGCGCATATCAAAATCGATAATTAAGCCTAAGTTACACACCGAGTCTACAAAATGTATAGCTATCTAATTTCAGTGATAGTAAACATTGGGCGGCGCTGAGCACTTTTTAGCTCCGAACAACATAGCTGATGTAATATTTGGATTGATTAGTTAGGAGTATTTCTGGGAAGCTTTTAAAATTTTAGATAGGTCAAGATTTAAATTGTCATTTCCTGTTATTATGTCATTAAAGGGAAATGAGTAAAGTAGTTGGGTATCGTCTGCGTATAAGTTATAGGTACATAATTTTAAAGTCTCAGAAATAAATGACGTGTAAATCGAAAATAACACTGGGCCTAGAATTGATCCTTGAGGGACACCGGAATTCATCTCTGATATACCGGATACTATGTTGGCAATTTTCACCTGTTGTTGGCGGCCATAGATAAAGCTACTTATAAGCCTTAATGCATTTGACTCTAGGCCAATGTACTTCAGTTTTGGTAATAATCGTGATTAATAGTGCCGAATGCCTTACTATAATCAATGAAGATTAAACAAGAGAGTGAATGTCAGTTGTATTGATAATAGCGTCAGTGACGTTTAGTAAAGCAGTAGAGCTTTACTAATTCATTCTAAATCCTGATTGTTTCGTGGGCTGGGCAGAATACTATGGGTTTCTACAAACAGGATCAGTTGATCTTTAATTATAGATTCCAGAAGAATACTATGGGTTTCTACAAACAGGGTCAGTTGATCTTTTATTATAGATTCCAGAATTTTAGATAAGACAGGTGAAATACTAATTGGACTTAGATCTTTCAAGCTTTCATGATTTTCTTTTTTTGGTACTAACATAACCGTTGTTAACTTCCAGGACTCTGGAAAAATGCATTGTTCTAAACAACAGTTTATGATATATGTAATGTAGGGGACAATAAATGGAAAACACATTTTATGCGTTATCGCACTAAGCCCATCTGATTCCACTATATTGGTTTTAATTTTTAATAATAATTTAGAAATAACTTTTTACGTTAATATACAATACATTGGTGACCAAATCACCGCACAATATGATAATGTTTATTATTTCGCAATTTTATTATGAGTAAATAAAATAAAATAAAATTATTATAAGTAAAATTCCGAAATAATAAACTTTGTGCTTCAATATCAGTAAATGCCTTTAAATTACGTAGAATTAAACCTAGTAAATGATAGCAGTTCCTCGGTAGCTGTTCAATATGCTTATTAAATGTAAATTTTGAATCAAGGATTATACCAAAATATTTAATTTCGAAGAATCCTTGTAATTGAGTTCCATTTAGTGCGTATGAGTAAGTGAATATATTCAATTTCCTTCCATAAATGAAGCTCTTTTTCGTGTTAAGTAATAGATTGTTAGTATCACATCATTTTTAATATATATCAATGTCACTTGGGAAACGAGTACACTGATCACTATTACCCACTTCACTATAGATTTGAATACCATCAGCACTAAAAATTTAAACAGAAATCGTCCATTAAGAGGAGGAATTTTAGTTTGTTAGGAACACGAATGAAATTATGTAATGTTAATATTTTTATTAAACGTTTTTGATAATAAATGCAAACTTTCATTATAAGTATGCACACTTTTATCGCTGCCAACATCATTTAGGTTTTATTAAAAAAGATTAAACTCAGCGTCACTCCACTTTTTCCCTCTGCTATAAAACACTACTGAAAATTATATTGCTCGCATGGGATCAGCAGTTTTCTACATTTTCTGCATAACAATATAATTTCAAAAATTGAAACAATATTTAATTGCACACTAATTTATTTATAGATAATATGCACTTAATTCATATAGTGCTAGATTAATACATGCAACATAATCTCTTAAACAATGATAACACATCAAGGGAATATACATGCATCGAGTTGAACAGTAAACCGAATATATTTCTCCAGGGAATCGGTACACAGCTGATTCATCTAAATCTCCCACGTAATTTGAAATGTGGAATCAAACTCTATTTACTGTCAAACCACAACCTATTGTAGGTGAAAATCAATTTGAATAGCGATCTTTTATTTTTTACTTTACTCTTCAAACTTTGTTTTATTTAAATACTAAATTTATATAAATATCGTAATATAATACAAGAAAATATGAAATAGGATACACACATAAATAAGATAATAAAAAAAACTATCAATTCATTTACGCGAATCATCATCAGTTCAGCGAGGTAGCATAGATTTCTTTTTAATTTCATTATAAATTCATGACAGGGCAGAAAAATCTCTGGTCGATAGCCCAAACAGACTTACCTACATGTATTATAATTATTTATGTTATATTGTTTTTTCTATCTGTATAGTATGAATAAAGATGTGTGTATATATCAATATATATATCTATATATATATATATAGAGAGAGAGAGAGAGAGAGAGAACTCAAATACAGTAAATGCACTAGCAAAAATCAGGAAATACATTCCAGAAAATAATAGGAAACAAATATATATCGAACGTTCACGTCACAAAACATATATTTGAACGATATTTGCGAATCCACAGAACTGAAAAACATAAACACATTGAAAACTCAACAAAATGAAATACTAAAAATTATACATAACCTGCGCAAATAAACACACACCGAACAGTTAAACACACATATCCCAGAAATAAATATCCATAACATGATCGAACTTAGCAACTTTTTATTGACGCATAAAATAAAAACAAACTTATCAAATCAAATATTCAAACAACATTAAACAAGCGCATCCATGATTACAAAACTAGAAAAAAATCAGACCTTAGACCGGAAAAAATCACAACAAAGAAAAACGCGATATCGTTAACAACTCAAATAATTCATGAATATAGGAAACTTGAAGAATAAATAAAACAATTAAATTATATAAACTGTAAATAAAAAATCTTATTTTAAACAAAAAATCAATTTATAATAAATTAAAAAATAAACATGAAAAATAAGAACGACAGTATTCGGTGACAACGGAATAGGAAACTGTATATCTTTTGTAAATAATTAAATTATTGACTACAATCCTTAATTAACCAATAGGGTTGTTAACAAAAAGGATGAGTGTTGGACACAGTTTATCTATAAAGACTAATTTCTGTTTATTTTCAATTACTTACAGGAAATGTATCCGCAATTTAGAGTAATTAGAATTAATTCAGGATATTTAATTAAAATGAAAACTCCTGGTTTGTTTTACTTATTTATATATATTCTTCATAACTGAAGATTACTAATGATCGAAACTAGTCGGAGAAAATATAAAGTGAAAAAAAAACAAGTGTTTTAATTTTAATTAAATATCCTGAATCAGATAAAACATGTCTCACGGGTTATGTGGGAAATTAATTAAGCATAAGTAATTGTATTTATTTATTATAATTACAAGAATTTTGTTTGATTAATATGTAAAAATCTGATTATTTTCGAGTATATTAATTGAAACTGTGAAAGTAGTCCGAAGTGGCACCCGTACAACTTCGGACTACTTTTCACAAAGGACAAAAGTGGAAACAATCAACTTTGATTAGGGCAACAAAAAAAATGAGAACATCTTTCGTTATAGGAGTAAAAATAATTGAAACTATATAATCTTGATATTAGATTGAAACTTTCAATTAACATACTGTTGCAATCGAAGCAAACTAATTTTAAATACTACTAAAATTAAATTAACATTTACATTCACTCCGACCATGTTTTAAAAACAAGTGCTTTTAAGAAAACCGAGATTCAATACAAATCCAGCATTGATAATTGAACACGTTAAACACGCTATCGAATTGTTCGACAAAGTACGGTAATGCGAATCCGTAATTCGTTCGAATTGTTCAATTACAGCCGTGTAAACCAATTGTTAAAATCTGTCTACTATAGAGGGAGAAATCAAGCGCATTTCCCGAGTATTTACCGTCGAAAGTGTAATTTTGTAAAATGCTCTTGGAAATTATTTACTTGAAATCTAGAGTATTTACTGAATAAATATTTCTTTGTGTATCTAATGTCTTGCATTATTTATTAATTTATATTACTTTTAATAATATTAATAAAAAATTACAAACGGAAATCTCTGTTTTTGTAGAATAAAGTACATTAAATATAACATTTATTGCATTATGTTAAATAAATGAATAATTTGACAACAAATACACTACAGCTCATAAGTAATGCAATACCCAGAAAGAAAATTGTTTATTTTTTTTTTTTTTTTTGATTAAATATATGTTCAGTTTTCACGTAAGAACAAACGAACAAACGATTACAATTCAGTGCAGGTTGAACAAAAAATACTGACAAAAATGCAATAATGTGTTGGCCAGCCCGATTTTTGTAGCACTCTCTATCTCGGCTAGACATAGACCTGATCAAGTAGTTGATGTCTTCTTGTGGCAAGCGGACCCAGGCCTGTTGAACACAGATGCATAATTGATTCAAAATCCTTGGTGGTTGTGGCAATCGCTGAAGTGTTGTTCCAATGCTGTGCCATACATGTTCTATTGGCGATAAATGAGGGGATCAATATAAAACCTCTACGCCAGAATTTTGTATAAAGTCCTTGGTTTGACGAGCCGTATGCGGCTTGTCTTGCTGAAAAATGGCGTTAGGGATAGTCTCAATGTATGGTATAGCAACAGATTGTAGAGCTTTCGCGATGTACCGCCACTACCCCTAATGAACACCATGCCATGATGTCAGGGGTTGGCTGTGTGACGTTTTAAGGCAAACTCTACATTTTGCCTTTTAAGGGACACGTCTACGTCCATCATTGGCTCTTAAGCAGAATATGGACTCATTACTAAAGCAAATGAAGTTTCACTCTACATCTCAGTTGAATCTGGCTTTACACCATTCCAAGCGACGAGCTTCGTGCAGCAGAATCATCGGACGTAAAGCATAAAGGCTCTTCGATTAACTGTTTGGCTAGAAACCACACGTCCTGTTGCTGTAACAAAGGCATCCCGAACTTGCCGCAAAGTGTCGTGGCGATTACGTATCGCAAGCAACCTTAGGTACCATTCTTGACCACCCTTGCATAATCCTAGACCTATCAGAAAGTCTCTGTCGCTGATAGTCATTTTTTTCAGGCTATCTTCTCCATACTCGTATTACAGTTGAGGGTGTAATTTCGAGTATTTGGGTTATTTCCCTCAAACTGAAGCCCGCCTCTGTCATGCCAACAATGTGACCTTTTTGAAAATTATTTAATTGATGAAATCGACGGGGTGCACGAATTCTAGGCATTTTAGCAAGGTTTTTCAATATACTGAAGAGCTCAGAACGAATCAGAGTAGAACGGGGAATGGTTATTAACATTACTAAATTTGCTTTATTAATATGTCTAAAAATCGTACACAAAAAAATGAGATAAAGCACTAGAAGTGTTAACCCTTCTTTTTCTTTCTAAAATGAATAAAAAGTGCGTATTTGTTGATGGATTAAACCACACAATTTGGAACAAGCAGTAAATCAAAAGTTCTAATTCATAAAATGAGTACTGTTTATAACAGTTATTGACATTAATTTCTATTTCAACGAAAATTTGGATATTCTTTCAATTATTTCATTAATCGTTCATCGATTTCATCAGTTGAATATAAGGCTATTAGAATAAAATTTCTATTCTATATATATTTCCCCATGGAATGAATGAAAGATTTGATAGTAGTAGAATACATTTACCGAATGATATATTACAATCAACGCACTGAAAACACTTTTTCAACGGTTGATTTACGTGCGCCAGAAATGCGTTTACAATTATCACAAAACAAGTAAAAACGTATAATTTTGCCCACTGAAGGATATAAATTACCCCGTCATTGTATTTCATTTCATTTACAATAATCAAATTATTTATGCAACCGTATAATTTGACAAGGAATGGAAGTATATTTAATATATTTTTCATTATAAAATTTGCATATATAAATTAAAAATATTGAATCATACATCATGTTATATGTTATAATAAATTAAAGGCGACGCAAGCGCCACCTTTTTTTTCATTAAATGTTATATGTTGTCTAAATAAAAAAAATATGCTTCATGGGTATAAGACTATTTAAATATTTGCGAATCAAATTGCATTTTATTAAAGTAAATATTTTGTTAATAATCGAAACTGCAGTGACAAATACTTAAAGCTAAAAATTTGAATTGCTACAACTAATTAATTCTAAATTGAAAATTAAACACAAACCATTTCCATCTACTTAGATGGTTCTATTGATTATAATAATAATATTAATTTACGGTCATCTTTAATATACAGAAAGCTTTTTATCACTAAACATTTCCCTTATGGGTATTGAAAAAAACCGCGAGTCAAACGCATTAAACCGTTTAATGTATGTTATGTTATAGACAACTAAACCCAAAGTACTAAAAAAGTAGAATTTGTAACAATGTATTACAATTCTAGGAGAAAACAATTTTGTTCAGAAAAATTGTATCATGCCTTCACATAAAAATCGCCACAGAGCAAGTCACGTGTTAACTTACCTCTTATAATGTTGTAATTTTAATAGAAGAAGTAGTTAAATTTCCTAGCATTTAACTACTTCTTCATTTGTATACATTTTCGATAAAATATTTCATACAATTTGAAGTTTAGCGTTTGATAAAACTTCAAATTGTGTGAAATATTTTATCGAAAACGTATACTAATGAAGAAATAGTCAAATTTCCAAGCGTGTATTAAAATTACATTATTAAAGGTCTGTTAACACGTGACTTGTTCTGTGGCGATTTTTATGTGAAGGCATGATACAATTTTTCCGAACAAAATTGTTTCCTCTTAGAATTGTAATACATTGTTACAAATTCTAGTTTTTCTTCATTTGTATATATTTTTGACAAAATATGTCATATAATTTGAAATTTAGCACTATTGATTTATTTCACATATGTGTCTTTAGTTGCATATAGTACAATATAAATTAATAGGTTTGACTCGCGTTTTTTATCGGTACTCATAGGGAATTTTTTTCTTATAAAAAAGGTCTCTGTGTAAGGTACAATTTAAAAATATTATAAATGAAATGAAAATGCATTATATTTACCAAATTTATACATTTTAGGCACGTCAGATACAACATAAAACATAAACAAGTAATACAATTATATAATAAATTTGCTTTAATTTAAATTTAAATCGATTTAGTTTAATTTTATTTAATATAAGTGATTTAATTTGACTGAGTGGTTGATTTAATTTAATTGATTTATTTTAACATCTTTAAATTATGTAAGGCAGAACTGTACTGACGAGGGATAGTTCCCGAAACACGTGTCTGCAGATGGCCTCATATTAAAGAATTTTTCATATTTAAAGAAGTATTCGCCTTGGGAGATGCGATTTTTTAAATAATTGTTGTGTGATTGCAATACGCGCTTTCTGATAATTTATAATCATTCCGGGTATATTGTTCAAACATTTAGTGAATAAATTTTGCAAATAAGTTATATGCCTTGGGAGATATGACTTTTTTAATATTTGAAAAATAGTGTGTGTAGGCTGAAAGACCACTGGTCGATAGCCAGTTTCAGAGTTGGAAATATATTGTGAACGTTAGTGTATTGTTAGATATTGTATTGTAATTGTATATTCCAATCTCAGAAATAAAGATGTTTATGTATGTAGTGTGTGCCCGAGTGGTGGAGGCGCAAAATCCGTGGCTAGAAATCCGTGGCCAATTTCTCGTCGGTTACATCAAGTAACGTTGTTTTATATCTTTTACATTGAATATTTCTCGGGTCTAAAATTTGTTGCATGATGCAATATTTTATTGATATGCAACAGCAAGTGTACATCATGTAGTTCAATGTCCGGCGGGGTATTTGTCCTGGAAGTAGTTGTTTCAATGTGCATTTGTTTAAAGTACTTACGTTACATAAGTCAAAATGTCACAGAGCTAAATGTGGAAATAATTTATTAATTGTTTTCACATCATTTTTATTTAATTTATAGTAAACTAATATATAAATTTACAATTATTCCATGAAATAAAATGTGCGCGTCTATAAATTGAATATATACATTTCTATATTAATAGGTTTTAAAATTTTGTTTTGAATATTTTTCTATTAGGTAGTTTGTTGAAATACGGATACGAGTTAATTAGTCTGTTACAGTATCTGATCCCTATGTATTCCGGGTTTTCTTTATTCGTACTTAAACTAATTGTGAGTAATTTAAATTCGCTTTTGTTGCATACGTGAAAGTGTCTTAATTAGTGATGGGCAAAATCGATTATGTGAAGAATAGATTTATTAAAGATGAAATTTTAATTTCAAAATACCTGATATAGATATAGAAACAGTAATAATAATTATGTTTGAGTTTGGAATCATATACTTCACAGGAACAATAAAATTAACATTCGATTATCGAAAATAATCCATTATTTCGTATTCGATTATGGGCAAAATCGATTATTTCAGATTTTGTCCATCACTAGTGTGAATCTCGCCGATTTCGTATATTATGTTTAATATCGTAAATATATTAACTTCCATACATAAAGTGAAAGTAGCGTCATTATATTCATTGTTTTAAAAAGATCCCTGCATAGGTGATTGTATAGCTTATTACACATAGTGCTTATATTTTTGTTGCAAGACGAAAATGTCGCCACAATTTAAATCCAAGAAGGCCATATGAAAGGATTGATTCCATGAGACCAAAGTAGATGGTTTTTAGAACTTTATCTGAGACAAGATATTTAACATTTTTAATTAACAAACGACTATTTAAAATAGATAAAAGGGAGTCAATATTGTTACGGAATATTAATTTTTTAGTGTCTAATTGTATACCAAAAAAAAAAACTTTTTAGAGTATTTATTCACTTAGTCAGTTATTTAAATAAATTAAATAAAAACTATTTGAACATAATTAGTAAATTATTTTCACATTTAGCTCTGTGTTACCCAGTTATGGTTAAAAGAAGTCATTAAGTATCTTATTTTTTTGGGCAAATTGTATAAATAGTGTTTTTCTCGGTTTTCTCAGTAACCAAACGTCGATGATATTATGCCACATTTGTGCCTTCTTGATTGCTTCTTCTTTAGTTTCTGCAACACTAAATGGCGTTGCATCATCAGCAAATAGGATCGGGGTGGCTATCTTTTTAATATTTTCAGCTAGATCGTTTATAAAGATAATGAATAGAGTAGGCAAGAATATCGCATATGCGGGATACGGATTTGCGCGGGGGAATTTTTCAACATTCAATATTGAACGAATTAAGTATACTATTATTTTAATAGTTATTGAGTAATTAAATAGTAAACACATACACATTTTTGAAATTAAATTTGAACGAAAACCGTCAATAAAAATACATAAAAAATACGTCAATAAAAATGCATATCTTTTAACCGCTTGAAATATATGTTTACATTGTTTTTCCATTTAAGCCAAAAGATATGCGCTTCAAATGCTGAAAGAAATACTTTAATATATAGAATAGTTTATGAATAGAAACAATACAAGCAGAATATTAATAATAAAAACACTTTTGTTTCGAATAACAATAAAACAACACAATTTATTATTTCATGGGGGGTGTTATCGGGAATTAAGGGCCACGTTTCCCGGCCGAAATGTTTCAATTATTTGGGCAAACTTGAGAAATGCGTTACGTGATCAAGCCACTACATAACATAAACTCGGATTTAAGGAATTACCGTCTAACTTATGGCTCCGTTTATGGCTCAAACCCGCAAACTAACTTAATGTCTGGGCCTCATCGATGGAATAATTCACTCAGATCGTGTTGTGAACTTTCCAACTTTACTGACAGCGCGGCGCAGATTCCCGATACCAATTTGGATTTGGAATGAATCCACTGCCAGACATATATATCTTCCTTTATTTTTTTAGTAATTTAATTTAAAAACTTTGATTGATTTGAATTGGGCAGCAGTTTAAAAAAGAGGACTCCTCACGAGGCAAGCGACTTAAAAGGCAGGAATTAAACTTTTATTGTATAAACCAAGCTTTTGGGACTATAATTTATTCCTTCTTCAGGGTGACAATTTGTCTGAAGTTAACAAAACTCGACGACATTTTAAACCAAGTGAATAGGTTTCCTGTGCGTAGATTGTATGTTAAGTTGTATGGGTCCGTATTTTTTAGGTTGTATTATCGCATAATACTATTGTGATGGCTGAAAAGACATTACAGAAACGCTTGATAATGGCAAAGTGCCAAAAACTAGTCGAAAATAAAGCGTTTGCGTGTAAAACAAACCAAGTGAAACTTTCTCAACAATTTCTAATATTATTCACAGTGTTTGCGGTTTATAAAAGTCTATGTTATAATCATCATTTAGGAAGAAAGTCTTATTTGTGGGTGAGAGGCACAAAAGCAATTTCTCGAAACGTTCGAGAAATAGATCAATATTCCCTGTCGAAGGTCTATACACACAGATTATGACACTATCTGCTATTAAGTTAAGCACTACACTCGTACACTAGCCCTATATAGTGTGTATAGGAATCCCCGAGATGGTCAAGTAATTCAAGAAATACCCTTCCAAGCGAAAAACAAAAATAAATAATAATATAAAAAAGGATTCACTCACATGGTCACAGTTATTTAAAATAAATTATATAAAATAAGTGGATAGAAAGACTATCGGTCGATATCCCAGACAAACACTAAATATTAATAATTGCTTGTAAATATTTTAAAGATTCTTTTTACAATCCTCGCAACCCTAATATTCTCCCCAATCATAACAACTATTCACCAATTCATTAGCTCATGCATACATGACAGTTCAGCTAAGCTAGCATTGTTTTAATTTGCAAATCACCATAAATTCATACATGGCAGAAAGGCCTGGTCGATAAACCATGACAGACAAACAAAAATTTATAACAATTTATATATGTACAGTTGTGTGTACATATATAAATTGTTATAAATTTTTGTTATCATATCGTCTGAATAAAGATGTTATATATATATATATATATATAACATATTTTAGTGTTGGGCAAAATCGAGTAAATTTAGTAATCGAGTATTTCTGAATAACCAATTTTAAGTAGCTAAAGTTATTAAATAGCAATAAAATAGAGTTTATTAATAAATAGGTAAAAGTTTCCAATATTAATATTATAAATAATATTAAGAAAATTGTCATAAACCTTATTTTGTAGTGACAAAAAAGATCGAAAAGATCGAATTTGTCCATCTCTAATATATTTTATATATTTTCTTTAATATATATATATATATATTAAAAATATATATATGTATATATATATATATATATATATTAAAGAAAATATAAAGACAATTCCATCAAATAATTATCTAAATAAATATTATATATATTTTTGGAAAATAATTAAGAAATTATTCCCTCTTTATTAATTATTTTCAAATTATTTTCATTATTTTTAAAATATACTTGTTCAATAATTTTAAAATATCTATCGAATAGTATTAAACACATGCACATTTATTTTTTATAAACACTATCATCTATCATGAATACAAAATGTTTTGAATAAATTCTATGGCACCAACTACGGTATGTAGGTGCCATAGAATAAGAATGTGTAATTAAAATTATTGATTTCCGTTTAAAATAATGTGCAGATTCAGTTTAATATATTTAACACGTATAAACACTTGTAAAATTATTATCATTTGTTTGCTCACGTTATCTAATTTACTTTACGTATTAATCGTTATAATGCTATTGATATGTTTCGATAAGATTACATAATTTCGATGTGAATGTAATAAATATACAACGTGATTCATCATCAACGATGGGTCGGTAAGTAATGCGAAAGTGATTTGATTTTTTTTTATATTTTAACAATAAGATTTCACTAATAGAAAGAAGGATTTATTCATATGTTCACAATTATTCAAATAAATTAAATAAAAATAATTTGAAAATAATTAACAAATTATTCCTGTTTTAGCTAATGTGACATTTCCACTTATGTTACATAACTACTTTAAAACTAATGTCCAATAATAGATATTTGCTGTTGCATAACAATAACTTATTATATAATGCAACTTTTTTTATTCGAAAATATTTAATGCAAAAAAATACGCCATCTGCATTACGTATTACTGGATATGCTGGATATATTTTTTAATACTGTGTAAACGTCTTTTCCGTCCATACAACTCATGACTTTTTAAAATTTTCATATTTCTTAAATTACAATATTGTCATTATACTTCTTGAAAAAAATTTTTATCTGTAAATAAACAAGAGTTTATTAGAATCTGAACGTAACAGTAGAAAAAAGGATTTATTCACTTGGTCACAGTTAACTAACTAACCATCTTTATTCAAATGTGTATATGTATATACAATAATATACAAAAATTAGAATTATATTCTGTAGAATATGATGAATCGGCTTCGAAGGTCACAGTTATTTAAATAAATTAAATAAAAAGAATTTGAAAATATTTATGTAATACTTTAACTTTAACAAATGTCTAATTAGACATTTGTTACAGTACTTATGTAACATAAGTTATAATGTCACAATAGCTAAAGGGAAAATATTTTTTAAATTAATTAATTATTTTCAAATTCTGAACGTAACTTTGTACATCGTTATTAAAAATTACCGGAAAACTTAAATAATTTCAAAATAGTGACAAATTTAAAAAAATGTTTTAAATAAAAATTTCCTCAATATACACCCCGTGTATTCAATATGAATTTAAATTATTTAATAAAATTGGATTGAGTGAGTTACGTGAAGATGATAATAACTTGATTAAAATAATTTAATCGTTGAGGCTGTTACTTGGTGAAATTCCGTATTAACATTTTAGTAATTAAACACTTAGTTAAGATGTCATTGTTTATTGATTGACATTGCAACAAATGTTTCACCACACAGTGGCTTATTATTTGTTGTTTTTTTTTTGTTTGTTTTTTTTTTAATATTATTGATCATACGACTCGGAAATACGTTATTTGCGACTTTTAACATTTTATTTATATCTATTTGAAAATCTGATTCGGACAAAGAGACATTTAATAATGTATTAATAAATTTTTTTTTTGTGCTGTGGAAGGGGAAAAATCCATTTACGGACGTAGTGTCGGACTCTTCCCAGATTTTGTCCGGGAAACTACCGACTAAAAACCCCTCCCACTTTACCGGCGTCGACTGCCAGGGTCATTTGCCGGTCTCTACATAATAATAAACTGGCTAACTAGTTGAACTTATTGGACCCTGGTCTTTTGAGTTAGCAGTTAGCCGTACCTAAACTATTATCACAGATATTTTTTTCTCTTATAACTAGTATCACAGCATATGTGGAAAGATTTAAAATGTGAGATAGAGTCAATATATGGGTAGATTTTTGGGAAATATTAAATTTGTATTAATAGTTATATTTTCCTCTATTTCTAATATGATTTTAATATTGTTATGAATTGAATTTAGCTACTCTAAGAACATATCCAACCGTCTAGTACATATCTAAAACAATACACACATTTCTTAAAAATAAATTTGTGCTTATTATTGTCACTAGGTAATCCATGAAGATTTCGGTAAGCAGGGAGCTAAATTTGTAATCCGATATTTTCTTGTATTCATTTCTTTATAATTATTGTTAAGTTAATATGCTCATTTGTTTTTAATATTTTCAACTTTAATATGTATACGTCAATAGAATTTAAGTACAACTTTAAGTTTCTAAAAATCATTATTCATCTGCCTGATGAAGCCACTGTATCGTGAAACAATTGTTGCAGTGTTAACCAATAAATTGTGAAATCTTAACCACCAGTTGTACATTTCGGACACAAAATTAAATTATCAAACCATTGATAATGGTCACTATCAATGGTTTGATAATTTAATTAAGAGCTTATTTATGTCCAAGAGACATTTATTTGAAACTTTTTTTGATAATCCTTGCGATTGGAGAATTATTTAGGTTTTCTGTTAATTTTAACTAACCCCACTGAAAATTTAGGGTAATAAAAAACACACACTTGGTTTTTGTTTTTGTTTAAGTAACCCAGTATAAATTCTTTAATACTTATCTTTACACAATATACAAAACAAAATAAAAATGAATTGATATATAACACAAAGACAAAAAATAACACAAGTGAAATGAATTACCCGGATTGGTTCCTTCTTCTTCTCGAATCCTTACACCAGTTCTAGTGTCGGATTCTGATTTCTCTTGTACCCATTCCTTCTATTTTTTTCCTGCCTCTTGCCATTATTTTCAATTATTCTTCCAATTGGTTTCATGATTTTAATTTAACTAGTTTCCAACAACACTAATAAATTATACTGCATACTAAATGAATACATAATAAGAAAAAAGGAAATTAATTAATTATTAATTAATCTATATCTTTCTTTCTTAATCTTATCCTCTTTTACCCGTATTGGGTGTCGAGGTTTATAAATCTATATACAGACCGGTATTACCATTCGGAAGTGAAACATGGATACTGAATGAAAGCAAAAAAGCAAAGTACGAGCAGTTGAAATGAAATATCTAAGAAAAACATATGGTGCCACACTAATGAACAAAATGAGGAGTGGAAGAATCAGAAAAAAACTTCAAGTAAAGAATATCGATGAATACATAGAAGAAAGATAATTAGGATGGTGGGGACATTTGCAGAGAATTGATAAAAATGTACAAACAAGAGAAGTATGGGAAGCTAAATACAAAGAAGGAAAATGAGATGACCGAGAAAGATATGGGAAAGAGTAATAAATGACATTCTAGCGAAAAGAGGCATCACAAGAATGTCTAAAAACCGAAAGAACTGGAAAGAGTTTACAAAAGAAAATAGATGAATCCCTACACCCTTATGGATAAATTGGGTCATTGAACATATATCGATCGATCGATACAATTATTTCAGTTTGGTGTAATACGTGCATACTTATTTTGCGTTTGAATAATAAATTTTACGGAGTGTAAAATGTTTCATCAAGTGAAAAATAAGAAATTAATTCAAGACAAAATTAACGTATACTGGCTTTAATATCCAACAGCAGATTGTAAATTATTTGATTTATTTGGAAGTAATTACAGAAATTAATTTTACGTATAAAACATGTTTTGAAAAAATATAATTAAAGAAACAATTACTAAATCGACATAAAACGAATTAGTTTCATATTAAAACGAACTCTCTTTAATAATCAAATATCCTTGAAAATAACGCAATTAGTTTTCCTGAGGAAAAATTTAATAACAATAATGAGAAATTATGAGGAATTTTAGGATTGTGGTAGATAGATAATGTATCTGTATTTAATTAGTATTTACTTCACTTGTTAATTGTTAAAGCTTCCACTTGGTTTTTCAGTGTCATGCATTTTGGTGATACCACATATGGAATACTTTTTTATTTTAAGAGTTGTGGAAAAACCGTTTTCGACAATTTTTAATGATAAAAACAATGGCGAAGAAAAAATCATCTATCTTTAACCATTTCTGGGCTATAACCTAATGTTAATGACGAGTTATTTTTCTGTGGTGCCTGTAACTTAGTTATTATTAAAAAATATAATAAGCACTTTCTCAAAGTAACATTTTATGCTGACTTGTGAAAGTGTTATATTAATTTATAGTAAATACTATAAATTTCGTTTTATATTTTGAATGAAATATATTTCAACCAAAAAATTAAGTAATTTATGACGAAGATATTATTTAGATAGTAAAATTAATATAAATAGAAAAGAGTATTCATTTTCTTGGTTACAGTTATTTAAATAAATTAAATAAAATTGATTTGAAAATAATTAATAAATTATTTCCACATTTAGCTCTGTGACTTTTGACTTACGTTATGTAAGTATTTAGATTGAATTAATTTGGTTTAATTTAATTTAAATCGATTCAGTTTAATTTGATTTAATATGATTGATATAATTTCACTGAGTATAGTTGAATTAATTTATTTGATTTATCACTTTAAAGTAAACACGTTTGTTATAACTTTCAACCTGAATAAGCCACAAGGTGGCGAAACAATTGTAGTGAAATACAAAATAAACAATTTTTTTAAAGTTATAACAAACGTGTTTACTTTAAAGTGATAAATATGAACTTTCAACAACTATCAGCCACCTCGATTAATTATTTGATTTATTTTAACATCTTTAAATTATGTAAGGCATAGCTGTACTGACGAGGAATAGATCCCGAAACACGTGTCTGCAGATGGCCTTATATTAAGTAACGTTCCTTTTGTTTGTTTTTGCATTAAATTTTTGTCGGAGCAAAATTTGTTGCATTACGCAATATTTTATTGATATGAAACAGCAGTTGTACATTATGTAATTCAATGTTCGGCGGGATATTTGCCCGGGAAGTAGTTGTTTTAATGTGCATTTGTTTAACGTACTTACGTAACGTAAGTCACAGAGCTAAATGTGGAAATAATTTATTAATTATTTTCAAATCATTTTTATTTAATTTAGTAAAATTAATTTATAAATATAAATTAAATGTAATTATCCACTGAACATTTTTTCACAGAAACGAATCAATATTAAAAGAACATTGCACAGTAATTAAACTGACTCCAGGCCTTTCCCTATTTAAAAGTAAATCTTGGTGTTCTAAACTAACTAAGTGAAAACTGGCGCTGGCAGAATTTGTAAAACCTTCAAAGTGTAAAGATTTGTTTGCAATTATAACTTTTTTCTATAAGGAAGTTAAAACGATGGCAGTTATATTTAAATTATTTTCATTAATGATTGTTAAATTATTTATCTCGCTCTTCCACATCCACTAAAAAAATACATAAGCATTTACTTAAGGGCAGGAGTGCTCAAATGTTTTTCATTAGGGTCAGTTTTACTCTTTAAACGGTTACTTGTTTAGAAAATGAAAAGAGCCGCCTAATACATGTTATTCTTGCTATCTTATCATAGGTGTTACACTCGATAAATCTAAAATATATATATATGTTTTTATTAAAAACAAAAACAAGTATAAATAATATAAAATACATTAATTAGGAACGAAACATAATTTTAACATTGTGAAAAATACCTCTCTTCTCAAATATGACAGATTTTTTTGTAAGAATATGTAGTTTTTCATTAAATCTGACTTAATATACTAAAATTAATTTTTACAGTATTTAATAATAGCGCTCTTTTGTTCAAAAACCCGATTTACACTATAAAAAGTCACCAGAAAAATAACCAGATACTTTTAGCGGCAATTTGAAATAATTTCAGAATTAATATTTAAATAAAATAAAATTTATAATATAAATAATATTTAAAAATCAATAATAAAAACATTATCTAGTAACATGGTTAATAAATTAGAAAATCATTCTTCAAATATCATAGGATTAATTTCCTCGTGGTCATCGGCAGTTTTTTTTTACCCTCAAATAGCTACAATGCTCCATCAACAAAACCCAGCTTAGATCCAACGTGCAGAATAATAAAACCTTTGCCTTTTCCTGATGGATTTTTGAGTCCCATCGACAGCGTTAGATACGTGGATCATCTTTCATCTGTTTATACATATTTATTATTCACTGTTTTTCGGACGGAGATACATATTTTCTTGGAGGCGTATGTGACCCTAGCGCCAAGATCGTATGAGATTCATAATTCATCACAATTATATAAAGGAAACAACACAACAGAACAACACTAAAGTAACACTAAAGAAACCCGACACTGAAGGATAATACGAAACAGGAAAAATTTAAACTCGGTGACTTTTTAAGTTGAAGTTATTTTTTGACACAACCATTAGTTGTGTCAAAAAATTGCGTAATTGGCATAGCGTAAAAAAGGCCGTACTCTTAGCCAATTAGAGTCAAAGGTTTTAGCACGTGAAGTTTAAAACACTCCTCCTAGTTATTAAACAGACTATAGTATTAAGTATGGAGGAGAGTCATTAAGAAATAGACAATGAAGAAAAACCCCGACACAAATTGGTAAAAGGGGACATCGATTATATATATAGTATTAAGTAGGTGAAGCATTTTTTAATAGATTTCGTAATTAATTTAAGTTTTTGTAATATAATGAATTGAGCAATAGAATTTCTTGATTATCATATTCAAAACTTCCTTTTACTTCCTGAAAAAAGTCCCAATTATTCTGATCTGACTAATAGACACTTTTCAAGCTTCATTTATATTCGCACATTATTATCATTGACACAAACCAATCTATTAAATGGTTTGAATCTAGATTTTCTTAGATTTAATTAGATTATGGTATAATATGCAATTAATCACATTATTCTCCATATGTGTTGCATAAAAAATTGGCGCGCTATCGCGACATTAACCTAAATCAATATAAGCATATCACTCTTTTCATATAGTAACAAAATTATATAACGCATGCATTAATGTTTAGAGTATTGTGTATATCCCTGTCGAGTACAAATCTCATACCAATAAAGATTGTCTTAAACGGAATACAACTATTCTTTAAATCTGTTAGAACGTAGATTTTAGCCGATTTCACAGGACATGGACTGCTTTCATGTTTACAAAAATAAAATACTTTTTTCAATTAAGAAGCTCAATCGGATAAGAAATGATTAAAATTGTTGCAGATTTTATTAAAATACATTGTTGTGTATATATTCCTCAACTAACATCTCACGATTTAAGGGTGCGGTTTAGAAGAAAGAGATAGCTATACAAATATGGGCAATCACTAATTTGAGTTATATTGTTGTTGTGATCAATGAACAATATTGTATTATACATTAAAATAATCTTAAAATAAGCAGAAATTTCATCAGATAAACATTAAAATAATGTTTAGTTTCTGTGAAAAATAATTATGAAAAACAATGAGAATTGATCAAATTTATAGCAAATTTTAAATTAAATTTTTGCTAATAAAAACTTGTGCAATGAAAATTCAAAAGATTTCACTAAATTCTGCATTCAAATAACTTAGCAGACATGACCTATTAATTTCATTATATCTTACAATTTTCTTTTCTAACTTGAACTAGTAAATTGACGTAATACACGAAAATTAACGATTTATATTTTATTTAGACTGATAATTTATATTTGGTAGATAAAAAATGTAAATACACAGGCATATTAATAAATCCAAAAGAATAGCTCTATTTTCAAACGATTATTTCCATTTTACTATATAGCTATCTCTTTCCACTAAACCGCAACCTTAAGACTAATATTAATGCAACTTTTTTATGTTGAATACTTTAATAAATATTACAAATAATATAAAAATTGTTTATTGACATGGTCACAGTTAAAATAAAAATAATTAATTAATTAAGAAAAGATAAATTATTAATTAATTATTATCAAATTCGTTTTTTATTCATAATAAATTATAGACGACGCAAACGCCATCTTTCGCTCGCTTAATTCATATGGCATTGTCAACGAATCGAGTCTACAAGGTAGAAAACAAAGAATCGTTGTTTTGTCCACTTAAGGAAGGCAGAAAGACCTCTGGTCGATAGCCCATGATAAACAAACAAATAATTGTAAATTGTAACTATGTACATTATTGTATGTAAAATTATTGTTTGTGTCTGTTAATAAAGATTTCTGTATATATTACAGATATAACCCTTGTTCTTTTTTTATTTTCTGTTGCATTTTATTTTTTTTTTATTATTATTTCTGCGAAAAAAGGTTTAGATAATTCCCATTTATACTTAGGAGACCGTATATTTGGATTAAATAATCCGCTGTAGGGATTATTCTAGTCTTCTGCTAGAACGGTTTGCTGCGTGCTGTCCCAGACGTGGAGTTGAGAAATTTCCGAGATAAGGTTTCAGAAGGAAAGCGAGATAATGGAATTTAAATTGCTATTAACTTAATTTCGTGAAAAGTACTAAGATTTAAAATTTACATACACGCGAAAGTAGTTTTGTATTATGAATTCAGTTAAGTATATAAAAACTATATTATTCACACTTGAAGCCACTATCAAGTATGAATAATACAGTTTTGATATACTATTAAATACAATCATCTCACTGTATTCAACAATATAAACATTTTCAATTTGAAAAATATATTTACCTTATATATTTATTAAATTTATTTTATCTGTGTGTTTTGTTCTACAAATATTATTTATGAGTATTTTAAAAATAAACAGAACAAGAGGCGAACATGTGTAGATACAGTAAATACATTTCGAAAACCTGCGCCGACGAGACGGTCCAGTGGGAATTGAACCTGCGGAATCAATACCACGTAATTTCTGATAGAACTTGCAGAATGGATATTCTTGAATGGGTTTTCGACGGACGAGCGTAACCACATCTGTTCAGTGGATAATACGACGAGGTCCAGATGTAAATTATGTTCTTGGTATTAGATTTCCCATACTAGTTAAACTCACTATTCGATGGAATCAAAATCTTTTTTTTTATTATTATTATTTCAATTTTTTTTAAAAAAACAAAATATACTAAATTAAATAAAACAATAACCTCGACACATTGGGTGTCGGTAGACAGGTAGAAGAGGATAAGATTAAGAAAGAAATAAAACAATTTGAAGAAAATTATTAATTATTTTTGAAATATTTTTACTTAATTTATTTAAATAAATAATTGTGGCCATATAAATGAATACTCTTTTCTACAGACGATTTTTTTAAACACTGCTATTTGTTTCAACACACAGTGTCTCTTAGGTGTAGTTTTTTATTTTAATTGAATCTTAAGTTTAATTCATATTTAAAAAATGGTATTTACGAAATAATAACAGCATTGAAATATTTTAAACTTAGTTAGAAACTGTCTCACTACCACTTAAATAAGAAATTAATTACAGTTAGGTTTTATTTTAGATTACGGTGCTATCCTTTTAATGCAACTCATTCCTTCCACTATTTATCACCTCCAAGTCGCCGAAAGATCCTCCCTAAGAGGAAATTTCAGATATTCCAACGACCCACTCTACAATCCTTCTAGCAAATACCTTTATTAATCCAACAAAATCCCATCTTATATCCCAAAGTATATTAACCTAAAGCAAAATATTTGATAATAACCTGATAACCTATCTACCCCTTCTTACAAAGTTCTGTACTCCCTGTAACCCTTCTAAGTACAAACATTCTTCCATGACCATTAATAAATTAATTTATGCGAATCATAAAGACAATTCAGCTACCTAGCATAGATTTTTTTCTTTGACATTTTCATAAATTCAGGACAGAGTAGAAAGGAATCTTGTCTAGCCCAGAGATACTAATAATATATACATTGTAGAATGGTGAAACTAAATGAAGTAATTATTATTATTATTCCTGAGAAATCTCCAGGTCGCGGAAAGATTAGCCCTTAGAGTGTTAACAAATATCACTCACCCGAACAACCCGCTCCATAACCCATCCAATTCCCATCTCTACGAAACCTGTCAAATCCCAACCATTAAAGAAAGACTAGAAATGCACTCCCTAAAATTTGTTACAAACTCCCACATTGTCCTTCGAAATCTAAACATAACTCCAAAAATTATACACCCAGTATACAATATTTATCAATTCATTTCACCAAATTTAGTACGAGGCTTAGACGGTTAGCAATCATGACGGTTTAATCAAAGACAGGAACTAGACAAAGGGAGGTAGAAAAAGCTCCGGTGGATAGCCGTTTCTTTTGAGAATATTTATTTCTTTTAAATTGTTTAATGTATTATATACAATACCCCGACACCAATTGGTAAAAGGGGACATCGATTATATATATATATATATATATATATATATATGTATTATATATTAAAGTAAATATGTATGTATTCTTTGAGAATTGAGATGTTTGTATACATATTATTATTATTGTATTATTTATGTTAAATTGTTTTCTAATATTTGTGTAGCCTCAAATATTTAAATATATAATAAAAAAAGTACTAAACAAAATTAAAGATACATTAGTGCATTTAATGTTTAGTATTCCATAATATAATAAAACTAATTTACACTACACATTGCAATTATTATTTTAATCGCGTGCATTATATAATAACTCTACTATAAAAAAATCTATGTAAAACAAGTCTTGCTTGAACACTTGTAACCGTTATTATGTGGAAACACTTTGTAAGTAATGTGGGTCTAAAAATCTCAAACGCATTGCGCAATCGTGCGGCCGAATTTGCATACACATTGCAATGTTGATACTGAATCCATAATTTTAATTAGAATCGCTGATGCAAGGTTAAAACTAACAATACATAGGATTGACTGGGAAATGACAATTTGATTAATCCATCATGAATACCTTTAAAGCTCAAGCATTTTGGGTTACGGGACATTTTAATAACGGAAATTATAACAGTGATGAATTTGAATAAATTATTAGAGCTGAAATTATTTTACAACACTAAATATTAAAATATTCTAAAAGATAAAATACTTGGTTTGTTTTATTATCCGAGTAATTTCCTAATAGATTTGCTCAAAACGAAAATTAGAATTTGGACGGAGATCATCAGGATGGGGCAGCCTGAAACAGGATAGTGGAGGAGGCAAAGACTCACAAAGAGTTGTAGAGCCACGGACAAATTTCGGTCTTGGATTATTCTCAGATCCAAGACCGAAATTTGTTTTTGTATTTATTTTCCTTTTTTCTCGAAACTAGTCGAAAATTAGAATATAAGTGAAACAAAGCAAGTGTTTTATCACTTACATTTTTTAATTCAATAATATTTCAAATAAAAAGAATTAATTATTTTCAAATTTTATTTAAATAACTGTGACCAAGTGAATAAATCCCTTTTTTATTGTCTATTATATTTTACCGAATGTTCAGTGTATATGCTGTCCATGTGAAAAGCTCTTCTTCTTGTATTGAACTAATACAATGCAAAATTATAAATAAATCAAAAAATTTGAAAATTTGAAAATAATTAATAAATTATTCTTTATCTATTGTGGTATTTTGACTTATGTTTCATAAGCAAATGTTCAATAATGAATACTTGTTGCTTAACAATAACATATCCATAACATTGTCCATTATTGAACATTTGTTTTGAAGTACTTATGTAAAATAAGTCAAATTGCCACAATAGCTAAAAAGGAAATAATTTATTCATTATTGTCACAATATATTATTTAATTTATTTAAATAACTGTGGCCATGAGAATAAATCTTTTTTTTTCTATTGCGAAATAAGAAATAGAGGATATATTTATATACTCATTGGTATGAATAGGATTTTTTGTTTCATTCGAACCATCATCAACTTTTTTTATATCTTATAAACCCCATATTATTTCTGTATCAGATTGAAATGGGCATATCCTATTTCTCTAATAATAAGCGATGAATTTTAAACACTAAGTGAATAAATACTCTTTTCTGTATAATAACATATATAATATTTTTACCCTGTATAATAATATATCCGACATCCAATACGGGTAAAAGAGGATACGATTAAGGAAGATAATAATATATAATTTTACATTGTGTTTGCTCAACACAAGAAGAAGAAAAGTCTGTAACTTTTTAAAGTGAAGTAAGGAATAACAGTCTTGTCATTTGTAATTAATAACTTCACGTAAACTAGTAACTGTACAGTTGACAAGAATAAGAGCTTTTCACAATGACATACATTACAGATTTCCCCTTAGTTTAATTAAGTGAATAATATAGTAATAAAAAAACGCTTCAAATGTATTTAACCCATTAACGCTCAGTAGCATATAAATAGATCATTGGAATTATTGTTAATTATATAAACAAGTTATTATATACAAAAAAATATATTTATTTATATCACTGTGTATATCATAAACCTGAATAATTAGATTTTTTTAAATTTTCCAGGTTGTACTTTGCACTTTAGCTGGTATTTAAACAATTTTTCCTTAATTTCAAAAAATTAGCGTTGCCGTTAACGGGTTAAATATACACAAAAAATATTAATTTCAAAATAAATTTCTTTTTCTAAATTTTACAGTGTGTACATACAGCAGTATATTTTAGTTTAGAGCCAGATTTTTCAGGTGTTATCTTGTAATTCGAGCTTTAAATTTGTTGGTTATGTGAAAGGACATACGACAGCAATAAGTCATGAGTAAAATCGATTAATTGAAGAAAATAAATTTACCTATATAATTGTAAAATTTAAATACATCCGACTTTATCACTTTGTAATAATAGAAACGGAGATGATTCAGATTTTATCTCTCGCTGTTTAATTTAAAATTAAGTAAGGAGAAATATTGAAAATGATTAATAAAACTGAAAAAAAATGTTCAATTTTTTATTAATCAATATGAATATTTGTTTTCTTATTTAATATTATCTTTGGCCGAAAGACCTCCGGTCGATAGCCGATTCATCTACAGAATATAATTCTAATTTTTGTATATTATTGTACATACATATACACATTTGAATAAAGATGGTTAGTTAGTTATTATCTTTAAATTACACATTACGTTTTGAATATCCTGGAATTTCGAAACGAAATATGTAATTTAAAGATTCTGTAATGTTTCAGAGATATTTGATTAGGTTCGAAGATAATATTATATATATATATATATATATATAAACAATCTTTATTTCCAAACATTATATATATTTACAATACACATTTAAATCTACAAACGTGTTTGACTTCATGTTTGGAAAACGGCTATCGACCAGAGGTCTTTCTGCCTAGATGCCGGCCTGCATAATACAGTGTGATAAACTTTCCGTAATTAATGTATTTTGTTAAAAACTTCGTTTGAATTTTATTATATTATTATTTTATAAATGTTGTTTTTTTAATAGTCAATAATATACTATTAAAAAACAAGATTTAATCAATCAATTATAATTAATTGACACTGAAATCAAGAAAACAAAATCAATAAATTCCTGCAACTGTTAATTAAAGTTAAACACCGTCATCATGATCAGCAATAAATCCTGCTTATTGCCAATGACCTACATGAAAACAAATCCATCATATTTTGTCATATTTTACACTCTTATAACGACGTTATTTATAAAAATGTTCACTCTATAAATCATTATTTAAACATCAACGGAGATTTAAATAACAACTTACGAAGTCCTTAGTAATAAATACCATATGATCGAGAACTTTTCTACTCGAGAGTGCATTTTTTATTTAAAAAAAAAGATATTGGCAATATAACAACTTAAAAGAATTTGATTTTATAAATAATGGTACATGTGACGCTATATTAAACATCTTTATTACTGTTAAATCCACAAGATCCTTGGGGAACGGACGGGAGGAAGAAAAATATAAGAATGGATGAGTGAAGATGGGGCAGGCGTAGAGATCGTGGTTAGATTGGGATGAGAAAAGAAAAAAAGAGATGTGGGTGTGTGAGTGACATTAATTTAAATATGTATTTAATAAGAGAATGAATAGATTTTTTCTGTTATGTATTTATAATATATATTATGGATTATTATTACGTTTGAATAGATTAAGGCCAATAAAGGTTTTTTTATAAAAACATATTGAATTTTTAGCTATAACTTGAAAACAAAAAATTACAGCTCATTTTAATTTTCAGCATTGAGTTTGTCTCGGTAAAAGAGCTCCAGTATGCGCGAACGGTTTCTTTCTATCTCTTCTAATAACCAAGATATCTAATAGTAACATCCAATTTAAGCTACCCTGTACATTGCTAAATACATTGCTTAACAAAAATATGTAATAAATAATAATGTTTTAGTAAATCCCAAAAATGTTTTTATTAATTATGTTGAAGAACATTTTCTTATGTTAACTGCAAGACAATAAATTAATTGTTGGTTTAAATCAACAAGTAAATTTAATTAATGAACAAAATGTAACTTGATTAAGTTGAAACCGAACAATAATTTAGTATTAATGCGTTTAGCGTGGAAATAGTGTTTTATTATCGAGAAGGGAGCCATGCCGCATTACAACTTAAAAGTTTAAATTGAAACAGTTCTAACTTTTAAATTTAATATGATTCCCCTCTGGGTAATGCATTTTTCTCGGTGAATAATGTTTCAACAACTACAATTACTGTTTTCATTTCTATTTTAATATTAGTGATTATTAAAATAAATAATGTACCACGAAATTAAAAAAAAATAACAATTGTGTGTACTGAATTTTAGAACTATACAAAATATGAATATTAAAACATCTATAGATCAATCCAATTTATAATCTTTAGATATATCTTAAAGTACTTTGTGCACTTTTCATCACTTATTTTATTTGTTAACAGATGTTATTCTAATATTATTGATTATTAAAATAAATAATGTCCCACGAAATAAAAAAAATAACAATTGTGTGTACCGAATTTTAGAACTATACAAAATTGGAATATTAAAATATCTATAGATCAATCCAATTTATAATCTTTAGATATATCTTAAATCACTTTGTGCACTTTTCATCACTTATTTTATTTGTTAACAGATGTTATTCTGTTTATATGTGATTTACAGTCATGCTATTTATCTAAAAATTTTGAATATTGTTATTATTCTGTATAAAGGTGATTTACCGTAAATAAATGAATTGAATAGATGTGTTTCAAATAAATCTTTATAAAACATTGATAATGTTCACATGGTGATCGGAATGTACATCTGTTAATAAATATGTAAAGAAAAGTGTACAAAGTGTTTTCATAAATCTATCAAATCTTCATGAAACTCACATATTAAACTCATATTTATATTAACTGAATAAATTATTTGTAAGAAAAATAATATAGTAGCAATGATGGTTAGTTAACAGGATTAACTTCACATCACTAATAAACCTATTTCAGAAAATGATAATCATTTTTATGTATAAAAAAAAAATCATACAATCTAAATAATTCTTGTACTTGTATATATAAATAAATATTTATTAACGGATAAACCATTTTACAGAAAAATAACTTGTTTACAATGTAAAAATATAATAAAGATAGTTATTTGCCCAACAAGTGAAAAAATTTACTGTAAATAATTTAAAATATGTGCGATTTAATTTAAATTGTTAATTAAATCGAAGTACAGTTTAGAAACAATTTCAATTATGTGGAAGTATACCATTGAACCGGGAAATATTGCGTAAATGCAGCAGTAATACAAATAAGCAAATAAAGAAAACCTGTTTAATACACGCATACGCATGTGGCTCAATTTGAGCAAATTCCATAAATCATTCGCGAGGACTTTTTGAAAGTCATATCGCTTAATTAAACTGAATTTATTTTGCGAGAGTTAAATGTTTGCACCTTCTGAGTGATTATAATTAATTATTACTTCAAAACGTAATTATAGCTGTCGTAAAAATGACGATTTATAAGTAATTATTGTGTTAATGTAATAATTACTATTTTTTTAGCAAAACAAAAAAAATATGTGTGAATATTAAAAAGGAACAATTAATAGACTTTGATTAAAACAAACCAAGTGTTTTAATCAAAGTCTATTAATTAAATATGTTTCACCACGAGTTAAGTGAGAAATTAATTTAAAAAAGGGAAAATTAATGATGATTAAAATTTTTAAATATTTTTTTTTACTTTTAATCATTCTAAATTTGAAAATTAATAGCAAAAAAAAAATTAAATTCGCCACTAATCCCCACATTACCCCTATCATACACCTTTGTATCCCTCGCAACCTTAACATTACTCCTAAATTCTCCCAACCTGCATTAACCATTCATATCATTAAATTTGCAGACATAGACAAAGACGTTAACAATCATGACCTTTAGATAACAAGATAAGAACTGGACAAGGACAGGCAGAAAGACCGATGGTCGATAGCCGTTTTCTAAGGACAACTTAAAACATATTATAAGAATTATATTGTTAATTTATTGTATATAAAATTGTCTGCAGAAATAAAGATGTTATATATATAGCAAAAAAATCCTGAAAATATTTTATTTTTTGTTGTTCAAATTATGCCACAACAAAAATAGATTATTTTTGGGATTTTTGTTTTCAAAAGTGAAATACATAGGGATAGAAAATATTTTATATAGTTTTATTGCACAGGGTGGTGCATTTTGGTCGAGCTACATATGGAAAATTTTTATATTTTAAGAGATATCGAAAAACCGTTTTCGCTACCATAGTTCAATGATAAAAACAATGGCGAAGAAAAAATGAGCCATTTCCGGGTAATAACTGGAAGTCTCCAACGAATTATTTTTCGATTCTTTATTATTTAAAGAAAAATATAATAAGCTCTTTCTCAAAACAATATTTTATGCTGACTTGGAATATTTTATCACATTATATTTATCTTTTTTTAGTTTTTGTGTTATAACCTCAAACTTTTATTTTATACGATTTTATTTTCCATATGTGGCACCACCAAAATGCACCACCCTGTACATCGAATAAAATACACATACATAATCATATAATAAAACTCTAGACGGAAAGACCACTGGTCGATAGCCAATTAATTGATATAAATTATACATTTTGTAGGGTTCTAGGAAGTTGATAAATTTGGAGGCTTTTATTTACCAACAAAGTATTTACAAAACATTTAAACTAATTTCACAAATAATTGAATGGACGGTTGACGATAAGTTGGCTCTTAGTTGTCGCGAAGATTTAGACTGTAATCAGTATTTAATATCGAAGAAGTAGGAAGTACTAAGCGCTGTTGGACTTGTCGAGACTGTGGTCAGTGCTAGACTATATGTATATGTATATGGTTGTGTTTTTTCTGTTGTAAGTGGGAATATAAAAAATGCTCCCTGTATCACTTCCATAATCTCACCAGAACTTAATTGACAGGATTATGGTAGGGTATCTCAGACTTTTACTGACCACCCCGTAAACTTAAGGTTGCATGGTGAACCCATTATAGCTATAAGATAAAGGAGGGTTTACGGCTTGGAGAATTTTGACTTGATAGCCGGGGTTTGATCATCTATTGGTAATCATTTTAACGATAAAACTGTTCGTGGTTAGTCCGGTTCCCCATTATATAGAACGCAGGGATTCATAAACTTGAACGACTGATCGAGGGCGGTGATTGTGCTGGGTGGGGTAGTACCACGAGGTGTCGCTGTGCGAGAAGCGAGAAAGAAAGTATTTAAGCTCGCCTCGACATCTGTCTCTCTTCCTACTGAACGTCACAATTATTTTGTATTAGTAACTAATATAAATTACAATAACACAAACTTTTTATTAGTGGCTTTAGTTTGAAGAATAAAAATTAATTTATGACCTCGGGCGTTTCTTCTTTTCTTTTTATAAAACTAGGAGGGATACGTTGGCTACTTTGATGACCTTGAATCTGACTCCGGGAATATCACCAACGGCATGACCTTTACGACCGAAACCAGCGACCAAGACCTCGTTGTTTTCTTCAATGTGGTTCAATCAACCTTCACGGGGTACGAACGCAGTAATCTTCTTACCGTTCTTAATGAGTTGCACCCTCACGCACTTACGGAGAGCAGAGTTGGGCTGTTTGGCTTCAACACCTACCTTTTCCAAAACGATTCCCTTGGCGTGGAAAGCCCCGCCGAAGGGACTGGCCTTCCAACGTGTGCCCAAATAGGCCTTCTTGTAGTCCTTGTCCGCTCATCTCTGTTCTTTACTGTAGTTAACGTGTTTCCTAGCTGTACGAAGACCACGGGGTTTTCCCATATTGACGGTTCAGCAACAAAACCTGAAAAGGAAGTTTCTCTATAGCCAACGCTGAAGTTTGAAGAATATTAACATGTCATTATCTAACTAATAGTTATACAAAGTATTGTATTATTCTTGAATTCTAGTCGAGGGTTTAAAGTTATTCAATCTAATCTGTGTTTTATTGGTTGATTTTTAATAATCTATTCATATTTATTTTATATTGTGTTTTTTATTTGAATATTTAATTACAAATAATAATTTTATTTTTTTATGTTGTTTCAGATATGATTAGGAATGTCAGAAGAGGTGCTGGACAACTCATCGTACGATGCAAACGTCTCAACGATACTCGGTCAGCCGAATGGCACCCACCATATCCAGGAGCTGGCACTCGCCGGACTCCTCAGCGTCGTCATCGTCGTCACTGTAATCGGAAACACTCTAGTCATTCTGGCTGTGCTCACCACGAGGAGGCTGAGAACTGTCACCAACTGTTTTGTGATGTCCCTGGCAGTAGCCGACTGGCTGGTAGGCATCTTCGTCATGCCACCAGCTGTAGCTTTAAGACTGATGGGTAAGATTATGTTTCTCAATAACTAACGTTACAACTTTGTTATACATTATTTATCAATTATATAAAAAAACTTTAAACTTCGCTTAACGTTTGTGTTATAAATCTAAACGTTTTTTTTAAGGTGTTTTGTTTTATTAAATAAGCATTGCAATAAAGTAAGCAGAAGCTGTTATGGGTTACGCATACTATTGCGTAACACTTCTCTCGATAACGCAAAAATATTTTTTCATTCAAACCTTGAAACATATTATAGCTATGAATTGTCTTTTGGGGCGGATTTGTATACACTAATAAGATTTTTATAACTCAAAAAAGCCACGCGTATATTATTTATACTTACGTATTATGAGGTATCTTAAAAAAACTAACAGTATGTGGTCCACAGTGTGCAAAAATTATTTGGAGGAATAATAGTTATTTTAATGGAATTCACTAATCTACAAACACTAGACGAAGTCGACAATATAATCCGGCAGTACATAGGCTAAATTTCAAAGAGGTAATGGTTGGTAATAGTTTAATGGAAGGTGTGCACAAACGCACAAACATACCTTACAGGTCACTACTTTTTAATGAAACCTCGCGCGGGATAATTTTCACAGGCCGTTTTATTTTCAATTGTTGATTTAATAATCATTTTTAATAAATATGAACTAAAAACACTCTTGGGACAGTAAATACCAATCCTTAGCACTGCCAGCCCACCTCATCGAGGTCGCTAGCAGCACCGAGGTTGGCAGATCCATAATTGTCGAAATATCAGGTCATTCCTCACCCAATATGGGTCTTCTGCTGGACTTCAAAGCCAGGCAGTATCCAAGAATATGTCCTCCAGCAGCACCTTCTACAATCTGGTGATTTTGTAATCGATAGTCTATAGAGATGTTCAATGAGTCCGCAGTGTCCTGTTAGAATAGCAGTAATTAATTTTAGATTTACTCTGGATAGCATCTTTCTTTTCGATACCATAAGGTTTCATTGGAAAGTTTTGAGCAAATTCCATAAATCATTCGCGAGGACTTTTTGAAAGTCATATCGCTTAATTAAACTGAATTTATTTTGCGAGAGTTAAATGTTTGCACCTTCTGAGTGATTATAATTAATTATTACTTAAAATCGTAATTATAGCCTATTGTTTCATCTACTTCTAAATTTCTTTTAGCTGTATCATTGCATATAGGAGTCTTTAGAGGCGGACGCAGTAGCGTGCGCGTCGCAGTTTTAGTCATGGCTCTAGCCAATTCCTGTTCCCATTGTTATTATAGCCTGTTTTCCTGGATATCTTGATTTTGTTGTGTATCGAGGTCTGCCTTAGTTAATTATGGCACTCTTTAACTGTCTCTGAGCAAGTATAATTCTTCCTCAGTAGAGCATGTCTACCATCCGCTAGGAGCAGTAGATATTTATTTGTTACAGCTCAAGTTGCTCGATGGTTATACTTATTAGTATTTTCTTTTGAATGTTCAGGGTCATCGAGATTCCGAAGCCCGAACATTTTTCTATCGGCGATCCATCTGTGTATATTCTTATAGCAGACTCTCCTCTCATTTTGTAGTTTCGGTGCATAAAATTTTATAAATATTTGTTCAACTAAAAAAAATTCTTATATAAATGCTTATGAGACCCAAATAAAAAAGGTGTAATATTATATTATAAAGAATAATTTAAAATGTCGATACTTTCAGTGCGAAATATTTATGAAAAAAGGCTCGGTGTATTTGTACCCAAATGGATTACGCGGAAATGCTCGATCAAAGAGATTACAGTGGATTTAAACAGCATATTCAACATGTAGGTCTCTGCAGGGAAAAAAATTCAAACAAGGATTTTAATACATTCATATATAAATTTATTACGTGCTTTCCATTTGAAAACGCGCCATAAGGAATATCAATTTTTATGTAATTCAATGTTTACGCGTTCCACAATTATTTTCAATATATTAAGTTAAAAGTAATATTTCTTGAGAAATACACAATTTTGAATATTATTATTTGATGTTGGTAAAAAAATCTATTTTATCTGTTTTGAAATACTTACGTAACGTAAGTCAATATGTCACGGTAGCTAAAGAGGGAATAATTTATTAATTGTTTACGAATTATTTTTATTTAATTTACTTAAATAACTGTGAGCAAGTGAAAGAATACTCTTTTATAGTGATAATAATATATACAAACATCTTTATTCAGACGATATGATAACAAAAATTTACAAAATTTATAATAATATATACAGTTGTGTTAGTAGTCTGTAATGGGCTATCGACCATAGGTCTTTCTGTCCTGATAATATTTTTTTATTTATTATTATTATACAATAAATATTAACATTAAAATTAAATTAATAACAATAAACTTCGTTTTTAAATTTATTTATTTATTTCTAATACAACCACAGAAATTTATTTTATTTAAATATACACTAAATAATAACTATTGCCTAATTAACAAAAATATAATTACAGTTCTAAATTTTAATAATAATACGGTTAAAACATAATTTCGCATTAAACATATTAAAAATATCAAGCGAAGGATCGACAGATTGTAAATTGTTGTAAATATCACACATAGCAATTATTGGCGATTACAAACTGACTGTTGATATTATTTCAGCGAGTGATTTTATTGAGTGTTTAATTGGACTGGCGGCGGTGGCGCAGAGAGAAAATTTAATGCATTTTAATGGATTGATATGCATAATGAAGGAAAAGTTTGTTTGGCTTCTACTTTTTAATGAAACCTCGCGCGGGATAATTGCGTTATTAGCGTTCGCTTTCCTGTCGTTTTCACAGGCCGTTTTATTTTCAACTGTTGATTTAATAATCATTGTCTTAATAAATATAAACAAAAAACGTTAATAAGACTTTGCAATGTATTCAATAAGATAATTTAAATTATTTATTTGAATTTAAAAACAAATAGAAAGAAAGACAGAAAGTTATATATATATATACACTCAGATGCAATAAAAACGGGTCACATTTTTATTTTAATTTTTAAGTTGTGGTAGTACCTGGAAGAGAACTTTTAGTGTTATATAATTAAACAGATCATCAGGATGTAGAAAATATAATGTAGGGTATTTCGTAAATACCTGTAATAATAACCAAATAACAATTCACGTAACTACGAATACAAATCAAATTTACATTATTGGTAGCACGAAAAATATTCTCTTTTAATTTTGTAATATTTTTCTACTTATACTGTTTCTAGCGAATCGACAAATCTCACACAAAGAAACATTAACAAGAACATTTTTTTATAAAGAATCTTGTTTCTTGTTACACTCCGTTTCTGTACTTATTTCACGCGTTTACTCTTACATAAACAAATAGATTATTTATTATTCTCACAATTTCCCCAAATTAATTTGGACCTTTACTGTAGGTACAAGAGAAGTGTTTGCTTCTCAAATGTTTATCGTTTGCTCGCCGTGTTTTTGAGTTTCGTGTGCTGTTTGCGTCCCATGGTACGTACCAAGGTATTTGCAAAGAGCTTAATTAGTCTAATTTTCGCCCTTCCTGTTTGAATTATTAAAATTCGACGGAGGCGCTTTCAGTTTCTGACATAATCAAATTAATAAGGCTAATTGATGTTAAAGGGAAGATATACGCAGCGTCGTAGTAGTTAGTTGGACATTTTCTTATAAATAATTAATAATTAGAAGCGTGAAAAATTCAATGCAATAATTAGTGTAAAAAATATACGGGATTTTTTTAAGTTTTGTAATCTATTGGGAAATAAAGGTATTATTATAATTATTATATATATATGACATCTTCAGTCAGCCAATTTTTTATACAATTTAATATTTGATATTATTCTGTCTGGGCTATTTGCCGACGGTCCATTATTTATGTATCTATTTTTTATATTATGTATGAAATTATAAAATATATTATTTATCTATAAATGTTCAATCCGTAAATAAAATATTATTAATTTATTTATTTATTTATTTACGGAAGTCCATTTACAATAATATAATACAGATTCGACTTATGGCTAGTTAATCTAAAACTAAACTAAAAGTAAATTACATATAATAAATAAAAAAAACGCAACACAATTATTATTAATTTATTATTTTAAGAACAGAAGATACATTATAATCAATACATTAAAAAGACTGCAATATTACCCCAAAATATAAATTGCCTAGTTACAATTTTTCACTTCATTTAATCAAATAATGCATATTTCGACAATAAGCGTTAGCTAGCGATCATGGCGAGTAAGTAGACAAACAAAAAAAGAGAAAGTCAGGCGGAACGAGCTCTGGTCAATAGCCATTTCGTAAATATATTAGTTTTTGTTATTTATTTACGGTATCTCCATTTTACAATATTCATTTCATTTACAAAATCTAATAAATAAATATTCATATGATAAAATAAATTTTATAATATACATTTCATTTACAGATGAATTTTAATAAAAAAATATTCATATGATAAAATAAATTGTTTGTGTGAGTTACGTGAAGTCAAATTAAATTGATAAATAAAGCACTAATAATCTTTCTTAGCACTATTATTTATATTTATTGATTATATTTTTGTATTACTTTTTATGTTTTAAAATGCAATGTTTTAGCTCATTTGAATCTATGCGTAATTTTATTCAGTTAAAATTTAATAATACATAGACTTCAATTGCATTCAAGTAATTACTAGTGTTGGGCAAAATCGAATATTGTTAGTAATCGAGTATTACTAAATGTGTCATTTTAAGTATTTAAAACGAAAAAGTAACTTCAAATTTATGTTTATTAATAAATGGGAAATTATTTTTGATATTTTTATAATAAGAAACATTCATAAAATTATAATATATTTAATTTAGAAATAATAAAAGATCGACTTTGCCCATCACTAGTAATTACTTAAAATTAAGCTTTCTTCATTAATTAAATCCTATATATCGTATCGTATTTAATTATATATTGTTGTTTGATATAATGAATGTTAACAATTGTACATATAGTAACCGTTTTTATAATGAAATCACTTGGTTTTGTTTTACAAAATTTCAGTAAAACAAAACCAAGTGATTTCATTATAACAAACGGTTATTAAATATCTCATAAATAAGGAAAAAGTATACAATATATACATATAATATCTATGTATTTTTTATTGTGCAAAGGGAAAGTCAGTAAATAAGTGAATAAATAAATAAATTACTAAATGTACATTTCGTACACAAACGTGACAATTTTCAATGGATTAACATGTTAATCCATTGGTAATTCAAACAAATGTGTGAAGAATGTTTATTAGTGTTTTATTTATGAATGTAATAAAAAAAGATTAATACAATGCTTGGCTTTTCTCAAGTATCTGCGTTGATAAAATGTAACTCTAAACACAGGATTACATTTTTTTAAATATTTATTCAATTACTTAAGAATACATATGTAATGCAATCATAATAAGTAAAACCTAATTTTCCTTTTTTCCGGAGTGGCTGTAGGCCTGTTTTGTTGCAGCACTAAGGTGGGAAAGTAGGGTAAAAAGGAGATGTGTATTCGTAAAGGGTTATATGCGGGTTTACTTTTATTCAGAGATTACGGCAGAGTGGGAACGCACATTTTTTTCTGAGTTGTAGTTTTGTAAATCCTTTCTCGAGAATATAAATCTACACATTATTGAAGTAATTTATGTCTTAAAGGAATACGTAAGGTAGAAATATGTTGTGGCACTCGAATTTATATGATGAAGAAATAGATCTAATATATTGTGGAATTGACTTTTAAAGATATCAACGTGTATAGCTCACCTGTGATGTTAAAGAATCAAAAAACTTCATCCTATTCAGCATCCTGTTAGATACGTGGTGATCTCAAATATATTTATAAATCTAATCGTTAAATTAACTTTATCACTATTCGCTAAAAAAGATAAAAAATATATATTTTCAAAACCCTAGAGACTTTCTATTTCTTTCTATATGTTTTTTTAAATGTATTTATTTTGTTGAAATTACAAGATTGTACACATTGTTTATTTTAATATATTATTTGTTGTTGATGTCGGTAGTTCCTTGTATTTCTCCTATATGTGCTCCTTCCTTCTTTCCTCGCCTCGTGATGTCTGTGTTGGACCCTATCTCGGGCTATCGGTATCGAAGGAAACTTGTTGCTTCTTCTGATTTGAACTATTCCGTTATAGTATTTCGTTGTTTATTAGTTTATGTTTTATTTTTAATTTAAAATAATTTAAATATCTAATTGAGTACATTGCAAATTCTTTTTAATGTAAGAGGTAAAACGACTGAAAAATTGACAGACTTGTGCGATAAATATAATATTTTTTTTTTTAATTAAATTCTCTCTTAACATTTTTATATAACAATTAGGATGTTATATATAGGTTTTGTATTGTGTTTGTCTTTATATAATTATTTTACTGAAAAATATTTATAAATAAAGTTGCTTCAAAATAATGTTTCCATATTATTTCACAAATCAAGTATTGTATTTTCTAAACATTTCATAAATTAATTAGTGGGAAAATAAGCCAAGAAATATTTTATATTTTTAAATTATCCACAATAAATGTTTCACTTCTTCCTTTCATCGATCATCGATATTTTACGTAAATCCCTATAGAACGTGATTCTATTCTTGTGTGTAGAAAAAAATAAGGGAACTTCATTAAAATCTCTTCCCTCGACGAAATACCACGGCGCGGTGCACATTTTCCCCCATTTCGTCATTCAGTCATTCACACACTTTTGCCCTGAATAAAGAAAAAAGAAAGAGGATAATTGCATTGTCTGTTTCCTTTGATAATATTTAGAGGTAGAAGACTTTTCTGCATTTTATTGAGATAAAAATGCAAAGGGGAAAACAAAGTTTGGATAAGTAAATAGGGCAAAGAGGTGTTATCTTAAATTTAGCCGACAAAGGACAGTATTGTTCTGCTTTTTATTATTAAATTCGCTGGTGTAATTATAATAGGTTATCTATAATTAATACTTAATTATATAAATTATAATTAAATGAATTAAATAAGGGTTTGAAATAATTAACTTAATAATATATTAAACTTATAAATTATTAAGTTATATCAGAAGCGAAGATGGATTTTTTTTTGGTGGTGAGGCTGTTATGACTTATTATTGTTAATAATGTAATACAAATTAAATAAAATTTTAAAAAAACAAATAAACAACTCTGAGCACATATTTTAGTAATGTTTCATTGACATGAATATAACGTTTAATATTGTTACAGCGTTGCTAAAACGTTATTTAATCGAATTATTAATTTGTTCCAGTTTCGACTGAGAATGTGTCCGCTGTGAAAAATAATTATAATTTTATATATATAACAATCTTTAATAACAATTAAGTTTACAATAACGTAACAAACATTGATTATGTATATCAGACAAAAATTAATTAATTACGGCTAACTTTCTAGTGAGCCATCCAAAGTGTGATCTATTCTGTGGCGATCTATCAAAATTCATGCATTTTGTGAAAGGAGTTGGGTCATGCCATTGTTGTAATCTAGTTATTGGTGACTGTTAAGGTTTTTTTTCTTTTTTCGTTTATATTTGCGTTCAAAGTGTTTACTATTGTATTTAAAATTAGTTAGTAATACATATAATTTTATTGCATTTTACATGTATGTCTTATATTTGTAAAAATGGTATATTCCGTTAAATAAATAAATAAATTGTTAAATGGCTATCGACCAGAGGTCTTTCTGCCTTATAATTTTATTTCCCAACAGGTACTAAATCTAATAATATGAAAAATACATCAACATATAAATACATCAAACAATAATTAACATAATGTATGTATAAAATATATGACAAAAATAATAAAACGTACCAAAAGAAATTATACAAAGCTTTTGTGAACAAATATGAAGTGCAATTGAATATGTCTGTGGAATCCTGTAATACACAATGATTGCCACCTTTGGTTTCGACTCGGTGGATGGAGATTAAGTTCATCATATCCCATTTATACCGATTATGTATTCTGGTATTATGTGTTTTATCACAGAAATTCTGTAGTTATATGGCAAGTTTGGAGTATAACACTTTTTTGTATAACATTGCGCAGGTAGTACGGTAATTCAATGCGTTCTATTTGTTTGTAAACTTTTTCGTGTAAACTCCACTAACAGAAATTATGAGTAGGATTATTTCAATAATTATTTTTATTATTAGCATTAAGAGTGATTATGATTTTTTTATATTCTTTTAAAGAAAAACTTTTTGTAACGATTTTGGATTTAAAATGCGTTTTTAAAAACCAATATTAAACTCTTGCAAATTTTCACGATTGGTATACAATATTCAAATTATTTTGGTAATTATTCATAATTGTTTTGAAGTTTTCATGAAAAATATACACTTAAAAATAATACACAAATTTGGTTATCTCTAAAAGTCTACCCTGCATAACATGGCACAAAAATGTAGCGAAATTAAAAAACAAGTTTTTAAGATTATTAAGTATTTTCTTATACTTTAATAAAGGAATTAATTAAATCAATGTTTATTTTAATCAAATCAAATAAATTTCATTTATTTCCTTTAATTACTTAATTAAACACGATCTAATGACGTGTAAATTACATTAATTACAGTAAACTTGGTTTTGCGTAAATAAACACACATCAACAATCAACAGTTGCTACCAATTAATTAATATTGAGATGAGGCGATATTTGAGGCCGGCAGCTTCCGCCGTTTGTCGCTATGTGTAGCAGCTGCATTAATAATTAGCCTTAATTAAACCCCGGAGACCTAAAAGATTACCCGCGTATCTTCCCTACCCAAGGAGGATCTATCTTAATAAATGAACAATTTATATATATATATATATATATATATATATATATATATTTACGCAACAAGTGGTATCTTTGAATTATTAATTAGAATTTAAACACAATTGAGGATTAAATTTGCATATGTGCAACAAGTTTAGTTGGCAAATATTAAATGTACAGTGTTTTAAATAATAATAATAATCAGGCAGATGATTAATAACATTAATAGCATGAATCATCTGCCTGATGATGTACTGTGTAAGCGTAACATTTGTAGCAGTGTATTTAAAATACATTTTGTAAAACTTTAAAAAAAACGTTGTTTTATTTACAAATAGTGAACGAAAAACAATTACAACTTTACTTAAAGATTAAGGATTTAGAAATGGGAAGGCAGCAAGTATACCGCACCCACTTAGCCATAACCTCTGGCCCATTGTAATGCCTCCATAGAATGGGAGGCATTACAATTAAGACTATAATGTAAAAGCGAAATGTTTGAAAACATGTTTAAAACAATTAGGTAAAAATTAAACACGTGGTTTGTTTCACAATAAATTTAAAATAAATAATATTTTATTCTGACTAGTTTCGATTTTACATCAGTGTAAAAACATGTTTCATCAAGTGTTAAGTGAGAAATTAAATAAAGATATATTTATAGTTTAGATAGAATTTATACCAAAACCTTACACTATTTCAATTTGTTTGTAACTACAATATTATGACACCTTGAAATAAATAATATTTGATTTGATTAGTGGCTAGACTCCATTTAGAGCCTTCACGATTTTGGGGCTTCTCCCTGCTCATGGAATTTATCATCCTTAACTCGCCGGACATTCGTGAAGTATATGCCCTGCTGTGTCCATTTCTTCGTTGCATCCTCTACAAAGGTCGTCCTTCTCAATACTTATTCCTAGAAGGTGCTTCCGAAAGCTGGTAATATACGCGGTTAAATTTCTGATGAGCTATCTAGAGCATGTAAGGAGTTTCTTCGCCTCCATAAGGTCGGGTATAGGCAGATACGTTTTTGTTTCACCACACGTTATTCTCTTCCTGCTTTTTTTTTTAGAGTTTTGGGCGTCAGCTCTATTATCTCGTCTGCATCCAATAGTCTTAATGCCTTCTTTGCTAAACTGGATTTTAGTCCACGTCAATGTTATCGAGTTCCTCGCTGTAGTCTCGTTTAGCCTGTGCAATAGAGATGAGGTTACTTTAGGTTTGCTTAGTACCTCTAGTGACGCTTTACGGTCCATGGCAATAGTAATATCTTGTTCGGTTACGTCTTGTAAGAATAATGTTGGCATCATGACAAGTCTATCCAGGGGTACCTAACAGGTTAGGTCTAGCGCACTAGAGAACACCCCAGTTCTCTGGTGCGCTATTCCTAACCTGCTAGGTACCCCTGGATTGACATGTCACGATCCATCACTGTATATTACGTAGGCATCTCCTGCTGATAATCTGTTTTTGTTTATTTTAAATTTACTATTGAAGTTAAATGAAGATAGTTAGATTTAATGTGTTCATCATCTTTGGGCCCAAGGTCAGGATTAGTATATGTCCTTCTGTCAGGTTTACTTTTGACCAATTGGACCATATGCCTATAGCTCTAAGTCTCTCTTCTGTCAGCCTTTCTACTTCCTTCATCAAAAGATCAATAGGTGGAAAACAGAGTAGTATTTCTATAGCAGCTGTATTGTCCTAAATTTATTTATTTATTTATTTATTCATATTTTTTTGGAAGAAAAATGTATTATACTCTTGCATATTTTCACGATTGATATACAAATTATTATGCAAATAATATACACTTGATCAGAAGATAGGTGGCAAGCAGAATAGTATTTCTATAGCAACTGTAGGCATTGTCCTAAATGATCCTATTATGCACATGAGCGCAAGCTTTTTTATATGGTCGAATTAGGCCTTTGCTATCTCCTTGTCTGTCCTGGACCACCATACAATAGCTTTTTTTTTCAGCACCGGTCTAATTATTTCCATTCTGGAGAATAGGCCCCATGTTGTGCTTATGCCTCTTTTAAACTTCAGCTTTGGTTCCAAGCTACTTTTCATCGAAGTTTTCATTTAACCAATTAATATTTCTTCTGACATTATGAGGTGTTGAAATCAAAGTCTCCTGCGTTCTGAAAAAGAGAAATCATCTAACACATCTTTAGTTAATAGTTAATGATATTTCATTAATTTAGGTTGCCATCTATGAGAAAACCCCGACACCAATTGGTAAAAGGGGACATCGATTATATATATATATATATATATATGAGAAATGGCCCAATTAATCGATTGCACCACACATTCATACTAAATCTTCGTTGAAAATTATTTTTAATGAAAATATTTGGATTTTCCTGTGTCCAATATCGATGGTTGATTCTATTATAAATACTATTATTTGTAAAAGTGCATTCATCTGTCCAAATGATTTTTCTATAAAATATTGGATCTCTCGTAATCATATTTAAATAAAAAATGGCAAAATTGCTGTCATCGGCCTGGATCATTTTCCTCCAACCCATATACTTTTTGAGGTATGTATGGTTTGACTTTGTGTTTCTTCATAATTGAATTTACAGTCCTCTTTGAAGTGCCAATGTTATTTGATATTTCCCGGATTGATGCTCTTAGATTTTCTAAGAAGAACATCTAATTCTACATTTCGGCGAAATACACGTTCTTCTATCTTGGCTTTCTTAAAACTACCATACTTTCTTGAGATGTTTTCAAGTCTTCCAAGTTTTCGAGGCTCTGGGACCTTCCTATTCAGAAAGCGATCCATGTACAGGAGCACTGCTTGATTGCGATTTTTATTGCATTCAAGAAACACTTGTAACATGTCGGTCAATAAACTGTTAATATTGTTAGCCATCATTTGAGTTATTTCACCAATAACAATAAATTTGACTTACAAAAAAAATCGAATCTGAAACGCGGCCAGTTATATAACAGTTATTGTTTCATGTGTTATTAACGGGGGGTTGGTTAACCGTTCGTTAATTTACCCAGAAAACTAGCTCAAAAAAAAATGAATAAATTTATTTACACAAAAAAGAAAATAGCAATAACAAAAATTATAAATATACAAAAAAAAAAAAATGACAAAGAAAATGCAAAAAAAAAATATACAAGAAAAAAAAGTACAAAAAAAAAAAGAAATAATAACAATAATATATAAAAAAATAATTAAGAAAGCAGAAATATCGGACTTACTCATTTAGTGTAGCGGCGAGGTTGGTGTCGTTTTTCGTTCTCCTGTGTGGTCGGAGGGGTACGTCTTTTATACCCGAGGATTAACCCTCGTCCCCGCCGACCATCTCAGGTACCCACCGTTTCGCGTTGATTAAAAATATAAGCAAAAAAAAAAAAAAGGCAAATTATTTTTATTCTAATTAAATCTTGAAGTAGATCAACGTGTGTGGATTGGAAATGCGCGTATGTACATGTATCACACACGTTGATCACTTGCGAAACGGTGGAGTAATTAATAAAAATAGAATTGTTTCGGAATGAGTAAGTCCGACATTGATATGTCACATATCAATAGATCGATAATTGAATTTTGCTTCTATTGATATGTGCTTTGATGTGGTTGTATTTGTTTGTTTTATTATTTGTTAAAAAAAAACAACTATAATGAGGGGATGTCCTAAGTCATTGTGTCTGGATGAAGAAACTTGCGTTTTATGAATCGTAGTTTGATGAAAATTCATCCAGACACAATGCGTAATATTTTAATTGGTTATGTGTATGTTGCAGATGAAAATCTCGTTGGAAAAGCGAGAAAATAGCTTTTCACGTCATGACTGCTCGTTTTCTTAGGCATCTTGAGCATCTTTGTGGTGTGCTGTATATCGGTGTGTAGGTCTTTCTCTCAGCTAAATGATGGTGTGTTCCTCTTGTTCGTTGGATTCGCGGTTTTTCATTAAACCGCGAAAAACTCGGGGGTTTTTCCTGTCTGGGCGCTTTCTATTGTTTAATCCGCGTGGTTTTCGGTCCTAAACGTGACGTCACGGAAAACCCGGGATTAAACGTGCAGCCCTCGTGCTGACCTTCGTTCGTTGAGCGGTCCCTTGCAGGTAGCCGAAATCGGGTGGTACGGATAATACTTTTCTTTGCCCAGACAGGCCAGGTAAAAATCACTTCGCAGAGCTGAGAGAAAGTACCGCTTTTCACCACAAGATGCTGCGCCATGACGTGAGGGGTGTGAGATTTCATCTGCAACCATACAAACATGATCTTGTATTGGCGCGAAGGTCACTCATTTGAAAATGTGTATGTGTTGACGGGGCTTATAATAAGTGCCGGTAACAGTGTTAAGGTTTATTTTTCTATGACAGTCATAAAAAATTATGACCCCAACTTTATGTTAATAAACATTATTTTACTAATAATAGAAAAAGGGGGCAGAAATACCGACGGTCGATAGCCATTTTCTAAGGTCTAACAATGTGTAAATGATTGTATGTATATATATTATAAAATTATATAATGTAAGAGTCAGAAATAAAGATTTTCATATATATTGAAAATCTTTATTTCTATATATATATTTCATATATATAAAAAGGGGATTTATTCACTTGATCACAGTTAAATAAATTAAATAAAAAGAATTTAAAAATAATTAATAAATTATTTCCTCTTTAGCTACTGTGTCAATTATTAGATATTTGTTATAGTACTTATGTAACATACGTCAAATTATCACAATAGCTAAAGAGGAAATAATTTATTAATTATTTTAATTTTTTTAATATAATTTATTTTTTTACTAATTAATATTGCACCAAAGTCAACTTGTTTATTAAATACACAAATAAGTTTACTTTTTATTAAGTCATATATATTTATTGTTTTATTCATTTGAATAACTAATAATAATAATTAATATTTTATACATTTCTAATTATATTTTAAATAATTTAATGACATTATTAATTCACACGGCAATAAATAATATTAATTTTCCCTGGATAAGGAAAACCCGCTGAACATACGTCCTGTTAATAACACCCCCAGGTATTAATTTCGATTGTGCTCAATAACGACAGCGAATTAAATTTAATATTTAAATCAAACATAATATGAGAAATATTAAATTATGCCATTAATCACCTATTATCATTCATTACAAAATATATGTGGCCATTTAATAAAAAATTTCGTACCAGGAAAGAATACCATTATTAATAAGTGAATTTTATAATTGTGAATAATATATAGAAAATCTTTATTTCTGAGAAATACGTTAATTCACATTACAATATTTACATTACAATCATAAACCTCTAGTTAAGCCTTAGAAAATGGCTATCGACCATCGGTCTTTCTGCCTGTATTTGTCCAGTTCTTGTCTTTTTATTCAATCGTCATGATTGCTAACGTCAATGTCTTAAGTTCTCTAAATTATTTTAAATGATAATTGTCAATAAATATACTGTAAAATATCTGTTTATAATAATTAGTTATGAGACGTTAATAATTTTTATTTACATAGGTGTTTGGGAACTCGGATGGATATTATGCGATATATGGATTTCTTTGGACATCCTCCTTTGCACGGCGTCCATTCTGAGTCTGTGTGCCATCAGCGTGGACCGTTACTTAGCAGTTACTCAACCACTTAGCTACTCGAGAAAAAGAAGATCCAAACGACTGGCTTTCTCCATGATTTTAGCTGTTTGGATCAGCTCCGCTTTAATCACATGTCCTCCAATGTTCGGCTGGTAAATATAATTAATTTATTAATTAAAATAACTACTCTCCAAAAATATCTAATTAATAATAAGCAAAGCGCGGATTAAATATTTAGGCAAAATATTTTAGCATCCGCCAGTTCGTTTATTGTCCGCAACAATGAGAGGTGACGCCCAGCTATACAAACTTGCTGCATGATGCCGGTGATAAACGAACTAAACTATTTTGTCCTGTTGTATTAATAATCTTTTAAAGATAAATGACTATAAATAGAAAAGAGTATTTATTCACTTGGTCACAGTTATTTAACAAATTAAATAAAAATGATTTGAACAAAATTAATATATTATTTCCACATTGTCAAAAATGTCACAGAGCTAAATGTGAAAATAATTTATTAATTATTTTCAAAGCATTTTTATTTTAAATAATAATAATAATAAACTTTATTACCCAACAGGCAAAAAAACCAATTACAGAGCAATAAGTACAAACTTAATATAATGTGCTATTAAATAAGACGTATATGAAAATATAAAGAAAGACATATTTAAATAAAAATAAAATAAGAATTAGAATACAATTGTGACACAAACGTTTTAAATAATAATGTATCTACAACCTTATAAGTTAAATTCAACTACAGAAAGGAATGCCTTGAATTCACTCAGACTAAAGCCAAATATGTCACAATTAAAATAATTATGAGTTTGGCAGATGCGACGCAATGGAGAGAATTGAAGTATATTAGAGCGTGCATTAGTTATATAGAAGGACGTGCAACATCTACTAGATAATCTAGGTACATTAAAGTTAATTTTATATAAAGATCGAAATAATATATCATATTATGGAGGATTTTGAATAGAAATACTTGACCTAGTATATTTCTCCGTGTTAGTAGTGAGACAGCATCAAACTCATTCAAAAGCCAGTCATTGTTAAAACCCTGCGGAGGATATATTCCATGCTTTTTATACCACAAGTACTTGTAGAATTTATGTTGAATGTTCTCAAGTGATTGCTTATGAGTGTGATATATTGGATTCCAGATAATCGAACCGTATTCCAGTATAGATCGTACATATGAATTATATAGAACTTTTAGAGCTTCAATATTTTTAAAAGACCTAGTGTTACGAATGATAAACCCGAGTTTTGTTGGCTTTGCAAATTATTGAATTATAGTTATTTTTGAAATTAAAGTGAGAATCAAAAGTGACACCAAGGTCTTTAAAAGTTGTTAGTTTTTCTAAAGGTTGATTTCCAATATTATATGTGAATAATATTGGTTTAATTTTGCGTGAATAAGTAACTACTTTACATTTAGCTATGTTTAGAGTTAAATAATAAATACAACACCATTCAGTAATTAAATCAAGCATATTTTGTAAATGTAGACAACAAGAAACTGTGTCAACATTAGAAAATATTTTAAAATCATCGGCAAATAGTAAATGGTTACAATCCAGTAAAGCATTTAGGTCATTAACAAAGAGAAGGAATAATAATGGGCCCAAATTGGATCCTTGAGGTACCCCCGAACGAACAACAAATATTTTAGATGAGAAACCATTGATTGAAACATAGAGATGGCGGTTAGATAAATAAGATTTGAATAAGTTAATTAAGTTGACATGAAATCCAAAATTATCAAGCTTTTTTAATAGTATAGTGTGATCAACACGGTCGAAAGCCTTAGCAAAATCCATATAAATACAGTCAACCTGACCCTTACGGTCGAGTTCACTGCAGTCATATTCACTAAAGCAACACAAATTGCTCGTCGTAGATCTACATTCCATGAAACCATGTTGATTTGTGGAGATATAGTGTTCAATCTTTGGATAAATTTTATTATAAATAACTATTTCAAAAACTTTTGCGAAATTTGACAACAATGCAATGGGTCTACAGTTACCGACATCCCTAGAATCACCAGACTTAAGCACTGGGCATATTTTTGATACTTTCCAAGCTGACGGAAATGTAGATGATTTTAGAATGAGACTGAAAATTGTTTCGAGGGTTTTATTAGCAGAAAAATAGTGTCTTTTATTAAGAAGCTTGGAATTCCATCTGCGCCGCAGGACATAGTATTATTTAATTTGATGAATGACTAATTTAGATTTTTTTCATCATTTTAAAATAATATATTAAATTAAAATATAACCATTCAGACAGAAAGACCTATGGTCGATAGCCATTTAGTAATTAATTAATTTTTGTGTGATATACTTAATCAATTATTGATATGTTCTTGTAAACTTAATTGTTAATAAAAATGTTATATATACAGGTATGCACCATTGCTAACTTTGTTAATAATTGAGCTAGAGTGTCGGTTGAATTAGCAATTTATTTGTTTTTAATAATCCATTAATATCCATTTCAATATTGACTTTTTCAATGCAATAATATAAAAAAAATATTGTAGTACCTTTTACGATGGCAAACAGATATAAGAGTTAAGGAATGTAAAGAATCAAGGATATACAATGCGGATCAATTTATTTTTAATTTTTAATAATTCACTAATATGCATTTCAATACATGCCTTGTCTGATGCAACCTTGACAAATTTTTACGCTGCAACGCATTCCACAGATCTGCGTTTATTAAATACACAAATAAGCCTATTTTTTTATTAAGTAATATTTATTTATTGTTTTATTCATTTGAATAACTTATTAAATAATATTTTATGCCTTTCTAATTATATTTCAAATAATTCAAATTAATAATTTAGCAATGACATTATTTAAAATATATTTTGTATTACAATAACCAATAAAATTCGATCAAATCCTTTTTCCAACTGAAAAAAATACTTACACTGTAAGTTTTACAAACATCTATTGAAACAACTACTACCCGAGTATATACCCTGCCGAACATTGAATTACACAATATATATTTGTTTGTTGCATAGAAGTACTACTGCGAAATGCAACGGTTTGAGTTGAAATTATTTAATGAAAGGAAACAACAAATAATAGTTACAAGGCTATCTGTAGACACGTGTTTCGGAATTTCATCCCTCATCAATACAGCTCTGCTTTCTAAGCTCTAAGGGCTAAGGGCTGTTAAACAATTTTAAATTAATTTTTACGTACCGTCTCCAATGAAAGTGATCGCGGTGATATTCAAAATTTTAAATTAATTTTTAAATAAAAAAGAGTATTATTCATTCACTTGGTCACAGTTATTTAATTATATTAAATAAAAATGACTTGAAAATAATTAATCAAAATAATCAAAAGTCACAGAGCTAAATGTGAAAATAATTTATTAATTATTTTCAAATCATTTTTATTTAATATATTAATTTTTAAATTAATTTTTACGTCTCCAATGAAAGTGATCGCGGTGATATTCAATTTTTTTTTAACTTTTGTTTCTAAAATATTTAGAGGCTTGACTTTTAATCATTATATACTTCATTATGTTATAAATAAACGTACTTAATGTGATATTGATAGTACGCCTACAGTCCATGTAAAAAATTATTTAAACTTTCGAGTGAAATACTGTAAAATTTAAGTTTTCCAAATCGAGAAGCGTTAATTGCAAATAATTTATTGGGTTAAAAATATAAATATACAAATTCAGAAGGATTTTATGTACAATGGACTAGATATGTTTTTTTTTTTTTTCTGGAAATTTTTATTTTAATTCTTTCCTCCAACTAGGGAGAAATTGGAGGAAAAAATTGAAATGCGCTCAGATTTAGCGCACAGTGTGGCGGGATATTTATATTTTGGACGGATAATTAGGATAATTAGTTTTATAAGTAGATCATTTAGGATTTCAGTATTTTTGTGATTTTATATTCAATATTATTATCTTTTATCAGTATATTTAAATAATATTATAAACATAAATATAAAAAAATATACTCAATACACAAATTTTACTACAAAGGATGTCTGAATAAAAAAATACGTCTGAAGCAAAACTCCCTTTATTTATTCGGTTCCTACGCATATCATTTACAAACAATATATCCAACATATAATATTATATTTCATATCACAACACCTAAAGCAATCACGTGAAATTTACATCATGTTTTTTTTTTTCCTTTTTCGTTTAAATTGCGTAGACGTGAATACAACAAAGGGAAGCATTCACAAAAGTGAATACGGTCTGCTTTCTTTTTCCCCTATTGACACAAACTTAAACAAATAATACAGTTCAAACAGGTCGGTTTATTTTTCGATATCAGCGGACACCAACAAGAAATGGATTAGGCCGTGGAGAAAAGCGCGCTTTTGTAAGTCTGAATGAATGTCTTGTCAGAGTTTTCAAAATAAGTTAATAATTTTAAATAAATTACAAGTTTCAATAATGTTATAAAATAAATTTATAACATTAAATTCTAAATGCTTAAAATATCTGAATGAATGTCTTGTCAGAGTTTTCAAAATAAGTTTAGTAAAAAAAGGAAATTAATATTTTAGGAGACTCACAATATACAATTTCAATTTAATGTTTATATTAGCTTAAAAAAATCTATTTAATTTTCCTTAAATATGTTTAATTGGTCCTATAATACATTTAAATTAAAGCAGTGATTGGTTATTAATTTTAAATAAATTATTCTGAATGAATGTCTTGCCAGAGTTTTCAAAATATGTTAATAATTTTAAATAAATTACAAGTTTCAATAATGTTATAAAATAAATTTATAACATGAAATTCAAGCATTTAATTAGAATAAATATTCGATGAGTCTCTTTCATGTTTCAATGCTGAACGTTGTTTTTGCAAACAATATGTGCGAACATTGTGTCTATTAACTTTTCCACTAAGGTGGAAAATTTTTTCGTCGCTAAAAATTATAGATGTTTGTCGTGCATCAAACGGTGGACACATTGAACATTTATAATGTATTCAAAAAAATCTTTGAAATTTTCCCTTTTCATGGCTAAAAAATTGTTCATTTTGAATTTGTGCTTTAATAAATGCGAATTTAAAAAAAATACAAATAAAAATTAATTATTTTGGGATTGATGCTACAGCTGAATTGTGAAATTCAATCTTCTTATGAGTAATTATCTTATTTATATTGATTTAATTATTTCATGGATAAAACAGCTGTTCGAGTCTATATACTGTATTTTCCCTTACTATAATCAAGTTTAGCCTTCTCGTTATGTTTAGTTTTCCTGGGGAGGATCCGGTATTAAAAGGGTAACACCAGATTGAATTTTACTGTCCGCTGAGGGCTATACTGATTTACATGCATCCCACTAAATATATAAATTTGTTATAAGCCACACCTGTGCTTTTTAAGTAGAAATCCATGCCATCCTCTAGTTTAGACATCCATTTCAAGCGTACACATTTTAATATACAGTGGACCGTCTGTATGGTTTGTCTGTGATGTAATACGAGTTAATGAATAAAGCGTGTACCATTTCTTTACCCAAACGAAAATGTGGCGAAGGAATAACATAATTTGAAGAATTTATATTCTTACTAAAAAAAATTCAAAATATTTTATTATTAAATATTGAAGGAAACACTTTTACATTTTTTCTATCACTTATAAACATTGAAGATGACCAATGGTCGAAACTAGTTGGAGAAAATATAAATAAGTGAAACAAACCAAGTGTTTTAATTTGAATTAAATCATCCTAAATTAATTGTTTGCAGTGATTAGTTTCGACTACACGGTAATCATTATAAAAAAATGAAAGTGTTTTCTTTATTTCTAATATTGAAAATGTGAATGCTTTTAAGATCCTTTAAGATTATAATGTTCTAATCGATGTATATAATGAGCTTTAAACAATTATCAGACTTCGTTTAATAAAAACAATATTTAACTTTGTGTAACTGAAATGTATTTAGTGACTATAATTTCGACGTCATTAACGCGTAATTATCAAACTGACAGATAATATCGAAACTATACTCACTAAATAAATTTCAGTTATACAAAGTTAAAAAGTGTTTTCATTAATTTAACAACGATGTATAACAAAGTAGAAGCTTTAACAATTACTAAATTATCAGCCTTACTAGTTGATAAATCTTCTATATTATTTTTAATTACTTCACAACCTAGAAAACTGTATAAAAGTTTCTGTTCTCTAGACTAATTTCACGCTGAAAGCAAAAATAAAACACACCCTGCATTAAAACAACAACAACCATTTATTTTTTTAATACACGCTACATTTTACCATCACTTTAAACCCCAAAGAAATTTGTCAGTAAAATACTGTCCCTCCTTACTTTTTCTTTCCCTCGATTTTTTTATTTATATACGTATTTTATATAAAAAATAAAGTAGGATGGGATATGAAAGCCGGCTGAATAATAATGCGCGCGTACTTTTTATTTACTCTTTCGGTGGCCCCCCTTTTTTCCCAAGCCGGGAAAGTTTATTACTATTGAATTTATTTCCCATGCCAGACACATTAAGGGCATCCCGTAATCCTGGCGACGGATGCGTGCCCTTTTTCAGAACCGAAAGGGACGTGGCCTTTGGCATAATAAATCAGCGAAAGAGTACCTTGTGATTGCTGTAAACTTCTTTATACGGGAATGTTTTATTAGGGGAACCTGTAGCTTCTCAAGTTTTGAAGGTAACGTAATATTTTAATCTATTTACCTGTTCACCTTAAAAATTCCTAACCTCAGGTTCTGTATAAATGTAACTTTTTTTATAATTTCTGTTACTTGATAATGAGTGTCAAACTACGAAAATTAAGTCGTTAATTTAAGTATTTATTTATGGATACATACAATAAATAATTGTGATAAAAAAACATAGTAAGTGTTTATCCAGTAATTAGAAACATCTTTTTAATATTTATATACATAATCTAACCCCGACACCAATTGGTAAAAGGGGACATCGATTATATATATATATATATATATATATATATACATAATCTTTATTTACAAAAATAATTTAATATCTACATATAACAGAAAATATTACAAAGTATATGTAAAGGTCTGCGAATTGGCTATCGACTAATGGTCTTTCTGCCTTTTTTATTAATAAATATTTAATTTTATAATATTAGGGGGGCCGTAAAGTAATATCGTGTTTGCATATGTTGGACTTTTTGGTCACCCAGCAGATCATTGGGTAACTCAAAGTACTCTCAAAGACATATTAAGGTTAGAGTGACTTGTTTTCTTGTAAGTTATAAAATTTTAAAACAATGTTTGGTGAAATGGTCAGTCAAAAACCAGAAGAGATACATATCATGCATTGAATGCTTTTTGAATTTCATAAGTAATGCAATGGTTGCTACCAAAAGCATTTGCGATGTTTATCCGAATGCTTCAGATGTTCGTAAATACCAACAGTGTTTTCCCAAGTTCAAATCCGATGATTTCAGTCTTTCTGACTCTCATCAATCAGGAAGACCAATATCTCTGGATAATGACATTTTAAGGACGGAAATTGAAGCAAATCCATATCAGACCATTGAAAAACTTTTTTAAAGTACTAAAAACTGACCAAACTGTTAATGAAAACCTTTATTATGAATAATTGGATAGAGTACATTAATCTTTAATTGAAAAGTACCCAGCTCTTGTTAACGGTGCAACACGACAATGCAAGACCGCACTACGCAAGACGCACCCTAAAAAAAATTAAAAACCTACGATACTCACCTGATATTGCGCCATCTGATTTCCACATGATTCGATGGCTAGACCATTTTTCAGGTGGAAACAAATTTAAAAATTCTGAAGAAGTTGTAAATGCCATCTCCAGATATTTTTTTGAGAAACCTGGTGATTTTTATCGATCCGGGATTGAAAACTTGCACATTAGATGGTAAAAGGTCGTAGAAAATGAGGGTGATTATGTTTTTGATTAAATTAAAATATCGATAAAAATTTTGTTGTTTGAATTTAATGTAAAAAACGACATTACTTTCCAGTCCCCCTAAATAAACATAAAATCATACAGAATGATTTATAATAGGTGTAAAAAACTTCGATATCGATATATCAGATACTTTTATGAGAAACCTGGTGATTTTTATCGATTATTTTATCGTGCTTGGGAAGTAATTTTAATAAAAAAATGTTATATGAAGATTATACGTATTTTGTTTATTTACGGAACCACATCTGTTTGAAATTTTATTTAATTAGAAAGTAAAACTTGAAAAATATGACTGCGAAACAAAAATATTGCCTAAAACACTTGTTCAAAATGCCCCCCTTGAACTCAACTGCAAGCATTACACCTGCGAACCATTGAGTCGTAAGCAAGAGCTATTTGTGGCACCCTCTTGCCGAATTTCGTTAAATCTATTTGTTATTTGATCAAGAAATTGTTCACCTGTGTTAATTTCGATACTGTAAACCAGTTGCTTCAAATGGTCCCAAAGAAGAAGAAAAAACAAAGTATTTAGGTCGGAAGAATTGGCGGCCAAGCAATAAAACCATCATTCAGAGTAGAGGAATATATACAATCTTCCCAAAAAACGTTTCATAAAGAAAAGTTAAATAATGTTATGCATTTAGACTGTGTGGTAAAACTTCTAATTCAAGCGGTTCTCATTAAATATACCAGCCCAAGTATTGATACTAAAACTGTGTTGACATCGGAATTGTCTAACAGCATGTGAATTCTGGGGATCTTATAGATGGTATAGTTATGAAGTATCATTGAACTATTCTGATCAACCATTAGCAGATCAAAATTTTATGAAAGTTCTACTCGCATACAGTCGAGTTCTATATTTCCTGATAGGTTATAGTCATTGTTTTGGCAAATTAAGGCTAAAAAATTAAAAATTTGTTGCATTATGCAATATTTTATTGATGTGCAACAGCAGGTGTACATTATGTAATTCAATGTCCGGCGTGGGTATTTGCCCGGGAAGTAGTTGTTTTAATGTGCATTTGTTTAACGTACTTACGTAGGTAAGTCAATAGTAACAGAGCTAAATGTGAAAATAATTTATTAATTATTTTCAAATCATTTTTATTTAATATAAAAATTAAGTTGAAAAAATGATCTGCTAACTTTGCGTAACAGTTCATTGTTTCTAAATCTATTAAAAATAATGGAAAATCGATAAATTTAAATCCTCCAAACAGTTCTCTAATAATAAAAAAATAGTTCTGTTCGTATTAATTAGTTATAACTAATTAAATAATAATAAATAAATAAAAATATAGATTTTTAATAGTTAAAAATCTATTTTTTGCTATGCTATTCAAAATATAAGAGTTCTGGTTTTACTATTTAAATATTATGATTGTTGGTTATATTAAGTGATTAAAATCCGCATGTAACTCTTATAAAATTGTTATAAACAATTGATTCTTCATCCTGTATGATGTATAACCCTGATCTGCTGATTGAAACGTAACAGTTCTCGATTTGTTTATTAACTAGAATCATTACTAAGTATATTAACTTACTATATCCAAAGAGTTCCCACATATAACAATTGAACCAGTTTCTTTGTGTCGTGGGAAATTACGACCGAAAACTCTCGGACACGGTTAACGGAAATCTTCGGCGATCCTCTCTAGACACATGAAGACAGTTGCCATTACAATTCTCATACAGATAAATAATATCCACATATTCAGCTATACTAAACTCACTCAGTTTGTTAAAATTCAACTTAAATGTTTCGCAAATTCTTCTTTTTCCCGTGGCGCTACAGCACCTTTGTCTTCCTTGTTTCCTTTTGTTTGTTATGTTGTTTATTTCCATGATTGTAAGAGTCCTGTATATGAATTGAAATTAACCAATTATTTGAGCATATTTATTTTCAACAATTATTTATCTATGTCATGGAACACTTTATTTTTTATTACACGAAATATTTATGAAGATATTTAGTTATAAATTACAGGATACATTTCCTGTAATTTATTTCGTAATTTCCTATATCGCAAAAACCACAATGACCAAAATAAATACAAATTAAAATACAAATGTTGTTTTCTAACTCTTTTTTTTTTTCATTCTTCTTCTTATCTTTTTTCTTAATTTTTATACTGATTTATATTTGTTTATTTCTGTGCAATCTATATTATTATTTTACTAAATTTATCATAATAACGTGTAATGGAAGATCAGAGTGTACCTCGGTACGCATCTGAATTGCATCTTTTTTTTTCCAGTATCAGAACTATTATTTTTAGGAATCGCTTATAATTGTCATAAATTCCTTTCTGTATTTTTGTTCTGTTATGGAAAAATAAAAATATTATTATTATTAGTATATAGCTACCCGGACACCAATTGGTAAAAGGGGACATCGATTATATATATATATATATATAGTATATAGCTTAATTTTAATTTGGGTTAACAGGTTACATTGAAATCTCCATAAGTGGTCTTATACACACAGCCCCCTTAAAGTTGTACTTTGATGATAATTAAATAAAATTTCAATCAAATGTAGTTCTGTAAATAAAGTAAATACACCATGTAAAGTTATATATACCTATTATAAATTATATATATATATATTTTTTTCTATCTGCAATCTCCGCAATCCTAATGCAATTATGTAATCTCAGTAATAAAAAAAATAATTATTACAAAACTTTATTCAATAAAACTACTAATACAGTATCGTTAAAAGCACAATTCGATTACCTGCTTAATTCATTTATTTTTTAATTAAAAAGCAAGGCACACACTTTTCAATTCCAAATTTTAATTACATTAATATCCTCACACAATAACACAATGAGATCTGATTTTTATCCGAATTAAAAAAAAGGAGAATGTAATAAATGAAGTTTCGAAATTGTCAAACAAAATTCCAGGCGTCTAAACGTAGGTGTTTATTGTTGCCCCGCCGAGCATCTTGTTTCGTATTTCGTGGAGGAATTTGTGAATCGAGATTTAATTGCTTCATTTCATTTTCTTACAATGTGATTTAATTAAATTCGCAATATATTACGTTATGTTCACGTTGAAAATAAAATTTAAATTGTCTCTATTTTTTATTTAATTAACAAAAAGAATTGAGCTATTTTAATTTTTTTTATTTTGTTCAATTTTAATTAGCCAATGTATTTTTATTGATCATTTTCAATATACACAGTGCGTTCACAATGAAAGGAACAAATTCATTGAAATTGCTGGGGATTATTTTCGAGAATAACTCTCGGACAGGTCTATTAGTATTTTCAATTGCTCATATTCTTTGCTAAAAATTTTATATGTAGAAAGATAGATTTACAAATGCCGATTTAAAGTTATCCTTTTTAAAATGGAACAACTTATATAGTAATCATAATAAATTAAAGACGACGCAAGCGCCATCATTTGTCTAATTTCATGTGGCATCGTCAACGATTTGGGTCTTCTTTGTTTCGTCTACTAAAGAAAGGCGAACTATCCTGTTTGTGAGAACAGGAAACAAAATTCACATTTAATGAAATGTTCATCCTTCATTCATCTAGCGTATGGATAACTAGTGATGGCCATTTCGGTTTTTCGAACCTCATCAGACTAGTGTGTTCCATGGGAAATGCCTTGATGAAATTTATATGTTATTAGATATTCAGATATTTATTCAGACTATATAAATAATACAGAACAATACATATAAGGGAGGTTTTTTATCAGTATACATTAGGGGAAGTGTATACCTGCAAAAAACGCGACTCAAACGCATTGAACCGATTAATGTGTGTATGTTTAGTTGCGTATTGTAGGCAACTAAACACACATACATTAATGCAGGTATACATAGGGGAAATGTATACTAATAAAAAAAGCTCTCTGTATATATATATATATATATATATACAGAGAGCCTAGGTGGCCCATAACTTGATACAAAACAATATAACATAAATAATTACATGATTACATGTAAGTGTTACTCTGTCTGGGCCATCAACAGAGGTTTATGTCCAATTTTCAATATTTTTCAATTTTTAATTTAAAAAAATCCCATAAATTGCCAACGATCTCCAGAGCTGATCTGAACGTATACAAAAATGTGTAGATCTTAACATCTTAACCCATTAGCTCCCAAATTTTGAAAATTAAGAATAAAAGATTTTTTGGTGAAGCGTTTTAATTAGAGTAAAATAAAAATTCAAAAATGTAATGCTTTTTATCATAATTATAAAAATATAACCTCTCCTATAATTATGATACGGAAACTTAAAGGTATCAACTGTATTATAGGTAAAATCATAGCAAGCCAAGTACCAGTGTCATTAATATAACAATCCCAATATACCCTCTGTATTTTGATTTTTGTAAATATTTATGTTCATGGAAACAGTTTGGTTGAACACTTTTCATTATAATAACATCATAAAAGTGCGTAATTTATAAACAAATATATAATATCGCGCCAAATTACTAAAAATACACTGAGTTCAATATTGTTTACTAGCAAATTATTATAAAATACAAAAATGTGCTAAAAGGCTTATTAAGATTATGCCTAACGTCTAAATAAATTACCTTTATGTAAAATCCTATTTATTTATACGGAATCTACATTTTATATTATACATTTCGTTTACAAAACGAATTATAAATAAAACACAAAATCTAATTGCTGCATTGAATCACAAATGGTCCAATAAAACCTTATTAAGATTTATCTTAATCTTATCTTATCTTATTTAGTAAGGATACAGAATATTGCAAAAAGATTTTGGCCTAAATGAGTCAAAGGCAAATATTCAAAAAAAAAACAATAAAATACATTAACTTAATTATTGAGGCTGTTAATTTTTGAAAGTATAGTCTTGTTTTTTTTAAATAAACACACTTAGCGGTTTCTTCAGGGGAAGAAGAATTCGTGAAGAAGCCGCAAAATCGTGCGAAACAATTGTTGCACATAAAGGACAAATTTATACAAATAAAATAAAAATTATTTGAAAATAATTAATAAATTAACTCTGTGACTTTTGACTTACGTTACGTAAGTACGTTAAACAAATGCACATCAAAACAACTACTTCCCGGGCAAATACCCACGCCCGACATTGAATTACATAATGTACACCTGCTGTTGCATATCAATAAAATATTCCATAATATAAAAAAATTTAATCCGAGAAAAATGTAATGCAAAAACAAAAAAAAAAAGAACGTTACTTAATATAAGGCCATCTGCAGACACGTGTTTCGGGATCCATCGCTTTATAATTTGAAAATGTGTTAAATTAAAAAAAAAACTTTAAAATGTTAACAAATAAAACACATTGTTTCCAACTTATTGGTTTCTGTTTTCCATTTTGTAAAAAAAATAAAATACAACCATCGTATTTTATTAATTTCCATGATCTCTATTGTCTCTGTTAGATAGATGAAAGTAATTTTAAAAATAATCCATCTCCATTAATTAATTTTTACAATATCTTTCTGAATAGGTACGAACCAGGGCGTCATAAAGGAAAAGTATGCAGGTACAACAAGAACACGGGATACGTGATCTTTTCCGCAATGGGTTCCTTCTTCATTCCCATGGCCGTCATGCTGTACGTATACGTGAGGATATCGTGCGTCGTGGCCCAAAGACACGATCAGCTGTCCAGCATAGAAGGCAGATCTCGAGTAAGTATATGTTGACATGGATTTATGCTTATCTCAAAAAAAGGTGATTAAATTGAAGCATTTGCAGAAGAGCCAGCGGTTAGTACTTAAGGAAGAATCGGACGTCGACAGGGGTTCTTCAGACTGCGAGGAAAATATTCGCTGCACCAGGTATACAACAGGCCATTTTCATGCATGGTAATTTATAAATTTATTTTATTTTTTTGTAATTAGTTTTTGTTGTAATAAAAACATGACGCACATTCATTTTTTATGTTGCCTCGAAAGTACTAAGAAGGTTCTCTTCTAATCATGTTTTTGGAAATTTTTGCTCACCAAATTTACGAACAAGCATAAAATTCGTATCAATAAAAAAAACTTTAGTAGTGTGCTTTTGTTGATGTCAAATAAAATATTGATTCATTTTTTGAGGATAAATAGTATTTTAATTAATAAAATTCTACTCGTAAAAATACATGTAGGCTGTTTCATAGCCTTCATAAAAACATTTTAACAAGAAGAGAATTAGAAGAAGCCACCAGAGAAGCTTTTACCATTATCAACCCTATAAATAGTTGTAGTGCTGTGTGCAGAAGATGTCAAACGTGCATCGCACAAGGAGGGGCCTAGTTTAAACACCTTAGATAATTTAGTTGATACCTTTTTGTGTTGCAATTTCTGTTGAGTTTGACATTTATAATTAGTACTTATATTCGTTTCTTTCTTGTTATTTTCCACAGCCAACTTAATTAAAATTTAAAAAACGCAATATCTCCCTTAATATATATATATATATAATCTAAAATCCCCATCTATCATAATGGTGGTGTAGGGGTATCTCCCTTAATTCCAAACATAAACAGTCATAATTATATATTATTGTAAACAGTGAAGAAAGAATATTTTGTTTAGACCATAGCCGACTTTGATATCCATATAAAAAAAATATATTATTTCTCAAAAAATCGTGATATGTAGAAAAAATCTAAGTACACCATTGGATTTTGCTTAAAAAAGTGCCTTAAGAATGTTTTTACAGAAATAAATTATTTTGATAAATAAAGAAGTTACAGCGTTTTTTAAAAATGACAGATAATCGAGAAACGCCCTGTATTTCGGCAACCATTCAAGATTTTCCATTGTAGTTTTTACCAATAAACTTTTCTCAAAAATCGACACCTTAGTCGGCTTTTCTCTAGTCTGGAAATAAGTTTTCTCTGTTAAAATCATCCAAATGGCACCACCCTGTACAATACCACTATATTTGTTGTACTGTGGTTAAAGTTGAAAATGTTTTATAAATAAAAAAATACAGTTTTAATATATCACGAATATCTATATAAATTGAATATAATGAACTTGAAGCAGTGAATGGAGATTTGACTATGCTCTTTCCCTATGTTCAGATGTGTGACCAACCACACGGTATATTCAACTTTCATTTCAACACGTTGTTGTAGTGAATGTTTTAATATAAAAATGGAGAACCAAATATACATGGTGTTTCACCATAAATGTCCCCCTCTATCAACCACATATTAATGATTTCTTTCAAAAATATTTCTTTTAGTATTTTTATTTTATTATTTTATTTTTAGAAACACAGTTATACACATTTTACTAATAAATCTTTGTGTAGTATACCTACAATTTACATTTCCAGCATACCATCGAGCGAGCCGACCAACCCAGTCAACCACAATTCCACGTCGGACACCCGCAAGTCCAGCAACAACTCGCGAACGCTGCGCGCCAACCTCAACTACACCTTCGCCAACGACCACACGACCCCACAACGAACCACCTCTCTCTACACCTCCAGCCTGTCCACCAGACCAAAACAGGAATCTCTCCACCTGGACGTCTCCATTCTCAACTTCGAGCCGGCCTCGCGCGTCTCCTCATTCCGCAGGGAGACGAAAACGGCGCAAACACTCAGCATTGTTATTGGAGGGTTCATCGCGTGCTGGCTTCCGTTTTTCATTTATTACCTCTTGACGCCGTTTATACCAGAACGCAGCTCAACTTCGGTTATAATGGGGTATTTGACTTGGTTGGGGTGGATTAATTCCGCTATAAATCCGTTTATTTACGCGTTTTATAGTCCTGATTTTCGGATAGCCTTCTGGAGGTTGACTTTTAAGCACTTTTCGAAAAACAGGAGGGCCGATATTGCATTCCAGCACAAATAAACAATTATTGTAATGACTGTAAATCAGGGCTTTGTAAAGAAAACTTGAAGAAAATAATGATAATATTGAACAGCGTTCATCGCGTGCTGGCTTCCGTTTTTGAGAATTTTATGATGACAAAGGGATTAGCATTAAATTGTAAGATCTTCTTAGTATAACAAAGGAACATATTTGGTATAATATTTGGATTGATATATGACCAGAATTTAAAGGATTCATGTATATAAAGTAGCCAAATAAAATGATAGATTTACCATAACTTGAATCACATAATTAAAAATACAGACACTCATAACCACATAAAACTAAAACCGATTTAGAATAAATCCTTTTTTTCTATTATTAAAAACGTTAATTAAAAAGAACAGTTCAATCAACTTTAAAAATAGCTTTATAGTTGAGGCAGTTAAAGATTCATATTTCAATTTAATTAAGACACTGTAGAGTGCTATAGACGCTCACTTTACAGTACATTTTAAATACTCTATATATGCTACAGCGAAACAATTGTAGTGAAATTAATATAAAGTTGAAAATCGTAATTAAATTCGTTTTTAATAAAAAAATAATACTCGTGTTAATAAAATAATTGTAACTGTGTTTTTTTTATTTATAAAATATTTTTATAAATAAAACACTTTATTTAACAGTTGAGAGTCAAACATTACAAGTTTCATTAAAAGTTTTGCACATGTAAATTAAGAATTTTTTGTAAAAAAAATATTACTTTTATAGTGTTAATACTTTTTTTATGTAACATTTTATACTTCATAACCTTCAAATTCAATCTAACAAATGGTGAAATGAGCTGTGCAAAGAGTAAAATTCGAGATTCCCGAAATTTTCTAAACGCAAAAAGCATGTAAGAGTAAATATTGTTATTAATTTACACAAATACGTCATTTTTCTCACAAAAAAAGTTGTGGTGATATTTCTTTGGCTTCCGCAAAATAAATATGATTAGATTAGTAAAACGTGATATTTGAATCAATAAAAAATATTAATGTATTTTCCTGCTCCCATCTGATAAATGAATGTCTATAACGTGGGCGTATATCTTAAAAAAGCAAAAAGGATTTAAATTTTACGAATCACAATTTATATTGTTATAATTATAAGCAGAATTCAAACATGGGGAATATTTCAACTAAGTTTTATAATTATTATGTATTTTTGTATCACAAAAATCCTTAAGAGTATCAACCTAACGCCACCCCTTATTATGCCATTAATTATTTCTTTACATGGAATAAATTATTGTCGGACACCAGTCAAATAAGTTAGAATGAAAAATTTAGCAACAATATTTTTGAATTCCATTAATTATTTCTTTACATGGAATGAGCTGAATCAATAGCAATTTATTTTATTATTATTCAGCAACCTAAAAGCTTAAACGCACCCTATTCCTCCACACCAGCAGTAATTAATTATATTAAATCCCATGACAACTGCTTAGATTGAGATTGATGGATGAAACAAAACAATTTTCAAACTAGATACCTTTTTTTTAATTTCACCTTCACTTTATTTCTTTACATAGCCCTGAACGTAATTTTTAATGTAAATAAATCTAGTCAACTTATTTATATAGTAATAAGTATTTATTAGCCGTTCAATAAAAGACAGGGTAATGCCCCAATTTAATAACAATCATTAAATAAAACCATGGATGTTAAGTAGTCGGCTATAACTTAGATGTTTACTGATGATGAATGTAAATAGGCTTCATAACTACATTTTTCCTCTTGCATGAGGAAAATTGAAAACTGAATGATTGTCGTACTGATTTCTATAAAAAATCTTTTTTTTAATTTTTTTAATTAAAAATAAATAAATAAATACCAGTTCAGTTGATATATGTGTAATATAGTAAAATAATTATAAACTTTGTATATTATAAAAAAAACACTATTGTGGAAACCCAGAGTGTAATAAATTACTTTGTTTTCCTCTTACGACGGGGTTTTTTTGGTTCATCCTGATTGTCGTTCCATTCCTTTTTTAATTCTTGCAGCATGTTCGGGGTCAGGAGTCCCTGGGCGAGGAGGCGTTCTGTTAAGCGCCCTCTACCCACTTGAGATGACTTCGAATCTAAGGTTTAGAAAAAAAAAATAACATAATATTTTATAAGCACAATTACTGCAATAATTCAACGAAACTTCTAAAATTGAGTTTTTATACATGCAAAAAGAAGAATTAAATATACAGAAATCGAAAAACCAAAACAAAAAACCACTTCGGACGCTGTTTAAGTGCAATCAGAATGAGTTTCTGTGCGTCATTTTGTAACCGTTGAAGAAACATGGATTCACTAGTACATACTAGAGACCAAGGAACAGTCGAAACAATGGACTTAACCTTGCACTGAAAAAAGCGATGACTGTTATATTGGCCAGAAAAGTGATGGCTACCATTTTCTGGGATTCACAAGGTGTGATCTATATCGACTTCCTGGAGAAGGGCAAAACGATCACAGGGCTATACTATACTGAATTATTGGGCAAATTCGACCCTGAATTGTAGAAAAACCGGCCCCATTTGGCGAGGAAAAAAGTGCTCTTCCACCAATGACAACGCACCGGCTCACACCTCTGCCGTTGCCACGGCCAAACTGATCGAATTGCACTATAAACTGCTGCCCCATCCACTGTATTCGCCCCATGCACTTCTATTTGTTTTCAAAATTGAAAAAAATCACTCGCCGGGCAGAATTTTGAGTTGAATGAGAAGGTTATCGCCACCATGGAGGGCAGCTTTGCAAACCTCGAGACAACGTATTTTTCAGACGGGTAAAAGAAGTTGGAGCATCCCTGGGTCAAGTGTATCGAGATAGAAACAGATTTTGTTGAAAAATAAATCACCACTTTTCCAAATTTTCTTTATTCTTTTGTAGGCTAAGTACTTATCGGACCACCCATGTAAGTCTGTAATATTGCCAATATACAACCAGTCATATATAAAAAGGAACAATATGAATAACTGTGGAAAGAAGTTTTCTTTCTTTCTTAATCTTATCCTCTTTTACCCATATTGAGTGTCGAGGTTGGATGAAGTTTTACATTACTTAATTAAAACTAATTGAACATTTTTAACTTTAAAGATTTTATATTTACAAAAATTGAAATACGTTATAGTTAAAATGTAAACATACCTCTATAATAATTTGATTTATTCCTGTGTAAAACAAACTCATCCTCATCAGTTGCAGCTACATCACCAGAGGACACACCTGTTTCTGAGTTCCTCAAAAGTCTTGTAATTTGTACAACTCCTTGCTGAATCACAGCATCCAGTTCTTTTTGCATGTCCCTAATTAGTTGAGCTTCTCCAAACAAGTCCATGAAGCGATAACTGTAGATTAAATCACATGATTGTACACAAATCTGAACACATTGCCAACAATGAATTGTAATAACATTTTTTAAGGATTTATCACTCATTTTTTAGATTTTTTTGCATAGGTTTTCCCAATTGGCCACTTATTAAATTTTATATATATATATAAATATGAGTTGTTTATACAAGATGCGAACAAACACAACATCCATGGACCCGGGTAAAGTATTTTTTGTTAGAAAAATCTCTTAACCCGGTAGGATTCAAACACGAACTTTGCGACAGGTGAATTTCCAAAACCAACGTGTTAACTGCTCACCCACTGTGGCCTCCAATAATATATATATATATAAAATCTATAATCATATGCTTTACAAATAAATTACTGTAAACTATATTATCTGCCTCCATTGCTTCTTATTTCTTGCATTTCCTTTTGCTTCTTATAGATTTTGTCCTTGTTTCTTTAAGATTTTTTCAAATAATAATAATAAACTATTGTCAGACACCATTCGAATAAGTTAGAATGAAAAATTTAGCAACAATATTTTTGATAAGGTAAAAGAACATTTTGTTCATAGAGTATTTGAATAAATAACAATTCTATACACTTTAATAAGTTTTACTTGAGCTGCTTCAATAACCTCCATAATTTATTCGGTAATATCTTTTTCACAGCAGTCTAGCCAAAGTTTCACAAAGACCCCCAGTTATAAATGAACATACACTTATTGTGTTGTCGGAAAATTAAATCGTCCGAAGTAGTACTGTTACATTGTTCACAATAGTTATTGCAGAGAATTTTTTTGTGTGAAAAATGGTTTTGAAACCTTCTAAACAATTAAATCATGAACTAATTGTTGCATTTATAATTGCTATTAGAGATCAGATCGGTATAATAACTTTAGTTTTCATTATTTCCCAAAATCTGGTGTAAAAAAATACTTACAGATTGACATAATCAAAATAATTTAAAAGCAGGTGTGCAATCTTTGACATATTAATAATAATAATTTATTTTTCAACAAGCAGAACCTAATTACATAGAAATGTATATAAACTAAATTAAGAATAGATGTAAGTGAGTATAGGTATAATTTGATTAATATTAGAATATGCAATTGCTAACATCAGATGTAAACTGTTCTATACAGGGTGAAAAAATATCTTTAAATAACTGTGACCAGGCGAATGAATAGTCTTTTCTATTAAAATTTACTTTACTTACCTCAGCCACAAATACAAGTCCAAAACATCGAATACTGCCTCAAGGTGAACCAAATCTATAATAGTCTTTGGAGTTTGCACAGGCCAGCCGATATTCCTACATAACCAATCAAATGTAATTGGTTCATTTTTACTGTACTGTCTTGCGAATTTCAAGAACATGGTACACACAAAAGGCATTTTCTTATTGATTGGAGCACAACAAAATACATATCTTGCTCTCAGGGGCAGTGGCACATGCTGAATCATATCGGCTAAGAATTTAAAATCTTCAATGTTGCACATGAAATATAATGAATCGTCCACAGTTGACAGATTAACAAAAATATCCTGCAAATAAACAGAATATTAATTATCTAAGACAGGGTGGCCCAATGAGACCATTTCCAAAACGTTTATGAGCTTCCAATTATTGGATTATAATGATATTTTAAGTCATAATAAAACCGGAATGGAATATTTTATTTATTTAGTGTTATATAACGTCATTACATGTTCCTCTCTACTTCTCAGTGTGAGGTGAGGAATGGAATAAAGCAAGCTATAGTGTATTCATATTCATGAGGCAACGCGTGTAAACATAATCACATGAACAGAGAGAATACTCAGGGTCGACATGCCATACCCTCATGCCCATATTTTATTTTAAATAGTGTTTTCATATCAACACTGAAATGTCTCTTTTTCCCATTTTTTTTTGGGGGGGGGGGGAGAGCTGTACTTATCGGTACATTTTGCAGCACTTCGTCACCTGACTCAGTAGAAAACATTCTAAAACACTTTCCAAATACACTTTTCAAACACACGACAATCGACGAACCCAAAATTCAAACGAACCGCCCAGGAATACGTCTAATTGCAAGCGTATATTGAAGTGAGCATGTGGCTATCACCCAGCCAGGAGTGTTTATCTCCACTGCCTCTTGAATGTGAATGTAATCATACAATTATCCCAACTTAAAATTAGTATTGCAAATTCAGGACAGTTCACATGGATCACTTAGTACTTGTAGTTTATACATAAACTTTTTACTGTAGAACACATGGAGTATCAAAATTTATAAAAATAATATGCGATTCTCTTTAAAATAAGGAAATTGGTATCGACTTCTAGTGTAACTGGAAATGGTAGATACATAAAAAAAATATTTTCATTGTTTACATAAAAATATTATCTCAATCTATTAATTGAAAGTCCATAATTTTTAGGGTATGATCTCTAAATAGAATATGTTTTTTTTTTATTAGGTTAATATTAGATAAAAAAAATATGACTGACCATTAAGTTACTTAATGTAGAATTTGGTAAATGGTAAGCATACAACTCAATTTGATCAGCTGTTGGATGTAAACCAGCTTGAGTTATAGGTTCAGTTGGTGAGCTCAAAAGTGTCTTCAGTGTGTTCAAATCTTCTGGTTTGAATGTTGTTACATAACCTTGTTCCCACTGAGTTCCGTATCTGCAAATAAATTAAATATGAAAAGAAAACATTTTAAAATTGCTGTTAGACATTTTGTGTAATGGCTAAAACTTATGATTAATTGAGTTACATGAACAAGATAACACTGAAAAATAAAGCATATTGAATTCGTGGGAGCTAAGAGGGAAGGCGGTAGAGGGAATTTATCTGGAATGGTTAACAAATGAGTCTGTTTGATAAAAATAGTAAAAACAATGGCGAAAAAAAAACTAATCTATCTTTAAACATTTCCGAGTTATAACCGGAAATTGTCGACTAGTCATTTTTTGATGGTGCCTGTAATTACAGAACATGACATGCTATAAAGATAATCTAACTGTTGCTCGACCCACACACGTATAACAATATATTATTACCTGCCTGCCCTTCCAGCAATTTGCAAAGCTGCTGATACTGAAATTGTATCCATTTCTTTTTCACCCTTTTCATTGATTACTGGTTTAATTAATGAGTAGAATATTATTCTTCTTATACTCCTAAAAACATAATTTACATTTGATAATACACATTATTTGAAGACAACAAAATCAAATTCACTAACTAACTTGTTTCTTACTTACCCTATGATATTGTAAATATATAGGGAAAGTATTTTTAATATACATTCAAACACAAAATCATCATTCTCATATATTTGTAATCCCCATTAAGAATAACTGAATTGTGGAAACCTAGGTTAAGTACGCAAAAATAATGCAAACATTCTTCCCAGTTTTAATTGAAACTATTTACTTTGTGAACGAAATCTATATAAATATATGGTATTAATAAAGTCAAAATTAAGAAAAGTTCACTGTTTCTGCATAATTACAACTATCTTTATATAACCAAAATACATAAACGGTTAATAAATTATTTCTACATTTAGCTCTGTGGCATTTACGTTACACAAGTACTTTAAACAAATGCACGTTAAAACAACTACTTCTTGGGCAAATACCTGATATGCAACAGCAGGTGTACATTATGTAAATCAATGTCTGACAGGGTGTGTACCCGAGAAGTAGTTGTTTTAATGTGCATTTGTTTAACGTACTTACAAAATGTAAGTCAAAAGTCACAGAGCTAAATGTGGAAATAATTTATTAATTATTTTCAAATCATTTTTATTTAATTTATTTAAATAACTGTGACCAAGTGAATGAATACTCTTTTCTATTTATACATAAGCAGTTTTGTTAAGTTTTTAACTTCACTGTAAAACTTACAAATTTAATCCCATACCAATTGCATCTGTAGCAACTAAAATTTTGCAACTGTTATTAACATCATTGAACTTGGCAGCTTGTGCTAGCTTCGTATTTGGTGGCAATCCTCCATAAATTACAGCCACTTCTTTTCCTGTTGCTTCTATACCTCTGGACACTGAGTAGATATCGTTTTTACTGAAGCAAACTATACAGTCTCCTGGTTCAACATTACTTAAGGAAGCTACAAAAAAAATAATTAATGCATGATTTTCATGCCCATCTGAAACCTGTAAGGATGTAAGGATTCGAGAAGAAGATTTTCATATGTTTCTCAATAATTTTCCAACAATATTGATTGTAGTGTTGGAAAAAATAGAAAAAATTATGTACTTAGAAATTATAAAAAATATGATTCCAGATTTTAAATTACAAGAAACTACTATTACTTATGGCTGGATAGTTATTTATTTATGATGAGAACAAACACAACATCCATAGATTCATGAAAAGTATGTTTCATTAGAAATTACTCTTGCCAACACGAACTCCATAACAGATGAATTCTTAAGACCGATGTCTTAACCGCTCATCCACTGCGGCTCCAAAAAAAATCTTATAAATAAAATACTTTAGAACATTGTTTAACCACTGTATTTTTACTTGTAATGTAATTGTGTCAATTCGACTTACACTCCTTAGAAATTCGGCACAAAGCACATCCTGTATAAAATACTCAACAATCTTATAGATTGCCCTGATTTACTTACACAAATTAATTTTAAATAATATAATAATATTCAATAGATATTCAATGTGTTCACTATACAATAATGTAGTTTCCCTTGATCCTGATATTGATATATTTAATTGCATATCTTATAGAGCATTCTTTAACTAGATTGTTGAGTATTTGGAATATTTTTTTTATTGCTCTCATGTCTCGTGTTGTGTTTATCATCTCATTTTAATTTAATTATATTTGTATTCATATATTGTAAATCAATAAATATATACGATTATTGATAGAATAAATAAATTACAGTTTTGACTATCTAGTAGTTATACTTCAAATGAAACTGCAGTAGTTAAATAAATTTTAAAAGTGTTTCATTTACAAAAATATTTAAAATGTACCTCAAAGTAAATGGCTATAACATACAGTAGTTATAAAGAAAACTTACATAAAGGAGCATCCTCAGTTTTCAATTCAGTCAATCTTTTGTAATTCCTAACCTCGACATCCTCGCCAGTAGTCAAACATAGCTGCCTAATTAACTCAATAGCTCCAGGCTCACCGCACAGATGTATTTCCTCTGCACAAATACCTAATAATGCTCTCGTCCAAGCCCAACCTCTTCCCATGTCGCGAATCATTTGAATCTCGTCTATAATCGCTACCTCATCTAAAATTGATTGTATAAAAATAAAATATTATCGAAAGAAATTTCAAAGCAAACTTACACGGCGTGGTAACCGATGTCATTTCTACTGTGCATGAAACATGCGAAGATGCATTACCACTGGGATCGGCGAAATTTCGTTCTTCGCCTGTTACCAAATCACAGGGAGTTCCCTACAATTATACAAAAAAAAAGTTAAAATAATATTACATGTAATAAATTGATGTAAGGGAAGTCCGAAGTGGTTTAGGTAAAAAGAGACACAAGTGGAAACAATCAACCTGATTGGGACAACAAACAAAATGTGAATATCTTTCGGAATAAGAGTAAAAAATAATAAATTGATGTTAAAAAAAAAAAAACAGGAGCATAAAGTCATATATACTCACCCTGCTGTTACTTTTATTAAAAACCTCACTAGCCAGTAACTTCAAAGGCCCACAATAAACCCCAGACTTGGCGGTCAAAAACCTCTCCAGCGCATGGAAAGTCTTTCCACTGTTTGTGGGACCTGCATGAAAAATTATCTTTCTGGTAATAGCTCTTGCTTCTGGATACCAATTGGCTGGTGAACGTAAGTCGGAGATCTTCTTCAAATCGTCCATGCAATCTAAATGTGGGAACATCTGCTTCGCATGCCGTAAAAAGTATGGGAATATATCAGTCGGATTTCCTGCTCCTTGTAAAATATCACTAATCACTACGTGTAGATCAACTGGTAGTGTTTGGGCTTCGAGACAGTATCTTCGGAAACTAACGTACGCTTGATGTTGTAAATAATCTGAAAATCGAAATATTTCAAATTGTTATTAATTTTTAACATCATAATTACCACACAGTAATGAGTAGTCAGATTACTATGTGGTAATTCACTAAATCATTTAACTGTACCCACTCATATAGAATATTATTATTAAATTATTATTAAATCATTTGCAAAAGAAAACAGTATATCACCTCCTTGACCAATTAGGCGTCTCCCACAACACCGAGAACAAAGTCAAGAAGAAAGAAAGTAGATATTTATACATTTTTTTGTACAATACACAACAAACTAATTTTTAATTTTATTATAAATAATAAATGAAAGACGAAGCAAGAGCCATCTTTCACCTAATTTCATGTGGCATCATCAACAATTATTTTTGTACTGCACTAGATATATTTCGGAAACTATTTCCATTTTCAGTAGATGAAGTTTTGATAAACAGTAATCAATAACATAGAATTATCTTTCTATGGATTATTTCAAACAGATTTTTTCCCAACAATCTTAACATTATACTTAACTTTAATTTCATTATTAACTTACTGTCGAGTCCATTTTCGCTGAGCAACTGCTTAATCTCTCTTTTCTGATAAAACTTGTTCAACACTTTCAACAAATCAGCCTTATTTAATGAGCCGGTCAATTCAGCACCAACATTAATATCGTCGGGGGTGGGTTGTACGGACACAGGAATAAATAGTGAAGACACCGAAGGGGTATTGCCTTTTTTCCCTCTGCTCTGCAAGTAGCTGCTCGTTTTAGGTACCAATTTGTCTTGAATTGTTCTTGGTTGGAATATGTGTAAATTTTGCGCCGCCCCACACAAAACACGCAAACGGCGTGTGTTTTGTAGCATGTTTTTAATTTTAAAACGATGAATATTAAGAAATTTTTTAGGTTATGTTTTTGAAAGGCACATTTTTAGGTTATACAGTGCCAACAACTTCTAAACAAAAAATATTATATTTTTGAAAACTTGAATATTTACTAATTTATTTCATTTTAATTATTCATAATTTTAAAATTAAAGTGAAATACAAACGTAATTACTAATTTATCATATTCTTTTCATTATTTTATAAAACTTAGATTATGAACAGGAGTTGGTACAAATAATTACGAGCGGGAATTAATTAATTTAAAATCTGTATTAGTATTAAAGTATTTAATAACTATTATAAAAAATAGGGCAGAAAGACTTAATCCTGGCTATAGCCCAGGCAGATTAACATTTAAATGAATTGTAATTATTTATGTTAAATTATTTTGTATTATATATATTTATAACTTATTATTGTGAAGTATTACCTTTGTGAATTTAATTTACTTCATAAACAATTTTTACACTACGTAAAAACTAATTATGTTTTGTTGCATCAAAAATGAATATAACAAAAAACAGGTAATTTTTTTGAAAAGAAATTAAATTTCTATTTAATTTTTTTTTGTCGTTTTGAGATGTAAGTTGGATTGCCTATAATCATAACATAAAGCATAGTACACACCACACAACAAAATTTTCTGAAAATCGATCGGTTTTCAATGTAAATTAAAATTTACACTATAATTAAGGTTGACTGCTTGATGTTAACTTTAATGTCTATTTTCCATGATTACGCAAAATTAAAGCAATTATAAACTGCAATTATATTATGGCCGGAACTGTGACTGGAACAAGTATGTCAGGCGGAACTGCTCAATTGCAAAAAAGAAAAAGAAAATACTTACTGAACTTATGTTAACTATAACAATTTTTCAGTACCTAATTTTAAATTTTAAATAAAATATAAATAGTACTTATATACAATCTCAAAGTATTTTCAGTGACATCTCGGTATCCTTTTCTATGATTTAACCTCAAAGTATTTTAATCATAATAAAGAATTTAAATTTTATGAAAATTGTATTTTAGCCTTTTTATTGTAGGTTGCAGAACCTATAATAATATAAATACAATATTCTCATTACATTTTTTTGTATTAACATGTCGTTTTTCATCAAATCCAACTTCAAACATAACAGCTCCTTTAAAAAAGGACAAAACCGTAAAAGGAAGCAGACCCGAAGAGAAGACACAAGAAACGAAGAAATCAGCAGTAGTGATGACGAAATAAACGAAACAATACCGGACAAATCTTCTTCTGAAGATGAGAACGAGACAGCTCAAGAAAAGAAGATACGACTGGCAAAGGTTTACTTGCAAGAAATTAAGAATGCCGAAAATAGGCGATTGGAAAATGAGCAATTGGATGAGGCATGCAGAGGAAATGTGGTTCAAAGGAGGCTACAAGAGGATTACTTAAAGAATGCTGGTAAACTTCGACTTAAAGTAGGAAAAAAATATACAGGTTTCATTTCAGAAAATATAATCACGTTGAAATGTAAAGAGCATCAGAAATCAATAACAGCAATTTGCATTTCTAGTGATAACAGATTTATATTTTCTGGAAGTAAAGATGGGTGTTTAGTAAAATGGTCTTTAGATGATGGAAAAAAGTTATTAAGTCTACCTGGAACAAAAAATAAAGATTCAAATGCGAAGGGTCATTGGAAAACAATACACAGCATTGCAATATCCACAGATTCAAATTATCTAGTTGTTGCCGATGAATCTCTGAATATACAAGTTTGGAATCCTCTGAATTTACAGCACTTAAAAACACTGGAAGGTCATCGAGATGCAGTGACGGGATTGGTTTTTAGAAGAGACACTCACATCCGGCAAGGATCATTGTGTTGAAGTTTGGACTTTGGATGAAATGGCTTATGTTGAAACTTTATACGGACATACTGATACAATTACAGGAATTGATGCTTGGATGAAAGAGAGAGCTATTACCAGTGGAGGTAAAGACAAGTCGTTACGATTATGGAAGATAGCTGATGAATCGCAGCTAATTTTTAATGCTGAAAACGGAAGTATAGATTGTGTGAAGATAATTAATGAAGAAACTTTCGTGACTGGTAGTGATAATGGAGAATTATCTATATGGAGTATAAGTAGGAAGAAACCAATGTGTGTTGTGAAAAATGCACACGGTTTAAATAAAATTAACAACGAGGCGAATTGGATAATTAGTGTAGCATCTTTGGTAAATACAGACTTACTAGCTTCAGGATCAAATGACGGTTTTATAAAAATATGGTCATTGTCTGAAAATTGTAAAGAATTAGAAAAACAATTTGAAATTCCTATTCAAGGTTTCGTTAATTCATTATATTTTACCAGTGATGGGAAATACTTAATCGCTGGAATTGGAACAGAACATCGGTTTGGCAGGTGGGATGTTATAAAGTCTGCGAAAAATTCTATTCTCATCATACCTTTAATAAGCTCTTCAATACCGAAATAGTTTTTCGAAAATTTATCAACACCGTTAAATTTATATTATAAATAAAATCGTGTGTTATGCAGAAAAAAATGTTTTTTTACGCAAAACATAGAAACCTGCCAAATAAAATGTTTTGATTTTTTTTATTGTTCAGAAGTATTATTGATTATATTTTTGTTATTTCAACAAATATTTTAATAAAGGTTTTTTTATTGAAAATATGTTTAAGTTATTGAACTAAAAAGAATAGGAAATATTTATTCAACAACAACCAAAATGCCTCACCGTCCAAAAGTCAAAATAATTACACATTACCACACACAAAATATATGTTTGTGATATTACTAAATGTTGTTTCATATTTTATTTGCAAATGTGATTTATTTTCAGATAATTCGAGTTACTTTTTGTTAATCCCTGTTATTGTAAAATAGTAATTAGAGGACTTTCAATAAGACAGTATTGCGGCAATAGGTCCGAGTTCTTTCTCAATCAACTGGGTTTCAGAATTGCTCCAAACTTGATTTAATCCCAATAGATAGGATTGATTCATTCTGAATCTTATACCATATTAAAATAATATATAATAAAAACATTAAACATCGTTATTTACTATGTTTATAACATCTATTAAATATTTTCAAAATATAGATTGCTTATAAAAACTCTTTTCTACAACTCTTTTAATGTGCAACATTAATTTAAAAAATTTGTAAAAATTAAATAGTTTTTAATACAAAATGGATATTTGAATTATTTGCTTCCATTACAAATTTCAAAAAAATTCTACGATTACAGGAAACTATAAATTACAGAAAACTACGTGTTACAGAAAATTATAGATTATAGGAAACTACATTTTATAGAAAAAATCAAATTATAGGAAACTATACACTACAGGAAACTACATATTATAATAAACTTTATATTATAGGAAACTATATAGTACAGGAAATTATACGCTACAGAAAACTACATGTTATAGAAATCTTTATATTATAGAAAACTACATATTACAGAAAACTATATATTACAGGAAGTTATTATTCTCTAATATTATTTACTCTAATTGTAATTACAAATTATTTCAATTATAAGCTGTTGATAATAAATGTAAAAGAATTATAAAAAGTGACAATCACTCATATTCAAAAAATATATTTGCATAATTATTCAACAATAAAAAACGTATTTACATATTTTTAAGTTGGTAAGCGTTGATAATCTGTCAACGTTGTCAACGCGATCCTCCAATTCATACATGTTGACAAATCGATCCCTCAAAATAATGCAGATGTTGAGTTAAAAATTACTTTCCGTCATAACTAAAACCCGACACGCAAATTACACACTTTGAAGGCACAGCACTCGGCAAGAGAATTCCGTGACAATAAGTAAATACAATTTTTGACATGCTGCAAATGTAATTACATAAAATGTCTGATGGAAATGACTTGAAGCCCGCTCTACCAAAAACTGGCCAGCTGATAGTGGAGGATATCGAAGAGTTAATACTGTGCAAACCGCGGTTGATCCCTTTGAAGAGTTTCACGCTGGAGAAATTGGAGAGAATGCAGCAAGAGGCGCAGAAATTGATCGACGAGCAGAACCACGAATCAAATGTGGAGGAGGATTAGTTTGGTTTTTTGAACGGTTGTCTTGCGGGTGATTCAAGATGCATTACGGGCCGATTATATCGAAGATTCTGCTTTCGTTTTTGTTTTCGTCCTTCGTGTTGTACAGATACGGGAACTGGTTCAGGCATCATGTTATTGTTACGCTGGTGGTGTTGCTCGCTTGGTTTTTCAGTTTTTTGATTATATTAGCACTTCCACTTGATATAATATCAGTAAGTTCACATTATTTTTAATACATTTTTAAATTCTACAAAAATCAGTTATATAATTAGAGCGGTGTTCTTTTGTATTTCACTGTATATTAAATATTATATATATTAAATATATTTCCCAATACGTGCAATGGGAAATATATTTGATAAATAGTGATATTCAATTGGAAAAGTAAATAATAATAATTTAATAATAATAATTTATTTATTTATGGAAAATTCACCATTTACAAAAATTGTGTTTATCAGAAAAAAAAATGAATTTTAATATAGGATTAATAAAAAAATACTGCATCCAAAATATTAATAATTTTGTTCTTTCCTCATTATTTAATTTGTTACTTTTTGTGTAATATTTACATATTTGGCGCTATTCTGTAAGAATAAAATCTGTTTAATATGTACGTTAATTTTTATCTTCACAGTCGAAGCAGCTATTCTAATAGATATATATATATTTATTCATAGAATATGGAATTAATTAATAAAGTACAGGTTAAACTTAGCATTTCTCGTACGGAATAGCTCCGATGATTTTCTTAAACGGTGAATTTCTGTGAATATTATTATTATTTAGTAAAAAATTGATACAGATTAATGTATGAAAAAATATTTATTCTCTTTCTAAATAAGAAATAGATTACTTTTCATTACCTAAGATTTTAATTGTATAGTTATAGTATGTAATTAATGAAATAAAACTCTTTATTTTATTGCAGACTGTATTTAGACAATGTGTTGAAGAAAATATTCATCCAAACATAACACACGATGGCAACACTTCAACAATTCATCCAATAACTTGTGAAGAGCCGTGGAGCAATGTTCCTGAAAGAGTTTTTCCCAATTTATGGCGAACAGTTTATTGGACTACTCAATGTTTAACATGGTAATAAATACATCTTGTGATAATTTAATTACACCATAAGTTAATACTCGGGTTACATCACACAAGGAAGTGATTATATTTAATTGATTTCTCATATGGTTTAAACAAGTCAAGTGTTTAATTAAATATTTATTTTTATTAACCAAAAAATCCAATGTGCGAATGAATTTATTTTCAATTTTTAAAAGTTGAACACTTTCAAAAGTTCTGCTATTAATTTTATGTTATGTTGTAAATTATATGTAGGGCAAACTACTAGAAGAATTTTTTATAATTAAACGAATCATCCATTTTTACAACAGCAACTAAAACTAAGATTATATCTATAATAATAAATAACTAAAAATAGATTACAATTATATTACAAAAACTAAAACTAGATTACAAAAATAAAATAATAATGAATAAAAAAAGAAAAATGACATATGTGTGAAAATTATGAACAGAAAAATTAAAGAACATTGTTACTATATTAAAATTTTTAATTCTGATAAATATTCTTAAGCTTCTTTATAATTAATACAGGGCATATATTTTTAATTAAAAATGTTAAACTTTTAAAACATCTAAATGAATCAAAATAAAACTTGTTGGGAGTCAATCGTATTTGTTTATAATAAGATCATGAACCATCTTTTGTTGGCTATTAACATTGATAGTAAATAATTCATTGCAGTCATTTAAAAATAATTCTATATTTCATTTTTATTTTATAATAATAATGAAATAATAGATTGAATGTTATAAATTTAATCATTTGAATATTAGAATTATTATTATATGTTGTTTTTTCCGGACTTCATTATTTCCACCTTTATGGTTTTTATCTTAATCACCTGGTTTGTTTCACACTGATTTTTTTTTTAAATCGTAAATAAGTTATCTTCATCAGCAATAATTTAAATGTTTTCAAATGGTTTTTATTTATTTTCCAGGCTTTTCATGCCAATGATGCAATCATATATAAAAGCAGGAGATTTCACAGTGAAAGGGAAATTGAAATCAGCTTTAATTGATAACGCTATCTATTATGGATCGTATTTGTTTATCTGTGGTATACTGTTAATATATTTGGCAACTAAAGATATTAACATATTCGAATGGTAAGTTACAATAATTACGGCTTGTGTTACTATTATTAGAAACAAGCTCAGGTTTATAAAAAAAAAAAACTTTGTTTTTGCTATAAAACAGATCATAAATGTAAAAGCAGGAAACGATTTTGAATAAATATTTTGCTTTATTCCAGCCTTGAATACATAAGTTATATTTTATTAATTTATGTGTTAATTTAAATGCTAACCAATTTTTTATTGGTTTAAAAAGTAATTGCTTCCGTTTTTTTATTTTTTTTTTTTAAATAATTATTATGAAAGTATTTTATAATATTTGTTTTTTTCTTTTCTTAATTAAAATTAATTATGTAGCAAGTAATAATCGAAAAATATTTAACAATTATTGTTAACACTGGACAAATTTTTGTTAACAAGGATATGATATTTAACAATAATTGTTAATAAATGAAAGACTACGCAAGCTCCATCTTTCGCCTAATTTCATGTGGTATATATAAAGATGGCGCTTGCGTCTTCTTTAATTTATTATGATTAATATCAGGTATATAGTCACAATACAAGATCCATTCAGCCGCCTTCATCAAGGCATTGCACGTGGAACACACTAGCTTGATGAGGTTCGAAAAACTGAATTGGCCATCACTAGTTGTCCATACACTAGATGAATGGTGGCTGAACATTTTATTAAATAATTGTTAACTCATACATAAATGTAATGAAATAATAGCTCATTTTAACAACTCATTATTTTCTGGACAAAAGTATTTAAGGGAACTGTTTCAGAAACATTGTCTAAGATTTCTTTAAACATTAGTTTTTTAATAACATTTATAATAAATAGTGAAATTATAAAATCTGAAAAATGTATTTTTTTTTTTGAAAATTTCGAAAATCGTAAGTAATCATGAATTTCTAAAATTGACATATAAAAATAATTTAAACAGTGCAACTTTATCCTAATTTAAACCACCCTGTATCTTTATCGTTATTCTTAACGTCCATTAACCTGGCAGAGCAACCTCGCAATTTTGCTAAATCAATAAGACCATAATTATAGGCAATTTTTGGACACACATAAAAAAAATTTAGGCTCCGGTGTAAACAGGCATTAATTAAATCGAAATGGCCATCACTAGTTATCCATACACTAGATGAATGGTGGCTGAACGTTTCATTAAATGTGACTTTTTTTTGTATTATTATATTTATTGGTATTTCCTTTACATTCCACATACACATACGATATTCATTCAGGATGCACACACTCAACTTTCTTTTTTATATTCCATTTTTTGTCAACATGTTCCTGTTTTTTCTTCCTGACTTTTTATTGGTGGCTGTTGAGCTAAGGCCATTCAGTTACATAGAAGAATAAGAAACCTTCAAGTGATAGTAATATTGTTATCAATTCGTTATGTTAACTCAATATATTTTTATTTTTCTAGGGCAAAATTAAAAGCCATTGCTTCATCAGCGAGTAACACATGGGGTTTATTCTTATTGGTGCTCTTATTAGGGTACGCACTGGTGGCAGTACCGAGGAATTTATGGAACAACTCCAATCATTCCTATGTGCTTAATCACGCTTACTTCAAGGCGGCAAAGCTGAGCTCAGATATGGCAGAGGCTGAAGAGACTGTTGATGATGTTTTAGAGGTGTGTTAAAGTTTCTCACTTGAGTCTATTAACTAATTCAGGACAATTTAATTAAAATAAGTAAACGGGATACAACATCACACATTCTAAAACTATTACACACAAGATTAACTGTGCAGGAAATTGTCTTGAATTAATTAAAAAATGTTTCACCACGGGTTAAGTGAGAAATTAATTAAGCATAATTTATTTTAAATTTATTTCAGTCTTTACAAACTATCTCAGTGGCTGTGAGATCAAACCATGCGATGCATGCAAATTTGGAAACTATTTTATACAAAATTCCACCCGAGTTGAAAGAGAGGATGAACCGCAGGCAAATTCCGAGTGATACACCCATTGACTGTCCGGGGGAGAAGACTTTGGTTCGATTACATAAGCAGGTAATTGTATTTATAGTTTTTTGCTGCTGTAAAAATATGTATGGAAAAATCGCTTTTTACATTTTTACGAGGATGATTCAATAAGTCCTTAAAAAATTAAAGATATGATTCTAACCACATGGGTTTTTATTCATGATTCTCTGTCGTATTTCACGATTTTCACCATTGTACGGAAGATTTCCTGGACCACTTCGGACTCCCCATATATATGATTCTAGTGGAATTGAAAAATATTTAATCCCAATAAGAAGCTTTCCTAACTACTGCAACTAGTTAGGAAAGCTTTTTAAAAAGATTAAAATGTGGGTACGCAAAATGAAATGAGGTCCGTTGTTCCGATAATGAATTATTTAAAAAAAAATTTACATCCTATTTAATTGTGATGCAGCTAAATTACGTTGAGTAATTAAATTTGTTATTCACAGTAGAATACCGATAACAAAGATTTTTGTAAACAAATGTCAAAATAAATAAAAATAATAACTTTTTAATAGAAATAAAATAACTGTTTCAGGTTATTAAATCATTACAAGTCCTTCAACGCACAGAAGCCCAATGGAACATTTTGGTTGAACAAATATTTGATCTTGAAGATATTTTACGCAACCTAAATTCTCGAGACCAGTCTTTCAAGCACACATTCGATAAACCCAAAAACTCGATCACCAGAGCTTTATACAACTCTACAATAGGTGAGCACTAGCAACAAAATACTAAATAAATATTATTTAATTTTATTTCATCGTTTCAGAATGGTATTGTAAGTGTGTGTTTGCTTGCTACGTGAAGAAAATACTAGCTATTTTAGCAGGTCTGTTATCAGTCATGGTTGTTTGGTCTGAAGTTACATTTTTCAACAAGCAACCTGTTTTATCGATATTTGCTAATATTGTCAATATTGCAAAGGCTAATTATGATTATTCGACGATTGAGGTTAGTATGGAATGGTGAAATAAAATATTTTTATTATTGTTGTAGAAGCTTACAATTTAATAATAATGGCAATTCACTAATTTGTATTATCAAATTTACCCCCAGACTCATATGGATAAACGGGGTTTTCGATGATAGGTATATATCATTTGATTAGTGCAAATTGAAGTTCCCGTTATTAAAATTAAATAAGGTTGATGCTTGTTGCGGTACACTCTTGATGGTACCAGATATTCAAATAGAAAAAGATAAACACTAGTTATGTACAATATTTCGTTCTTTGTGGTTCATTATTAAATAAGATATAATGGAATTTATTTGTATTATGAAATTTGTGCATGACAATGTTACAATAAGTAATAAGCATAAAAATTAAACAAAGGCACATGGGAATGATTCAACGAGATTTAGTTTAATTATTTTAATTATATAAGGCTGGGTCAATTTACAATACTTTATGTGTGGAACAAAAACACAACTCTTTCCACTGGGTGTTGAGTTGCTGTGCCCGCTGTCTTAATTGTTCAGACATAATAAATGAAAGACGACACAAATTTCATGTGGGATCGTCAATGATTCACTAGACGAATGGTGGCTGCAGGTTTTATTATAATTTATAAATCAATCATTTTCTTCAGTTGTTCTCGAAACACTTACAAAATTCTAATTTTAAGTATACAAAAGGTGACAGCTGTAGTCAACAGTGCACAATCAGAAAACACATTAAAAACTCAGTGTTAAAATTAAAAAATAAATTTAATACATAAATACAGGGTGAGTCACTGAAGTGACCATCTTGGATATCTCCCTTATTATTCGAAATTCAGCATTAATTTATTAATAAAATTTGCTTAACTTCTGAAGAAGCATAATGTAAAATTATGCGTCAGTATGTATACATTCACTTTACACCTGACACTGAGAAGTAGAGAGGAACATATAACGATGTTATATAAGACTAAATAAAATAAAATGTATACATTAAGTGATAAATATGTTTAGCCGAACATGCACCATATAAACATGTGGTTACGTGTAGGTAGAACTTATATTTTTACACCCTCCCGAGTGTAGAGAATAACTTTCATGATGATTTGTCATAAATAAAACATGTATCAGAAAACTGATGAAGGAAAACACTTATTTAGTTCCATGATTTTATTTGGAAATAAATAAATAAAATAAATTTAAATGATATTATTATTATTATTTATTGATTAACTTCTTTTACCCATAATTGAGTGTAGAGTTATGATAAAAAACATAATAATACTTTTAGTGCCAATTCATAATTGCCTAGAAATCGGGAAGATGTTTTACAAAACTTACGTGCATTGATTCATTATCCCCTGGGAAGAGGCCTTACAAACTACCTATATAAGATCCACTCTCATTTCCGGGTGATTGGGAATTGACTCTAAAATAATATAATATAATTACGGATTACGATATAATGGTCAAAACCATTATGAAATTAAAATAAAATTAAATATTTGACAACAGCAAACTGAAGTTTCCAAAACTGTAAAAAAATCCTTTCTAAATCTGATTTTCAATCAATATTTTTATTTCAGGTTTTATCAACAGTTGTAATTTTATATCTCTGCTACTGTGCCTACTCAACAGTTTTAAAAATCCGTGTATTGAATTTATACTACCTGGCACCGCATCACCAAACAAATGAATACAGCTTAATTTTCTCCGGCATGATGTTGAGTAGGTTAACACCTCCGCTGTGCTTGAATTTCTTGGGGCTTATACATATGGACAGTCACATTATTAAAAAGCAAGTCTTAGAAACACATTACACACAGGTATTGTAATTGTGTTTTAAGAAGAATGTATTTATCGTGAAAAAAATATTTATATTCTTTAGATAATGGGGCATATGGATGTAATTAAAATTATATCCGATGGTTTTAATATATATTTTCCAATGGCAATTTTGTTCTTCTGTGTGGCGACTTATTTTAGCATTGGAGCACGGATTTTATCAGCAGTTGGTTTTCATCAATTTGTTGGTGATGATGAAATCACAACGGATATGGTTAATGAAGGAAGAGAGTTAATTAAAAGAGGTAAGTAAATTATATTACCTTTTTAATAATATATATACAGGGTGAGTTTTTTTCGATGTTCTCTATGGGGATCTCGGAAACTATAAGAGATAGAAAAACGGTTAAATGGGGAAAGAAGTGTAGTTTTATAAGACGAATAAAATGACACTTTCAAAATATTTAAAAAAGTCAAGGGTAACTAGATATTTTGAAAAAAGTAAAATATGTCATTTTTTTTAAATGAATATATCTCTATTATTATCATAGATAGAAAAAAACTGTAAAGGTCATAGTTGTAGAAAATTTTACACAGATTAATAACAAAAAATCAAAAAAAAATTTCGCCATATTTTGGGAGATATGACACAAACTTACCTTTTTTTAAATGGAAACAATAGTTGGCTATGACTTTATTAAAAGGGCTATTTTTTTCCCTTTAATCCGATATAACATATGCCATAGTTATTTTTGAAATAAAATAAGTTACAGTCGTTTTTAATTTTACCATACACCAAAAAATAGTTAGCCATGAAAAAGACAAAAGTAAAACAATTGCAGTTGTTTATTCTAAACACACATTAATTCATTTCCATATTTGGTTTTTTTCGATAAGTTTGTTTTGTATTTTTTTGGTGTTGTAAGTTTTTTAAAGTTATAATAAATTTTTCCAACGAAGAAAAGCGTGATATACTTGTTTGTTACATTCAGTATAATAAAAACGCTGGGTGGCAGAAAGTTTTTTTTTACAGGATCGGATGTCCCTATCAGAACCATTCAACTTTTGTGCACAGTTACCTTAAATACCAATAATTTGTCTATTCTATATTTGTACAATTTATTTGTTTGTGTTAATATAGTATTTTATTACATATTCTACTGTAAGCTCTATGTGCAATAACGTATTATATAAAATGATGTAATCCATGTATTTGAATAAAAAAATTGCTATCATCCTATATTTCTTTTCCAGAAAAACGGAAACGTCAAAGACAGGAAGAATCTGAAAGGCGTTGGGATTTTAATTCAGCGCGTAGATCCAGAAACAGGCAGAGCACTGATACAAGTAATTCTCGCAATCTCTTGCTTTTTTGCAATATTGTCTCATTGTATTTCTCTTATTTCAGTACGTGCTGTGAGAGCGGAGGAAATGCAAGAGTCGACGAGGACTAATCTTTTGCAAAACTCGGGCTCGGAGTATGAAGGACATCCTCGATACAGTCTCGATGATGTTGATACTCGGTTTCCACCAGATTTAGTGGATGAAATTGATGCTAGGTTTGGTCAAAGCACAAGAAGTATTATTAATGAAAGGTAAATAAAACATAAAATTATTTATTAATAAACCCATAAAGTTTGATTTACAGGGGAAACCCTGGATTTTATTTAATGAGTTATACAAAATACATGTACAAAAATGCAATTTAAATTTTAATGAGAAAATATTGATTCATCATATTCTTAATAAAATATTAATAAAAACTTTTTTTAAATTAACTAATTATGTACCTGAAAATATAAAAGTGCAATATATTTTATATTGTTATTAATTAAAATTCTACCCTACTCCCATGTGGGTAGAAAGGGGTCATTGAATATATATATATATATATATTAATTAAAATTCTTAACTGTATTTTTTTTGTTATTTTTCAGAAGTAGAGTGGGCATTCCTCCGAAAGGAATCTTCGATGATGTATAAAAAAAATATTTATACTAGGTAATTAGTAAACTTAACAATTAAATAATCAAGCCGCTGCTAGCCTAAGTCACAGCTTGAACACCTTGGCAGTTGATTTATTTAAAGAAGAATAATTAGGAATATAAAAAAAGTCATTAAAATAATTAATTAGCGTCCTATTCATGTGATGAATTTTTAGCTTAATTACGTAATTTTATTTATACTGTAATTATTTTTTTTTATATATAAAAAAATGGATGAGTGTGCCTCGTCTATCTGTTATATTTGTAAAAAAATCTGATTTTAATTAAATTTTACTAGAATGAATATTTATGCAGAATTTTATGCAAATTATTTTAAAAATTATGAAATCAACAAAATGAAAATAATGTTAGGATATTTATATATTATAACGGAAGTGTTAGTAAGTCATCTTATCATGACGAATTATAGCTTTCAATACTTTGAGTCAATACAGAACTAATATTACACTATACTAAATAATTTTTAGTTTTTTTTAATCTTTATTTAAAAAAAAGTAATTGATAATAATTGCTACATTCCACTTAAATTTAAGGTAATTTCCCCAAATCCCACTTTCTATGAAGTAAGTTTTTTTAATAGAAATATACCCAACATGGTACTTATACAATCACAGATCATTATTTCAACATGATAAAATTACGAATAATTAATTTTCTGTTAATAGAAAATAGTATTTATTCGCTTCGTCACAGTTATTTAAATTAAATCAAATGAATAGAGTTGGGTAGAAAGACCTTTGGTCGATAGCCCAGACAGACTAACACCTACATATATTGTAATTATTTATGTTATAATGTTATGTACTATCCGTATAGTTTGAATAAAAATGTGTGTATACACGTTGTCCCCTGAAATTTTGAATATGAGCATTTGAATGCTAAACAATATCGCACACGATCATAAAATTGTTGTTGCATGTCGTGTAATGTGGCAGGAGTAATATTTTCAGTGGCTTGAATAATTTTTAATCAGAGGTCATCCTCGTTGTTAGCTCTTTGATGCTGATTGGTATAAATTATTTACATTTTGAAGCTATGTAATTCAAGTTAACATACATGACGACGAATTATAATAATCGAGATGCAATATAAACACATTACATTATTTATATTCAAAATTTCAGGAGACAACGTGTATAAAAAGAATTTGAAAAAAACTAATTTACTTGATTAACTTAACGAATTATTTTATTTTTAGCTACTGAAACTTTTTGACTTACGTTGCGTAAATACTTTAAATAGTAAGTCAAAAAGTTACCGAAAAGAAAATAATTTATTAATTATTTAATTGAGTAAATTAATTATTTTCCAATTCTTTTTATTTGATTTTATATAGGATTTAATTGTGAACGGTGTGTTTACATTTTGAGGAAGAAACCACAATGGGTCTAAGGTTTGGTCTTAATTTATTTCCAGTAACGCTAGATTATATCTCTCTCAGTTAAATCATATTTATTGAGAAAAATTGTATTAATATATATGCAGTGACTAATAAATATACAGGGCAGAATGTTGGAGTGGGGACAACCATGAGATGTATACATATACCTGGCCTTGGAGCGCCTGCTCGTCTCGCACAATGATCTAATGCAAGGAGAATAAATTGTAACAATTATTTTTGCTTGCAGTTACAATGATAAATATTTATAATAAATATTTATATTTACTATTAAAAAATTAAAGAAGTATGGTTATTAATTAACAAGTTGAGCGCCATGGCTCTTTGGCAAAATCGTTCTGAATGAGCCTAATGACTTCTTTTCTGTGGACTCAAAGTTGATTCTGAGTTTTTGATTTCCCCACGCCAACATTCTGGCCTGTGTATTTAGTAGGCTCTAATAAATCCGAATATTATAATTCATATCATTAACAATAAAATATTTAATTTTATAATTTTTAACTATTACTATAATTAAGTTAATTCTAATTTAATTTTTGATTTCGAAAATATATTTTATACGAGATGCATATTGTTGCATAAAACGATTTAATCGTCGACTCAATGATTTATTGTATAATCAACGTGAAACATATTTTTTGGCCAGCTACTAGTTTATTCGTTGTTAGTATACAGTTATGTTTATTTATATATTGTATATGTGGAAGTGAGCTATTAAAGGTTTTCATAAAACTGTTGTCATTATTTACTTTGATTTCAGCGCCCTCCTAATCCTGGACCATGTGACTGTGGTGAGGAATCTCCTCCTACTCTGTCCGGGGCCTCCCATGTTTCACAATCTCATTTCTGTCCTTTCCCCTCTCTTCTAGTAGACAGCTAAGCAGCGACCGTCTTCTCGGCTGCTACTTCCAGTCCGATCTGGCGCAACCTAGTGATTATAGCGTCTGTGGCTTCGGCTAGTGTTGCCTTGAGGGTGTCCATGCAACACCAGGACTGTCAGGTCATCCGCAAATGTGACCATCTCCACACCTTCTGACATTCTCGTGCCCAGGATCTCGTCGCATATCATTCCACAGAGTTGGCTCTAGGACCGAACCCTGCAGAACCCCCATATTGACCCACCTTTACTTTTCTCCCTCCTGAGTACGGTACAATTAGTATTATAAAAATAGGGATAATAAGGATATGCCAAGAGAAGGATAAAACAACATCGTATAGAAATAAAATTCTTTAGTACTCTTTAATTGAATTAAATGCTACATTTATATTTGATGCAATGTGTCTTGTTAAAATGTCACAGTGGCAAGTAAAATAATTTTCATTTTGTTACATAATTTAATTCTCAAATCACTTGAGAACATACAAGTTATGTATTTTTGTTATTAAGTGAATTAAGTTTTCTACAATAAATATTGTGAAATTTAAATTTAATTTTTCAAAATTGAGATGGAATTTAAAATAGAAAATATTTAATTCTTAAATTTCATAAAACAAAACAGAGATGATTCACTCATTTGCAGTTATTTAAATTATATTAAAATTAAACAAGGAAAAATTACTGGAAATGATCAATAAAATTTGATAATTCCTTTTTTCCAACTGCAAAAGTTACTTACATTGTAATCGAAACATTGCCAGTATTTTTTTATTGTTTAGTATTATTGTAATTAATAATAATTTCATGTTGGAAATATTATTTATGAGTAATATTAATCACAGACAAAAAAAATAGTTCGTCTGTGCATATATATATTATTACTTTAGAAAATTAATTAATATAACAATAAATTAAAATACGCAATTCCTGTATGTTAATTTTATTTCAAGCAACATTAAACAATATACAACGAATAATAAATAAAATAATAAAAAGCGATAAGACACAAAACACTTAACGATTCATTTCAAATGGCAGCTATATTTCCAGCACATTTCTGTATTGTTGTTATTTCATTTGAACGATTAACTCCGAAGCGTTACGCTGATTAACCACAAGCACACCGTTAATTTTCCACAAAAGAACACGTACACGAATGGAAAACCGACACGTCCGCGAAAATAAAAAAAAAAACTTGATAACATCGCGATTTTCAAACGAACGCGCGTTTTCCCCCGCGACGCTCCCACCCGATTGGCCGAGACCGACCAATGGCGGCCGGCCCTATCGGCGACCATTCGTTCTATTTTGACACATCAGATGACAGTTATGACATAAGCCTGCACGAATAAACATAACAATAAACACGGAATGGGAAATAACTGCAAATAATAGCGGCGTTGGTGTTTCAGTACCGTCGTGATTATTAGTGCGTTAACGTTTCTAAATTTTTGAAAATTTAACAAAACGGCCATCGGGCTAAGGTAAGTAGGTTGACATATTGCTTTGTCGCCTTTTAATTAGTGGCATTGTTTCCTGGAGGATGTTTTAAAGTATTTAACTTGTTTCGTTTGTTTGTTTGTGGTTTTCAATAGGAGTTTGGTGGTTTGATTGAGTAAATTCAATATGGGAGACGACAACTTTGATCCTTGCGAGTGTGTGTGGGGGCACGAGCTTGCTATGAGGAGACTCATAAATCTGGTGAGTTTATAAGCAGTGCATTTGTGTTTGAGTGTAAATTTTACCTTTTTTTACGCTGTTTCAGTTGAGAAATTCTCAATCACATTGCACAGATACTGAATGTTTTATCGATGGTATGTAAATAATCTATTAATTATATAAATACCTTTACTTCATTTTGATCTTAATTAGTAACTAATATCTAATTTTTATGCACATAAACTAATGAAACTAATGTACCAAGTTATTTACAATTCAAAAATTATTTATAAATATTTCTAATAATGTTGAAAGACTATCGCTGGATAGGCAATTAAAAATAACTACTTATGTAGCGTAAGTCAAAAGTCACGGAGCTACATGTGGAAATAATTTATTAATTATTTTCAAATCATTTTTATTTATTTAATATATTTAAATAACTGTGACTTGTAATTCTATTTAAAGTAAATTTATTTAGCAATTTTTTTCTTATCAAAAATTAACAAGAAATATATATATTAACAGAAATAAATTGTATATTTGATTTTGTATTTTTTAATTTATATTTTGTATATTTCCTGTATGCTATTCTAATATTTAAATATTGGTAGTCAAGAATTCAACTATTCAATTTAATTATTCATTATTATTTAATTATCATTCAATTTAATGTGTGTTTTTACTTTATAGGTAGATTTTTAATGTTTTTTTTTAATATCTATTATCATAAAAAATTAAAAAGTGTATAATGTTAATTAAACATTATTATATCTATTATATTCAACAGATAATTAATAGAAAGTTTGTGATGGTTGCGACTGCTACTACATAGTTAAGAAACTTTCAAGATGGTTGTGATTGTTACTACGTGATTAAGAAAGATAATTATAATTGTAACTATGTGGTAATCTGTTAAAATTAAAGTAATAAAATTTGCAGGTATATTGCATTTTATGAATTTTTGTAAAATAGGCGTAACATAAATTAAAAATTTTAGTTTGTCTTATGACTTCCTACTGTTAATAATGTAATACAATTGAAATAAAATTTAAAAATCAAATAAACAACACACTGAGCACAAATTTTAGTAATGTTTCATCAAATATGAAAATAAAAAATGAAAATAACATTTAATGTTGTTATAGTGTTCATATGATGAAATGTTATTTGTTTGTTTTCTTAATCAGTACATTAAAATATGGGGGTTATGACCCCCTGACCACCCCCCTATCTCACCACTGTATTTAGTAAAAATGAAAATAGTAACAGGCAGGAAATCATATTTATTCAAATTAAGTAAGAATATTCTCCGCAAACCAGCGCATACAAAATTTATTTATAAACGTGCTAGTTTGATTGTTTAATTTATTATTACACGGAAAAAGATATTTTTAATTGATTTTTTTATAACATCTACAAACATTATTTTTGTTAATTGTAGTAAAAAAATATGTCAATGGCTGATTTAGTTAGGAAATGTGAGTTGTTAATTGTTTAACTGTAGAATTTTACAGTTACTTTTTAATCAAATTATTATTTCAACAACTATGATTATAATTTCGAGTTTTACAAATGTATTAGAGACACACAGGATAAACTCACAAAAAAAACGCTTAATTTTATAATGAATTATGCATTTCTTGCTTTATTTGTTTCCACCAAAAAAACATTAAAAATAAATTACACAAAAAAATCAAGAATTACTCTCTTAAGTAAATCAAATGTTATAAATGGAGTTTCTTTAATTAAAGGGTGATGCCTACCTGCAATGCTGAAAAAAAAAGCAAAAATTCGGGATTTTCTTTTTCTCAGAAATGAAACAGTTACAGCAGTTTATTTGACATGCATTTGTCGTCGAGTTAGATTTCTTTCGATTTGTCGTAAGGTCCTGAGGGCCCATGGCACAGCTCCCCATTGAAGACCTTTTAAAGATCTTTTGCGATGACAACCCGTGGAGATGCAGAAAGCATTTGAAATAAATTCCAATTGGGTTGCATTAAGAATGAGTAAATGCTGTCGTTGATCATTTGATATCGAGAATTATTGGGGTTAAATCATTGTTGTTGAGAGTTAAAACTCATTTAAAATATCTCATTATTAAAGCTTTAATTTAAGTTTTCCAATTGTGGTCTAAGCTTGGTTCAATTAAGCTACAATTCCTGTTTGTTATTGGAATATTTTCAAATCAATTATAATGGAGATTTCTGTAAAATAAAGTTAAAGTTAAATGAAACAATAATTTAAAGTTTTACCATTTAAAATAGAAGAAAATGAAATATTTCTCAATGTATTAATTTAATAAATATTTTATTGTTCATATATTTCTTTAATGATTTTGATGTATGTTTAAGCCATTATTATAAAAATGGACTTTAATGTATGAACATTTTTACATCACATAAGAATCAAGTGTTTCTTATATATAACAGTTGGATTGAAAAGTTCGCAGACTGATACATAGATGGCGCTACTAGTATCAAATCCATATAATTTTTAGTTAGCTTTAACCTTCAAAAGATTTTATTTTATTTATTGATTATTGTATAAGTAAATGAATTAAAATCTTTTGAAAGTTAGAGCTAACTAAAAATAATATGGATTTTAGTAGCCGGGTGTCGGATTTATTTACAGTGGATTTTTATTTATGCAATATTTCATTCTATTTATTTGTATATTGCTTTCCATTTTTTTTTGTTCTGGGATAATATGTAGATTTATTTCATTCCATCTTATTCCTCTATCTTTTTCTGCTTGTTTTACTTGATCGTTCCAATTCTTTCTTGGTCTTCCCACTTTGTTCTTTTCTTGGATTCTGCTTTGTTAATCCATTTTCCTCCAATCTGTGTATGTGTCCACATTACCCTAGTTGTTTTTCTTCATTTATGTTTGTTTTAATAATAACTTTATTATCCAAAAGGATAATAATAATTTCTGCTTACACAGAATCAGGTCGCACTGAATGAGAGCTGTGAAGTATTACACTGCCCAGGTTTTCAAACACTGAGTGCAATTCAGCACTGACAGCAAGAAGTAAAATGCACGAAATATGAATTGGCAACCAGTTTTAAAACATAACCAGCATAGAAAATTAATAGATAATGATTATCAGTCTACAATTATGCCGGGTGATATGAGAGAAATTGATTTCATTATAGATACGACAAAAAAAAATGGACGAGAATTCATATTCCTTAATAATAAATACATAGATGTAATAAATATTTCAACAAATCATCACAAACTATCATATGATTCGTTGTTTGTCAGCCATATTGCACTGGAACTCGCGCACTCACTCCCTGAGTCAATGTCGTTTTATTGCATTCAGTCAGGGCGAGTGCACATTTTTATGTAAGCAGAAAACGATGTTGACAGGGTGCACTGAAAAAGTGCACAATCAAAAATCCAGGCTAGAAAACACTATAAGTTCTATCGACATTATATTAATAATAATAATAATATTTGTTTTAAACTGTGAGCACAATTTATTCCTTACTAAATAATATTTAGTAGTTATACATTTAGTGCATATTTGGATGTACTATAACAACACCCAAATGTGCAATAAATAAAAATTTTAAAATATCATTGCTGTCATTGAAACCTTATCATTTAACTACAATTACAACTAGTACATGTGTATTTGAAGGTTTTATTTCATAATTGCAGCAATTCTCTGATATCATGTTGTTTCTTATGTAATTTTTGATTATTAATTAGTTGCATCAAAAATGGAAATGTAATTTAATGTTGATAATCATATAGTGATAAACAATATGAGGAGGTCATGTAGTTAATATCAGTTATAATATCTAAATTGTATTGAGTTTAAAACAAATAAAAAAAATCCAAAAGGAAGAACTTAAACGTTCAAATTCGTTGAAATTGGCGATTCGAAAATGTTTACAATCACAATACTTTCCCTTTGACAGGAGTCCAGGGAAAGTAAAAAAAAGTCACAGATATACATGAATACAATCGATAGACTGTTTTAATACAGGCCATTGATTAAATTTTTATTTTCAAAGTGTCAAAATTTATACAAAGTAAAAATTATGTCAGGTTAAATAATAATAATAGGTGGATATAATAACAAACTAGAACAAAATAAGGAAAGTATACATTCACAATACATTCCTAAATAAAATATTAGTAATTTTAACAACAAAGTTATTTGGTACCTTAACATTTATGGTTAATTTAGGTTTCCAATGAATATAGTTCCTTTCTAATTAAATAATTTAGCAGTGATTTTTTAAATCATTTTTTTTTTTTTTTTGTGATCTGGAAGAGCATTAACGAATTTTATTGCTGAATAATGTATCCCATCTTCTGTGATCTTTCTTTTATGGCAAGGAAAAATGTAGTTGTTCGTTCGGGTTTTGTATTTGTTTAATTTGTTGTCCCCTCCCCCAACGTGTTTATAATAGAAAATGATGGTTTTCATTGCATATATTCCATAAAAAATGAGGATGTTATTTGACTTGAAGACCCTGCGGCAGGTTTCTCCATTTCTCAAAGATGCAAATTGCTTTTTTTTGTAATATAAAATTTTTCTTTGCCCCAAAAAGACTATACCATATCTTATGATGCTTTAAAAATTGGTGTTGTATGCCATTTTCACCAGCAGTTTGGCTAAATATTTTGAAAGTTCTGTAAGAGTGTATCTAGCTCTATATAATGTATTTAAACAATACACTTGAAAATAAAGAACAATGTAAGAGTGTATCTAGCACTATATAATAACTATATAATTTAAACAATACACTTGAGAATAAAGAAGTATACAAAACATTAAATTGACTATTTACTGTTAATGGCACTAATTAAACTTCGCTGATTAATTAAATAATATCCTCACTGTATAATTTTATTAAAAAATCCCTATGGGATTATACTATGTATGTATATCTATATTCATATGTACCTCTGATGTACTAACAGCTTCGTCTGTTTTTGTCAGATTCTATTTAAGTAGCCACAAAGTGAGGTGTGAATCAATTACTGTATTATAAAAATATGCAATACATCAAACATTTTGATTATCTCTGGAAATTTAATGACCTTTACAACTGTCATAAATCTATTGCATATAAAATATGGATCAAAATGCATTTCTTTTCAAACATTTATGGGAAATATTTGTAAACAATCCAAAATGTAAAACACTTTCTTATCACCAAGAAAATGCATTTTGTATTTTTTTTCATACATGTATCGATAAATAACAACTAGTGTGATAAAATTTATGTGTTGATAAGAAAATAATGTGAATTTCAACAAACAAAAATTTAATTAAATATTTAATTTATGTGAAAAAAAAAATCATATTTCATCTGGGATTGAGGCCAGACAGACGTGCTATTTAAATTAATTGAAAATTAATATTATGAAAATTTAAATAATTGAAGTTTGTATTAATTTAAAAGTACAGTTTTTCATATTTCAATTTCCACATTTCTGTATAGAATTAATTTATATGAAAAAAAAAACATATGTAGATAATATGTAGTTGATAACACATTCGACTAGAAGTCGAGCTTATATAAAACTAAATAAAAAAAGGCCACCTATTAGACATTTTCTTAACAAAATTCTAGATTCCATGAAACGTATCCCAGTGGACAGTCTGTATGTTTGTCTGTGACGGTATCCAATGCTGTTTAATCAAATTCACAAATTATTAATTCTGAAATATATGTTCTTACTATTATAAAATTATGTATTCTAAAATATATGAAATAAAATCGTAATACAAATTAACATTTTCTAAAATACATAATGTAAACTTGAAATTCAATTCATATTTTGTGAATTGCAACTCATTATTTTTGTTTTAGTAAAAACCACTGTACCACTTTGTTTGTATAACATTAATTTTATTTTATTGTCTATAGTTTCAACAATTTAAATTTTTAGTTTGATAAGGACAAGTTAAAATTGTTGAAAGTTTTAATAAATTTAATTTTGTTTTGTCTTACGATGTTGTCGCTTGTAAGGCAACTAGTTGTTACGACCATGGAATAATTTGTTCAACGAAATAAAGAGTTACACTTTACTTACAACTTCTTTTGGATCTTATTATAAAAGTTTAAAATTTTAATGATAAATAATACAAGAAAATATTTACAAAATATACAAAAGTGGGTGGTAAACGATTACTTAGCTGGCGAAGTTGACCATTTCACTCATGTTTACGTATAAATTATCCTCTTTGGATTTAACTGTTTAAAATTGCTTTGGGTACAAAATAAATTCCTTGTGTAACCCAAACAATATTCATTAAAATAAAATTATACAAACAAAATGAATCAGTGTTTTATTGTATAACGAAGTAGAAGCCTCTATTATCAATAATCTTATTAATTTAGATTTCATTTTATGTGTTCTGAAATTAATGTAATATTTTCTTACATTCTGTAGATTGTGGTGTAGTTATGACAATAATTAAGATAAAGAAATGAAATTTAGCATACATTATAAAAATGTTGTAATAGTAATAGTGTATTGTTCGAGTGAGAAAGTTGTCTATTATTCAAGAAGATAAATGTTACACCACAAGTCGATAGATGAGTAATTTATCTGAGTGAATAATACCTTTCTCACAAGTTGAATACAAAACTTTTTCTACTCGTATCAAATAATTGTGCATTGTTGTATTGCATTAAATTATATTATCAAAAAGTATTAACAACATTATTATTTATAAACCGTTTCATATTTTTCCGGGGATTTTACTGGCAGTAAATTAATGGTGATATTCTTATCAGTTGTTCCAACATCTATAGTGATCTCATCCTCAGTGGTCTCACTCTCCATTTTCATAAAACCGTATTTAACTGGAATTGGTTTGTCGGTATTTGATATTTGAAATTAAATTTATTGATAGACATTGCTAGTGGATTAAATCATTTTATAAAATAATAATAATAATTGAGTGGGTACAGTCAATTGTCTGGTGGGATGCCCCCCTGGGCATAAACAGTACATGTTCTAGTCATCTTCCAGACATAGTCTACAGGTAGGGTTATCCCGTACTCCTATTCTGGTAAGATTGTGGTTTAGGCGACAGTGTCCAGTTAGTACGCCCACTGCAGCTCTGAGACCACCTCTGCTCATATCTAGTAGAGCTTTGGCTCTGATCCCAGATGGTCCCTGAGGAGTCGTTTTAGCTACTCTCATGCCTGGGGCATTCCTTCTGTACTGTAGCACCTCCTCTTTCATCCATTCGTGTATCGCAGCCTTGGCCAGGTTTCAGGGAAATGTTATAAAATAGAAAATAAACAGAAATTGTGTAATAGAAAATTTGTCATATGATTTGTGGATACTGTGGAGTAATGAAAAAAAAAAAAAAATACAGCATGTAATTGGTTGAAGGTATTAAGTAATGAAATATAAACAATTTCTCCATTCTAAATACATTAATACTTTAGTCTAATAATAATTATTTAATATGAGTAAAAAAATATTTTATTTGAACAATTTTTTCTTTAATTTATGCTGAAAGTAATTAAAAATTGTTATGCTGTAACATTACAGTCAAATACTTTAATTATTTCAAGGTAAAAAAAACTTACTTGATTTATCATTTATCCTTGCAAACAAGTTATTTTATGTACAGAAATTATATTTAATGAAATAAAAAGTGAAAAAAATGGGTAAATGAACCTTGAGCAAGAATAAAATTAGCATAAAACTGGACACAAACAATATCTCATAAAAAAAATTAATCAATTTGATATAATATTTTTAATAATGTGATTTTTTTAATTTTATGCAGTACTGAAATTTAATTACATTTCAAAATAAATAGCTTTACAATTGCAATAAATTAATTAATTACCATAATTATTTTAATTTAAAGTCATGGATAATATCACATTTAATTTATATCAAAATAAATAATAATAATAATCTGTATTGTCATAAAATATACATACAAAAATTGAACAAATACACCATTGGAGAAACAGTTGGGGGTGAGTGTGGTTTCCTCCTGGTTCTGAGGACTCGTCCCGTTTATTTTTGTTGTGTTAATAAAAACAAACGAAGTTGAGTTTAACTCTCTATTAACATACGCATTGAATATTTACAAAAATCTGTACATTCATTCTCTTTGGCAGCAGAATAATAACTTGCTTAATACTATAAATATTTTACAAAATATTTACAAAAATGTGCCAACATGCGCTTTAACCCACGTGGTCTAAGTCCAGATAGATGGAATTACATTCAGGCATATGCAAGGCAAATGTTTTGCAAGATTTTCCTTAATCCTATGTGGTAATAAACATTTGCAGTTCATGTTGTAGTCAGGTAACAAAATATGTTAATTGAATTCATCTTGAACGCAACAAAACTGAACAGCTGTGAAAAATAAGAGGATTAAAGAAACGTAACAATGGAATGTTAAAGTATTGAAAAACTAAAAAAAGAATGTAAAAGTGGCTGAAAGACCTTTGGTCAATAGCCAATTTGTGAATTGTACATTAATTTTGTCCTATATTATACTATCAATAGATAAATAATATAATGTAAAAGAATTATATAAAATATGAATAATTATATTAATGTGTTATAAGTTCAAACAGGCACTATTTTGAAAATTCAATTCGTATAATGAATTAAAAACCTTTTTAATAAATTATATATTCCTCATTTTTATTCTTTACAAGTGTGGTTTAAATTTTTTTTTACATTTTTGACAATTTATTTAAACTTTAAACAATGTTCTTGTAGGAATTGGCTATTGGCCGGAAGCTAAAATTAAATCTAAATAAAGATGTTTGTATATTAATAAGTAAGTTTAAGAAAATAATTTATTAATGGCTGAAATTAATAAATTATTTTCTTAAACTTACTTATTAATATACAAACATCTTTATTTAGATTTAACACTCATATAAGAAAAATATTAAATTTTAAATTAATTAAATTATGTGTTAGTCTATCTGGGCTACTAGACATTTAGTCAATAGAACGGCAGATTAACATTACCACTTGCACTTATTATTTAATAATTATTTGAACCAAAACCCTATTTTTTCCTTTTTAATTAACTACCTGAACTTTTCTGATTGCACAACAGTCCCAATGGTATATTTTCCAACTAATACATTCATTTAATATGCATCATATAGTGTGTACAGTAGTTGCAAAAAAAATATAAAACGTTTTATGTATATTTCAGGACAACAACAACCGACACAAACATCCGACTATTACATTGTTATGACGATTATGTTTGCAATCTACTTCTTCTTGCATTTCTGGCTAGTCCGTAACCAAAGGAATAATATCTCTGAACCGACGAAACCATCTTTAGGAGGAAACGTAATTATGTAGTTTATAAAAAATACTGAATGTTAATTTTTTTGTGGTTTTTTAATTTTTAGTTATTAATTTAATTTCTTTATTTTCGGAATATCACCTTTTCTACAATTTAATAATAATAATCTTAAATAACAAAAATCAAATATATTTTGTAACGATTACACAATCTGCAATCACAAAATTATAAAGGCAATACAAGAAATATTTTAAATTAATTAAATGCATTGTTTTCTTAATTTATTGCTAATCATAACATTATGATTAGGTAGATTAAACAAATATTAAATCTCTTAATCATAAGAAAAAAAGTAGCCTTGTGGTTAAAACTAAATGAATTTAATTATAATATAACATATGAGTTTCAAGATAATAATTATTTGTGTATTTCAGGGCCCGAATGGAACACCACCCACACCACCACCTACAAGTTCCTGAACACTAGCGATAATTTCCAAGGATGTTTGATGGAAAAATTATAACAATTTTTACAGTGCATTAATAGGAAACTTCTCGTACTACAAACATATATTTTTTTAAAATCATTACAAATAATCCACAAATTTTTATTTTAAAAAGAGCTTTATTTTAAATCGTTATTGTTTTTATTTTTTTGTAACAATGTAACAAATGTACGTCTTTCAGCAAAGGAAATTATTTGTTTTTTCTTTATTTTTTCTCTCTTAGCTGGTCTAAGATTTTAGTAAAAAAAAAACAATAATGCACATACTTAAAAAAATTATAAAAAATAAATAATTGCTTATGATTATTAAAAAAAGAGGGTTTTTAATAACAATCTGTCGTGCACAGAGATAAATATTAGAAAAAATATGACAAAGAAAATTCTGAATGAAATTATTTACAAGTAATATATTGATAGTAATAATTTGAAGCAATAAATTAAAACACTTTGTTACTTCATTCCTTCGCTTTTATTTTTATGTTTTTAAAAATAAAAGTGATGGAAGTAAGTAACAAAGTGTTTTAATTTTTAAAAGGCGTCTAAAAATAAAAGCGAAGGAAGGAAATAACAAAATGTTTTAATTTAATAATGATAACTTCGCATAACTCAAATCAAACTGTAATAAAATTGTAATGGAGTAATAAAGTTTGAATTTTCTAAGGTTGGTACGGATTTGTTAATAAGTAACGGATATATTTAATCTAATAGAACCTGATTTTATAGCAGGTTACATTCCTTTATTTGTATATTTTATTTTTTCTGTAGATAGGTGATGGTGTATGTTTGTAAATTTTATTGAGCCAGGCTTTAATAAAATCCACACAATAATTTATTTAAACTGATAATAATTCTTTTCACTTGTATTCCTACATATTTCCCATTTACTTTCTGAATAATTAACAGGAAAATTATTTTCTTTGTTTATAAAACTGAATTTCTTAAATATAAAATATATTTACTATTTTTTTGTTGTTGTTTGTTAAGGCCTTCACTTGATTATACATTTTGAGTTTATTAAATAAAACACTTTTTCACTTTGTTTGTATAACTTGTTGTTTTATTTTAGTGACTATAGTTTGATAGACTCTTAGTTTGATAATAAGCATAGAACCTTCGAAACTATAGTCACTAAAATAAAATAACAAGTTACACAAACAAAGTGAAAAAGTGTTTTATTTAATATATTTACTATTCCTTCAGTTTAATAATTACAATAAAAATAGTAACAATTTTTATAAATTATAAAAGACATATAAAATTATATGTGTATTTTATCAATTATATCTGGATGAAGCAACTATTTTTTCTGTTATGAATATTTGTTTTATTCCATGTTTTTTTTTTTATTTTCAGTTGCCTGAACTGTGTTTCGATCAATTACGATCATTCCCAAGGTTAAAACTAATTTGAATTTGATGAATTTCACAATATATGTACAAATTTATGGAAACTAATTGATGGATAATCTGGCGTTAATGATCATGTCGGTGTTTTTGATTTCATGTTGATTATTAAGTAGGTAATCAATTGAATATAAAAAAACCTGTTTAAATTTACTCAATATGAAAATTTGGTTCCATCAAGAAAGTATAATGAGTATTGAATATTTCCTCTGTTAATTCTGCAGTGTAAACAAAAACCTGTTTTTAAATTAAATAAATTGAAAACAACACTTTAGATGATTACTTATAAGACGTATATGCATAATAATTAGCACGGCTGTGTATATTTATAAAGCCCTTATCCTATTTCATAATCCTCAACCCTCTGTTTTGAAGAAATAAAGCACCCCTTAAACTCTCTACAAAATCTATTAAATGTTCTTTATAAGATAACTCCACCTCTCACAAACATTTTCATCCAATCCATTCAACCAAGAAATCCTCAACCAATTACGTATCCCACAAAATTCTAATATCCTTCTTAAATACATATCTCTAGTAATACTCTACACCATAGGTTCTCAGCCTGAGGTACATGGTACATTACGTTGTTGCAGGGGTTAAAATAGAAAACTAAATCACTAAACTGCAATTTATAATCAAGGATACAAGAAAAAAAAAGTTTGCGACATTACCTACATTATTATTATTATTATCTTTATTTACGGAATTCGCCTATTTTACAAATGTAAGAAAACACAATAAGCTATACATAAACATGTAGCTCATGCTCATTAAATTACTAAATAGAAAACAATTAAAGACATTAAACATAATATGAGAATGGGATAATTTGAATCTGAAACAGTATCCCTCTACGTTTCAGAAGACTCTATTTTCCAAAATGAACTAACAATAAATAAAATATTGATTAAAACTATTGAAAAACATTGCGCGGATATTTCCTGAAAATTTAGATAGTGAAAGCTGGATAAGAGATCCGTTTTCATCCGTTCCGGAAATCGTGTTGGATCAATTTTCAGTGGAAGAAAGATACCAATTAATTGAAAAGTCGTGCGACGGAAGTCTAAAAAAAATAATTTAAAAAAGACAGCTTGCGTAATTTTTCGTTAAAGAGAAGAGCTGAATATGAAATTATTTTGGACAAAGCATTAACATTTTGAATGCCCTTTAAAACATCATATTTGTGGGAAACTGGGTTTTAAAAATAAGTACAGGACGCAATTGAAAATTGAGCTGACTTACGTTTGAAGTTAACGAAGGTAAACCCCGATATATCAATGATTATTTTAACAAAACAAGACCAATCACATTAATAGGAGTATTGGTTATTAATAGTACTTGTTAATAATTAATTTTAATGGGTACTTCTCCCCTATTTTTTTTGTATTATGTATTATAAATATAATAAAATCATGTTTTATCATAAGATTATTTTAGTTTTTTTTTTGTTGGTTCTAAACATACTAAAACCTTTTTCCCTTACCTCTAAAAAAAAGGGAGGGGTGCAGAATTTTTAGCACTTTATTATGGGAGGTACAATTTTTCAAAAGGTTGGGAACCACTGCCCTACACCAATTAGTTTCAGAGTTTCAATTAGACAATAGTGATCACGATTCGCTTACTAATTAAGTTAGGACTTTTAAATTTACTTGGATCATAGGAAACTTTTTGATCATATAGGGTGTTTCAAAAAAGCATTACGATATGATTATGTTTTTTATTGCTTGATACATATTTTATTTATTATTTTGGGTGCCTTTTATGATTCCCTACATACCCCTAAAATTTTATTGAAATGGGTTCAGTAATACCAACAAAATAAGTAAAAAATTTTGTTTTGTGCCATTGGTTTAAAAAAAAAATAAAATAAAATATGATGTGAATAAAATTATACAAGGTACTTATTAAATAAAGTCTAACATTCCTAATAGTCAAATGTTATTGATATGAATAAAAAAATGAGGGTGTCCAAAATTTAATGTCAAATTTTTCAAACATTACATACATTATTTTTCTTATTTTAAATTGGAACTCCTCTATATCATTCTACGCAGAATTTAAACACATTTTTTTTCTTTATAATACCCTACCTCATTTCCTAAATTCCTAGCAGATTAAAAGTTATTTGCAAAAAAACTCGTTTTATCAACTATTTCAATGGTAATTTTACTAAATAAAAAAATCAAAGGTTGCTATTAATAACAATTTATTGATATTCTAAGTTTGAATTGTTAAAGTGACAAGGGCATATTGGTAAAATAAAAGTGTGAATAATTCTTAGCCTAAGCTCTTTATATCCACCATTTCTTTTGCTATGGAGTACAATAGAGACGAGCTCGTATATGTATGATTTTCGTTGTAGCAGAACGCGACAAAAATGCATTTCTGGTAAGTCGAGTTTACACAGTGTTATTCGGAACGACAACATCCAGACAAAAGAAGCACGAGAAACTTATTGGAAAGGTTTGTAGAAATAGGAAATGTAAATTATACAAAATCATTGAAAAACAGGACGGTTCGAAATGCAGAAAATCAATTTGTGGCACTATTATATGTTAGGAAAACCCTTCCGTTATTCAAAAAGCAATCACTGTAGCTGTAGTCGTGGATATAAGCGAAATAACTTGAAAAAATTTTAAAGGACAACCTGTTTCATGTCTATCATTTCTCATTTCATCATGAATATTTTTGAATAAGATTTTAATACTAATAAAACACTGTTTTATTTTCTTTCTTCACTAATTTATTTTTCTGTTAGATGTATGCCCGACATAATTAGACTTAGGTTTTCCCACTAATCCCTTTACCGTATATAAACAGATTTAATTAGTTTTAAAGCATCCAGTTATTGAAAATGAGTACATCTAACAGAAAAATAAATTAGTGAAGAAAGGAAATAAAATAGTGTTTTATTAGTGATTATTACTTCACATAACTCAAAACAAATAGTGAAGATTTTAATGAACATATTGAATTTTGTAAATGGACGCAAACGAAAATTAGGGTGGAATTTGACTTTTTTGATAAGGTTATGTTTTTTGATGAAGTATTTATTTCATAAAAATGAATTAGTGAATCGTCATAACTTCTACTATTACTGCGACCACAATCCCTTTTTCCCTCCGTCGAAAAAGGGACATGTGAATGGCTGAACTTATCTGGATGTTTTTTTTTTTTTTTGCAAAATAAATTGCCAAATTTATGTCAACATTTACTAATCCTTTTACGAGATTCAATGTGGCTGCAACAGGATGGGGCCCCAGCACATTATTCGTTACAAGACAGCGACTATCTCAATACCACTTTCCCTAATAGATAGATTGGAAAAGGAAGGCCAAGTAAGTGGTGATCGGGGCCACCAGACTTAACTAAATTAAATTTATTTTTTAACTCTTTTTTCAAAGTAGCCTTCGATTTTTGTTCATCAATATTATTATTCATTTAGTTTAAGTCTCCTGTTTGGTAGATTATATAATATATATTTTTTATGTATAATATTATGTTTTTCATTCATATAGTTTAAGTTCTTTATCGGAAAGTATTTCTTTTTGTTTGTTTGTAGTATTGACATTTGTAAAATTATCTTTAAGTATACTCAGTTCCCTGTAATTTAATTAGTTTTTCAATTTGTAATGATATTTATCGTTTAATAAATAAATAAAATAAATAAATATGGCTATTAAAATTGTCGACAAACCCAGTTTTTTTTGTAATAATTGTAGGTAGGGTTGTTATGAAGAAAAATATTTGGTTTTAATTCTACTTAGAATGGTATGAAAATATACAGGGGTTCCAATTTAAAAAAAAACGAAAAATAAAGTACATTGAAGTATGAAAAGTTTTAGAGAATTTACTTGGATCATAGGAAACTTCTTGATCATATAGGGTGTTCCAAAAAAGAATTACGGCATGATTATATGATTTTTTAATTGCTTGATACATATTTTGTTTATTATTTTGGGGTGCCTTTTATGATTCCCAACATACCCCTAAAATTTTATTGAAATCGGTTCAGTAATACCAACAAAAAAAGTAAAAATAAAAACGGTTTTGTGTCATTGGTTTAAATAAATTATTAATAAATATAATATGATCATGTGAACAAAATTGTACTAGGTACTTATTAACTAAGGTTGAACGTTTCCAATAGCAAAATTTTATTAATATGAATTATACGAGGTATTCAATACCTTTTTTTTTTAAACAATGGCATATAACCGCTTTATTTTTTTTTCCTGTTCGTATTACTGAACCGATTTCAATAAAATTTTATGGGCATTTAGGGAATGGTAAAATGCACCCAAATATTAAATAAAATATATGTTAAGCAATTTAAAAAACATCAAAAAAATATTTTCCTGAAGTACTTCCTAAGCTCCAAGTAAAATCTCCAAAATTTCAAAGTCCTAACTTAATTAGTAACTGAACTATCTATGAGAGGAGCTAAAATGCAGTTGTACACTTTTAAATAAAACAACAACCGACACAAATATCCGACTATTACATTGTTATGACGATTATGTTTGCAATCTACTTCTTCTTGCATTTCTGGCTAGTCCGTAACCAAAGGAATAATATCTCTGAACCGACGAAACCATCTTTAGGAGGAAACGTAATTATGTAGTTTATAAAAAATATTGAATGTTAATTTTTTTAGTAGTTTTTTAATTTTTAGTTATTAATTTAATTTCTTTATTTTCGGAATATCACCTTTTCTACAATTTAATAATAAAATTCTTAAATAACAAAAATCAAATATATTTTGTAACGATTACACAATCTGCAATCACAAAATTATAATGGCAATACAATAAATATTTTAAATTAATTAAATGCATTATTTTCTTATGGGCATTTAGGGAATCGTAAAATGCACCCAAATATTAAATAAAATATGTGTTAAGCAATTTAAAAAACATAAAAAAATAAAAAAAAAATACTTTCCTGAACTACCTCCTATGCTCCAAGTAAAATCTCCAAAATTTCAAAGTCTTAACTTAATTAGTAACTGAACTATCTATAAGAGGAGCTAAAATGCAGTTGTACACTTTTAAATAAAACTCTAACTTCGTGACAGTTGTATTTTCAGTAGTTAAACAAAGTTATAAAATGTTTTATTTACAAAAAAGGGAATAATAACTGATTTTAATAGTTACATTAATAAAAATATATACTTCATTCATCAAAAATAATAAATAAGTTCCACAACAAGGATTACCTCAAGGATCTCCCCTGTCTCCTATCCTATACAATATCTTTGTATATGATATCTATAGTTATAATCCCGAATATATAAACCTCTCCTCTTATCCGCTACTCCACGCCGACGACACAGCTCTAATCACCCACGCCCCAACTATTCCACAAGCTCTGAGTACTCTACAAGAACTGATCGACACAATACAAACATGGTATGCAAAATATAGACTCACTGTTAACCCCAATAAGATCTAACTTTTCATTCCATTCCACAATCTTCAAAACTCTCCTTTCTTAATTAATATCAACAATGTACCCATAATCCACAACGTGCAAATACCTAGGTATATCCTTTGAAACTAAACTATCTTTTTCCACACACGTACGAAAACTTAAGGTTGAAAACAGGGCTAGCCACTTCAAAGTTCTGAGATATAAACAGCAAGCTATATCCACCAAAACCGCTGCACAAATATATAAAACAATATGTAATTTGAAGAGAATATGCTCCATCCATTGTAAAATCCGCCTCTCTGTCTTGCATAGTATAGAATATACACTGAGTGGCAAAAAACAACCATCAAGAAAAAATCACAAAATAACTAATATAATTCTTAGTTTAATTTAATAATGATTTCAATCGAAATGAATATTCATTATTGAATAGAAATTAACCGAAAAAGGTATACAACTTAACTCAAAATGAAATTTAATTTAAAAAAGTATAAAATGGTACAAAATACGGATTTTAATATTCATTAAAAAGTTCAAACTTAGTATTTTAACTGATTACCTAATGATGTCTAATAGCGCATGTGTCTTCTTCGTGCTTGAATCACTTCACGTAACCAACGAAGTACTGAATTAATTAAAGCTGTTAACGAATCTTGAGGTATTCCATGGAATTTTTCTTGGAGTGCCAATTTTAGCTCTTGGAGGGGGAAGAAAAATTGAGGACCTACACAGGATTTCCAGCTCCCTACCTTTACCCCTTGCTGTTTGGCGGATTTTTTTTTAAAAGAAGTTTCTCTGCCTCACCTCGTACCTTAGAATTTTCTAAGAACTAGTCAATTGTCGTAATACGCCATTTTTGTAAATATACGGCCCTATTGTAAACGTTACGTTTGACAACACGTAATTCTTCAAAATTACGTTATACGGCGATTCTGTATCGCCTTCGCAATTGTTCTCTTGTAAAACTGAATTTAAACTATCAAAAAAGGAAATGTTTATACATCACTCTTTCAGCTGTCCATAGAATATGTATAAAATTGAGGAAAGTATGTATCAATTTTTCAATTTTCCCATAATCGGCATCAGGTATTTTTTTCTCCAAATACGTAATTTTTGCTGCATTTTATTAACGAGAGCACTGTGAGGGTTCAAAAGAAAGATTATCGTTTTAGATAAAAAAATATAGGCACCTAGAAAAAATCAAACGTCTTCACTAATGACGTGAATTACGAAATGTACAGCTTATTAGTGCAATTAAACATTAATAAATCGGAGCAAACTAAAGCACAACATCTATTTTTTCTGATCGCCTTATGAATATTTCGATTCCACACAGATGTACAAGCGATTCGCATTTAAGGGTGCGGTTTAGAGGAAAGAGATAGCTATATAAATATTGGCAACCACTAATTCGAATTAGATTGTTGTTGTGATCAATGAACAATATTGTATTGTACATTAAAGTAATCTTAAAGTAAGCAGGAATTTCATCAGATGATTTAAAAATTATTTTAATTTTTAGTTTGTGTAAAAAACAATTATGAAAAAATAATGAGAATTGATTAAATTTATAGCAAATTTCAAAATATATTTTTGCTAATAAAAACTTGTGCAATGAAAATTTAAAGGATTTCACTAAATTCTGCATTCAAATAACTTAGCAGAAATGACATATAAATTTCATTATATCTTACAATTTTCTTTTCTAACTTGAACTAGTAAGTTGACGTAATACACGAAAATTATCAATTATTTTTTTATTTAGACTGATACTTTATACTTGGTACATAAAAATGTAAATACATATTCATATTATTAAATCTAAAAGTATATCTCTTTTTTCAAACGATTATTTCCATTTTACTATATAGCTATCTCTTTCTACTAAACCGCAACCTTAAAGGCGCTTTGAATCCGATTTTCAATTAGGGAAAACATCGCACCGGTTTATGGCTTTTTGTTTCACTTTGATATTCTTTGATTGTACAATTTACACACATTTTTGCTAGATTAGAATTCAACAGCTTTTCGGCGAGTATAACGTTGAACATTTTCGGCCTTGTCTTACTAATTGGACGTATAATAAACTCTCTTTTTTAGCGATATATCAAACCAATCGGGGCTATTTCGTACGGGAAATTTTAAGTTTAACGTGAACGTTATTAATTAATTTCATATTATATGAATTTATATCTATTAAATAAGCTGCTTAGACTGTGAGAATATTAATTAACGTATACGTTAAACTTAACATATTTCTTATAGAATAGCCTCCTTTTTTACATTGGAAGAATAACATGTTACTCGAATCATCAAGGAATTTTCCAGAAACGCCACCAGATACGTTATAGTTGACCTGTATCATGACATAACTGTCAACCTTTAATTTTTGTTTTCGATATGAAATAGGTCCGAATGACTGGTATTTTCTATTTGGTAGATACATTTTTTTTAATCAATTATATCCATTTTACTATACACTTATCCCTTTCTATTAAACTCTAAACTTATTTAAATTACTAATACATATATTGAAAATGTTTAATTTTAACCATTTTGTATAAAATAAAGAGGAAAGAATTAAAGCCGGCAATTGATTTTACACCTTGGTCAACTGTTGGCTATCAAGCGGAAGTTATTGCGTGGTCGTTTTTTACGACATCCATAACAGAGGAGTTGTCATTATGATTTATGATTTATAAAGTAAAGATCGGTGTACACTTTCCAGCGTTAAAGTCATTCATAAAAATGTCCTGCATAATGGTTGGACGCGGGAGCGGACTATGGGAGTGAAACGAAATGCATAGTAAATTAATTATTAGATTGTGCATATGTTAAAACGTAATAATAATTAATTCCTTTTTTATAAACACAATAACTGATATAATTATTGTATTAATAAAAAAAGAGTGTTTATTTGCTTAGTCACGTTATTTGAATTAAATTAAAAGAAATTTGATAAACGGGGCTATTCTGTTAGGGAAATGTTAAGTTAATATGTACGTTATTAAATAGAAAAGAGTATTCATTCACTTGGTCACAGTTATTTAAATATATTAAATAAAAATGATTTGAAAATAATTAATAAATTATTTTCATTTAATGTACGTTATTTTTATTTAATGTACGTTATTGTTTATCATCACAGTCTAAGAAACCTTTTATTGGTATATATACACGCTAAACTTAATATTTTCCGTTCCGAATAACCCCGAATAATTAATTTATACTATTGAATAAGGGAGTCTATGTTTAATTAATCTAATTTAAGAACTTTAAAAGTAATAATAGAAATGAATATTTATTTACTTGATCGCAGTTAACTTTAACTTTATTTTACGGAATTCTCCATTATAATTGATTACATTATACAATAATTTATATATTTGTATATAATCAGGTAAGAATTCCTAAACTATTAATAATTAATAAGTAAGATAAGTGCATTCCCAAACGGTTCAAAGAATTGATTCAGTGTTGCTTATGACTTCACAAACTAACATCTACGGGTATATAATTACATAATGGAAACAATAATTCACCTAAGAAAATATAAAAATAAAATTTAAATAAATAAAAATATAAAGTAAATAATAAAATAAAATAAAATAATAAGAGAAATTAAATATATGACACAGTTATTTAATTAAATTTAATAAAAAAAATGAAAATAATTAATACATTATTTCCACCTTTAGCTCTGTCACATTTTGACTTATTATTACCTTTTTATTCAATCAACAGATTTTAAAATAAAAAAATTAATTAAAAAATAAATGAAATAAAACACAAAAAAATATTGGGTAATTATTCAATAAGCTTTATGAGGCCAAAAATATACTAAATGTTTGACTAGAATTTGTTTTTAACATTTTATGTAAAATTAATGCTATTAATAATCGACTTATTATCAAATAAACAATTGCAATGTTTAGCTGCATGTTAATAGAACTAATTTTAATCAAAATATTTCAAAAATATTACAGATTTCTAGTCACACATTTATTATATCAATGGTCTCGTGAGTGTTAATGAAGAACCGTACGATATTTTTTTACTTAAATTTTCTACTTGAAATTAATCAAGGAACAACTTTACCTGAAGATTATCACACCTTTTCTGGCCACCTTGTATAATAAAATATCGTAAAATAAAATTAAGCAATTAAGCAGAGCGATTTGGATTTTTCAAGTTGATATTTATTATATACTTATACTTATTATTCACAAAACCTAATACTTGTGTCATTTATAGAAATAATTGATGCAAAGTATATTGTATATTATGGATGTATATCTTAGTAAAATCGAACAGGGATAAAGTTCAATACTTATTGAATAATTAATATTAATTTTTTCTTATACTGTAGTCAGTAACTACATTCGTTTCATTTTACAAATAAAGCGTTGATGCTTATCGTTTATTTCGATTACTTCCTCTCTATGTTACGGCTTCTCAATCATTTCTATTTACATCTTGTTAGCCTACTAGTAATGTATGAATACATTTATTGAGGGATGCTTCAGATAATGTCCTAATCGTTAAATTTATCCGAGACACATTAAAATAATGAAGTTTATTTATTTTATATTGTGATGCATGAAAAGATTTATTTAAAACCTGCTAGCAACTGTGACTGACTATAATATCCCTTGACAAATTATAATAATTATTTTATATTTAAATAAAAAATCATTTTTAATAATAATAATAATAATAATAGTAATAATAATAATAATCTTTATTGCCCAACAGGAAATACATATTTTCCTAATTACAAGATAAAAAATAAAAAAAGTTAAGCTGCAGTTACGATTAATACAAACATAACATATCTCTATACATAAGTAACATAAAACAAATGAACCAACTTAAACTATCCTTTGTAAATTTTTAATTATTTTGTTAAGTTAATCATAAAATATATCTCTGCTGACAGCTGACTTTAAGCCGACATTAGTTCTATGTTTTTTTTTATAAGGAAAGTTGGTTTTTGTCTACTCGGAAAAGTTGTAATACGGAAACAAATTTTATCTAAAAATAAAGGTGAATCAATCTTCCCATGCAAAATATTATATAAATATTTTATACATATAGTATACCTCCGAGCTTCAAAGGACTGAATATTAAATTTATTTAGTAATAGATTATGATCAAATCCTCTTTCCGGATAAGTGCCTGCAATTTTGTAAAAAAGTAATTTTAAAAATTTGCGCTGGACATCTTCAAGTTTCTTTATTTGAATTTGATTCTGCGGGAACCAGATCATAGCACCATATTCCAACTTAGTCCTTACAAAAGTAGAATACAAGGTTATTAAGGTACTTATGTTTACAAACTGAGAAGCATTTCGACATACAAAACCCAATGATCTGAATGCTCTATTAACAATATAATTTATGTGGTAATTAAAACTAAAAGTTTGATCAAAATATACTCCTAAATCTTTAAATACCATAACACGTTCTAAAAGATCACCATTGATATTATAACTATAATTTATTACATTTGATTTTTTTGAATAAGACATAAATTTACATTTTTTTTATTTAACTCTAACCCATTTTCCCTACAAAAAGAAACTATTTTATTTAAATTATTTTGTAAACGATGACAGTCATCGATTGTTTTTATTGCTGCATATATCTTTAAATCATCAGCATACATTAAATGTTGACATTCAAGATATTCAGAAACATCATTAAAAAATATATTAAATAGCAAGGGCCCTAGTACGGAGCCTTGTGGTACACCAGATGGTGGGAAATAATCATCTGATTTAAAACCGTTTGTTGACACATATGCTCTGCGTTTATGTAAATATGAAGTTATTAAAATCACCGCCGAGTCACTAAATCCAAAATTAATGAGTTTTAATAATAATAAATTGTGGGGAACTTTGTCAAAGGCCTTAGACATATCTGTGTAAATGACATCAATTTGGCCTTTGTCGTCTATAACTTGAGCTATGTAATGAGCTATTATAGATAAATTTGAAAAATTTTAAAGTTTAAAAGATGAATCTTTGAGGCATTCACTTTTATGTACATTTTTAATATTGGGATAAAAACAATATTTGGTTTTTTTTTGCATACCAACTTAACGAATATATACTTTGACTAGTTTCGATTCAACTTAATCATTCACAATCTAAGGTATTCATGTTATATCACGGATTGAATTATTATAATACTTATTTAGAATACTTCAAAGAGGTTAATCAAATCGTTAATCACGGATTGTTTTTTTTTTCTTGTGGATTGTCCAGAATTTCTAGTAAAACGGTGTTTTGTTTCGAACTTTCGCGAACATTTAAATAAATTAAATAAAAAGAATTATTAATTTACTTAATTGAATAATTAATTATTTTTTCTTTGGTTATACCTTTAGCGTTTTGACTTACGTAAGTACTTTAAAATAAATGTACAGGTTATAATAAAACACTTTTTGAACATTGTTTCTATAACAGAATTTTATATTTAGTGATCATAGTTTCAACAATTTACACTTGTCATTATCAAACTAAAAGTTATAGTTTGAAATTATAGTCACTAAATATAAAATTCTGTTATACAAACAAACGAAATAGAAGCCTTAGTGATCTGTAATAAATGTACAGGTTTAACTTGGCTGTCTTCTCTCTGGATATCGATTAAAATACGTTTACAATTCAATATTTGAATTGTTATTGCTTTGAATAAAGAAGCATTCTAGCATGTCGAATTTTTTGTAATTTAAACTTATTTAATTCAAAGAACAATACAAAACTAATTAACATGACAAACATAAAACAAAATAAACGAAATAAACAAAATAGCATTGTTTTATTTATAAGCCTACTGCATTTGTTTGAAAGAGTATTTAAATTTATATAAAATAAAATATATCTCGGGTGCGGTTTAGACGGAAGAGATAGCTATATAAATATTGGCAATCACTAATTCGAGTTAGATTGCTGTTGTGTTCAATGAACAATATTGTATTATACATTAAAGTAATCCTAAAACTGCTTATTTTAAGATTACTTTAATGTATAATACAATATTGTTCATTGAACATAACAGCAATCTAACTCGAATTAAAAATTATTTTAATGTTTAGTTTTTGTGAAAAACAATTATGAAAAACAATGAAAATTGATCAAATTTATAGCAAATTTCAAATTATATTTTTGCTAATAAAAACGATGCCACTTGAAATTAGGCAAAAGGTGGCGCTTACGTCGTCTTTAATTTATTATGATTAAAAACTTGTGTAATGAAAATTTAAAGGATTTCACTAAATTCTGCATTCAAATAACTTAGCAGACATGAACTATTAATTTCATTATATCTTACAATTTTCTTTTCTAACTTGAACTAGTAAATTGACGTAATACACGAAAATTAACGATTTATTTTTTATTTAGACTGATACTTTATACTTGGTAGATAAAAAATGTAAATACATATTCATATTATTAAATCCAAAAGAATGGCTCTTTTTTAAACGATTATTTCTATTTTACTATATAGCTATCTCTTTATACCAAACAGCAACTTTAAATGAAAACTAAACATACTAACATGGTTTAGTAATGAAAAGAGAAATAAAATAAAAAGAATATTATGTGATACTTTAACTTTGCCGATGTTGTGTATTACTTCAATAAAGTAACTTCTGTTCGAATACAGTAGATACGAATTGCATGGTTTAGCAATGAAAAGAGAAAAAAATAACCTATTTATTAAATACATAGCCAACTACGATTTGTATTTTAAAAAATACAACTTTGTGTGGTATCTTTTAAATTAATACAGATAACAAAAATATGTAAGTTGCTTTCAATTCTTCTTGCCACAAAGAACATGCAATTTTCATTTTGATAAAATAATAAAAAATAATAAATAAAGGGATATATTAATAATAACCGAAAATGGAAAATATTGAATTTTAGGTTATAACTTGAAGACAAAAGACGATTGCTGTTTTCACGATTATGTTTGACATACAATTGTAAATAAATTGTTTAATTGTATAAATAAGTTAAGAAATATTATCCTAATTTTAAAAGTGATATCTAATTGAAATTAAATTATAAATATTATATATATATATATATAATCATAATGGTGATGTAGGGGTAATTATAAATATTACTTAAATTATTTTGTGGTTGATAGAAATTTTAATGGCGTTATAAATTATTAGATAATTAAATTGGTTCCTCTTACAACATTTACTTTTAAAATGAACAGAATTTAAATGGTTTCATTGAAATAATTGCAACTAGTTTAGTAATTTGGAAAAACGAGAGCATCCGGTATTGCAGCATATATTAATAAAGCAATTAAAATGGAACAAAAGCGTGAAAGTTAATTGATTCAATATTAAGCTGATTCCATGAAATATATTCTGTCACAAAAATATAAAAACTTGTCGTCACGTACGGTATTCTGACGGTTTAAGAAAGAGGAATATGCATTTAAGGAAAATATATCCGCCGAAAAGGCAACTTTTCCCCCCGAGATTACGCACTCAGGACGCAATGGAATGTCTGGAAAACGTGATCCTGAATCGCGATTTGCGGAAAATGAGCGAGGAGAGTAAGAAGTGGAGGGCTTCCACCACCAGCTCGACGTTTACTGGTCCAGGAGAAAAGGAGGAAGTAGGCTGTAAATCATCGGGCATTAGGTGGTACAGCGGGAACAGAAGGATAGCTAGGCATTCGCAACTCGCTGGAGTGAGTGGCGATACTGGAGCACTGCTCTTGTACTACTCACACTGTTCTGTGTTCCGAACAGTTGTGTTCTGTTCTGTTGTGTGCGCATTCCGCGGGATGATAGCAATGGGACAGACGGACTCGAGCTTCGCCGTCATATACACGCTCTGGCGCTAGGCTAGGGGTCATGTCACCGGCTTACAAACACCATCACCATCGCCATCAGAAGAGTCGCCTCGCCTTCAACACCGGCTCATACTTCAATACCAGGTTAGTTCACTTTTATTTTATCAGTTTATATATACACACAACATTTTTTTTATAAAAACTTAGAAGTTTATACGCTTTTAAAATTCGAAAAGTTTTTTAATCTCCACCAATTTATTAATGTAGAAGAAATAATACATGAACTTTTAAATACTTTCAATGGATTCTCGATGTTCAATCTAGGATCAAACAGTATACTTATTAAAAGAATCTTGTCAAGTTTTTTTTTATTAAGTTTTTAATCTTATATTCAAAACTAAATAAAAAAAAACGTGACAAGATGCTTTTGAAATACACGTATCCATGTTTGCACAACCATCATATAAAATGTTTAGTTTGATTCAAATGAATCTTATATATCAAATCTTAATAAAAACAACTTGACAAGATTCTTTTAATGAGTTTACTGTTTGAATTCATGACAATATTAATAAAGCCTTCATTCTATATAAACATAAAATACAATATTTTGAATTACTTTCGACACTTGAAAAAAAAATGTAATCTTTTTTTAGAATAAAAATAATAAGGTCTAACATATCAAATGGTAATTCTACAAAAATATATAATATATTAAATAATCTACCTATAATCTACATACTTTTAAAAAAATATCATTTACATTTCTGCTGGACGATTCTCTTATTTAATTCATTATCATTTATACATTTTCTTGGCTGGTGCAAACCGATATTCTGACAGTAAATACTAGAAATGTACAAGTCGATATTTTCAATATTTTTTGTTACTGCAAAATTAAGTATACGACAATTTTATTAATGCAACATATTTTATTACTGTAAGTAACTGCTTCCTATTTATTGAAAAACATCAATTTATTCTTACCGATTGATATTATTTACTTAAAATTGCTCAATTATAAATACTCTATTACTAATATTACTCGATTTTGCCTAACACTAGTAAATTGTTTACAACACTTTACACCTCTTTAACAAATATAATCAATATCAATGACAATATTTTAAATTTTAAATTAAAATAATAATCTTCATATTATTCTAAGACTACTAACACAAGAAATATGAAGATTATTATTTTAATTTAAAATTTAAAATATTAGTATATGATTAAGTAAAGTTGAGCATTATTATCTTAATATTAATAAGGTTCAACGTCCGTAAATGGATTTTACCCTTCCAAAGCACAAAAAATGCTTTTGTGCTTTGGAATTCAAATTTTGTGTACTATTTATTAGTTTTTTTATAAATTAAATGTTTATTGTAAAATGGAGATTCGATAAAAAAGAACTTTAAACTACTTAACGTTACACAAGACATACTATTTTCAATCTTAATTTAATATTTATATTTTATTCCTTTCTTCACTTCTGTGTTTTTTTAGTAATATATGTACATTTCGAGCACAATGCGCTGTTTATCAATAGTTTTTTTATATAAAATTGACAAATAATTTTGCAAACATATAGTATTTAAAAATGCAGACGTGAGGATTGAAATTAAATATTAGTAAATTTATCTTTAGAGCCTATGTTAATCTCAAAATGATTTATCCAAATAGAAAATTTAAATATGCATACAAAGAGAATATTATGCGATACTTTAACTTTGCCGATGTTGTGTATTACTTCAATAAAGTAACTTCTGTTCGAATACAGAAGATACGAATTGCATGTATTCGTTTAATCTTTGGAATCCGTAAGTTTGATCAGGTTTCTGAAAAATGTAATGAGATAAATTGGATAAAGATAGCTGATAGATCATTACATTCAGTAAATATATATTATTATCTATAAAATAAAATTTTATTCCGCACCGATGTTCACAACATAAATGTTCGATTTCAGGGCTTGTGATATTGAGCCCTCCACAACACAAAAAAAAATAAACCAGACGAAAAACTTATTTCTTTTGACGTGGAATCTCTCTTTCCGAGCATTCCCATCAAAGAAACTTTGAATATCTTAAAAGTCATTTTAATTAATAATTCAATACCGTCAGAAAAAAATAATGAATATATAAACCTGACTCAATTAGTAATGGAATGCAACGTGTTTGAATTTAATAATAGATAGTATAAACAAACCTTCGGAACTGCTATGGGAAACCCTTTATCTCCTTTCCTAGCCGATATTTTCCTTAACCACCTAGAAAATCTTGCCAAAAATACAATTCCCACATTTCCGAAGGTTTGGTTTCGTTATGTAGACGACGTGATTGCAATCGTAAATAACAACAACAATATAATTGAATTAAATTCAGAACTAAATAAACTTTTTCCTAGCATTAAATTCACACACGAAGAAGAAATTGACAATAAAATTCCGTTCTTAGATTTAATTTTAATAAATAATAAAACAGAACAAAAAATATAATTTGATATATTTAGAAAAAGCACACATACTTTTAATTATATTCACTCAACGTCAATAACCCCTTTCAAACATAAACTAGCAGCATTCAATAGTATGATTTTTAGAGCCGTTATCAAAAGAAAAACGTAATAAAGAACTCAACTTCGTTAGAAAAATTGCAATCTCACTAAAATACAACCCATCTACTATTAATAAATTAATTCAAAAATATATTTCGAAACATATCCTGAAAACTAAAACTACCCTTTCTTCACCTAAAGAAACATCCACAAAAAAGTATGTTAAATTCACTTACCACCCGGCCACAGTTAATAAAATTACCAAATTATTAAACAAGTTTAATCTCTCACCAGCATTTCATTCTAATAATAAATTAAAATCTTCACTTGGAAACACTTTCCCCAAAATAAACAAATTTCAACAATATGGTATTTACTCTATTGGTTGCAATGAATGTGAAAAAATTTACGTAGGACAAACTCAAAGAAATATATTAAAACGTTTCAAAGAACACCAGTACCACTTTAAATTTCAACATCTAAAAAAGTCTGCAATAGCCCATCACTTAGCAAATACTGGACATACTCTTTCGGTAGATAATTTAACTCTTTTAAAACAGTCGAACTCATATAAACTAAATATGTTAGAAGCGATTCAAATGTATAAATATAAAGAAAAATTGCTTAATTTCGATATTAGCCCTTTACAAAATTCGCTATTAAATTTGTTACCTGTGAATAATCCCTAAGACAATAATATTGTTCAACCTACCGACACTCCTTTTCAATCCACCGACCTAATTACTTCTTGGTTTTTCCCGATAATCCCTCGTTTGTATATTTACCGCGCATTTTAGTTGTAAGAATTAGTTAGTTATTATCAATAACTAACTAATCATAATTAAGACATAGTGTACGAAATGTACATCTAACAAAAAAATAAAAATTGTGAAGTAAGGAATTAACCAAGTGTTTTTATTCAAAACAAAACTGCATTTTATAGAAGGTCATTTTCAAACAGCATTCATAAAACGTCAAAAAATCCGAAACACCTGAAATCTCTCAGTTTAAATGAATTAAAAACAAACGTGCAATATACGCATGATCTTACGTGGTAAGCTCTTAAATTACACTATTGCAAGTTTTAATTCTTATTTCGTCTAATATTATGTAGTCGCCAACATTGAATTATTTATTAAGTTTATTATGTTTGTAATAGGTAGGGAGAGCAGCAATATGCTTTAGCCTGCCTGAACTTCGTCTACGCAAAATTTATATAACATATTTGTAAACATTGTATTACTTGAAATTCAATACAGACGATGTAATAATAACAATAGTAATAAAATATTAATCTAAAAAAAAATACCCTGTATATAAAATAACTATCAATTTACTAGGCATTCATAAATTATAAATTTTGGTAGTTCATTGGTAGTTCATATTGTATGAAATAAATATGAATAAATTATTAAAAATCAACCAATAAAACATAGATTAGATTGAATAACTTTAAATTCTCGACTAGTTTCGGGTTATTAGGCCATTAGCCCATTTCATTTTTAATAACAGGAAAAGGATTTATTCACTTGGTCACAGTTATTTAAATAAATTAAATAAAAAAAATGAAAATAATTAATTATAAAATTATTATGTTACTGTGACATTATGATTTATGTTACATAAGTACTTTAACAAATGTTAAATTATTAATTAATTATTTTTAAATTCTTTTATTTAATTAATTTTATTTTATTTAGTATTACATAACATCGTTATATGTGCCTCTCTACTTCTCAGTATGAGGTGACAAATAATTTTATAATAATTCAAAATCGTTTGTGGGTCAAAATAAGTGTTTAATTTTTAACAAAATCACGCATATCTGTTTGCATCGGTATTCTGTAAAAGTTTTAGTTCAATAACTAGAACATATAGTTAAATATACAGGATGTTTCAAATTTTAATGTCACCACGGGGATCTCGCTTTTTATAAGAGTATTATAGAAAAGTGTCAAATTTAAACCTATCCTCTGGTTTAAATTTGGCACATTTTCAGATTTGTGTGCTGATTAATATTCCGTTGAGAAAACTAGGGTAAGTTTCTTTTTTTTCAAGAAAACTAAAAATACCATTTTCTTTTGTTATTTATAACTTAGTTATTTGAAGTAATATTTAATGCAGTGTAGAGATTCTTATAGCAATTTTTTTATGATATAATCGATGGCATACTTATTTTATCAATAGCACGTTTAATTCCTGTTAGACCATCATCAACTTTCTTATTTCTTATGGATTAATATTATAATATTTAAATCCCCTATTTGTTCTGATTACAGCAATACTACATATCATATCTTCATTCTAATAAATAAACACAGTTTTGACAAAATAATATTGTTAACACTAAGAAATCTATCTTGCCATGAAATGAAAAGTAATCATTACAAAATTTAATGTGACATATCTTTGTGAATATAATGTTTATAAAAAGTACAATGGAGATAAAAAATGCGTTCTTTATTTTTATTTTCTAAGTATACATTTACATAATCTGTATTTGGGCAGTGATTTAAAAATGATAGTATCAATGTTAATGGTAATAAAATTGTGAATAAAATGTCCAACATATTTTCAAGGGCTTTTTAAAATATGTATTTATACATTTATATATATATATATATATATATATATATATATATATATATATATATATATATATCAAAATCACGTTTACCCTTTCGGGTGTCGGGTTTTAAAATATTTACTGAAATTTAAAAATGCCTTCTAAGTATTTTATTGAATTTCAAGAAGATATTAATAAAGTAAATAAAAAGAAATTGAAAATAATGAATACATTATTCTCCCCTTAGCTACTGTGACACTTTGACTTATGTTGCATAAGTACTTTAAAACAAATGTTGAATAATGAACACTTGCTGAATAATGTAATAATTATTTTCTTTTTTCTTTTTAATTTAATGTATTAATATCTTCTTGAAATTCAATAAAATTCTTAGAAGGTATTTTTAAATTTCAGTAAATAATTTAAAGGAGCCTTGAATGTATGTTTTACTGTTTTTATTCAATTTATTTAAATAGCTGTGACCAAGAGAATAAATCTTTTTTTTTTTTTTCAAAGAAATTAATGCTTTATAATCTCTGAATATACATGTCTGGTCAATATTGTGGTCACATACAGTTTTGTCTTTTGAATCACGAAAAACTTGTAAGATATTGAAAATTTATTAATTTTAAAAAGACGCTCATGATTTAAATTTAATTATTTACATGACAACCAATGACAGATTAATTTCCATTTAGTTGCCATATTATACCACTATAATATGGCAAGTATAATATAAGTATAAAGAAAGTATGAAAGGAAAGCAGAACTTATTAAAATAAAGATATGGTATAATATATTATTGTAATAAAATCTGATAAAAAACAAATATGGCGCCCATAAGAAAGTTGATAATGAACCAGAAAACAAAATATGCTATTAATAAAATGAGTACACTATCGATTAAACCATAGAAAAGTGCTACAAGAATATCTTCATTGCATTGAAATATTACTTTAAAGATATAAATAAAAAAGAAAATTGCATTTTTCAGTTTTATTTTAAACAAAGAAACTTGGTTTTGTCAACGGCATATTAATCAGCATGGAATTCTGTAAAAGTGGCATATTTAAACCTTCGCTCTATCTCTTATAATAGACGAGACTCCCTTGGCGTGATATGTCAATGCATACTTATATTTCAACAATAAGTTTAAATAAAACTGATTAACTTTGCTGTTTAACTTGATATTAATTTTAGTTAGGGCGATAGCTCTTATTTGGGAATATAATGAAAGTATTTATTTATTAAATACATTGAAAAACTTTATTTCTGAGTGTAACATTATATAATTCTATAATACATATAAATACAATCATTTACAAATTGTTAAACCTCAGAAAATGGCTGTCGACCGTTGGTCTTTCTGCCTTATTTATTATATTACTTTAGATTATATACAATCCATTATCTTTCTCAGATAAGGAAGATTTAGTAGTGGTATTTTAGAGACTATAGTGTCAATAATTTTAACGTGTCATTATAAAATTAAAAGTTTTTCTTTAGTATGATAATGACAATTTTCAAATTAAAATAAATTATCAAACTAAAGAAAAACTTTTAGTTAAATAAAAAGAATTTTTTAAATAATTAATTATCAATCAATTTTCTTCCCTTTAGCTGCTGTAACATTTTTACTTACGTTACTTAAGCACTTTAAAACAAATATACATTAAAACAACTCCTGCTCGGGCATGTACCTCGCCAGATATTGAATTACATATGGGACACTTGCTGTTGCATAGCACTAACATACATAGTTTAAAGCTATCTACAGACACGTGTTTCGGGATTCATCAGTACAGGTCTGGCTTATATAATTACAAAGTTGTTAAGTTAGATTAATCAAAACACGGTACGTTTTGATTAATTTAACTTAAAAACTGCGGTTTCCGGTGTAAATAATCGAGTCCGGCGACGGACGCAAATGCTATGCGCGAACTTATTGTTATAAAACATATTCTCGAATTAGAATTTTTTTAGTTTAATAATGACAAGTTAAATTTATTGAAACTATAGACACAGATTAATATCAATTTATATAAACAAAGTAAATCGGTGTTTCATTTAATCTTAAATATAAATATAAAGTAAGTCTTATTTATCAATAATTTAACTACAATCTAAATCAACTTAGATCTTAAGAGCGCGCTATACCTCCGTAAAAAAACGTTATTATTTATTTTAATATTTTAAATCTGTTTTCGGCGATATTTTTATATACGGGGTGACCCGTTTTAATTCATCCAGTGAAATATTTCGACAAATATTCATCGTCCAAAAAAAAGTTTCGGAGAAAAGTTTAATGGTTTCGAAGGGGACATCTGATTCTGTAAAAATGTTCACTACCACCCCCAGCGAGCGGGAGAGGCAGTTAATTTTGAAATTTTAAATGGGAACCCATATTTTTTATTGCAAATTCGAATTCTACGCCAATAATGATAATAATTTTATCAGAGGATTTTTTTTAATTTTGAAATCTTAAATAGTCACTCATATTTTTTATTGCAGATTTGGATACACCAAAAATTATGTTAAAATAAAAAACTTAAAACAAATATTGACGATTTCAGCGCCTTCTCTCGGAAGTAAAAAACAATCCCTAAGTAAACTGTTTTTACATTTTTTTTTACTTATAAGGAGCCACCGTACTCTTTGAACACCCATTGTAGAATTAACTTATTTATTCTTGCGATTTCAAAAAAAATCTGTGGATAAAACTTACATAATTTGTGTTGTAGTATCTGAATCTTTAATAAAAATATATTGGTTACTATTTAAGACCTCCCCGCTCCCCGGGGAATTGCTAGAAAATTTTTATTTATAGGATCGGATGTCACCATTAGAATCATTAAACTTTTATCCGAAATATTTTTCTTGTACGATGCATATTCCCCTGCATAAATTAAAATGGGTCACCCTGTATACAAATATCTTTATTGTGACATAAATTCAACATGTGGTACAATGTAATAATACATTTATGGCTAATTAATGGTTAAATGGCTATCGACCGTAGGCCAGCCAGCAGTCCTTGCCTTGTCTTATGTTGTCAGTCTGCCAGACGTTGCAATGAGATGAATTCATATATAGTTGGTTTGATATTGGAATTTGGAAGGAATATTATATAATCTTTGGGAAATTTAGTTTTTTCATATAGGAGTATGTTGGTTGTGTTACTGAGGGCTTTGTGGATAGTGGATTGGTGGATAATAAGGGCGGTATCATCGGCAAACTGGAGAGGCTATGCGGACGGGTTTAGATATTGTGGGTCAGGGTTAAAAATGTCATGAACAAAAATGTTATATCGGAGTGGTGACATGGGGGAACCTTGCGGGACCCCTTGTTGGGGTAAGAAGAGCTGAGAAAATGTATTTAGGATGCGGACTTTCAGGGATCTATTTTTAAAGAAATTGTCTATTGATCAAAGAAAATGATTAGGGATTTTTAGGGCGTGGCATTTGTATAGAAGTCCTTTGTATCAGACGGAGTCAAAGGTTTTTGAGATATCGAGGAAAAAAATGGCAGACTTTTTGTTTTCAATTCGGGATGTTTGACAATTGGATCTTAGGATTGAGAGAAATAAAAATAAATATGGCTTGATGATTTTCGACATAGTAACATTGAGGTATGCATTGGATTACCTAAAGGTCCGTATGCTGTGAGTAATTCTCCAGTTGCTGTAGTAGAACGACTTTGCCAACCTATCAATGAATCCAGTAGAAACATAATGGTTGATAACACTAATCAAGAATTTGCGTACGAAGAAACTTACCTTTTTGGGTACAATACGTAAAAATAAACGAGAACTACCCAATAAGCGTATTTATCTGAACCATCCAAATGAATCCAGAATGTTTTGTTTCCAAGAGAAAATTACCCTAGATTCCTATATTAAAAATAAAGTATAATAGGTCTTATTGATTTAATAAACATTTTTGTAATTAATAAACAAAAATGTGTATACTATTTCATTGAAACATAATCTATATATTTGATGAAAATACAACATTGTTGTGTTAAATTAAATATAGCGGTGTGTTTATTTTGTTGAAAACAATTAATAAAAACACTCAATTAGCTTAAATAACCACACAAACTCACAAATTGGATGTGTGGGATAGAAGGCATGCTGAATGCGGCCGAACAATTCATGTGAAATTTATAATCACTTCATAAGTAATTTAATTAAGGGCAATTAGAACAATTTAATACATAAATAAATTTCACATAATTACTCTACGTTTATGTTGGTTATACATTTTTGTTATAAATTAATATTTATTTCTTAATATAATTAACATTTGTAATATTATACATTGTAGTTCATATTGTAATAATAAATAAGAGGTTTATTACTCCACTAGTAAATTTACAAATTGAAATTTAAAAAAAAATAATTATTTTATAAATTTAAATTTTGTCTAATTAATGGTTTTAATATTTAGACATTGGTAGTTCATATTGTATGAAATAAATATGAATAAATTATTAAAAATCAACCAATAAAACACAGATTAGATTGAATAACTTTAAATTATCGACTAGTTTCGGGTTATTAGCCCATTTTCAAGAGAATTTAAAATTTGTTTTATTAAAATTTCTATGGATATTTACATTAATGGATATATTGATTTTTTAATTTTTATTTTATATGTTACGATTAACGTGTATGATATTTATTAAATTCACATTCTATGAATATATATCAATTATAAAAGCTGCTTAGGCTGTGATAATAAAAATTAATGTACAGGATAAATTTAACATTTCCCTTAGAAAATAGCCCCGATAATGTTTCAATAAAACCTTATGTATTTTTATCCATAGAATCTTATTCTTGAATAAAGAATGAGCGTTCCAATTTGTTCAAATTAAATGGTACACCCGGTATATTCAATGAAAAATATTTGCTAACACATTATATATTAAAATATACCTAAAACAAATACAAATAATGAAATGTGTATAGTTTATAACAGTTTTTGATTTTATTGAAATTTCACTGATTACTTGTATATGCTTTCAATGCATTGACATTAATTTAATAAATTGCTATGTTCAATCAAATAAAATAAATTTTTACTGTGTGAGAAAAAGCAAACATTGTTTTATTTGTAGATTTTTAATACTTTATTCGTATTTATTATTTTTATTTTAAATTATATTTCTTTTATATTATTAAAAACTTCTTCAAACAGAAATTAATTACCAAGAATAGTTATACCTCTGGCTTTATCATTATGAGATTATATATTTTCATTTCTATATTTAAAACGTTTCTTATTAAGTTCATATTATAATATTCAGACAAGAATATAAAATTAAATAATTCTTGTTTATTTCGCTGCTATTTCATAATAATACAACTCTTAAGCAGTTCTTAATATTTATTTTATTTTTTATAAATAGAATAGTGAGAATAATTTATTAATTATTTTCAAATCATTTTTATTTAATCTTTTATTTTTTTAATTGGGGTTCAATCTGTTAATCTAAGCAAAAATAATCCAAATTCAGTGTGTCGTGGAAGAGTTGTATGGTGCTGCAAGTACAAATAATAACAATTATTTAATTTTATAATAAACACCTTAAGAAGATTAAATTCAAAAATAAAATAGTTTATTTAACAAGAGCGCGGTTCAATAGAAAGATATAGCTATATAGTTATTACACATTTTAAATGCAGTATGACCCAAAAGTTGCGAAGGGGTTTGAATGGTTCATAACTTTTTTGTTTATTAATATTTTTTATTCATATTTTAATATAACATAATATAGATCATGGAGATATATGTGTACTATGGGGCGTAAATCACATCCCGTAAATGCCGTCCATTTTCAGCTTTGCAAAGACGGGCTCTTTTTATGGCATGCTCCATCACATGTGTCAATGTTGCCGGCTGTAGTGCCCTTATTGTGGCACGAATGTTTTCCTGTAACTCTGGGATAGTGCGAGGTTTATTCACGTAAACTGTTTGCTTTAAGTACCCCCACAGAAATAAGTCAGGAATAGTTAAATCGGGCCAATTAAATTCCGCTCTATTCTATTTGGTTCCCGAAAATGTTCCTTAAGATAGTCATTGTAGCTCGAGCTGTGTGACAACTTGCTCCATCTTGCTGGAACGACATCTCTGGCGTGTCCTCTACAGCAGGGCGTACAAGATTTCCAAGCATGGCCCGATATCGTTCTCCATTAAAAATCACTGAATTACCATTGTGATTTTCGAAGAAGTAAGGTCCGATAATGGTTTGCGAGGTTGCACCGCACCAGACTGTGCACTTGAATGGATGCAATTGACGTTGGTGAATAATCCTTGGATTTTCAGTACTCCATATCCTGCAATTTTGTTTATTCACAAAGCCATTGAGGTGAAAGTGAGCCTCATTGGACATAATGATATGATGAACAAACGCGTTTTCTTCTCTAGCCAATTGTCAACACGTTGCTGATAATCTGCAGGTTTCAACTCCTGCACCAATTAAATTTTGTATGGGAAGAGGTTTAAACATTGGAAAATATGCTGCAGGGAAATATCTAGCACGGAGGATCGTCTCCGTATCGACGTTCCTGGATCTGCTTCATCACTATATCTGACACGTTGAATATTCGAGTTTGCAATAGCTGAACGTTGTCTCCCTGGACGTGGGAGATCACTTACAGAACCCTGTGCCAGAAAATGTTGGACCAATCGACGAATCATTCCGAGGGAGTATTTCGGGGGTGAAAATATCGTCGATATTCTCTTTGCGATAGAATCACCTAATGTTGATTTTCCAAGTAAAATTGTACAATTTTGGTTCGCTCTATAGTCGTGAATCTTTCCATATTGAATTTTCCAAGTCTTGACTACTATTCCTGAAAAAAATAATTATAAACAAAAATGAATTAGAAGCTCAAACCCCTTCGTGACTTTTGGGACACCCTGTATATTATACTACTATATGCCATAAAAAAACATTTCTTAAGACATTGCGACTTAGATGAGTACAAAATTGGAATGAAGAACAATTATTAATAATAGAAAAAAGGATTTATTCACATGGTGACAGTTATTGAACTCAATTAAATTAAAAAAAATATTAGCTTTTATGCATTCGTATTCTTTCTTTGGAAACTCACCATAGTGGATGGGCATTAAACTTTTACAACAATCTTCCGGAATATTGGATCAAACTGGATTATATCTTAAATTCCAGACAAAATTAAAATCATTTGATATTGAAAAAGTATATTTCACATTAATTTATTGTTCTTGGATATAAACGGCGCTGAATTTCAAATATTATTTTTAACTCCCCAAACGGGTTTTTCACGGGTTCGTTCAAGTGAAAAACATCACAGCCGTGATCCACGGCGTTGAAAAAAAAAACAAAATTTATCAATTTCACGGTGTTCTCAATAACAACGACTAAAGGATTTGGCTTTAAAGCCTTAAAAGGAGCAACTGGTGCAAGAATTGAGCCTCGAGTATGTAATGTTAGAAATATTAGAGTCTAACATTAAATATTAAAAAAAAAAAACTATGTTGAGAGTTTATCAAGAGATGCATCTATTTAAATTAGTTCTTAAGCGTTTTTAAATATATATTTTTTTAATTGAAGCCCAATCTGTCGATTTAAGCGAAATTAATAAAAATTGAACGTACCTTGGAGGGGTTGTACTGTGCTGCAAGTACAAACAATTCGTATTGTTTGATAGTTTGGTGCCTTATTAAGAGATGCGTCTAATTAAAGTGGCTCTTAAGCTGTTTTTAATATTTTTATTTTTTTTTAAATTGGAATCCAATCTATCGACTTAAGCGAAAATAATTCGAATTGAGGGTGCCGTGGAGGAGTTGACCGGTGTTGCAATTTCAAACAATTCATATTGTTTGACAGTTTGGAGTCTTATTAACAGATCCACGTAGTTAAAGTGGTTTTTAAGCAGTTCTTGATATATTTTTGCAAATGGTGTCTAATTTGTCGACCTAAGCGAAAATAATTGAATTGAGGGTGCGTGGAGGGGTTATATGGTGCTGCAAGTACAAACAATTTATATTGTCTGATAGCTTGGAGTCTTATTAAGAGATCCATCTAGTTAAATTGTCTCTTAAGTGGTTGTTAATATTTTTTTTTAATTGGAGACTACATCAAACTTTCCACACATTTTTTTTTCACCAAAAGTGTGAGACATATAAACACTTCAAAATAAACCATTTAAGTACAATTATATTTTTTTAACACGGGGATTCACGTAGTTCATCAAACCTAAATCGTTTTTTATTAAACAGCTTTTTTTTTCTTTAAAAAGCCATACATCTGTTTTGATTAAGTATAAACTGTATGTTTTGAAGTGTTTACGTGAGTTGGAAAAATCTGTGTGGGAGGTTTGATGGTTTCCCGATTTTTCAAATCCACAAGATAATTATTTATTTCATGCATCTTATTTTTATGGCTTAATGAATATTAATAAGTTTAACCGCAATTATTATTTTTAAATAAACAACAGCGTCTGCAATTATTCTAAAATATCACGTTTACGAATGTCTCAATATTAATAGAAACAAATGCCTCTTATTGAACATTTGTTTAAAGTACGTATGTAATATAAGTCAAAATATCGCAGTAGCTTAAGAGGAAATAATTTATTAATTATTTTCATTTTTTTATTTAATTTGTCTTAATATTATTTCACTGCGCTGCTATATGTTGTTAAAATTTCCACAAAAATGTAATAATTTTGATAAAAAAACACCGTATCCTTAATTGCTGTACATAATCGGTAGTGTGTTGGTTATTAACATAACCGGCTTACCTCGCAGAGTGAATTAATGAATAAGAAATTATGATGCAACTTCGGTTTTAGATCAACGATTATACTCTATCGATATAAAAGGTATCATTTACAAGGTTGGTTTTCTAATGGCAAAATTTTTAATCCTGTTGCTCAATTATAGAGGAATAATTTACTGTGATATATCGCAATACTGATTATTAATGTTAAATAATATATGAAACCGGCTGAAAGACCTCGGTCAATCGCCTTTTGTAATTCTTTTGGGTTCAATAAATGGATTTAATTTTAATTTATTAACGGAATCTCCTTTTTTACAAAAATATTACAAACAGTATTACAAATTAAACGTATTGCGAAGTAATGACTGCCTTTAATGAGGTTAAAGAAACATTAAATAAGTCAAACTCCCTAGATAAATTTAGTTTATTAATATTTCTCATAATTATTTCAAAGGGAGAATTGAAACCATAATTACTTTTATAAAAATTTGGTCGAAACAAAGATGCGCCACGAATGGAAATATTATGCGGATAGAATAGAAATTAAAGTTTAACATCGATAACAAAGCAAGAGAATTGATATTACCGTGTATAAGTTTGTGAAAAAAACACACGCCTGCAATTTTATGACGACCACTGATTGATTTAAGATTTATTAATGTATTGAATTTGCAAGACGAATTCCTAAAAAAAATATTTTAATTTTTTTCAACTTTATTTATGTGTATTTCGTAAATTGGGAACCAAAATAATGACCCATATTCAAGGTGAGAACGCACAAATTAATTGTACCACTAGTATATGAAAGAAATCAATAAAAAATGAGTATCTTCACTTCCTTCATTTGTGAACATTTTTCACGTTATATTCTTAATTGAGACGAATATTACTTTTTTAAATAATACAAATATCTATTAAAAACAATTATTTCCTAGGTAAATACCACGCCGAACATTGAATTACACTAGAGATATTTACCGTTGCGTCTTAGTAAAGCTGATAAAGCAACGTTTTTGGAATAAAAAACTAAACATGTATAAAATGCAATCTGTAGACACGTATTTCGGGATCTTATATTTGTATTTTCTGTGTACTTATTTCGTAAGTTTTTAATTGCAGAGCAACTATAAAGAAAATAATGAATTAATTAATTGTTTTCTTATTATTTTTTTAATTAAATTAAAACTGCAATGTGAAACATTTGAATCATATTTTTAAAATACATATTATTTTATTATAAGAGAAAAGTGTTTATAAAGATTTTTCTCTTATAATTTTTACAAAATTTTGAAATATTTTAGTTTTGAGCTGTTTGCACAAGTTTCAAAATAATATGTATTTTAAAAATAGTAACAAGGCTACATATAATTTAAAAATTGTGACTTTAATTCTTACATATTTACCATGGTGTTTTGCCAAGTTATATTTGTTTATTTTTGTATTTATCTAAATTAAATCATCACAAATTAAGAGATGTGTGTTATTGTACTTTTATGTTCATTATATATTTTATTATTTAGTAGCAGTAAAAATCTTTATTATCATACGTTTGTACAATAGTTTAAAATAATACATTAAGCTGTACATTTTCATTTTGATAAATGCCTATCGGTCAGTAGCCTTTCTGCCATTTTATTATTTTTTTATGTTGAAAAATGAAAATGTCTTAAATTTTACAAACAAATTGGGATATTTCCTATTTCCAAATTGTTGCACCAATTTTAATTATTATTAAATGTAAATAATGGGAATAATATGGAATGTAAAATATTTCACTCCGACACCAATTGGTAAAAGGGGACATCGATTATATATATATATATATATATTTCAAGATTGAGATATACAGTTTATTTTACACACATGAATACTATATTTTCATATTTGTTTTCCATACGTGTAGATAATAATGGACAATTTTCGGGCCTATTCTTTGCAGAAAATGTTAAGTTTAATGTATACGTTATTGATTAACTTCACATTCTATGTAAATGTATATTTATTATAATACGTAGATGTTAAACTTAATATTTCCCTTAGGGATTAGCCCCAATTATTCACAGGTACGGAATTCCAACAAAATTTAAGAATAAAAAAATGCAAATTTTAGTTACATACTGTCAATAAAAAATAACGTTATATAATACCATTATTCATACAATTACAATAATTAAACCAACGACAAAATAATTTGCAAAAGAAGATAAAGACAATTAATTATAAGACAAGCAGAAAGACCTATGGTCGATAGCCGATTGACAAGAAACCTTTACATTTTCAAAATATTTTATATTGTTATTATTATTATTGTAAACTTGTCAATAAAGCTGTTTAACTAGCTACAATAATTCACAGAATAAAGTATTTAAATTTCAGTCACATATATTCTCTGAAAGAAAAAAAAACGCACACGACATTTACATATCGATAAAATCATAATCCGTCACATTGACAACACCCGATAAAGCAAAACCCGTCTATGTCCCCCCGGACGATAACCAAAAATATGAAAAACAAATCCAAAAGGGGATCAGAATCCAAATCTCACGCTTGAAAGTGAAACCGCGCTTGTTTGTGATATCCCAAGGCCTAAACGCTGGCCTTAATTTGCCGCTTTAATTTCAAAGGCAGTTACTTCATCATGAAACTGGTATTCGCACACAAGATGAATGTATACTATCTGCACTCTGTTGAATGACAAAACGCAGTGTTAATATATTCCATTTGAATATTGTGTAATGATTTTTGTTTGTTTGATCCGTTCAGTAGTTGACTTCAAGCGTGAACGCGCGGTTTGAATTTTGTAGGTGATATATGGCGTTTGTTGTTCAAAATTGGATGTGCATTCTTTTAGATTAAATTCTGAATTTAATAATATTGCGGTGGTGGATTTAATCAACATGTAGTGAAGAATTGTGATTAATTTGAAGTTATTAATAGTATTCTGCTTTTAATAAATTAAAGTGGTATTAAAAAGGATTTTTCTCACATTTATTGCAATTATTTAATTTAAATTTTAGTGGTATGTATTTTAAATATTTCTTTGATCATAATTATAACCAATACATTATATTCAAATTTTTATAATAATATTTTTTTTTATTTTCCAACGGAAAAAATCCAACATTTGTAAAATATACAATCATTATTTTTCTTGTATTACTAAGTATGTAAAGTAATACAAGAAAAATAAAAAAAATAGTATTATTTTGTAAAACATTTTTATTTCTTATAATGTAAGGAAAGCATTAGCAAAATCTTACTAAATATCATAATATTCCGAAATAGACTTCATTAAATAAAAATTAGTAATAAAATTGTGATTGAAAATAATCAGGAAATATCTCATAATAATAATCCATGATATCTTATAAATATTTGTTATATATACACACATCTTTATTCAGACTAGATAATACTAAACAATATAACATAAATAATTTATGATGAAATTAAAGAAAAAACTATGCTGGCTAGCTGAACTGCCCTGATTCGCACAAATGAATTGATGAATGGTAATGGAAGGATGTTTATATTTAGGAAGGATATTAGGGTTACGGGGAATACAGACTTTTTTTAAGAAAGAGTAGGCTATCAGAATTATTGGAAAATATTTTACTTAAGACTAATATACGCTGGGATATGGGTGGAATTTTGGTGGATGCATAAAGGTATTCGTTGGAAGGATTGTGGAGTGAGTTGTTGGAATGTCTGAGTTTGATAATGTTTCTTAGGCAAGATCTTTCGGCGACTTGGATTTTTTTATTTATTATTTTTTAAGAGTTCTACTTCGAAAAAATTATTATTCAATTAATCAAGCCACCTTTAACTTTGTTAATAATCTTTCTTAATCTTATCCTCTTTCTCGACACCCAATATGGGTAGGGTGTCGAGAACTTTGTTAATAATAATATATATAAATTAAATAAAAATAATTTGAAAATAATTAATAAATTATTTCCAGATTTAGCTGTGTGGAAATAATTTATTAATTATTTTCAAATCATTTATTAATTATTTTCGAATCATTTTTATTTAATTTATTTAAATAACTGTGACCAAGAGAATGAATACACTTTTCTATTTATAAGAATATATATCTTTATACACAATTTTCTTAAGTTAAGAAAGAGAATAATAAAAATATTTTGAAAATGTAAAGGTTACTTGTCAATCGGCTATCGACCATTAATCTTTCTGCCTCTTTTTTGTCATTGTCTTTTTTGCAAATTATTTCGTCGTTGATCGTCATTGTTAAACTGTCTTTTGAAATCGTCAATGTCAATCTTCGAGGGATGTAATGAATTGAAATATTGTTGTGGAGAAATTTTTACGAATTTTTTCTTGCTTCCGAATCATTTTTATTTGAATATTTTGAAAAAAAAATCGTATTTTGTCATTTTTTCTCTATATTTACTTAATATATTTTGGTCGTTTGGTACGGCTACATCAAAAATGTCGTAATTCTTTGTATTTTATCAATTAATACGAGATCCGGTCTGTTGGCTGTTACTGTCTTATCTGTTAATATAGTGTTATCCCAGCATAATTTATGAGTATTTGTCTCAATGACTCGTGCCGGTTTATATATATATATATATATATATATATAGTAAGGGTCGGAGTTATTTGAAAGGTGGTACTTCACAACTAGAGCTTGATGAATAATTTTCGCAATATTGTTGTCTCTCCCTATACTGAGTCGTGGATAACAATTTGCATCCCCTTGTTATATCGTCTATGGTTTCCGGAAACTGATAACATTTTCGACAGGAGTCATTGTCTATATTTTGTTTTAAGATATACTTTCTGTGGTTTGGTGTGTTGATTACTTGGTTCTGCATTGCTATTGCGAACCCTTTTGTTTCAGGACAGAGGCGATCTTGCCTGAGCCAGCTGTATGTTACTTTCTATATGGGGATTGTTAGTGATATTGACGTGTCTCCCATGGAGGGGTTTTGATGCCCATCTTTTAGTTAAACATTGGTTTTTATATGTACTATTTTTTTCAGTATTTGTGCTGAGGTTGAATGCCATATATTCTTTGTCAGCCAGGATTATCGCATTATGTAAATTGCTTGATGTCCTAGTCTGAAAGTATTGTTTTAACGATTCACTTTGTTTATTGTGTAACTATGTTACGTCAATCAATCCCCTTTCTTCCGTGGTAAACATAGTCTCTCTGTGAAAACCTTTGGGTGGTATATTCTGTATTTTGTCATAGTTGTTCATGTTGTTCTATTTAATTCCACTAGATCTGTTTTTGTCCACTTTATTATCGAGATAACGTATGTATTTATCGCTTTGTCCATATGCTTAGAATTGAGTTTTGAAGATACTTTATTATTATTATAACAAATGAAGCTTAAGAAACGTAATTATTTTTTATCATCTCTTTATTATGAAAACGTTGGTACAATCTTTATTCAAACAATTACATAGTAAAGTTACAATAACGTTTATATACAATATAATTTTGTGTCAGTTCAAATCAATTCCAACCACTAGACTTAGTGATTAAAAGTAAGGCCAGACTAGGAGCATACAGATTTAGAACAGCTGGTAATTACCGCATGGGAAACTATTTCTGAATTGAACACACAGTCAACATAACTCAGCTACAAATGAGAAATGACTACATGACACCCCGCTATTCCTTCAAGAGACCCTTCAAAATAGAATATGAATGGGACAAGGGGAAACGTAACTCTGCATCTGGAAACTTGATCTGTTATATCGAAGGATGAAGAAAAGATGGCGAAGCTGGCGCTGGCGCGAAATTTATGTATCTCTGGAGAAGGTGACAATGGCACATCTAACTGAAATCTTCGCGATCAACCAATGTATTGTCGCGAATCGGGTTTATTCACACGCTGTCGTAAGGTTGCTTCCGCTTCGCGATGAATTTCCAATGATCAGTAATGTCATGGATTTACTCGAATATCGCAAAATTTATTTTATGTCCGTGAGATTGATGAAATCGAGGAGTTAGTACCGAGACGTTGTGAAAGAATGTTGGGTAATTGCTTCATATAACTGTTTAAGTGCAGTTTTTTCTAAATAACCCCGTCACGCCAATCTCCACGTGATATTTGGTGCTGGTGTAGGGTTGCTTCCGCTTCGCGATGACTTTCCCATGTTCAGCCAACAAAGGATGATCGAGAAGGTCTATGAGATAGATGGTATCGGAGGGTCAGTGCCAAGGCAAAGTGGAAGAAAGTTGGGTAATTGTTTCGAATAACTGAGTAAGTGCGATAGCCCTTTTTTTACTAAATAATCCCGTCATGCCAACCCCCACGTGACAGTATATTGGAAAACCTACGTAGAGGATACAAAAGGCACAAAATCCTAATCTTCGAAAAAAGCAAAGCAGCTCTAAAAGCATTTGACAACTACAAAATTCAATCTGAGCATCTAAAACCTGATAAAACTGACAACAATAAACATCGTAGCACTTTGGTGGACATATAGAGGAGGATGGCAATGAGAAAGCGGATGCTCTGGCAAATATAATATGATATTAATATCAAAGAAAATAATAAGACCATGCGTAATAAAGTGGACGCTAGACAGACACGTCGAGTGCAGGACTAACCAGGCAGGGCACAGGCTCAGCAAACTTATATAGGAAAAACCAGAAATTGAGGTTCTCAGACTCAGCAAAAATAACCTTACAATGATCGAAAGCATGATAACTGGATGCTGTACCCTAAGGAAACACTTGCATAACATCAAATTCGTTACAGAGGAACCTATATGCAGGCTGTGCCACGAGGAGGATGAAGATGCTTCCCATGTACTATTCGAGTACGAGACACTTACCACATGGATGGAAGAAAACCTAGTTTAAGGCAATCCAGTCCACTTTCCGAAAGGAAAAATAATCGGAAAGTTGCTGAGATTAGTGACTGAAATTTTTGATTAACAACAGTTATGGAAAGAGTACAAATGGCTGCGGTGCTAGGGCAACAATAACCCATACTTCCAATACTTGTACAACAACAAAGAAGTTAGTCTGAGCTATCGACCAGAGATCTTTCTATCCATGTTGTTACTATCAGGTTGGTAAGGGTGAAATTTGTAGTTAACAATATTAAAAAGTTACACATCTTGTCTGTTTAAAGAAATTATTGTAAGCTTTAAAAACTATTTAAATCTTTTTTTAAAGAATTAATTTTGTTGAAAATGGAAGGTTAGGAAATTTGTACTATTATGGAGTATGAATTCTTACGTGGAAGTACGGCATCGCAGACCGCGCAAAATATTAATAGTGTATTTGACTATAGCGTTACTACGCGACAGACAATATCAAATTATTTCGTATGGGTAATCATTCTTACAAATGCGCCACGTGGTCGCCCAGAATCAAAGGTCAATAATGAGAAACTAAAATTCATCGTTGAGTCTGAAGTACCTACGAATTATCGTTGAACTTTAGTGTGAGTAAACAATATTAACTCATTTAGCTTAAATCGGTAAAGTGAAAAATTTGGAAAAGTGGGTTCCACATGAACTGTTTGAAAAACAGAAACAAAAGCGTTTCGAACCTTGTTTGATGTTGCTATCTCGTCACAAATCTGATCCATTTTTGAATCGAATTGTCATTTTTGAAGAGAAATGGATCCAGTAGGAAAATCGTTCAGTTCAATGGTTGGACAAGGATAAATCACCAAAGCACACTCCAAAGCGTTATATTCTTCAAAAGAAGCTGATAGTGAGTGATTGTAGGTCTAGCGCAGGTGTGATTCATTATAATTTTATGAAACCTTGCTCATCGATCAAAGCAGGAGTATACTGCAACCTAGCTCATCAATCACAGCAGAAGCATACTGCAACCAACTGGATGAAATGATGCAAAACCTTAAAGAGAAACAGGTCAACAGATCGTATCTTATTACATGATAATGCTAGACCATACACTGCACACATGACTGTGGCAAAACTAAAGGAATTTGAGCTGGAACTTCTTCATCATTCTCTATACTCATCAGAGCTAGACCCACTAACTACCACTTCTGCCGCAATGTAAACAACTTTTTAATAGGAAAATAATTTCGTTCCGACTAGATTCGACGAGTGGTCATTTTCAAGGAATCAACTAAAAGTACAAACATGTCGGTATAGAGAAGATTGATAACTAGTCGGACTTAAATATAATATCAGTGGAATGAACAACCAACTGTCTTAATTAAAATACATCCTAATTATTTCTATTAATTTTTAAATTTTTCATACAACTGTTAATCGGAGATAATTTATATGGTTATGAAAACCATTAGATTTTGCGTTTATGCCAGATCAATTATATACATTTTTTTAATTATCAATATTTTATTTTTTTTTTAGTTTACTTTTCTAGAAATGTAGTGAATACCATTATCTTTGATTGACTGTGCAGATGGGGGTAATTTAGACGTGAGCGTGGAGGGGGGCGAGGGGCGGCGTGAGGGTTGACGGTTCCGGCATGGGCTCTCGGCGAGAACGAGGGGGTAAATGATGGACCGTCCGGTAATAATGCCGGTCAGATTTAAGTGCTGTTGACCTATCACCTCGGACACCTCTATGGAGTGGACACTCGGTTTAAAATAACCCCGGTGCCAATAACCAAACGCCCACACTCCCCATGTGAACTCATTGTCACATCATAAACACTCACGTACATGCATGCATCGCAAATACTTCAATATATGTTTTTATTCCGATTTTTTGCCCACCGAAATGATTTGTTTATGTTACACAAATAATGAAATCGGGAGAATTAATCTATACGTCCTAAATGTATTACCGATATATATGAGCTATATTGAAAAAAATATTTTATATTAAGGATTAAATATTAGGATGAAGAAAACACTTTATTTCACTGTGACTATTTTCGACTACACAGTAATCATTCTTAAAACGGAGTACTTACAATATAGAGAATGATTACCGTGTAGTCGAAATTAGTCACAGTGAAATAAATTTTTAAGTGGTATAAAAACTAAGTATTTTCTTTATACTAATATTGAAAATTAAATAAAATGAAACAAAGATGATTCACCCATTTGAAGTTATTTAAATTACAATGAAATTAATTGACAATGATTAATAAAATTCAATCAATCCCTTTTTCTAACTGCAAAAAATACTTACACTGTAAATTTTACAAACATCTATTGAAACAGCTATTATGCAACAACAAATATCCATTGTGTTATCCAATGTGCGGCGGGGTAAATGCTCGGGAAGTAGTTGTTTCAATAGATGTTTGTAAAACTTACAGTGTAAGTATTTTTTGCAGTTGGAAAAGGGGATTGATCAAATTTTATTGATCATTGCCAAAGATTTTCCTTATTTAATTTCATTGCAATATTTAAAATGTACCACAAAGTAAACGCCTCAAAGATTCAAGAATTAAAGTTTAAATAATAATAACAATAACAACTTTATTTATAATGCATAAAATAATTCAACAATAATAGTAAAAAAACTACACTAATAATAATATTATGAATTATGGCAGAAAGACTTACGGTCGATAGTCCTTGTAAACAGGACACATTTTCATTGGTTTTGCTAAAAAATGTATTAAGTTTATTTATTGTATTCCTTTTTTTTCAATAAAGTTATTATAGTAGTATTACAAATTATAAGGCAAGATTCAGTTTAAGTTGTTCGTTTCACCAATAAACAACAAAGTCTTAATTAAAATACATCCTAATTATTTTTTAATAGTTTGATTATTATTATTCGTTTATGGAATGTTTCTGCCATCATTAAAGTACTAATTATATTAACTTTTAAAAATCTTCTTCAAGAAATATTGACCTTACGTATTTAAATGTCAATTTCAATTTACGATTGTCACTTTTAGTAAAGATTTTTATTTCCCGTTGAATATGGATACAAATAAGGAGTGACATTTACTTACATTTAAATATTATATTCATATCTCTTTACTTCTTTTATTTAAACGTGCAAAATAATATAAAGGGAATATATTTTTACATTAAACATACAAATAACCTCGACACCAATTGGTAAAAGGGGACATCGATTATATATATATATATATATATATATACATACAAATATATATGTAATGTAAATTAAATAAAATGATTTTGAAAATAATTAATTAAAAAATCTTTTTCCCTTTTCTATTATTATATGTGCAATGTATTTCGTTATCCATTTTCAAATGAGCCACAGGGAATTTTATTTCAACCATAACTTTTACTGATATAATACAAACCAAGAGACAATATGTCCAATTATAGGGTAACAATTTAAAAGCAGATTTAACAATAAAACAGTTATAATTAAACTCAGTATAATTAAATATAAATTCAATAGTGGTATAAATACATAATATTAACAACAAAGAATTATATATTAAGAATTAACTATGTGTTATACTTAAATTATACTTTTTGAAATAGTTCATAATATCGCATTTAAAATTATGAAATGATGATGAGAAAATGTCTGCAATTTGAAAAAAAAAAATGTTATACAGACGTGATAACTTAATATTTGGAGAGTTTATTTGATAATTTGAACAATAATTGTACAAAACAAATTATTGCTTCTTGTGGATACTAATGGTATTCTAAAATTTACATACCAAATATTCTCTTATCATCAGTTTTAAAATTTATTATTTTATTCAAAAAAGCACAAAGTAGTATAAATGTACCTCTCATATACAGAAATAGAATAAAATGAGGATCTTAATTGAGTATAAGAGACATCATATCTATATATCCTATTTTTTTTTTAATAAAGATACAGGATAATATTTTTTTGAACATCTTCAAGCATATTGATTGATATATATTTGATACATAACAGAACCATATACTATATAAACGTTTGAAAAATAAGATTTAGAATTTTTAAATCTATTCGTGATTCGAAAAGATGGATTCAAATTCTAATGTTCGTCTTGCAAATCCATTGTTCGTAATTCGAACCATTTTTTTAAGATTCGGCCCAGCTCTATTAATTACAATTGATGGAGCATGGATGGAAGAGTAGAGCAAAATGAAGAAAACACTTTAACGTGAAATCCTTTTAGTTAGAAAATAAGAATGAATTATGATCGACCTAATATATACAAACATCATTACATAATCATCATTACATAATCGTATATATACATTTATATTTAAATATCTTTCTGCCCTCGAACTAATATTTTTTTTAACAATTAATAGGATTTATTCTCTTGCTCACAGTCATTTAAATAAATTAATTAAAATGATTTGAAAATAATTAATAAATTATTCTCACAAGTAGCTTTGTGACTTTTGACTTACGTTACGTAAATTAAATTGCATTATGCAATATTTTATTGATATGTAACAGCATTATGTAATTCAATGTCCGGCGTGGGTATTTGCACGGAAAGTAGTTGTCTTAATGTGCATTTGTTTAACGTACTTACGTAACGTTAGTCAAAAGTCACAGAACTAAATGTGAGAATAATTTATTAACTAATTAATGGTTTTAATATTTAGACATTGGTTGTTCATATTGTATGAAATAAATATGAATAAATTATTAAAAATTTGATTTTTAATAATTTGTTCATATTTATTTCATTTATTAACTATTTTCAAATCATTTTTATTTAAGTTATTTAAATAAATTAAATAAAACGAATTTATTTAAATAACTGTGACCAAGAGAATAAATCATTTTTCTATTATTATAAGTACCCAGTGAGGCTTTATTTAAATCCGAATCGAAAATATTTTTTGCTAAAACAATTAATTGAGATTGCACACAGCAGTCGTGTCCGTCAATGTCCTTTCGATCATTTCCACCGGAGACCGCGGCGTTGACGGTGCGTTTTTAATTGATATAATTAAAAACTTTGTAAGGCAGAACTGTACTGATGAGAGATGAAATCCCGAAACACGTGTCTGCAGATGGCATTAAATCACGTATTTTTTTGTCTTATTTTTTGCATTAAATATTTTCGATTCAAAAATGTTGCATTATACAATATGTTATTATTATGCAACAGCAAATGTCCAGTATTAAACATTTGTTTTAACATTAGTCATAATATGACAGTAGCTAAAGAGAGAGTAATCTATTAATGAAATTCTTTTTATTTATTTTTTCATACATTTACAAAAACTAACACGAAAACTATATTTTACTACTCAATTTCAATTTACTTTATTAACGAAATCTCCATTTCCAAATTACAATTATAATTACATATTAAAAATTTTATAAGAAAATTGTGACGCTCTAAAAAGATTACAAAACATATGTATAAAAAAAATTATTTAATTTCACGTGATACATTGATGCGAATCGCAATATTCCAACAATAATCATAATAAACACCAAGAACTGTTTTAACTAAATTATTTAAACTAAATACTTATTCATAATAATAATAATCTTTATTAACAGATATACACAGCAAAAAATAAATAATAAAAATTAGAAAATCAAATGTATAATTTATATCTGTTAATTGGCTATCGACCAATGGTCTTTCCGCCTACTCATTTATATTTATGAACAAAATATATATAAGTTCATAATAATAGGAGCTGATAATAAAAAATAAATAGTTAATTTCAGAATTGGTTGGTAATGCCAATTCTGAAAAAAATATTAATATATTTGTATGCAAAAATAATCCATGTAAGTTTCAAGCCACTATGTTGTCGAAATAATTGTAACAGTGTTTATATAATAAACAAAATGTGAAACTTAAAAAACGGTTGTTTTATTTACAGATTAGGGAGGTTTATTATATAAAAGCCTCAATTTCACTTCATGAATCTCAAAAATCCATTATTTGTAAATAAAACAACGTTTTTTTTTTAATTTAACATTTTTTTATTATTATTGAGACACTGTTGCAATTATTTTGACAACATAGTGACTTGAAACTAAATAAACTAAAACTACTAAAAAACTAACTAAAAAAAACGTTTATTTTCAAATATCATATATATATATATATATATAGTATTGTTTTTGTGAAAAGGTGATTCCGTAATAAAATTATTATTATTAATTATTATTATAATTGTTTCTAAGAATAAAATAAAATACTTATAATAATAATAAATTTTTATTCCCAACTGATATCTACATTTTCCTATTACATAGAAAATCAGCTAACTATTAATAAAACTAAACTTAAACTAAAACTAAAATACAAATCAGGAGAACATAACAGAATTATTCTGCACTTGTGATGAATACATCATTGTGATTTTTAAAATTAAAATGTAATGATAAATTAATAGTTTAATTTAAGAAAAAAATGTTATGAAAAGCATTGTCTTTCGTTTTAAACATTCATTTGCCAATAAAAATGGCGAATGCGCCGGGCGATTACAAATATTGACGATTTTTGCTATATCTTATGCATAACATAAGGGGGGTAAACAGAATTTGAATGTAAAATAAGGATTTTCTTACTTTTCTAATCATTTTATAGAGAAAAAATACAAGAGTAAGAAAATTAGTACAATAAAAAAATCTACGATATTACATTTTTATTTGTTGGAAAGCACTTTGTACACTTTTCTTCAGTTATTTTATTCATTAAAAGATGTACATTTACATGCACTTATTTTATTTATTATCAATGTTTTACAACATGTAAAATTTTATTTAAAACATTTTATTTTATTATCAATGTTTTTTACAACATGTAAAACATTGATAATAAATAAAATAAGTGCAAAAAAGTGTACGAAGTGTTTTGATATATTTTATTTGATAGATTCAAATCCTCACTGATGTTTGTATAATGCATCATGTAACAATTTCTTTTACTGTTGGAAATGAGATAATGTGTAAATTAAATAATTTTAAATAAGTTTAAAAATATCAGTAGCTATGATATGAAAAAAAAGAGCATTTTAACACGCAAACTCTTGCATTTAATGTTTACACTATTATCATTATGAGGTTATACACTCATCCGTAAAGCAAATTGAACGCAAAAAATGTATCGGCTATCTCTGTTTGCTCGCTCCTGCATGATTTTACAGAAAATACGTCTGCTTTCTTCATCGATCAACAGTATTTCATGATAACACTGAATTCTGTATCGCTGATAATAATGCTTCTTATGAGTTTCTCTAATTATTTGTATGCATTTAATTAGAAAATAAGAATGACTTATGATGAACGTATTAATTTTTTTATTAAATAATGAAATATGAAATTTACAGAAACTATGGATACTACATTTTACCTTGCACTCACGAGCAATACTTCTTATGCTGAGTTTTTTTATCAGCATATATCAACCTCAAAACTATTTCTTCCAGTTCACTACTGTTTTTTTTTGTTTCACTTGCTAATAATATTCTTTCTTTCTTAATCTTATCCTCTTTTACCCGTAGTGGGTGTCGAGATTTGGTTCTATCGCTTATAAAATTGTATCCACTCGTTTCTATTCGTTGATAGTTCCTTTGCCTGTGCCCACCTCATCCCTTTTTGTTTTAGCACTTTCTTAATCGTATCATTCCAGGTCTCTTATGGTCTTCCTCTTGTTCTCTTTCCATTTACTTTTGCCTTAAGGTTTGCAAATAATATTTGTTGAAATTACAACAATAAAATTATCTTTCAAATCTCTTGCCGTTACATTTGGTGTATTTTAATTTTTTTAATTGTTGCGATAGAAGGTATTGAACGGTTATTAAATTTAATCGAGAATAAATCAGGTATTGTGCATAGTGTGTGTTAGTTTAACACTATTGCAAAACAATTTTCATAATCATAAATTACTTTATTTTATAATTTCATAATTATGTGTGTTTGTTTTAGATACGACCAGCCCTGAGTAGATCCACAGTAAGAAGATGCCCAGTCAGGTTAAGGGTGGCGTTTCTGCCACCCCCGAATCGGAGGAGAGGGAGACGTGGGGGAAGAAGGTGGACTTTTTGTTATCTGTCATTGGCTTCGCTGTGGATCTTGCTAATGTCTGGCGGTTTCCGTACTTATGCTACAAGAACGGCGGGGGTAAATATAGATACTTCTAAATATATTAAGGCTGGCTTTTCAATTGTGGCTTTAACTTAAGGTTTGCTTAGATAAGTCAATATTACTAAAAAAAATATAATATTTATTACAGTAATATAAGTCGTAATATAATTTCGATTCTATTTTAAATTTTAAAACCATTGCATTTTATTAAAAACATTTTTTTTTATGATTTTCAACTGTTTTTATTAATTCCACTACAATTGTTTCGATATGCTGTAGCTTCTTCAGGTTTTAAAATTTTTCACCTGAGAAGGAAGCAAATCATAATTAATTAATTATACATTTTAATGTACTTTTTAGCAATATGACCCTTAAACAATACACAATATTTAAAATTTTAGTTTTGTAATTTTGAATATTAGTAAAATACTATTACATTATCAATTGTACAAGTGCACAGCAGTTCGAGTTTACATGAAGTGATTAATCGTAAATAAAAATACTATTATTCCTTACTTAATTTTATTTTTATGTTAATTGTACTGGAAGTCTAAATAAGAAACCTTTCTTATTTAGACACCCAGGCTAGATCTTAAGAACTATCAGTCTTATGTTCATTTAGTTGGTTCTGATAAAAAAAATTACATTAAATTAGTATGTATGTATTGAACTAGTTTAGTCAAAAACCTTATCAATTACAACTGACACATGCCAGTGTAAACGTGTACACACTTGAAATAATATGTGATATGGGAGTGAAATCGTATCTAAATTTAAACGTGTTGACGTTTCCGGTTGTAGTTTAACACCGTTTTGATGGGACGCATTGATACTGAAATTAATGTCCGGCTCAAGGATCGTGGAAGAGTATGGCGGATGAATTATATTTGAATAATTGGATTTAGCATTTCATGCATAAAATTCAGTATAATCATTAATTAATTAAACGTGAATTTATTTTATATGAAATACACATGGAATAGATGAATAATACATATTTTACTTATTGAGGCGTATAAACTATAAAGAAGATCGTTTTATTAGCGATTTTAAAATTTATTAACTGAAAATTTATTTTAAGAAAATAATTGTGAATAAAGATTTAATAAAAAAATCGTTTTCTACGTTCATTTTACAAATTATTTTGACTTAAAAATGTAATGTTAATTTCATGTTTAATTATGAATGCTGAAAAATATATTATTATATTATATTATATTATATTATATTATATTATATTATATTATATTATATTATATTATATTATATTATATTATATTATATTATATTATATTATATTATATTATATTATATTATATTATATTATATTATATTATATTATATTATATTATATTATATTATATTATATTATATTATATTATATTATATTATATTAGCAAAAAAGAAAATAATTGATTATAATTAATTATTGTCAAATTATTTTTATATAATTTATGAAAAATATTTGATTAGGTAGCATAGAATTTGTCTTTAATTTCATCATTAATTCATGACACGGCAAAAAGACCTCTGTCGATAACCCAGAACACCTATTTATGTTATATTGTTTTGTACAATCTGTACAATCTGAATATAAAGGTGTGTAGATATATTTGATTATGAAATATTTAATATTTCCAATGTTTTGTGTGTATTACGGTAATTACAGCTGAATATCATTTGTTTACAATTTAATTTTGCATAAGTGTTGATAAATCTGAACGGGATATTATAATACGCATTTCTAATCATCATAATATATAACTGACAATTCAGGAAATGAAATAAATACGAAAAACGTCCAATCCAGAAGTATTCACATTCAAAACATGATGCTCTAATATCCGACTGTCATCCCCCAAGTCCAATCTCAACCACTCCTTCCAATTCCTTCTGAACTAGTCCAGTACCGTACAAAACAATTTCCGCCGACAAAAAAAACTCCACTAATTAAGAGTTAATCATCCCAATCCCACAAAAGTCGACTTTATCTCACAAATTCCAGATTCTACGAAACAATACGTGTATATAATAATCCACTTCTTCTTTTTTTAATATAATACAACCTTTTCCCGTCTCTACTTTTCCCGGCTCGATCCGCTCCCCGAGGAATCAGGAAGCACGGTTAAGAATGATTGTTCTATAAGTAGATATAATTGCATCTATTTCAAATCGCTTATTCCGTCCCCTCCGACCTCTCAGCCCTTAAAGTTTAAGAAGTTAACTTCCCTTTGAATCTCGCGAGAAGCCAGCTAATTAAATCAAGACCTTGTTCGTCGCCGGGCGGGGGGAGGCGGCTGGAGATGGTGAAAAGGTGAGCATAGATTTCAATTTTCGATATGATTGAATTATCCTGATTTTCTTTCGTTTTTTTTTCTTTCCTGAGTGAATTATTTCTGGGAAAGATGTTTTTTATTGGCTCGATTTGCCGGGCCTTTGTTCTTTCCCGGTCTGATGGCCTTTGGGTGGATTATTTATGTGAGACGTCTGGAGCAAGAGTTTTTTTTTTTTTTTTGATTTTGATGGACTTTTAAGTCGGGGTGGTACTCGATCATTCGATTTATATGGGGCTTTTATGTATCAATGTATCACTTATTATGGGTGAAGTTTAGTGCAAATATTTTTTAAATTGAAGTGACGTTCAATGTTACATCTACAAAACAAAGCAATCGGGCTATTTCGTACGGAAAATGTTAAGTTTAAGGTGTACGTTGTTAATTAATTTCACACTTTATGAGTATATATATAGCTTTTATAAGCTGCTTAGACTGTGATGATAAAAATTAACATAGACGTTAATCATAACAATTCTCTTACAGAATCAGCCCTAATATTTTAATCATGATAGTTGCGACCGCAATTACTGTCAAAAGTCGAAACTTGAGTAGTGAATTTACGTATTTATTTTCAAATAAATATAATAAACAATTGTTATAAAAATATAGTTAGTGATTATTCAGTGATACAATATTTTATTTTTTTTCCATTAATTATTGTGAAACATTTTAATCAATTAAAATATAAATAATTAACAAATTTTACAAAAATTATTAAATTGTTCAATAGTCAATAATAATTATAATATTCTATATGAGGGGCACAGGGCCCCTTCACCGCACAGTGCGACCGCTTTAGCCTAGCGTGTCAGGCGATAGTGCAAGAAGGAAAAAGAAATGAAACGAAAAAAATTTAGGTACAATATAAATATTCATAATTTTACAACTATTTCAATATTTTGCCGATGTGCCCTAAATAATAAATTTGCAAAATTCGATAATTTCGGAACGCGAAGTAGGCGTGAAAAATAGCCGTATTTTAATAATATATTTTATGGCTCTCAGCAAACAAACAATTATAATTTTACATGGGTAAATTTAACATACCCCTTTATATAATGGCAGTTAGTAAAACTTTATAAATAGTATAGAACATTAGTTATAAATATTTAAAGGTAATTCGATTTTATAATTATTTTTTAAAATCAAGTTGAGTTTAATTAATTCAAATCGTAGTACGGAGGGCGGAAACTACCATAAAAAAGCATTTATACTTTCCTCTATTGACTTCTGCAAGAAGCATTTTTTATCGTTCCCAATAAAGTAGTAGTAATTTAAATTAAAAAATAATAATAATTGAAAATAATTAATAATTTATTTCCACATTTAGCTCTGTGATATTTTGACTTACGTTACTTAAGTCATACATTGAATTACATACTGTACACTACATATCAATAACATATTGCATCATGCAACAAATTTTCGATCCGAAAAAAAAAAAACACGTGTTTTGTAATCTACCTGCCTTACACAATTTAAAGATGTTAAAATTATAACTTTGTAGTGTATAGCGGAATGTTCTACTAACTGTAATTATTTATATTGTATATGTTATTATATATTTTTGTAATATTTAAAAAGGAGAAATCCTTAAGTAAATAAATTAAATTAAGTAAATGAAATCAATTATATTACATTAAATTAAACTTTTATATTTAATTTATTCAAATAGCTGTGATCAAGTAAATAAATACTCTTTTCCATTGATAGTGGTAATTTCTTTATTCACCGCGACCCTGTACCACCGAAACGGTTGAGCATTTCTATTCGTAACTTTTCATTATTTATTTCATCATCTTACACATTATTTCTAAATTTTTTTGGGGGGTTAATTGAACATATATCCATTATACTACGGTATTCAGTAAAACCTTATAGATAGTATAGAACAATAGTTATAAATATTTAAACGTAATACGATTTTATAACTAATTTTCAAATTTATCTTCAGTTAAATTAATCTTTACCCTTTTTAATATTTTTGCAATTACCTACGTTGTGTAAACCAATGTTACAGTATTGACTTACAAAATTAAGAACTGAACCAAATTTCCATTCAAACAACTTCTCCACATTAAATACTTTTTTCTTTTTTTTTCTTTCTTTCTCTCGCCCCCCCAAACTTGTTTCACTCGTCTTTTCTCGCTCATTCCATTTATGTGGCCAAACCAACTTAGTTGTCCCTCTTATATATTTTCAGTGTATATGTATTTCCTAAACTTTCTCTTATGTCTACGTTTCGTATTCTGTCGCTCTTTGTAACTCCCTTTACTCGCCTAAGGTATTTCATTTCTGAGGTCTAAACCTTGGATTTTTGTCTTTTGTTCATTACTCATGTTTCGCTTCCGTGTATCAGCACATTAAATACTTGGAATTAAAAATGATTGCATTGCGCAATCATTAGTCTTGCAACGGCAAATATCCATTGTGATGGGATACTAGTCGGGTAAATAAACGTTATATAAGTCATTATTGAAGTAGCTAAAGAAAAATTTATTAATTTTATTAATTACTTTAAAAAATATCATATTTAATTTATTATAAATAACTGTGAGCCAAGAAACTTCTTAGATACTCCAGGCAGCACTCCAGAATTCTAACGACTATGGCTTTCGTTAGAAGCCGGTACATTACCTTTTTTTTCGAAAACACCTCCTAAGAATGGGCATTGGGAAAGATGACCTGTGTAGAGGATGCAATGAAGAAACAGCAGGACATATACTTCACGAATGCTCGACGCTATCAAGCATAAGAAGTTCCATGAGCAGGGAGTAGCTCCGAAATCGTGAAATTGTCACAAGACTAAATACTTAATGTGTTCCCTATTACAGAACTCAACATTAAAAAAATAGAAACCGATCCAATCACATACTTGGAAAAAACAACCAAATCAAAAATAAAAAACTTCAAAATTGATAAAAATACAGCGTTGAAACAAATTCCCAAAGAAAAATCTTCTACTTGCTCCAAAATTTATGGTGTACCAAAAATACGACCAATTGTCTCAGGAATTAGCTTACATAGTTAAAAAATGGCAACCACTAACGGAAGACGCTGACTCATACATTATCAACTCCACAGATTTTATAAATAAAATTAAAGATCTAACTTTGGATAGAAATGACATATTAGTAAGTTTCGATGCTATCAGCCAACTGAAATTTTAGATTTGGTTTCACACTGCCTCAAAAATACGTTTTTCACATACAAAGGACAAACATTTAAACAGTTGGAAGGTGCCAATAGTTGCAAATTTGTTCATGGTAGATTTCGAAACAAAAGCATTAAATTCCTCGCCGCTCAAACCTAAACTTTGGCTACGATTCGTGGATGACACGTTCGTAATTTGGCAACATGGTATCATAAATCTCAACCATTTTTTATCTCATTTAAATAATATTCACAACAAAATTCAGTTTATAATGGAAGTTGAAGAAAATAATCGTTTACCGTTTCTGGACACTCTAATTATCCGAAATCCTAATGGACAACTAAATTACACCGTATTCCGAAAACCCACACACACAAACAGATACTTAAATGCGATGTCACATCAATATCCAGCTCAAATAGCGTCAGTAGCCAAATCCCTTTTAAAAAGAGCACGTACATTGTCCGACCAACACCACTTAAATAAAGAAATATCCAATGTTAAAAAGGCATTGATCTAAAATGGGTTTTCTAAAAAAAACATAAATAAACTAAACAGGGACAGAAATCTAGAAACAAGAAGAGGAAACCCTTGTTGCAATACCATCCTCCCTTACATAAAAGGAACAACAGTTAAAATCGGAAGAGTCCTCTCAAAACACAACATTAGAACTTGTTTCGACACTTATAAAAAAATTCAACACCTGGTTCGAAATCCAAAAGAAATTATACCACTTGAGGCTCAAATCCCATGCGGTATATGTGAGAAGAGCTATGTAGGACAAACAAACCGCAAAATCAGCACCCGTCGAGACGAACACATTCTGGCAATTAGAAAATCCGATCCACAATCATCTTTATTTCAACATGTCAAAATTTCAAATCATACAATTAATTTTTAAAAAAACAAGATTTTAAAAAAAGACTGATTTCTTCCATACAAGAATAATTAGAGAAGCAATAGAAATTGAAAAGAGGCAAAATAGTTTAAATACTCGTAACTATGACCAAGTGAATGAACTATTTTTTGTTGTAGGTTTTTATTGAGGTATTTATTTTTTTTATAATTCTAAATTACTTTTTTGTTCATAATTTTAAACTATTTATTTTATTTCGCCACAATGTAGCTTCTTGAGGTGAAGAATATTATTGTTTACAAACATTTACATTACATGTAAAGTTTTATTGTGGTACAAATATTTTCGAATTTTAGTAGTTGGGAATTCGAGATCTTTGCTATTATTCCACAATTTTTGTTAATATTTGTTAATTAAGAGTTAACTTTAACTGTCATATAAACTGCAAGAAAAAGGCTCCATTCAGGTCTTTGTCTATAGTCATTTCAACGGTGATTGTTTGTTAAAAAGGAAAATTTGTAAGGAACATAAAAATCATGTTATATATATATTTATATATATATCAATCTTTATTAACAATTAAGTTTACAAAAACATATCAATATTTGATTAAGTATATAACACATTAATTGTTAAATGGCTATCGACCATGGGTCTTTCTGCCTGAATTTTGAATGAGCTGTCTTTGTCTTATTATGTATATAAAACATGTTATTAATATCGAAAATCAAAGTACAGAAAATCCAAAACAATTTTGGTCTTTCGTCAATGCTAAGAAGTCAAATCTTTTCAGGTTTCCATCGGAAATGACTTACCAAGAAAATATATTTCAGTCCCCAATGGACATTGCCAAAGGATTTTATCATTAATTTGAATATGTTTTTCTATCGAAATCACAGACTAATTCAAATCTTAACATAATTAATGTTCTATTTTTTATGTTCACTGATATTTCTTATAAAACAATTCGTAAATATTTATAGAAATTGCCTAATAAATTCTTTCTGGTTTTGGTAGAATTCTAGCTTTTATCTTGAAGGATTGTGCTTCTGTGCTATGTTATCCGCTTACAATCTTTAATATGTCTATTAATTCATGTGTTTTTCTTGAAAATTAAAAATTACATCAATATGTCCTATTCCTAAATCTCCATTTAACCATAAGATCATGGAACTATAGAGCCATACTTTCGCATACAGCTAAAATATTTGAAAAAAAAAAAACGTTATTTGATCAATATTATTCAAATGTAGCATTATACCTTTCATAATATCAAACTGGGTTTCTCCCTAAACGTTCTATTATAACTAACTTAGCTATTAAATAGAAAAGAGTATTCATTCTGCTGGTCATAGTTATTTAAATAATAACTATTAAATAATAATAGCTATCGTTACTAATTCTTTAGCAAGGACTCTTGATGGATTTCTTGATTCATGATGTAATATATACAGATTTGTCGAAAGCTTTTGACAGTGTAGATTGTCAGCTTTCTTTCAATGTCTTTTTCAATCATATTTAACCGTTAATAATAGTATACCTAATTCATACTTTCTTACTTATGGTGTTCCACAAGGCTCTATTTGGGACCATTATTGTTTAACCTTTTTATAAATGATATTTCTTGTGCATTGAGTTGTAAACATTTATTGTTTGCTGATGATTCGAAGATTTATTCTGTCATTGATTCAATTGGTAATTGTTTATTTCCGCAAAACCAATTAGACAGTATTTCAGATTGGTGCATAGTCAAAAAACTTCATTTAAATATTGATAAATGTAAGCTCATATCATTCACTAATAAAATTATATAGATCTAACTCGTTCAATAATACCTTTGTTGTTGTATCATTGAATGTAATATCATTTAATGACACAAAAACAAAGGTGTTATTGAACGAGTTAGATTTTTTAAAGTCTTTTGCGTTTGGTTTGACGATAAGCTTGCATTTAATTTTCATGTTGAAAGTCTTGTGAAAGCTTCTTTTAAAGTTTTAGACTTCATTCATTCGCAACTCTTAATCTTAAGAATATAATACCTTAAAATCTCTCATTAATTCATATGTATAATCTAAGCGGATCCATACGTTATTTGGGATCCTTAAATACAACGACAAATTAACCTAATTAAAAGTGTTCAGCGTAAATTTGTAAAATTTTTGTATTTTATAGACACTGGTTTCTATCCGCCTAGAGGCTGTGATAATAATCTACTTCTCAATAGATTCCAGATTGAATGCGTCGAATTTAGACGGAAAAGTTGTGTGTGTATCATTTTTATTTAGATTAATACATAATACAATTGCTCTGACTCGCTGCAGAATATAAACTTTCATATTACTTCTTTCAATAGCCGTATAACTGCGTGTTTTTATATTAATTTTAATAAAACCAATTACGTTTTTAAGTCGCCTTTAAATATAATGTGCAACTTATTTAATGAACTTTGTAATTGCGATTTATTTAATGATTCACTATCGTCAATTTTCAGTTTATATTAATTTGAGTTTTATTTGAAATTTATTTTGCTTTATATACATGTAGTTTATTTAGTTACATTTTCAATTTTTGTTACGTTTTTCATATTTATTGTTTTATACATATTGTTTTGTAATTGGGTAATGTTGTTTCCTGTTAGACAATAAAGCTATTATTATTATTTAATTACAACTAAAATTAACTATGACTTCAATTAGGATTAGTGTAAATTGGCAAAAAAATAATGAAAAACGCAATATTGTAAAATGCAAGTGTATTCTTCAGAATTATTTTGTTATTATTTTAATTTTAATTTAATAATTATACAGGATTATAATTATATTTTTGAGAGGGTTTTTATTACGATTAAAATCGTAAACCTTTATTTTCTTTCTTTCCTAATCTTATCCTCTTTTACCCGTATTGGGTGTCGAGGTTAAAACTATTCAATAAATATATCTGCATATTGTTGAACATGTTGAACATCAAGAAGCACTAGTTTCATGAAGTTAATTGAAGAATAATAAAGAAATAAGTGTAGTTTTATTAAGAATTAAACACATTCTCTATAATCCACATAGAAGAGACGAATTATGCGTTGTAAAGCAGCCTTGAATGAGATATAATCATTGAATTCAATGTATTGCTTTATGGCGTTACCACAAAACAATCATTGAATTCAAAACAATTAGTAATGCAATTGAATCTAATTGAAATAGTAAATAAGAGTAATTACCTTTTGATTCAATCAACAATGTTATTAACGCATTTCTTTGAGTGATTAATGAAAACACAAATCGATGATTGAATCAAAGATATTTATTGCTCTTTGATAATGGCGACATGTTGAAACTGTGTTAATCGATAAAAGAAAACACTTAACTTCTTAATACCACTTTTCTTAAAAAAAAATTATTATACAAATTTTAATGAAAATTAAAGTGGTATAAAAAAGTTAAGTGTTTCTTTACATCAAAATTAAAAATGTACCACGCCTCCAAGATCCAAGAATTAATCGATAATAATAAATAGCACTGTACTTAATGTATTAATTCATTTTCTATTCAATGTTAATTCTTGTTAATACGTAATTTCATTGCAAAAAACACATTACATGATATTCACTACATAAATATATTTTTTATAGGTTTTTTCTTATATATTCTGTCTAATTAAATTGTTTCTCCTTGTTTTATGTTTTCATTTTTAATTACAGTAAAATTTACAGAAAATCTAATTATACTTAATGGTTTTGAAAATTAAACCGTTTACAGACTCTTTGAGAATGATTTTACTCATTTGTGAATTCATAATGACTTAATTCGGTAATTATATATATATATATATATATATATATACACCTAACGGTAGAAAGGGAGGAGATTAAAAAAATTAAAAAAATAAAAAGCAGATTTTTTGTAAGATTGATAAGATAAAAAATCATGCAAGACATTCATAAAGAAACCTACGTAAAAATTAGCTCTATCGATGGGTTCAATTTGGTGAGTTAAGACTAAACCATATCTCGTTGAGTAAACCATCTCATAAATTTACACAATGAATGACAGTTGGAATAAAATTACCGGAGCTTTATTTACTTTCAGTGAAAAGGAAATCATGTGCTTTGTTATTATTATTAAATAATGATTGAGTAGGTTAATTTTATTGGATTAGTCTATCAAAAAAGTAGATAAAAAGAAATTCATTAATTAAATTTTAATAGAGTTAATGCTTGTGGTGCTACATTCTTGATGGAACTTAATACAAATATTGGGTAAAAAACAATCACTCTTGTTATATCCAATGTTTTACTTTTTTTTGAGATTCATCATTTTAAAAATTTAAACTTTTAAAATGATCTGTAAATATCGAAACATATGTCAATGGAACATAACAAGAGTGTTTTGAATTAATTTCTCACTCAACCCGTGGTGAAACATATTTAATTAATAGTCTTTGATTAAAACACTTGGTTTGTTTCACTGATTTTATTTAAAAAATCAGTGAAACAAATAAAGTGTTTTAATCAAAGTCTATAACAAGAGTGATTGTTTTTTTTTTATTTAGTAAATAAAACTATATTCTATTATGTTTTCTTATTGAGGTAACATCTGCTTTGTTATTATTATTAAATAATGATTGAAATAGACATTTTTATTGGATTAGTATATTGAATAAAAATTTCATTTTCAATGATTATTAGATATCAGGAATGCGAACAAAGCACATGTTTTCCCTTGATGTTATAATAAAGAAAGAATTGATTTTTATGAGAAGAATGTAAGATGCAGACTTCAGCTGTAAAAAAATATGTATCGATTTTGACGTTATTTGTTGTTTTCTACAGATTGTCACATTTATGCATAAATAAATTAAAGCGACACATAAGATATATTTATTATTTTATGAATATATTTTTTAACCATATGGTAAATTAGAATGAATTTCCCTGTGATATTACATCAACATACCTTAATGTTTCAATTTTCTCAAAAGCGTGGAAATAGAAATGAAAGAATATTTCTTAGAATAAGTATAATTGTATTTAATCACATTTTCGATAATTATATGTACTTATTCCCTTGTAATCTCGAATGAAACCTTTTAAAAGACCTCTCAATCGCGCGCGATGGAAAATCTCATTCGATTAACTTTATTAAACCCAGAGACGTTGTCGATGACGGCTCAATATCGCAGCAGCAGCAGCAAAATTAATTTTATAGCTAATAGTGTGAAATGGATAGTGTTGAAAGCTAGTTTATTAGTCTACTATGGGTGTTCTGAATCAATTAGTCCGTGTAATGAGTGATCTCTTAAGTGTGCGCCGATATGGGACTGTTCTCTCTGTGAGCAGTGTGTCAATAATCACGATAATTCAATTGCCATTCCATTAGTCCCTTACCCTACCCCATAGACTTACTCAACATCAAATATTCATAATATCGTTATATGGCTTTGATTCAAGACGTTTTCCAGTATTTAATAATACATACTTCACAATACTTTCTTATATTATTCATAATAATTTTAGTATTTTATTAAAACATTAAATAGTTGAAAGTATGATAACTTCACACATATTTCCTTATATTTATAAAGTATTCTTTGTTGGTATGAACGTAAGTAGTTCTTTTTTTTTTCTTGGATGCATTTGTTAATAAAAAAAATATTCATTTTCATCTGAATGCGATTGGACTAACGCGTAGAAGGCTGTTAAATCCGTTCGTGAGGACACTGATATTTTCAAATTACCAAAGAGAAATAAGTTTTATTGCTAGTTGGTTCTTAAGTGCACATCCATGTGCATCCCAAGTTAATTTCTGATCGATGCATATTCCAAGTAGCTTAGTTGAAGTAATCGGAGAAGGGGGAGATGCTTTATGGAAAACGACATTTCGACTATTTTTGAAAGGTTTAATTTAAATTCATTAAACCAGTCCATTACTCTAGATTTAGTATTATTAGGGCTGTCATAGATTGATGAAGAGTTGCACCTTTCTAAAACCTAACATTGTTTAGCAGTATACTTTCTTCAAGAAAGCTTTTAATCTATCCTAAGAAAATATATTGTATTATTTATGAAATTAATGGTAAGATTAGAATGGAACGGTAATTGTTCGTATCCCTGACATCGCCCATTTTAAATATTAGTTACTTAGAACTTAGAATTGGCATATGGATGCCAATTCTAAGTGCGTCTAGGAATATATTATTTGCAATACACATGTTTATTACTGTTGTAAGTGGAATTATAATTAAAATGTGTCTCAAAATGATCTGATATTTTAAATTGCGCGCTATTTTTTGTGGCGAACATAATCTTTGACAACTGGCATCAGGTAGTATTGAGGTTTAGTCATGAATAATTACACGATTGAGCAACGCCTAGAAATTACAAAAAATCATTACAGAAATGATGAAAATTTTGCAGAGACGGTTCGAAAAGTCCACATGTCTTTTAATCATCGTAACTCATCACATCGCAGCACTGTGATGCATTTAATAAAAAAATTGAAATTAGTGGTTCAATTCTAACCACGAAAAGCAGTGGCCGTTTCGGTCGATTGAAAAAATAGCCTCAATGAGTGACGCTAATTCCCTTTCCACTGCACAGGGAAAGGGTTGTTTTCGTGGACTGTATGCGAAACGGCTTTCCGGTAGCTCGGTGCAGCGCAATCTGGGGACTTACCCGGTAGTTATGAACTTCTTTCCATCAAAAAATAGCCACAATGAGTGACGGCAATTTCACCTGAGCATTGGAAAGGGTTGTTTTCGTGGACTGTGAGTGCCTTCTTCTTCTTCTAATGAACTGACAATTTGCTCGGCGACTAGCGATAACGATAAGACGTCTTACAATAACGATCAAAATTCTTCTACTAGCGATCTCTCCGATCGCGAGTTTTCGCAAAGTCGCGCCTGGGCATAGCGCCTAAATAGGCTGCACCAGCGCCATATAAAAATATTCTTTCTTTCTTTCTTAATCTTATCCTCTTTTACCCGTATTGGGTGCCGAGGTTACAAAAATATACGAAATAAACAAAGCGCGGCAATTCATTGATCCAATTACCGAACAATGAAAGTCCTTCCACCTCGATTAGCCATCGTGCTCAGCATCTCAAGATGCTCTGTGCAGCGAATTTTGATGAAAGATCTGCATTTGCATGTTTACAAAATCCAATTGACATAAAACCTGCAACCAATAGACCACGCGCAACGACGTATATTCGCCAATTGGATAGTAGAGCATCATCAAATCGATGGTGATTTTTCGAAGATAATCATCTTCAGCGATGAGGTACATTTTCAACTTAATGGCTACGTGGATAAACGAAACTGTCGAATTTGGGGAACCGAAAATCAACAAGTGATCCAACAGCTTCCCATGCATCCACCACGAGTCACTGTTTGGTGCGGATTTTGGGTTGGAGGAGTGATTGGGCCGTACCTTTTCGAGAATACTGCGGGAAGTTATCGTTATCGTGACATGATAACCAACTTTTTATGGAATGAATTAAATGGCATGGACTTGGAAGATATATTCTTTCATCAAGATAGTGCAACACTGTGAACGAAACAATGCAGTTATTGCAGACAAAGTTCTATGGTCGGGTTATTTCGCGCCACGGCTCATGTGAATTGGCCACCAAGATCGTGCGATTTGGCGCCATTAGACTTATTTATTTGGGGTTTTCTGAAAGGAAAAGTATATACCAATGATCAACAGACCATTCCGGAGCTGAAGGAAGAAATTAGACGCACAAGTAATGAAATGAATCCCCAATTATGCTAAAATATTATTGAGAAGGCGGAAAGATCTTCGGTCGTTAGCCATTTCATGTAATATTTGTGAATCTACAAATACATTGTAAATAATTATCTAAACTATCTATAAATGTTACATGAATAAAGATATTTAGAAGTAGTAGTATTATTGAAAATTTTTCAAATGAATGATCGTTTGCAAACAATGTCGAGGCGCCCATTTATAGGATATTGCGTTCCACCGTACCTTATATTAAAATAAAAACATTCGTACTTTTCCAATGAGTAATATGTTTTATTAATAAATTAAAAGTCAGGTCATTTTGAGACGCCCTTTATATTAATGATGTTTTTTTTTAAGATTTTTAGATTAAATGTATAAATATCTGTACTGGTTGACGAGTTCAATTTTTGTATGACTGATCTTACTTTGGTACAGAAAACTGATGTGAATTTAACGTAATTGAAGCAATGGTATGTTGGTGAATGGAGTATTAAATCTATTAGATTTGTGACACTGTTGGGGATAGAGTTTATTATATTAACCGCAGCAGAAGTGAAAAAAAAATTAAGAGTAAAAAAAAAAATAAAAGTATTAAGAGTATTAAGATTTGCCAGATGGACGTTTTAAATTTACAATTTCAAATATATATATCAGAAATGATTTTGACCGTTAGACGATTGCTTTTTTATTTGATTTCAAAATTCATTTATTTCAAATGTATATTATTCAATAAAGATTGTATGAAAACAGTCGTTTCATGTTCTCATAAACAGGATAAGTTCGTATTCCTTTAGATATCGAAACAACGATTCTTTGTTGTCTACCTTGTAGACTCGAATCCTTGACGATGCCACATGAAATTAGACAAAAGCTGGCGCTTGCGTTGTCGTTAAGATATTTAATAATAATCAAACATTTATATATTTTATATATATTAATTGGCTTACGATCTTTGTCTTTTTGCCCAATATTTTTTTTATTTGAATTTCACAAATTTATTATGATGTTGATGGAGAAAGGAATGTCCTTCATCAATGATACAATTCGAACCAAATTTAGTAATTGATGCGTATAGTTTAAAGGTTAATGACCCTAAGAAGTGTTGCTGTTTTCCTGAACACCAAAACCACCCTTCCCGTCTTGAAGGAAACATCATTAAGAAAACGCACTAAATGGTCAATGATTAGTTTATGAACTGAAAATTACTTTCTTTGCAATGACGCGTATTTAAATCGATATTTAATGATTGTTTCGAAGATCGATTAAAAGTTATACTTGAAATAAGTTTAATAAACTATATTAAATTTAAATTGTAATTAAGGCTTCGGGTTCAGACTAATCAAGTAGTCTTAAGAAATGATGTTTTATAAATAATACACTCAAGACCTGAAAGGGTATAAGTATTCGAGAAGAAGAACAAAAAATAATACAAAAAACAAGTAATTAAGGCAAATGAACTAATTGCTGTTGTATTTTGACATTAATACAGATCAATTACGAAAATATAAAAATGCACATTCATAAAACAATGCATAATCTAATAATGTAATATTTAATAAATATAATTATTATTTTTGTAAACGTTACACATTTATTTCAGGGGCATTTCTGGTGCCGTATTGCATTATGTTGGTTGTTGGAGGAATACCGCTATTCTACATGGAACTTGCTCTTGGACAATTCAATAGGAAAGGTGCCATCACGTGTTGGGGACGGTTGGTACCTCTCTTAAAAGGTATGTAGTCTTTACTTACACATACACATACAATATTTAAATAATATATATATATATATATATATCTTTATTCAGACAATAACTTTATATAATATAGTTATATAATACAATTATAACTTTGTATGAAGGTGTTAGTCTGTCTTGGTCTATCGACCTGAGTTCTTTCTGCCCACGGTCACAGTTATTTAAATAAATTAAATAAACATAATTAAAAAAAAACAAATTATTGCCTCTTTAGTGACATTTTTTGACTTATGTTACATAAGTACTTTAAAACAAATGTACAACAATGAACACTTGCTGTTGTATAACATTTATTTAAGCTATATAATATTGTTTGGATATTATTTTAAAGAAATATTATTATTTCTGCTTTGAATTAGAAACTGGAAGCTAACTCCAAGTTATGATAAAACCTTTTCTTTTTCACGAAATATTTTATTACCCTTACAACAAATTAAATCCCTCCGACATAATTGCTGGGGAGCATGTAATGCGTTACTAGTCTCGCAGGTATTTCAACAGGTGCTGTTCTTCAGTGGAGCTCGGTGTATGTTAACTCCCTTTCTTTCCCCAATTGAAATCTCCCATTGTAATAGCTGAGTCAATTATCCACTCCGGAAAAGGAAACGCCGCCTGAGAGTGAGTCTTTACCACAAAAGACATTTCCACTTGGTGGAGGGAGCGCGTGATGATGGCACGAGGATGCCGAAGGGCGAAGGACGAAGGGAAAAGGCTGCGGCAATTTACCCTCCTTCGTCGCCATCAATATTCAGTCTGAGTTCACAATGGTCACTCGAGGATTAAGAGTTCACTCTCTCTCTCTCCCTCTCCCGACTTGGATTTTATTTTATAAAATAAGGGAAATGGACCGTGACAACTTGCATTATATAGAAATGAACGCCGGATGAAATGCTCTTAACTCATGCTTTAATAACAATAATAATAATAAGAAGAAATATATTGTTTTTGAATATAAAGTATTATTGATATATATATATATATATATATATATTTCCTTAAAAATTCGACACTTGAATGGATATAAGGATTCGAGAAGAATAAGATTTCCTTAACTTCCCGGGAGATCATATATTTCGATTTATAATATTCAATCATTTTTAGTGCGTCTCAAAACATAAACTTATTTATTATTATTTCATTAGGCTTTTTTATTAAAAATCATAAACACTTTACAGAACATACAAATTTACATATTTACATAACAAAAAAAAGGTGTATTCCGTTAATAAAGATTTATTTATTTATTGCAGTTATGTAAATTGGCTATCGACCAATGGTCTTTCCGCTTGAGTACTTTATCAATATTAATAGTATCAAAACCCATAAATGAGCTGTTTATTTTTAAAGTGACTTAAGTCTATTTATATTTAAATTGAGATATTTGCATTTTATTAATATTAAAAATATACGTGTAGGATACTTATATGCCATACTGCTTAAATGAATCTAAGAGAGCTACAATTCCTATTAAATAATTGCAACAATTAAATGAATAATATGTGTTTTCTTATCACAAGTGGAGTTAAGCCGCTTTCAAAATTAACAATTATATTTGTTATACAATTTGAATTGGCATTTTTCATTTTAAAATACTTCAAGTTAAACAACAATACACAATTTATTTTATATTTCGTCACAACATTTAAAAACACAATTTATACTGTTCAAGAAAATTTCTAATGTAAATTTAAATATTTTTCTGCAAGTCCACTCTTTTTTCTCTTCCTCAGATTTTTTCTTGATGATCCAACCATACGTCCACATAGAGCATTTCCCACATTATTATTAATAATTGTTTTTAATACATCTGTGTATTTTAAAATAAATTCTTGGCAAATTAACTAAATATATAAATATATCCAGTGGATAGCCCATTATAAACTACTAACCCATTGATATGTATTGTAAATATAAATATTTGCAAAGAATTGTAATTCTGTCTGAATAAAGAAATTTGTATATATATGAATATATATATATATATATATATATATATATATATATATATAATCACCATATCAAAATATATTATTATTTTTTGTTAATTAAAATTTGAAAATATTGACAAAAAATGTGGTTCTTCTTATTTGTATATTTATTACTACGCATCTCAAATATTTTTTTTATTGTATATTGTTATATTATTGTTATACTTACCAAGCAATCAAATAACAAATCAAATCATTCAAGCCTACCTTATCCATCATAGAAAAAAAACCTTTGGAATGTTTCTTTAAAACGTGAGCTTTCAAATCGAATATTTTATTGTTGTTCTTGTGGGGTAATACATAATCCTATGTATTATTTAAAGCCGGTTACACGCCCCTCCTTGGAATAAACACACAAAAAGGAAATACATTTTCCGCGGGTTTGTCTTGTATTTCACCTGTTGGCACCCCATAAATTTACATCTATAGTGCGGCGTTTCGGCAGTAAAACAACTTATCAAAAAGAAACGCATTTACTACCTTTTAGGTGTTTACGAAACATAAACAAGAAATAGTAAAAAGAACGTATTGATTAGATAAAAATAAAAGTAACTGGGCGGAAAGTCTTCTGGTCGATAGCAGTCTTCCAAACGAGAAGTCAAACACCTTTATAGATTTAAATGTATGTATTGTAAATATATATAATGTTTGGAAATAAATATTATGTATGTATATAAAAGTAACTTTGAATAATTTTCTTAAGGAGAGCATTAAGAAATTTCACGGCAAAATTATTACACAATCAATTAGATTTAACAAATCTTTCAATATATTATATAAATGAATTTGAAAACAATTAATTAATAAATTATTTTCTCTTTTGCTACTGTGATATTATGACTTATGTCACATAAATACTTTAACAAATGTCTTATAATAGACATTTGCCGTTGCATAACAATAACAATTGTATAATGCAACAATTTTTGAATCGAAAATATTTACAAAACAAAAAAATAAAATAAAAGTTACGTAATATAAAGCTATCTGCAGACACGTGTTTCGGGATTTGATCCCTCGTCAGTACAGCTGTGCCTTACGTAATTGCCAAGTTGTTAATTAAATTAATTAAAAATTAAAAAAAAATAATTAATTAAAAACGCACTGTCATCTCTGAGATTCTTGGTGTAAGTGAATTCAGAGATCATATCTGGACAGGCAGGTCACACCACAGTCATGCGTGACATCGATAAATTATTTTGTGCAAAAAATATATTTTCGACTCGGATTTTAATAAAGCCTCGCTGGCTATTAAAAATAATAGGAAAAGGATTTATTTACTTTCAATATATTATTTGTAAATAAAACAACAGTTTTTTTAAGTTTAAAAATTATGCCACTGTTGTTTTGCCGAAACAATTGTAGCAATTGTACAATAAATTATGTAAAATTTAAAAATCTGTTGTTTTATTTACAAATAGTGTATTATTGAGTTTCAAGTAAAAGCCTCAAACAATGATTACTTAAACAACAAAAATAAACAACATCCACCCCCACTATAGATCTTTTACCTCGAGATTCATAAACCTGTTCGTACTATTTGTTAATCATATTTTTATTTTTAAAAATTTAATACGGAGTGAAACAATTATAGCGATTTCCAAGAATATAACAAGATAAAATATTTTATCGTTTTTAATTGTTTAATGAAGTAAAACACTAGTTGAATATGATCTTTCAACATACTCATCAAATAGTTATAAAACGAAAATATACGAAGAAACTAAACGTTTGTTTTGACAACTCGACAATTTGCAAAGAAATAATGACAAAAATAAACAGAACCAAAGGTAGATATCCTATTGACAATTAATCCTTACACAATATACAGGGTGTTTCAAATTCGGTCTCACCATGGGGATCTCGCTTATTATAAGAGATAGAGGATAGGTTAAAATTCGGCACTTTTGCAGAATTTCATGCTGATTAATACCCCGTTGAGAAAACTGGGCTAAGTTTCTTTGTTTTCAAGAAAAATAAAAAGCTTCGTTATTTGAAGCAGTATTTCAATACAATGAAGACATTCTTATAACACTTTTTTATGATCTAATCGATGGCTTACTAATTTTACTAATAGCATGTTTCGTTTCTTCTGGACCATCATCAACTTTATTATTTCTTATGTCCGCCATATTAGTTTTTTATTAGATTAAAATCCTCTATTTTTTCTGATTAAAAGGATACAACATATAATATCTTTATTTATATTTGCTGTTGTTTTTAACTTATGTTTAGGATATATGTAATTATACGTTCTTGTAGAGTAGTTATTTAATGCACTGTCGGTTTCTTTTATGTGTTTATGATAGAACATAATTGTTTCTAATATAAAAATCGCATACATTGTGTGAATTTTATTTTTTCTAAGTACTACTCTACATGATTTTCTGTAATTTAAATTAAAGATTATTTTTATCGCTTTTTTGTGTTATAAATAGGGATTTAACGCGACTTTTACCTCATCAAAATATAATGCCGTATCGTAGAAGCTCTCAAAATTACAGATGTAAGCTGTTTTAGCTGCGGATGTTTTTAAATATTTCAAGTTGTTTTAAACTGTGAACTACGCTATTTAATTTGCTTTCAGTAGTTTTTGTATGATTATGCCAGTTAATTTTATTATCAATAATCACCCCGTAATGCGTATTATGAAATTTCTACTGGGGTATTATCTATAATTGCGTTGCTTATTTTCAACGTTGATGTATTCCTTTGAAATAGTATTAAATTTGATTTTCTTCATTAATTATAAGTAACGAACCATTCCTTTACCCTAGCAAAAAAATACATCTACATTTATTACAATTTCATTTGCATTTATTGCCGAGACAAGAAGGTTCGTATCATGTGCATATATGATTATATTTTCTTTGTATTTCGGATGGTTGTAATTAGGTCATTTATGAACAATAAAAATATCATAGGCTCGTTAAGCTCCCTCGGCGTAGTCCAGTGGTTATCACAGATGTTGGGGATTGGCCCTTTTTGAATTTCCATCCGTTGGGGGCGGTTTTTGAGGTAGGGCCATTCAAGTGCTATGTCTCGGATGCATTTTTTTCTAACTTATCCAATAGCATTTTATGATAGATGCTGTCGTATGCTTTTGTCAGATTAATAAATATTAGTGTTGAGCAAAATCGAGTAATATTAGTAATCGAGTATTTCTAAATGAGCAATTTTAAATAAACAAAGTCAATAAGTAATAATAAATTGATGTTTTTTTAATAATCAGGGAACTGTTGCAAGTATTTCTAAATGAGCAAAAGTAACAATAAATTGATGTTTTTTTAATAATCAGGGAACTGTTGCAATTTTAAATGAACAAAGTCAATAAGTAACAATAAATTGATGTTTTTTTTTTAAATTATTATATTAATAGAATAAGTTGCATTAATAAAATTGTCATATACTAAATTTTGTTCTACCAAAAAAGATAAAAATGATCGACTTTGCCCATCTCTAATAAATATACCCATTGTTAAGTCCCCATTCTCAATGCTATTTATTATATTGTCAATATAGTTAAATATTGCCGTCGATATGGAATTTCCCGGTATGTAACCTTTTTGTGTTTTCTTAATTAAGTTATAGGAATTGAAAAAAAAATCGGAAATGTAGTGATAAACAAAATTACATTTTTTATTTTGTTTATCACTACATTTTCATTTTTTTGGAAATACGGGCAAAGAGCTAATTGCTCTATAAACACCTCCTTTTTAAACACCGGTTTTATGACTGTCAGTTTTTATTTATCGGGAAAAAATCCTTGTTCAAGTGAATTATTTATAATATAAGTTAGAGGTAATATTATTTCAGTGATATTATAATTTATTAATAACATTGACACATTCATTTTCACAGATTAGGTCAATGATAATCGATTTTTGATTCATTTTTATATTATTTAAATAGGTTGACAGATTCGAAGTATTTGTTATTTGTAAGTGTTTATTAAAAGCTAATGCAACTTCAGTGGCTGTTCCTTATATTCTGTTGTATTTATTTTTCTTTTCTTTAATGTTATTTATTACTTCCCAAATGCAGTTGTTGGCATTGTTAGAGTTTTCTAATTTTGTTTTATAACGATTTGATCTTAAATAGAAAAGAATATTCATTCACTTGGTCAGTGTTATACAAACATCTTTATTCAGACAGCAGAATTACAATTATTTACAAATATTTATATTTACAATACATATTGATGGGTTAGTAGTCTGTCATGGGCTATCGACCGGAGGTCTTTCTGCCCTGGTCACAGTTATTTAAATAAATTAAATAAAAATTATTTTAAAATAATTAATAAATTGTTCTCACATTTAGCTCTCTGACTTTTGACTTACGTTACGTACGTTAAACAAATCCAAATTAAAACAACTACTTCCCGAGCAGATACCCACGTCGGACATTAAATTACATAATATACACTTGCTGTTGCATATCAATAAAATATTGCATAATGCAACAAATTTTTTGATCCAAGAAAAATTTAATGCAAAAACAACAAAAAGAACGTTACTTAATATAAGGTCATCTGTAGACACGTGTTTCGGAATCTATTCCTCGTCAGTACAGCTCTGCCTTACATAATTTAAAGATGTTAAATTAAATCAATTAAATTAATTCAACTGTATTCAGTCAAATTAAATCTTAGGTTATTTAAACACGTTGAGCTTGCTGTTGATTACTGTCTCCTATAAATGGATGTAACCTATTCAACAATACAGATTATTATTATTTTTTTATTAAAAGAATAATTTGGTATATAGGTCCTTCGAGTGCGTTTCTTTTATTCCTGTAAGAAAAGTTAAAAAAAATAAAGTTTCACTTTTTAATTAAATATACAGAAATTTGTTACACAGAAAGTATCGCGGAAAGATAAACGATTACTTCTTTTACATAGTGTATACTAGAACATATTCACGAGCAATTTTTGTTCTTTTTTTGAGGGGGTTTCTATGCGGGTAGAGAATTTTTCATAACGATGTTTCGACATTTCTCAATTTAGTACTTCGAAAGTAGCTTTAGTTTACCTTCTAGTGTATAGACACTCGTTAATTATTTTTTTCTCGTAGCAAGTCTGTTTCGTTGGAATAAATTACATTTATAGTTCTACGAAATTAAATAACCGGACTGAAGTCATAACACTTTTTATTCGTCAACAATTACAACAGTTTTATCACCTTATATGTATTCCTCTTAACGATCTCTACACCGCTCCATACGACGTTACCATTGTTGAAAGCAGTGTTGTAAGTCTTCTTCTGTCAGCTGGTTAAGAACCTCCATCGCTTTTGCTTTAACCGCTTCCACACTTTCAAATCTTGTTACCTTTAGCTCCGTCTTGACCTTCGAAAATCGAAAAAAACATCACAGGAGGCAAGGTCAGGCGATTATGGTAGATATTTCAACTCCGCGATGACGTATTTTGCGAGGAACGCTTTTACAGTTAAGGCAGAATGGGCTGATGCATTTTCTTGGTGGAAGATCCAGGACTTGGTCTTCCAAAAATCGAGTCTTCGTCTTCTCACATGTCTATGCAGGATCTTCAAATTCTCTTTATCGGAATTTTGATTTACCAGCTGACCCTCGGAAACCCAATGAACGTAGACAATGCCACGAATGTCGATAAAGACGTTGCCTTGAATTTATATTTGCTCTTTCTGGTTTTCTTTTTTGCCTTGGCGAGCTGAAGCTCTTAAAATGCATGGATTGCCTATTCGTTTCGGGATCGTAAGTAAAAAAACATGATTAATCACAAGTAATCGCCTTGTCTAACAGATCTGGATCAGTGGCGAGGTTGTTTAGGATATCAGTAAAAATGTTCTGTCTTGATTCCTTTTGGTCGGGAGTGAATAGATTCGGCACCATTTTTACGCAAATCTTCTGCATGTTAAATGATTCACGCAAAAGCTGTCGAACACTCAGGCAATGATCAGCACGGATTAATTTATCGATTTTGCTAATGTTTTCGTCCGTTTTTCACGTAGATGGCCGCTCTGGGCGTCGATAATCTTCCGTCATTCTTTAAACCATTTAAACCAGTCAAACGTTTGTCTACGGGATAAACATTCATTTCCGTAGACTTCTTTCAATATTACATTAGCTTCTGTGGCAGTTTTCCTCAGTTTAATAAGAAACTAGAGGTTAATCCGTTGCTCCGTCTGACCACTTAGCATATTTCCGAAGCGCCACATCGACTAATTCAATGAGCTGCTACAAGTTTGACTATCCAGCGAGCTCAGGGTGGGAGAAGGACCATCAGACTCAGTCATGTCAAACACGTCGTGGCACGCTCGCAGTTTGCTAAGAGAAGCATCAGTCCGGTTATTAAATGGCCACACCTCGTATCCAAACAGCTGGTATTAAGACGTATCAAAGTTGATTCGCAAGTATATGGCAAGTTAAGGGCATTGTTTCTTTTATAATAGTAAATAAAAGAAACGATGCCATACTACTTCAAACGACTAACGAAGTATTAGTTTTGGTGTTCACATGGATGAAAACCTGAAATAAATAGAAAAAATAGTTACAATAGAAACAGGATTTATTTACTTGATCACAGCTACTTAACCCGTTAACGGCTATGGCATTTTTTGTAAATAAAGGAAAAATTCACATTTAAAGAAATGTTCAGCCACCATTCATCTAGCGTATGGATAACTAGTGATTAAAGGAAAAATTATTTATATACCAACTAAAATAGCACGATAGAAAAAATATAAAAAAATCTATAATAACTCTTCAGGTTTACAATATACTCAATGAATTACATATAAATATCTTTATCCAGATAATTACATTTTTACAAAAATTGAGTATATACACTAAAATAAAGGTTTGTCTGTCCTGGGCTATCGACCGAAGGTCTTTCACAGTGTATATAAATTATTATAAATAATAACGTGTTCATATTACTTATAATAATTTATATCCAGTGATCTATTTATATACCACTGAGTTTTAATGGGTTAAGATAAATTAAATGAAAGAATTTAAAGATAATTAATTAAAAATTAAGTATTTTATACATAATATATATTTTTTTGTTTATATTTCAGGAATTGGTTATTCTGTCGTCCTTATCGCCTTTTACGTAGATTTCTACTACAACGTTATCATTGCCTGGGCTTTGAGATTTTTTTTCGCATCCTTCACCGACATGTTACCTTGGACTTCCTGCAACAATCCCTGGAACACGCCACTCTGCAGGCCGGTAATAATTTCGTACTTGTTGCGAGCGCGCATATCTTTAAACATTATTATGTACTCGTCTGCAGTTCGAAATCACTTCAAGGAACGGAACGAACGCCTCGGATTCTCTCAATTCCACCGACGTCTCCCTCCCTACTGATCCCCGATTCGCATCCGCCGCCTCCGAATATTTCAAGTAAGTAATCGCCGAATGAATGCATAAAGTGCACTGTTTAAGAGTTTCACCGTTTCTCGAGAGTTATAAATGCAAAGAAAGTTTTCACATTTGTTGGGCTGAATTATGAAGATTTGCTTTATTTCAACGGATCTGTGATTCATATTTTTTTTAACTTGAAGTAGTTGAACAAAAATTAAAATATTGATGTAATTAACGAAAGTTATCACTCTCTCAATACACTTAATCATCTTTACTAGAAAAATAAAACTAACATTTTCATAATTCATCTTTATTTCTTTACTATCCTAGACAGCTTAACTTGGACTACTTATTTATTGTGAGTTGTTAGTCCAAGCTGAATCAGAAATAGTTTTCCAAATTTAAATTGGCTTCAAATGAATACTCTTTTAGAAACTCAAATAATCCTACCATTTAATGAACAGTCTGAAAGTAAGTTTTAGAAGAAAAAAAATCACCTGGTTTTATTACATGACTGGTAATATTTTATTTTCATGACCTACTCAATTACATGCATTGTGTAATTGAGTGGGTCATGAAAATCAAATATTACTACTCAAAGAATGTTGTTAAATGATAAGATTAAGAGATTATTTTAAGTTTTGATAAAAACTAAAAAAAAAACAGTTATACCTTTTTTATCATTTTTGTTCTTTGCATTAAATATTCCCAAATCAATAATTGTTAATTGGCTGTTAAAATCAGCAGATTTGTGCCCAAATAGTGTGTCGATCTGTGATACCTCAGATTTACTGACCTATGACCTTGTTAGCAACGACTCCGATATATATTTTTTTTAAGTATATGAGATGAAAGGGAAGGAAGGATAAGGAAATGAATTAAATATAAGGTCTTTTGGTTACTAGACTCTTTTGACCAGCCTAATCTATTTTCAATATCAATTTAAGACGTCACAAAACAACCAAATTCCATCCGGAACGGGACTCGAACTCGTTGTCTTCTGCCTCAGGAGCAAGGCCTTTGCCCACTCGGCTATCCCAACTCCGACAAATATAGTTGATAATTTATTAAATATTTTTTCGCTAAATACTGCTGCTTAATAATAATAAGAAGAATCTTATTAACTGATATATACAGCAAAATACTAAATAATGATTAAAAAAATTACAAAATCAAATGTATATTTAATATCTGTTAATTGGCTATCGACAAATGATCTTTCCGCCTGATTTTTCGTGTTTGTGTCTTTGGCTTAATATTATTTTTGCAAAATAATTAAATTATTATTTTTCTTTTAATTTGTATTTTTTTATAGCCGTGCAATTTTGGAACTTCACCGCAGCGAGGGCTTACACGATTTGGGCGCCATAAAATGGGACATGGCTCTGTGCTTACTGGCAGTCTACATAATTTGCTATTTCTCTTTATGGAAGGGCATCTCGACGTCGGGAAAAGTCGTGTGGTTCACGGCCCTTTTCCCCTACGCCGTCCTGTTGATCCTTCTCGTAAGGGGCATCACGCTGCCGGGAAGTGCCCAAGGAATAAAGTATTACCTCAACCCCAATTTTCAGGCCATAACATCGCCCGAGGTAAGATTTATTATGTAAAAACCTGTTGCTCGGGCGGCGAAAGGGATAAAAATGACGCATTAAGCTTTCTCGAAAGATTAAGTACATTAAATGGGATAACTGTGTTCGTTACCGGGTTTTAGTTTAATGGAATTGTCCCATAAAAAAGAGATCGCCGAGTAACGGGTTGGATTGCTTTCATTTTCGACGTTATCTGGTACATGAGTGAAAAATACTTGTGGTAAAACAAAAGGACGATTGTTTCCATTATCTCAACAATAATTCATGTTTCAAATTATTTTAATCTACATATGTATATATAAAAAAACTAATTCTAATTCTTATATATATATAATATCTTTAGTTAGTTACACATCTTTATTGACAAGTTTTTTGAGTTTACAATTATAGTAATAACAATATAAAATATTTTTAAAATTTAAAGGTTTCTTGTCAATCGGCTATCGTCTTATAATTAATTGTCTTTATCTTCTTTTGCAATGTTTTGTTGTTGTTGGTCGTCATTGAATCGATCAGGATCAAATTAACTGTCTATCCCTTGAAAGGATGTAATGAATTGAAATATTGTTGTGTTGGGTAATATCTTCATTTCTGCAGACAATTTTAAATACAATAAACTAACAATATAATTCTTATATTATATTATACGTAGTCCTTAGAAAACGGCTATCGACCATCGGTCATTCTGCCTTCTAATTCTTATTTATTCACATGATTTTTTTATTATTATTATAATATGTATCAAATAACATTATTTATTATAATTATATAAAAAGAGAAATCGAAATCTCGCAGTCTATTTAGAGTCCAAGCGAGAGAATTCATTCTTCTAAAAACCACCGTGATGGAAGCGTTTCGCGTTAACAATCATTTCTTTATCGAATTTAGAATTTTATTTTTATCTAAATAAAATTATTTTTATTAATGACAATAAGTCTTTAATTGTTTAAAACAAAATTAAAATATTTATCATTATGACTACAAGCAAAATTTATTCTATCAATTTAACAGGCTTGTATTAGAGCAGTACGCGAGACAGGTAGGCCCTCGAAGGCCAGGTATACGTATGCATCTCGGAGTCTCCTCACTCCGACATTTCGGCCTGTATATTTAGTAGGTACTTCCATAAGACATAACATTTTTAATAGGAAATATAAATACTTATCATTATAACTACATACAAAAATAATTGTAAAAATTTAATCCGCTTGCATTAGAGCAGTGCACGAGAAATGCAGGCGTTCCAAGGCCAGGTATACGTATGCATCTCGGAGTCTCCTCACTCCGACATTTCGGCCTGTATATTTAGTAGGTACTTCCATAAGACATAACATTTTTAATAGGAAATATAAATACTTATCATTATAACTACATACAAAAATAATAGTAAAAATTTAACCCGCTTGCATTAGAGTAGTGCACGAGAAAAGCAGGCGTTCCAAGGCATGTATACGTATGCATCTCGGAGTCCTCTCCAATCCGACATTCTGACTTGTATATTTAGTAAGCACTGCCATAAGACATTAAATTTTTAATAGAAAATATAAATATTTATCATTATAACTACATGCAACAAATAATTGTAAAAAATTAACCCGCTTGTATTAGACGAGACATGCAGGCGCTTCAAGCCCAGGTATACGTATGCACCTCGGAGTCCGACATTCCGGCCTGTATATTTAGTAGGCTCTCGTTTCAGTTGAATAAGTCTCACACAATCTTATGGAAGAGAGAAAGAAAAAATGAGCATTAAAAGAACACTTAAAAAAATCAATAATATTTTTTATATTCTTATTGAATATCGTAAAATTTCGTTAAAATAATTTTAAGCATAAAAAATATTTTTGAACACTTAGCTCGAAAAAACTGTTTATTTTTAATTCATATTCAAAAACCGATTCTTATACTGTATGTATTTTTCAAATTTTTTCCTGGACCGTTTCGGATTTCCTTTCAGATTTTTTTTTTCATGTATAAACTTATTATTATAATAATAATAATAACGTTTATTATCCTACAGGAGAATATTCCCAATTACAAGGCAATTACATAAATCGTATACAGGTTATTTACAATTTTATATAAACAATAATAATGATAGACGACTTAACCCAATGAAAATACAAATTTAACTTGTAATTTAAATAAATTAACAACTCCCAATTAAAAATTATAGTGGATCCACAAAAATGTCATACTTTGAAGATACTTGATGTATTATGTTTACTCCTATCCCGAAAGATATTCTCATTTTGTTTGTTGTCCCAATCAAAGTTGATTGTTTCCACTTTTATTTTTGGACTTCCCTTTAATTGATTTATAAAATATATTTATATCAATAATGCGAGTCAGTGAGAAGACAATACTTTTTTAATCAATTAACATGTATGAATCACAATAATTGGAAAGATAACGCAAGCGCCATCTATTGGCGATGCCACTTGAAATTAGGTAATAGATGGTGCTTGTATAATCTTTTCAATAATAATAATAATAATATTTATTGGCCAACTAGAAACAAAAATTTCCCAATTACAAGACAATGTACAAAATATCAAGAATAATTAAAATACATTATTTTATAAATTAATAATAAAAGAAACTAATTATTTGATTGACATAAAGCGACTATTGTTTTTAATTGTTCAGATATGGCACGTTATTGGTAGTTAATTTGTAGTTACAAATTATGCTGATGGGTGAATTTGCTCCAAAATGTAATCTATTGTGATTGATATTAAGTGTAGTCTTTAACCTAATGTTGAAAGTTGGAACATGCAAACTAATTAGCTGTAAAACATCAGGGCTAAATATGATTATTAAAGAGATTTTACATACGAATAAGATACCAGACTTCAGCACTCAAGATATTCGACATTAATTTTCTCAAGCAAACGAGAATGATCGTAGCCTTTATGTTTTCATGGAAAATTTTAAAAGAGCAACTGCAGACTTGTATTTTATTCTACTGACGACTGTCGACTCTGTTACAAAATAATTTCTTACTTACTACCTAACCTACCCTTAATCTAAGAACTACTGGTGAGGGGATTATTGCCGCGGCGGTGGCCCAATACTCCTCTGGTGAGGGCGTGAGCTTTAGCATAGCCTCTTTCAGGATATAACTCCTCAGTCTTCAGTTATAGAAATATAGTTAAAATTAGATTATTTAATCACTACATAAGATCCGATCAACCGCCTTCATCAAAGCATGGAGCATACTGTTCTGATGAGGCCCGAAAGACCGAAATGGTCATCATCGTCTTTCGGACCTCGTCAAACCAGTGTGTTCCATGTGCAATACCTTGATGAAGGCTAGATGAATGATGGTTTAACATTTTATTAAATAATATGCATGAAGTTAAATAATCATTATAAATAACCAGTTATCCATATGCTAGATGAATAATGGTTTAACATTTTATTAAATAACATGTATGAAGTTAAATAATTATTATAAATAATAGTTGTGTAAGATTTTATTATCTTATTTATTCATAGGTTTGGGTGGATGCTGCTACACAAGTCTTTTTCTCCTTAGGTCCGGGTTTCGGCGTCTTACTAGCTTACGCTTCTTACAACAAATACCACAACAACGTTTACAAGTAATTACATGAAATATAGTGCGTTTTTAAATTAATGATTTTTGAACATTTTTTTAGGGACGCGATTTTAACAAGTATCATAAATTCGGCCACCAGTTTCATCGCTGGATTTGTGATATTTTCAGTTCTGGGATACATGGCGCACGCTGCTGGTAGACCCATACAAGATGTAGCCACTGAAGGGCCTGGGCTCGTCTTTGTGGTCTATCCAGCAGCTATTGCAACGATGCCTGGAAGTATTTTTTGGGCGTTGATTTTTTTCATGATGTTGCTCACGCTCGGTTTGGACAGTTCTGTAAGTTATTTTGTTGATAATTAATTTTGGCAGAGTTTTTTCTATTATATTATACTTTTGGCTAAATAAGATTCACTAAATCTCAAATGAATATTCTCATTGTTGTCACAGCTTATTCATTAAACTTACATTAAATTGTTTTGTCAAAAATAAATTTTAATCAAAAGTACAATGCAGCAGAAAAACTCTGAATTTAAAAAAAATATATTTATATATTAACTAAATTCAATTATGAATTTATAAATGCCATAGAATTTGAAGATGGTCAGAAAAGATAAAGTGAATATAAGATTAATAGAATAAAACACTTTCATCTGTTTCACAAATTAAATATTTTATTTCCTCAACTAGTTTCGGTCAGACGACCATTATCAATGTGGTTTAATTAAATGAAACAATTAGTAATCCTTTTTCTTCACTGGTTTATTTCAAATGCTAGATGTAGATTTCGTCCACTAGATGGACATTTTCGATAGCTGTACTGTACTGTGAAATAGTTAACAAGCTTGGTATAATAAAACTCTTGGTTTTGTTAAAAAGTAATTTATTATAATTGTAATTTTACACAATGAATAACGAGTGAGCCACTGTGATAATTAAATAAAATTATAATTTTATAAACTTTTTTTAAATTTTACTTCATAGTGACATTTATATTCTATCCATTTTAATGATTATTGGTTAACAGATTAACCTATTGGTTGTTTTGAATATTTACTTGATGTATACTTCAAACGTGAAATTTACTAGTTTTATTGGATAATTATTATAAACATTTGTTTTATTCACTATTATTTTCTTTTAAAATGGCTCATGTGGAGTTATAATTTTATTGTTAATTACAACTCCACATGAGCCAATGAACCAATGAACAGTTTTTTTACGTACATTTTCTATTAGAAATTAACTTATGAATCTCTCTACCTTAAGATTATTACATCTTTTTTGGAATATTTATATAAAATATATCTGGCAAATGAATATATTAAACAAGAGAATCGAATACAAATTATTTCACATTAAATATGATTTTTATAGTTTGGAGGTTCGGAAGCCATCATTACAGCCTTAAGTGATGAGTTTCCGAAGATTGGACGAAACAGGGAAATTTTTGTAGCTGGTTTGTTCTCTCTCTACTTCATTGTGGGTCTGGCGTCCTGTTCACAAGGAGGATTCTACTTCTTTCATTTGTTGGACAGATACGCTGCAGGGTATTCCATGCTATTTGCCGTTTTCTTTGAATCAATAGCAGTATCATGGATTTATGGTAAGAAAATAATAAACAAAACAAAACGTAACAATAACATTAAAATAGGATTAGTTTACATGGTCAGAGTTATTTAAATAAATTAAATAAAACGAATTTAAAAATAATTAATAAATTCTTCCCTTCACTGTGACATTTTCACCAAACCAATAAATGTTAAATAATGGACACTTGTTGTTGCATAACATTTATTCAAGGCAAAGCTGTACTGACGAGGGATGAATCCCGAAACACGTGTATACAGATGGCCTTTTATAAACATTTAAAAATATTCTTGATTAGAAAAACGTTGCTTTATCAGCTTTGCTGAGATACTACGGCACATATCTCTTGTGTAATTCAATGTCCGGCGTGAGTATTTGCCCGGGAAGTATTATAGTTGTTTAAATAGATATTTGTATGTTCTGTGTACTTACTTCATAAGTCGTTAATTGAAGAGCAATTGAAAAGGAAATAATTAATTAATTATTATCTTATTCTTTTTTTAATTCAATTTAAACTGCAATGTGAAACATTTCAACCATCTTTATAAATATTTCTATTAATTGTTCACATTGAGTTCGAACATTATGACAGCAATTAAAAGCATTCACATGTAATGTCCACCTGTACCTTTCGTCATTATTAGATCAATTAGTTCTGGATTAAATAACTTTGGTAGTTTCAATTGATTCTTATTATTAGTATACAGTCATGGATAGCTTTAATAAGCAAAGTTATAAAGAATATTAAAATCAGTGTTAATATTATGACTGAAAAAAGAAGAGTCATAATCCACATTTATATGAATATTATTATTAAAAGTATTACTTATAAAATTATAAATGAAACTACCACAAGAATTAGATGGTTGAATCCATGATTGTTGAGTTACGTGAAGATGAACTACATTATTAAATGGAAGATTGAGTCTAATTTCTTCAAAAAAAATATTATTTCGGTCATCTTAAACTCTTTAACATTACTTTGTGATACATGTTTCAATCAATTAAGGTAAATGTTCGATTGTTGAGGCTTTTAGTTGAAGATATTTTGTGAAACTTAAAAAACTGTTCTTTTATTTCTTCTTCTTCTTATTGATTCGTGGTCTTGGCTACGGGGCCCAATAGCAGGTTATTTTATTTTATTTTATTTTATTTTATTTTATTTTATTTTATTTTATTTTATTTTATTTTATTTTATTTTATTTTATTTTATTTTATTTTATTTTATTTTATTTTATTTTATTTTATTTTATTTTATTTTATTTTATTTTATTTTATTTTATTTTATTTTATTTTATTTTATTTTATTTTATTTTATTTTATTTTATTTTATTTTATTTTATTTTATTTTATTTTATTTTATTTTATTTTATTTTATTTTATTTTATTTTATTTTATTTTATTTTATTTTATTTTATTTTATTTTATTTTATTTTATTTTATTTTATTTTATTTTATTTTATTTTATTTTATTTTATTTTATTTTATTTTATTTTATTTTATTTTATTTTATTTTATTTTATTTTATTTTATTTTATTTTATTTTATTTTATTTTATTTTATTTTATTTTATTTTATTTTATTTTATTTTATTTTATTTTATTTTATTTTATTTTATTTTATTTTATTTTATTTTATTTTATTTTATTTTATTTTATTTTATTTTATTTTATTTTATTTTATTTTATTTTATTTTATTTTATTTTATTTTATTTTATTTTATTTTATTTTATTTTATTTTATTTTATTTTATTTTATTTTATTTTATTTTATTTTATTTTATTTTATTTTATTTTATTTTATTTTATTTTATTTTATTTTATTTTATTTTATTTTATTTTATTTTATTTTATTTTATTTTATTTTATTTTATTTTATTTTATTTTATTTTATTTTATTTTATTTTATTTTATTTTATTTTATTTTATTTTATTTTATTTTATTTTATTTTATTTTATTTTATATTATTTTATTTTATTTTATTTTATTTTATTTAAAAAATGTTTAAGGTAAAATGTGTTAATTAAAATACACTTTAACATGAACTCTCATGATATAAATAACGTGTGTTTTAATTCACAAACTTTACCTTAGTTGACCACAAGAATCAGTATTAGTAGTAATGGAAGCTAAATATAATCCAAGTTTTAACGTAGCAAGATGATTATCGCAATGGATTATTAAATAAAACAATTTATAGGTATATCCATAACTTTAGCATTTATTTCAACTATTAACAAAAATCATTCTTATTGTTTGAAACTTTCAGGAACGCAAAGGTTTTGTGATGACATCAAAGACATGATTGGTTTCGCTCCGGGCATTTACTGGAGATTCTGCTGGAAATTCGCCGCTCCAGTTTTCATAAGTTTCATCATCGTGTACGGATTATTGGGCTACGAACCGTTGCGTTACGAGGAGTACATTTACCCAGCCTGGGCTAATGTTCTTGGTTGGTGCATTGCTGGTTCTTCCGTCATGATGATTCCATTAGTCGCTATTTATAAACTTCTCACCACTCCGGGAACTTTATATAAGGTATGTCAATTATTAGATTTTATACAAAAAAAATTAACATTAAATTAACATTATTTTTTAGAAACATTAATTGACTTATTTTGTATCATAAAATTATTCTTGTCAGTGGACCAATAAGCAAAGTGGATAAAAAACGATGCATCAATGTCACATTAATGTTGTTTTAATATTAATGTAGCGATTTTTGTATACATTTTGTTCAGTGAGGTGGATTTATATTTTGGCTTCAATGTGAATAAATTTGAGTTACCTATGCAAGTGAAAAAAAAAACATATCGTCTTGATTTTCACGTTGAAGATCATATTGCGAAAGAGGATTATGACCTATAACAGATATAGAAGTAGATGCATGACCAAATCAAGAGTCGTGCTAAAGTGAATAAAATAGGCACATATAGCAAATGTGACTCAAGAAAACTCTTTAACGCGTCTAGATATGTTTAAAAGCAAAAACATTTAGTTCTGTACGACTTGAAATAGAAACATCTATAATAATAAATCAAGATGGCAGGCATTTAATACTCATTTAAAAATATCTGGCATCCAATAATTAATTACAGTTAATACATGGAATAATTTCTATGGTATTCTCATTTACTTTGAAATAAAACTCTTGTTTTATTATTTTAAAGGCAATTCAGCCTTTCTACACCACGACCAATGAGGTTTATTGTGCCTAAATTTCTGCCTTTATTCTGCAAGGAATCCTGTCTCATGAGCTAAGTCCAGAATATATTTGAGAGACTTGATTCGTTGTTCCTGAGTTTTCTGAATTGCCTCTTCGAACCTCACAAGTCGATTGTGAGCTAGTACCACACACTTAACCGACAGGTGGTTTCCGCTGCTTCACCCATCCTATGAAGGTGATACCTTAGTGTATATACTCAGTGCCAGTGTATACTCCTACCACAATTTTAATATCTCTTTTAGAGAGGCATAGGACCTTTTTTGTCCACTCTGCCGAATATCTGAGAAATTAAACATTTTAAATTGCCTTAGCCCTGGAGTGTTTCTTGCGTCTGTACATCTTCCCATTCTCTGGCTATTTGCCTAAAGTGGGCTTAGGTAAGCCCACAAGTAGGTTCTATTCCTTTGAAGGGAGTTGCGACACCGCTTTTTGCGAGGGCGTCTGTTTTTTTTTTCGTTACCATCAGTTCCCTGGTGTCCGGGAGACCTGCGTAAGACTAGTCTGTTTCCTATCACCAGCTGATTAAGGGTCTGTTTGTATTGCCATTCAACCCTTGAGTCAAAAGTGAGTAACTTTGACTGCAGGGCTGTCTGGCTGTCCAAAATGATAAATATCCGCTTGTCTTTAAAATATCTTCCTAGGCAGATTTGTGTCCATCTATTCATTGCCATTATTTTGGTTTTGAGTATACTTGGGGTCTCACTCAATGGTACGGACTCCCTATAACCCCGGCTGTATATGTATCATATGGACGCCTTCCTGTCGTTTAGGTTCTCAATACTGTGAACAGTGCTTTGTAGGTTACTTATGACGAATTCAAATGCCTTGTTAAAGTAGAACTTGGCATTGTGTCCATGGGGGTATGTTAGGAATTCATTTTTAGCCTGCTCCCTTATATTCATATGTCCCAGTGTGGTTGTGGTGCACCTATGTCGAAGAGCACTGACTTTATTTTTTAACTTGTTTGTGCTGCGTAAGCAGGTCTAATATAGCTTCCATGGCTGTGCTTAGAGTTGGGTGCATCGCTCCTGTGACTCCTAGCATGCAAGCCTTTGCAGGTTTGGTTTGCCTTGTGTCTTTTTTCCTGTCTTCATCCACCATGTTAAGAAGCCATTGGTTACTCTCACTTATAATATCTTCTAAATTCTTTAAAATTTATATTACGATTTGTACAAACTATTAAGAGAAACCCATTAAGAATTTGAGTAATTGATAAATACAATTACATAAACTGCCAAATTATAATTAGTAGTCATCATCAAATTAGTAGCCCTACAATTATTATAGTCCTAAGTTATGACTAATATTGACAAAATATAGGATTATATTCCCTTTAAAATAATAGTTCATGTTACACAAAAGTTTTAACAGTATTTACAAAAAGTTGTAATGCTAATTCTAATTAATGCAGAGATTAAAAATTCTAACAACACCATGGAGGGACACACAACTAACCATCCAAGCCAACGGCGTCGTCCAGTCCGACAGCAACCACGTACACTTGGAATACCAAGAAGTTGCTACAAATCCACCTCCCGAGGACGTCTGAGTCAAGAAAAACAGTCAGTTCGACGTCTATTATGTATAATTTACTTATTTTTTACATGTGTAGATAATTAGCACAAATCTCCATATTTAATGTTACAGATTTTATATAACAGAGAGCTTTAAAAACTTGAACAAATAAAACGAACGAAACAACGTGGTTTCCAGCCATATTGATCAAAAATGATACACGAAATACTTCATGTATTGACATGAAGGGAATAGGGCCGATTATGATGTTAATAATGATAATGATAGAAATTCTAACAACGAATTATTGTTTTTTTTTTCATTATTTGAAAATATAATTATCAAATTATATACATCAGAGAAAATTCTTCTTCGATTTCAATAAAAATATATTTATTTGAAATAATAAATATGAATAGATTATTCAAAATCTACCAATAAAATAAATAAAACACATGTTAAACTGAATAATTTCAAATTTTCGACAATATAAATCATGTTTAAATATTAAAAGTATTAATTATATTTATTTGAGTAAAATATGACTACAAAATTTATTCTTTTATAATTTTCACTTAACACTCAATTGCATACTGTTCTCAATCCTGAATACAGTTTAAATATTCCATTGATTAACAAAGCATGCACTAGAGAGTTAATTTATTTATGTTGCAATGTATTATTTCAATTAAATTATAGTTGTAAGTAAATTTTAAAAGAATATACAATCACACAGAAAATATATAATTTGTCTGTGATACAATGTTTAATTTTTATAAAATTTGCTTATAGATAAGATCATTTTTTATCAATGAAACTGCGTCGTTTGTAAGTTTTAATATTTAGACCTAATAAATAAAATTAGTTTAGGTTAATCCTGAACCAAAATAGGTACACACAGCGAGATATAAGAAGATATATATTAGGCGATGTATTAGGCAGCAATATTATATTAAAAATAAATATATATAAAATCACAGTGTAATTAAACATACATTTACTCTGTGATTGTAATAAAATACAAATATTTGATGAAAAATAAATATTTATGCTTATATAGTTAATTGTTTTGTACATTGTTGAGACTTAATGTAAATACGTAGATTTGTAACAGCAGTGGGAATAACCAGCCATTTATTCCCACTGATTGAGATGTTTAGTCTAATAAGGAAATAACTACAAAACATACTTATCTGTTTAGATTACAATGAGAGAAAATATGGCACCAAACATGATATTATGATGTATTTGTAACTTAAGGGATTGTAGATTTACGTGTATATTTAAGGGAGCATTTTTATTTGAGATGTTGTAGGTGTAGTTTTAAGAACATTTATTGTAATAAGGATCCCCTATTTATTGAACTAAATGCACTTGTGATTTGTTAATACTGGAATGACGAAGTTGGATGCAACAGCCATTGCATTCAGCTTTCAGTTAAGATGATTAAAAGTTATTTTAATTTACAAGAGTCTTTTATTTACAATTATCAACACATATTATATTGAAGATGAAATATTACCTCCCTACTTATTTTTTTTATAGAAATTATATGATTTTTTTATTAGCATTAAACATTTAAAATCATTGTTGATTATTGAGGCAGTTACTTTTTGAAAACTAATAATTACTTTAATAAATTAATAATAAATAAAATATTTGTAATTTTCAAATTTTTTATATTTAATTTTACTAGCAAAACAATTGCAGTAAAATTTAATATAAAATAAAGTTGAAACTCACAAATATTTATTTATTATTAATTCATATTATAACGGATATAATTTAAATTTAAATAAGTTTGAGTTACATCTTAGAAACCATTATCGTTAAAAAACAAAAATTTATAATTCTCAATGAAATTATTAAGAATTTTGTTCATTACATTTTTTTTTCGATAGAAATTCTTTTCTATAGAAAAAAATGTATGAAATATATTTAATAAAGAGAAGACAGTGACCATAATTAAAAAAAAAAACGGAATATATTGAAAAAATATTCGAAAACTCCACTTTTAGTATTTCAAAGAAAGATTCAACTAATAAATATCAGAAGGATCTAAAGGATGTATTAAAAACTTGTAAACATGCCATGGATCCTAATGAAATTTATAAATTAATAAATAAGCAAAGGCAGACTTTGCTACCAAAAAGGATAATGTTCCCTTGAGATCATTTATGAGTACTCCCACTTTTTGAATTTCTTTGATTATGGTCGTCTGATTGAAACCGGTCAGAAAAATAAATAAAAATTGTGAAACAATAACCAAGTGTTTGTTTAAAGAAAAACCTTTACACAGTGCTAATCATGTTTCACCAAGTATTAAATGAGTTTTTTCACAAAAATAGAGATACAGCAGTAAAAATGTTGTCGCTCTTTTTTCTTTCTAAGGTGAATAAAACGTGCGTAATTGTTGCTGGATTAAATCACAAATAAGGAATGTTGCATTACTTTTAAACTTCAATATATTTTCAAAATATAAGGCCAATAATATCGAATTTTGTTATTCATGTAGATAAAATTTAAATTACTTTGAGTTAAAGTTTTCCCGCCAAAACAGTCCCAAAAACGCGCTGTGAAGTTATTCTAAAGTTTTATTTACAATCAACAAATTAATGATATGTTCCCAAAGAGTTAGAATATATTCTTCGTCTATGCATGTTCCATTTACATTTCATTGGTTTTCGCTTCAACTAATTCAAATAGGTATGGAACATTTTGTATTAATTTTTGTAATATTTTGTGAATATCTGATTTTGTGTTATAAAAGAATAATAATTTACATTTATGTTCAAATATTCTACGCAAAACATTTGAAAAATTCAAAATGTATTATATATTTAAATTTAAATAAAACTGCGGCATAGTACTATCCGATTAATATTTGGTTAAATATTAAATATTCACGCTATTTAATTTAATTTTTAAACTTATTTTTTAGCATTTAGTAATTTTTGCCCTCAATCATTAAATTAATATATTTTTGTGAAATTTAAAAATACATCATGCAATTATTCAATTATGGAATGAAATAAATCATAGATACAATATTCATTTCGTTGCCGAGTAATATAGGCAACCCTATATACGTGATCATTTTTTTCAATAAATACAATTAAAGCAATATTTAATTACATTAAAGTATTTTCTATTTAATTATATAAACAAATAATTTATTAAATAAACAATATATCATGCATTAAATAATGGCATGTAAATTGTAAACAATAAGAATTAGGTGTAACACGAAACGTCGTCCTGACAGCCGACAGACAGCTGCTTGTCAAAGATTGTTGCCGAATTGACGTGTGTGTCGACCAGAAATGTTTATTGTTTATTTATAAAACGAAATAATGGCAGTGCGTGCATTTTTGGGCACCTGGGAGGTAAATATAAACCCCACGTTTACCACCGGCACCCCATGGCCGCACACCCTTCAACGACAAACGCACCGATGGTTATTCACAAAGAACTCAAATTCCGCCTCTAAATTCTTTCCATTGCATGAAATCTTTATAGCTTATATACACATATATATAATGATTATTAACATTAAAACGTTTATCTTTTTGCGTCTCAATAATTATTGCAAACAAGGATGTTCGTTGTTATATATTGATATGAAGGTTCTATTAATTAAGTAGTATTGAGTTTGTTTTGTCAATGGTTAATAAGGAAAATGCTTCGTTTATTTGTATTATGGAAATTATTGTACTGTATGTAAACTAAGGAATACATTATATTAATATGTATACTTATTGTGATTAAATAACAGCAGGTTGAAAGACCATTGGTTACTTAATTTATGTAAATGAATCATTTGAGATATGTTGTATTCACTACCTGGATTACATTAGCATTAAACTAAAACTTGTAAGAAATGTATATAAAAATTATGTTTCAACATTTTATCAATATTTATGTAAAAGACATAAATATTTGCAATATTATTTAAATTTTAAAGTTGGTAATTACTTTTAATTGCATAATAATACTTCAATTATATTTTTAAACAATAATTAATAAACAGTATGATTAATATTTAAACATTATTAGTTCATATATAATTTTGAATTAAAGGATCTATAACAGTTAAAATTGTTTTTTTACTAAGTATTCCTGGATCATATTTCTCAGGAATTGTGAACATATCTAAAAATAATCACCAGTTGAGATTTCACAGCAACATCAGTAGTTTCGTCCGCGACATTCGCCAAAATTGAAGAATTATTAATTTCTTCAATTATTTGTTCACAACAGATTTCAAGCGTACATTGTAACAGATTGTTTTGTATTTCTTTAAAGGTGTCTTTAAATACTGAATAATTTTTTAGGTGTTCACTTAGAATTGCATCTAGTTCCGCTAAAAAATTTATAAGTCCACGAAATATCTCGGGAGTGTCATGATGAGAGCATGACCCTGAAGAGCCAGTACAAAAGATCTACAAAATTTGATGCAATTTATATTTTTTTATAAAACACACCTATTCTTTGATACATTTTCATTATGTCTCTGTACTGTATAAGCAAAATCTAATTGAGAGATAATATTAGTTGTCCCTAGAAATGTAAATTCCATACAATTATGAAGATGGCTTTTACAGTTATCATGTTTTTATTTTTTTTATTTTCAAAGTTAAATGCTCTAGATCGGTGACTTCTATTCCCTTCTAAGCTTTATCGCCACCAAAAAGTAAGCAAGGAAAACAGTATAAAGCATTATTTTTGTTACATACACAAATCCATTTATTTTTTTAAATAAATGTCTATTAAATTTACGTTTGCAACTTTTCCCTGTACTTACACCAGAGTTTTCAATAATAATAATATCAAAAAATGGAATTAAAAGGAAAAGGTAGACTTTTTTCCTTTCAATTCTATTTTTTCTTCATTAGAATATTTGAAATTTTTCTTTACATTAATTAAATTAAAGACCACTTCCATAGTATATAATAATTGTCACTAATTCATAAAAATAGAATCACACGCAATATTTTATTATTGTTTTTAAGTCAAACATGTCGAAAAATTTGATACAAACAGCAATACCATCTTCACTTCACACTGTTTCATGGGTTTGGTGCCAGGTTAAATTCAGTGAAATCTCTACTTAAATCACAGCTTTATTGTAGGCTGGAATAAGAATATAATATGTAGTAATCGTAAATATTTTAGTATTTTAGTTAAAGTTAGATTACATTATTTTTTTTTGCACCAGCCGCCACTGCGGCTTAGGTACCTAAAACGCCATAACCCAGAATTTATTTACATTTTATTATCTCGGTATATCTAAATCCATTAGGTGTGAGAAATATTTGCTTATAATGTGTGTTTCGTCGTATCTCTTCGTTAAGGGATAACAAGTATTTTTTTGCAATCACATCCGATATCCAGGCAAGCAGCCCTGAATAGATATGCGTGGCGCTTTGGTTTGGTAAGGGGTGGAAAGAAACCAATCACAGCCAATGGGACAATTTTGTTAGCACACACTGTCCCCTTATCTTCATCTCCTGAAAGTGAATCGAAGAAGAGAAAACACAGATGAAAATGACCAATCATCCTAATCACACATATTTGCGTTTATGAATCATAATTGTAAATATTTTGGATTAAATAGAGTAACGTAAACTCAAACAGTTCATTTTTATTATTTCAACTAATTTCGAACAATTTATTAATGCGATAAGTAACAAGGATTGAAAATTTGAATTTTATATCTGCATTATATTTATATTATAACCTATAAAAATGTAATATAATCGAATTATAAGAATAAAGTATAAAAATAGCATTGTCCGTCTCGGTGGTGCGCAGGTTTAGCGCCAGGCTAGTCAGCCAGAGGTCCCCCGTTCGATTCCCTGGAGTGGGCTGGTCGTTGTATGAACAGTGTGATTATCCCCCAAATTGAAATTACAAATTTACAAAGGTTACTGAGTTGCATGGTTAAAGATAAACCAATGCCCATGTGTGAGTGGAGAAAAAAAGTAGTATTGTTTTTTGGGGTTTGAAAATGAGTCTTGTTTATACATGTTTAAAAGCCCAACATTTTAAGAAATTATTTTATGAATCATTGTTGATATTTTGAATAGAATATTAATCATGTGTAAATAAAAAGTCACTGCTTTTATTGAGATAAAGAGTGTATACAGAAATGTAAGGAAATTCTGATAAAGATGTAAATATTATTATTTTGGAGCTCATAAAACTCTGTAATCAACATTCAATTTATCAACAAAATTATTTTCCATTAAAAATGATCATTGTAGACTAGCATAAATCATTCGAATAATTCATACACTATGCATTTTACATATTATGTATATAATGATATAGAACATTTAAATTTAATTACAAAGAGTGGTTGATTTGTAATAAATAGTATATTACATATCTAGTATGGAAAGTGGTACAATGCGTACTAGTATTTTTGTATGTATTCACATTATAAATTTCATGTGATTTTTAAAGAAGTGCATTTTATTCCATATTATTTTCCTCATTTATTTTATAGAATTGGGGTGCATATTTTTAATATTTCTGTTATTATTTAAGCAAGACTAGTAAATTATTTAATTAAAATACATTTATATTTGTTATAAATATTGAGTGTGAAGGAAAGTCATCCGTTTTTTACACCTTTTTCAAGCCTTTATTTAATACAGTTAGAGTTACCGATAGCGATAAGGACTTCTATGAGAAAGGAATCATGAAATTACCTTGAAAATGGCAACGAATAATTGAACTTAGGTCATTTGTTCAATTATTTGTTGCCATTTTCAAGGTAATTTCATGATTCCCTTCTCATAGAAGTCCTTGTAACTATTGATAAAAAACTGAGACAAATGATTTTCAAAGGCCTCTCTTGAAGCCAGTTTTACACCCATAAGGGAATTTTGTAACGACCTGAACAGATGCTAATCGTTTGGTGCTATGTCCGGACTTTAAGAAGAAGGATTCATAAGAACATTCCAATCAAGCTCCCGGAGCTTCTGACGCGTTATCAATTATGTATGCGGCATGGCGTTGTCTTGATGGAACACAACCCCCTTTCTATTGACAATTCAGACCATTCCAGGCCAATTACCTGCTTCAAACGGTCCAATTGCTGACAGTATACATCCGAATTAAGTGTTTGGCCAGGCTGGAGCAGCTTATAATAGAGTATCCCTTTCCAGTCCCATAAAAACATACAGCAAAACTTTCTTGGCCTCTTGAGAAATGGTTCGACTTTGTTACAAATGGAAATCTGATCCAGCAAACATCGAGGTTCATACACCAAGAACCTCGATGTTTGCTGGATCAGATTTCCATTTGTAACAAAGTCAAACCATTTCTTAAGCGGCCAAGAAAGTTTTGCTGTGTGTTTTTATGGGACTGGAAGAGCCTTCCATAAATGGTCCAAAATGCTTGTATAAGTGATGTTTAGCTCCTTGGCAATCCCTACGCTGCTCATATGTCGGTCTACATTCACTTTTTCAATGATTTCATCAAAATTCACAATGACAGGCCTTTCAGAGTGTGCAGCCTTCATCGAAGCACCATTGTAAAATTTAGCGAATTTTCTGTGTTCACTTCCATTTTTGACATGCTATAATATTCAACTGAATCAACCGAACACAAAACTGTCAGAGTTTTTTTTCTACGCAAATTAACCCTTCTACCGAGTATAAATACGACCGGATGTGATTAGTACATCATGAGACATAGTATTAATAATAAAAAAAAAAAATACAGAAGTGAAAAGATAAATAAAATATAAATATTATCCTAACATCCAAACATTCCCTACAATAATAATGTGAACTGTGGCAGAGAGGCTGTTGACTGATAGGCGATTGTAGGTGCAAATTATATTATATCATATTATTATTATTATTTTCATTCATTGAACCTTTTATCTTTCGGTGTAGAGTTATCATATTATTATTTGTATTATTATTTCTGTAACACATGTAATACGTATTAACAATAATGATAATTTATATATATAAATATTATATCAAGAAAACTTCACATACTCGCTAATAAATATCTTCGATTAATAATTATTATTTGACATTATAAATTAATTATTAATATTGAACATCAATAAAATTATTATAATTATAACTTTATATTGGCATTTGTTTATGGAACATCCTGTGTATAAATTATGTAGTGCAAATGATGAGCATTCAAAATACTAATCAACTTTCCGAGCATTTTTTTTAGAACTTGGTCACTAGCAGTTTAAAGGAATTTGTTACTTTCATTGTGAATACTCTGTATATTTAATTAAGTGGTAATAAAATAGATTGGAAAGATTGGCTTTGCCCGTCTCAAAAAATGTTTAATCAATATTGTACTGTATAATTTTCTATGTTTATTCGTAATTTATTTAGAAAATATTTATTTTAGGTCACTAAATTTAGCTACAATAACGGAATACACACAGACAACACCGGTTTAGAAGGGTAAGATCCAGTAGGATAGATTTTAATGGTTAACTAAAAGTAATTAATTTATCATATTGTTATTTTTTGACTCAATTATAATTTCTTAGTTTCATAATTTACTGTGTACTTGAAACTATACACAAATAAAGTAAATACTTTTTAACTTTATTTTTATAACTAAAATTTATTTAGTGATTATAGTTTCAACATAATTAACGTGTCATTATCATTGATGAAATCGAAACTATAGTGTCTATAGTGTATTCATTTTCAAGAGGCAGTGGAGATAAACAAACTCGGCTGAGTGATAGTCACATGCGCACTTCAATATACGCATGCGATTAGTCTTTCGATGATGCGTATTCCTGGCCGGTTCGGTTTGAAATTTTTGAAAAGTGTATTTTAAAAGAGTTTTATTAAAATGTTAGAATTTTATGCCAATAAAGGTTTTTTTTTATTAAAATGTCTTATACTGAATCAGACAATGAAGTGCTGGCAAATATGTCGTTAAGTCCCCCAAAATGGGCGGAAAAAAGGGACATTTAAGTGTTGAAATGAAAAACACTATTTTAAAATATTAGGTGCGAGGGCACGGCGCATCCGACGCTGAGTATTCTCGGCGTTTACGTGTTTGTGTTTGGACGTGCTGCCTCTGGAATATGAATACACTATAAGTATTTAAATTATACAAAGTTAAAATGTGTTTCCATTAATCGAATAACGATCTATAATGAAATAGAAGCTTAATAACTAATACATTCTTTTATACAATATCCAATGATATTTGTTTCAGTGTGAAATTTCGTTTGGACGAATCCGGTGATGTGACATGGACAGTGAGTGAGGAGTTAAAATCTGTTCCCCTGTTCAGCTGTGAAACCTATGAACTGTACAGTGCAGCGAGTGGGATTGTTCTTGTTGTGATTTTGCGTTTCGGCGCTTACGCTGGACATGTAATTGAATTTATTGTAAGTTAAAATACAGTTCGAATTTTTTTTTTTGGATTAACTATAAAAATTTAATTACCACGATTTTTTGCTTGCCTTCAATGCAAAATTTTTTGTTTTTGTGATAGAAAATGTATATTACAGTAATATGTTTTATTATTACTATTATTACACAGGAGCTCAAAAGTTATGCAACCTCAGAGAGAAAAATGTTTTAAATGTTTTTATATTAAATAAAAATGATTTGAACTGTGACCAAGTGAATGAATACTGTTTTCTATTTATAAATATTTTTATATTAATATTATGTTTAGTTTTCATGTCAGAACAAACGATTTCAATTTGGTGCAGGTTGAATAAAAAATACTGACAAAAATTCAATAATGTGTTGGCCCGTCGCAGTTCTGTATTTAGCTTCTCTAGCTCGGTGAAAAATAGACCAAATCAAGTGGTCGATGTTTTCTTGTGGCAAGCGGTCCCAGGCCTGTTGAATACAGATGCGCAATTGGTCCAATACTTTTGGTGGCTGTGGCAACCGCTGGGGTGTTGTTACAATGCCATCCCATACATGTTCTATTGGTGATATTGATCTGTTGGGGGATATTTCAGGCCAATATAAAACCTCTACTCCAGAACTTTGTATAAAGTCCTTGGTTATAAATATAAAATTTCATAACTTGACTATAATAAATATTTTAGTTTTCAACAGAATTCAATACTCAAAATGTATTATATAAAGCTTTAATGAAAACAAATTATTTTTCAGTGTGATCGAGATACAGTTGATCAATTATGGGTGGCCCTGAGGAAAGGAGGTACACGCAAGTGCTCCTACCGACTCTCGCATTCCAACCCATCTAAACTCAACTCAAATTTCAGAACAAATTGACCGAATGGCTTTGACGTGCGAAGGTTGGTGTGTCCTGCACTGTAAAAGGATCAACGATGATCCCACCGAAGATCCTACGAATATTCCTTTTTCTCTACTACCTGCTCTAGAAGATGGATACTTCTCCGACATTCCCATTACAGCAGCAAACAACAAACAAGTATGTCACAGTAAATTGATACTATATTATATATCCTAGAGGGTATAATAGAGGTTTAAATAATAATCGGCGCTATTCTGTAAGATAAATGTTGAGTTTAACGTGTACATTAATTTTTATCATCACAGTTTAATCAGCTTTTATAATAGATATGTTTTTATAGAATGTGAAATTAATTAATAACTAATATTGAATTTGAAGTTAAAGGAACTTGGTTTGTTTCACTTATTATTTTATTTTCCAACTAGTTTCAACTTATCAGCCTGGATCTGTTCCTCATTTGCATACAAATTAAAACAACTTTAAATATCAATGCAATGTTTTTTTACATCCATTTTTCTCAATGGAATGTTAATTATTTATGATTATTTAATATGTAATTGGAATTATAACTATTTATGTTTTTTACAGTTTAAAGTACATTCCAGTATTTTGCAACTGCTTGGAAGTGAGATTGCGTGGCAGGATCAGCCCCCTCCCTTTACAGGATTACCGGAAAATGTTTTAGGGACTATTTTGCACTTTTTGTACACAGAATGTTTGCCGAATACATTGGATGATGCCACTGCACAAGAAGTGATACAAGCCATTGCAGGTCATGGTTGTTTGAAAAAACTATCGGAAATGTGTCATCTGTATTTGAAAAACATGGCACTTAAACAACGTAAGTTATTTTATTATTATTTATTTTGAAATAATTTTTACTTCAATAACTGTGACCAAGTGAATAAATATTCTTTTCTATTTATAACGTAAGTTAATTCTTAACCCAAAATCTTTGTCCGCTTAACTTCCGAGAGACAGGACCTTTTACTGTAAGAAGATTATTTCTATGTAAGAGAACAACCGCAAGTGTCGCGTTCCCCAAAAAGAAACCTTTTACAATTTCAAACATCACCCATTATCGCCCACACTTTTCGGAGCAGGAAAATAAGAAACCCTAATACTTGAAAACAACTGGTTCAAAAATGGGCCTGCATAATAACTTGTCATAGCTTGATGGCTGAAACATACTATTGAGAAAGAGAGCAAATAAAGTAATATGCCAATTATTATTGTATTATGAAGTAGAACCTTCACTGATCAACAGAGTAAACATTTCATACATAAAGTAAAGTTTCCTAATATTCAGATATCTATACTCACCAATAGAAATGTTTACATTGTAATAAAACTGTACATCTAGTGTTAATGAAATATTAGTAAAGTTTACAGTATTTATTTATAATTCATTTCACCTTCACTTAATTCAAACAAATCAAAAATTCAATTCCTATTAGTGATGGGCAAAATCGATTATTTCGGTAATCGAATACAAAATAATTGATTATTTTAGGTAATCAAATAACAATTAAATCAATTCTATAAGATGTGTGATTAAAAACTTCAATGAAGTTGTTATGATTAATATTGCCATAATTATTTGAGACATTTTCAAATTAAATTTTCTTTATTCTTTGTAGTTCTGAAATAAATCGATTATTTAGATAATCGATTTTGCCCATCACTAATTCTTATGATCTGTTTTAAATGGAAGACGATGCAAGCACCATCTTGAGCCTAGATGAACATTTTTATTAAATATATCTGTTTTCTAAAAAAAAAAACTTAATTTGTCTGTGGAAATAGCATATTTGAATTCCAGAAATCATCAGTTTAGTTAACGATATGCACACATCAATCAACCAAGTGATAGAACGCTTCAACGTGAAAAACTCTGTCCCGACAGCCGAGAATATTTCATCCAATCCCAGTAATCTCTGCAACGTAATAAAACAATCAGTTAGAGACACTGCAGTAGGTAAGAGGTTTTAATGTATTCACATGAACTGAAGTTTTTATTTTTATATATGCATTGCAGCCGCAGTGAAACTCCTGTTGCTCTGTGATTTGTTCACAAAGAGAAAAGGAGAGCTGTCCAGGGAGGAGAGGCACGAAATCATTTTGTACGCCAAATCGCGACTGCCTATATTTTTATCGCAGTTATTAAAGTTCTTGCAAGCTTTCAAGTCTACTTTTAGCTCCATGACTTCTACACAAAGGCAGGAAGTTGCTACGTTTTTAATTCCAGAGGTAAATACTTAAAATAAACTTGGTTATTATTTAAAATAAATTTACCAAATTTTATTTTATTTCATTTGCGTTTCTAATCCATTATTCGACTTTAGATGGGAACAGGTTAGCGCTGTGTATTGACCTCGGGCCCATCACGAATGTTTGTATAAGGATGTGAGAAGAAGATATTACTAATTTTAATATTATTACAAAATTTGTTATGGTGGAGGTTATGTAAGAATTTAGGTGCCTTAATTTTTCTTTTACAAATAAAGAAAGCTCTAATTTGTCAACTACTAATAGACGCAATTCAAGGCAAATGTGATAATTTTATCAGTTCACCAATCTCAACATAATAAATTCATTATCTCCCTTAATAAAATAACTTTTACTACACTTTATTTTATTTCCCATCACCACACATCAAGAACTATAATTGCTTGTAATTATGCTTATTAGTCAATAATCATCCTGTATTATTACGTAGATGCAACTCTTAAGGTTTCTTGAAGTAGATTAAACTATATTTTAAGACCTTATTATTACGACGAAGTTTTTTATTAACAATTTAATGAATAAACTCCTGAAAAGGTAGAAAGGGTCACTGAATATATATATCTAAATATAATTTAAATAAAAATATTTTTTTATTTTTTATTGTTTTTTCTCATTATTTCTTACACATTGTTTTATATATTTACAAAAAAAAACAGTTGTATAAATATTATATACACACATCTTTATTTAGACTATACAGCTAATTTTAACAATATAAATAATTACAATACATGTAGGTGTCTGTCTGGGCTATCGACCACAGGTCTTTCTGCCCGAAAATAATACTAATTATTTTCTTATATATGATTGATTTTAATTTTATTTATTATAGATTGAAGTGATTTTGGACACAGTCTCTATGCTAATCCAAGAAATTGAAAAGGCCCTCCAAAAAATCATCCAGGTTTTCTCTCCGCACGAGGGCAATAAATCTAAATCGACAGTGGGTGATATGCTTGGAAAGTCCCTTAAAAATGTTCTGCACATCCGAGAATTTACAAAACTGAGGAACGTTCATGAACAAATCACCTGCACTTTAGAACTTCTAATAAGTAAAAAGTGAGTTGTATACATGTTTCACACTATAATCATTTGCTTTTATATTATAAATTAACCATTATTTGACATAAGAAGAAACCTAACATGAATTATAGTATATTACATATTGAATAATGTAATAGTAATAAGTAAAATAGATTTTTACAAAAAGTTCAATAGTATTTGACTTTTTATGTATGTTTATTTTTTTCTTTATTTCAAATATATATACAAACATCTTTATTCAGACAATATGACAACAAAATTTTACAAAATTTATTATAACAATATGTACAATTGTGTTAGTAGTCTGTCAGGGAGATTTCAAATATATTTCCAATTTATTTCTTTTGGCGTATTTTTAAGATATACTGAATCTTATTTGATAAATAGTGAAATACAATTAAAAACTCGGTAGATTGTTAAAAATTAATTAAAACATCTATTGACTAGTTATTAAAATAAATTTTATTTACTGGAAACTTATTTATAATATTACAACAATTATATATTGTTTATATTATAAAATAAATCCACAGTTCACTTGTTTATTTGAGGGGGCAGTACTGGCACTAGTTCAAAAGCTATTTTAATCGACAGACAAACATTTTTTTTGCATCCATATAACAGACTTAATTATAAAACTTTGGGTGTTTATTTTTAATAAATTCGATAATTTTTGTTTTACAGAATTATAATTTTGAAATAGCCATTTAACAATTAAATAATTTTTGAGTGATATACTTAATCAATTATCTTTATGTTCTTGTAAAAACTTCATTTAACAAAGAGTTTATATTTAAGAAATAAATAGAAAATATATTATTTACTTAAAAAGTAAAGGAAATAGCAGTCACACTATTTGTTTGAATATTTAGTTGATGTGTGGTATACAGGGGGCGCTGTACCCTCTTCGTGAACCAGTATGTTTTTAATACTGAGTTAATAGCTTTAGTTCATTCAAGTACTGAGAAAATATCCAAATATCTAGTTCAGCAAGGTTTGTTGTCACATCATTCCGGTAGAATCACGTAATTCAAACAAATCAAAAATTCAATTCTTATGATCTGTTTTAAATGGAAGACGATGCAAGCACCATCTTGAGCCTAGATGAACATTTTTTTAGTTAATAGCTTTAGTTCATTCAAGTACTGAGAAAATATCCAAATATCTAGTTCATCAAGGTTTGTTGTCACATCATACCGGTAGAATCCTCTTAATACATTTTAAACTAAAATTAAATTAAAATTACTTAAATGCATTACATACATAAAATATGTGTATACATCTTTAAACTGCATTTTTTTGTACTTTTGTGTTTTTCATTGTTTATGTTTTATTTATCACAGAGAAAACTTCAACGAAATGACGCAATCTCAGAAAATCCGGTCGGTCTCTAGGAATTTAGAACAACTCATCCAGGAATTGCCTATAGTACTCTTAAGACTAGAAGAATTAACTGCCGCCCTAGATGATACATTAGAATGGAGGGAATTCAAGTTTTGTTTCAAAGTGGGAACCAGCAAAGTGGTAAGGCTAATATATTTTCTTAACTAAATGGTGATTTTTTTATTATGCTTTTATTAAAAAAATATACATCAAATAAGTAATTGTTTTGCTTCAGTTTTAAATTACTCTGTTCCAATGGGTTACGGATTAAAAAAAGAACATAACGTTTTAGCAATACAGTAAGAAGTCATAAGACACCTCCCCAAAAATTATTTCTATTTATGCACCTGCTTTGTTCAATAGACGTTGAAGTTAGCTGTATTTTAATATTTCTCATGACAAAGGGAAGATAATGCAAGCGCCATCTATTGGCTAATTTCATGTGACAATCAACTATTTGGGTCTACAAGGTAGACGACCGAGAATCACTGTTTCGTCCACTAAAGGAAGGCGAACTTGTCCTGTTTATGAGAACAGGAAATGAAATGTACAACCACCATTCATGGCTATTACCAGTTGTTCATACACTAATGAATGGTGGTTGAAAGTTTTATTACATTTAATATTTCTATTAATTTACAAGATAATTGATTTTGCTTGCAATTATGTAATCTTCACATATTCAGGGATATTCTGTGAGAGAAATGATAAGTTTAACATGTACATTATTTATCATCATTGCAGTTTGAGCAGTTTTTGAAATAGATATATATTATCTATGTTTCCTGTACGGAATAGCCCCAATTATATTAATTACACACCTAATTTACCAATGCTTACATTTTTTTAAACCCCCTTATTATTATATGGGTTTTTATAGAAATGTAACAATCAATTTTTATTTTTTCATTGTCATATCTATAATTTAAAATATATTTGTTTCAGTCTGGCATTCTACAAAAATTAGTTGCTCATAGAGACACGTTACAAGATGTAATCACCCAAGTCTGTGAGCTGGTCCAGAGGGATGCATTTACACAATCAATGCAGAATTTGCAGTTGCTAAACCCCGCAACAACATCTTCACATTCCACAGATTGCCAAAAAGAACACAAATCCAGTGCGTTCTCGACACCCAAACAACATCAGCATAGTTACAAGGTATAGTCAATCACTTTATTTCATTTGTTTACTGTACATTTCATGCAATGATGATATAAATAATTGTAATGGTAATTTACATATCTTTGCATACAAGGCTATAGGTTGGGTACTACCAAAAAAAAAGCCTTTATATAGGATATGCTGATACATACAAAAAAATATATATTCTGTGTGTTGAATCAGAGCCTACTAAATATCTTTCTTAATCTTAGCCACTTATACCCGTATTGGGTGTCGATGTTGGGTATTATTATTCGTTATAGAAATATATCCACTTCTTTTTATTCGCTGCTAATCTTTAATCTGTGTACATATTTTTCGTTTTTTCTTCAGTGTTTTATTGATAGCATCATTACAGGTTTCTTATGATCTTCCTCTTGTTCTCTTTCCTCCCAAAGTTGTTTCACTTGTCTCTTCTTGCTCATTCTATTTATGTGTCCAAACCATATTGGTTGTATATTTTTCTGAGTAGATGTGTTTAATAAAATTTCCCTTATGTTCCCTTATTTGTTACCAAATAGGAAGCTTTTCTATTAAATCACCAAAAATCATTTTGGCCCTTAAATGTGAGTATATGTTACAAGAATAATTTCAGTTAAGCCTAGTGGAATCACTCTGTGTACCGCCGACATCGATAAAAAGCAACCTATCAAAACTGTCTCTACAACTTCTCAAAAGCGGCATTGGTACAGACATGGAATTCGAAGTAGTGTCCAATAATTCAATGGCGGAACAAACAATGCGTGAACACGCCGAAGAAGCCTTATCCCCCGTTGAAGACGAACGCACAGTCATCAGGGCACACAGAGTAATTGTCGCAGCACGGTGTGACTGGTTCAGAAGAGCTCTATTGTCCGGCATGCGAGAAGCAATTGATAAGTAATGAAATATTGTAATGCAAAGATGGTGAAGTTTTATTTAATTATATTTTTTTTTTTCAGAAAAATTGTGATCCATGATACGAATCCGTTTCTATTTAGAATATTTTTGGAATATCTATATAGCGGAAGGATGCGGCAGTCAGCTTTGACCACTGAACAATTGTCGGAATTGTTGCTCCTAAGTGATAGATACGAGGTTGATTCTTTGAAGCAGACCTGCGAATACGCTTTGCAGTCGAGTATTGATACCGAATCTGTGCTTTATTACCTTAGTATGGCTGATCAATTCAATGCTAGAATCTTAAGGGTATGTATTTATGTATATAAATGTTTATTTATTATGAACATATAATGCAAAATAAATTCGCTATTTTCAAAAAGATATTTTATTTATTTATAAAAAAAGTGCAAAAAAATGTTTGCATTACATGGTAGAAAGACTGTTGATCGATAGCCCTAGCAAAATAAAAGCCATAAATTTGTTAATTGTTGAGGCTTCTACTTTGTTATATATTGTAATTTAATTTTAATAAGTGAAACACTTTTTTACTTTGTTTGTATAACTCAGATTGATTTTATTGTTGACTATAGTTTCGACAACCTTAAATATTTAATGATAGTCATTAAATATTTATTGCTTTTATTTTGTTTTGATATCGAAACTTTTTTTTTGTGTATGTATCTTATACAATTTTTTTCTCAATTTCAGAATGCGTGCTTGACATTCATTTCACAAAATCAAGAGCTAACTGAAAGTGAGTTATTTTTCGAGCTTCCAATTGCTTTGCAAGCAGAAATTTTCGATTGTGTCTGGACTCAGCCCCCACCCCACAAGTCAACCACGATGGATCATCTCTTAGCAACACCATCGAGTCCTGACACGAGTTTATCGGATATTCCAAAGGGTTTAAGTGAAATAAACCTCGGACAGGTTGGTAAATTAATAAGTTTTAGTTAGCTTCAACAACAATATAGTTTGATATGTTTTTATATAATAATGTCTCGATCATCCTCTTTGCCTCATTCTCAAGGACAGCAAACACCAGCAAGTAGCCTTCATTCTTCTTGTGTTGAAAGACTGGTCATTCTCTGGTGTTGTGCTGAGAGTCAGTATCACCAGCTCTTCTATTAGAGCATGACTGCATATTGGTAGATTCTTCCATGTTTCTAAAAGGCAATTTCACGAATTAATTTCGTTAGATAGGTGGAGCTGATGCCTACAGTCATCGCCACTTGTCTTTTGTTTACAGTCATCGGTTGTTTTATTGTTTATTTTAAAATATATTTTCCTATTTATAACCCAAAGGAAAAGTATTTTCTTCTTTTGTTATATATTAATTTTTACTGTAATATTTATGCTCTAAATTTATTTCTCATACCAATTGTAGTTAAATACATTTTCCACCTTGAAAAATATCAGTTCATCCCTTATATTTTACTATTTATTTTATTTTAAAATATATTTTCCTATTAACAATACAAATAACTTTTCCTTTGTATTACTTTCTTCTTTCGTTACATATTAATTTTAACTATTTGTGCTTATTGTATATTTATTTCTCATAGCAAGCGCAATCCAACTGTAGTTCAATAGAAGACTTACCGAGCCAAGACACAGCACGCCTCGACCAGTGCATAACTCAGCTAAGAGACATAGTGGGGGACACTGCGCCGAGAGAAAAACTAGTCCAAGTAATTCTCGCCGCCGATTACGACCTTTGCAGAGCAATAAACTATTTCTATGCCAAAAACGACGAGGAAGAGTAACGAAAGCCGAAAACTGCACTTTAACAAAAAAAAAAACGGCCATAGCTTCGGTTTTAAAACCCACAATTCCCCCCGGAATATTTATAAACCAATGTTACATTTCAGTTACTAAGAAAACTAAAACAAAAAAAAAGCGAGAGGGAGAGAGAGAAAAGCAAGTTTAACGAAAACATAATTCCTGCTTCTCATATTGAGTGGAAGGCGGAAATGAACTAAGCTTGTGAAATTAAACATATTGTCGTGACTAAAGTCAATATCATTAGTGAGTTTAATACACATGTGGATATAAAATTTACTCGTTTCTAATGTCTTGTTGAGAATTCGTGAGAAATTATGGTTAAACACAAAACAAAAATGTGATTGATATATTTTTATCTTCTTTTCATATCCGTCAGGAAACTATATTTTAGACTGCGGAATATTTTGCGCTTTGTTTGTATTTGAAAGTTTTAATATAAGCAGGGTGATTTTAAGTTTTAATTTGTCTGATTAAATTAAAATATTTTTTATTTTTTTCTGAAAAAAAAAAAAAAATTATTTAAATTTATAATATACAACTGTACACATTCCAACTCAAAAAGAAGTTAAATCTATATATTTTTATAACAATTTAGCTATTATTGTATTCACTTTTCTTTTTAAGCATTTTCACGTATAATATATTAATAATAATACAACTGAAGTAAACTGCACCATCTGATGAAATATACTAGGGCTGTATATTAAGAACCTGTGTTAGGCAAGAAAACGCATATTTAAAAAAAATATTTCTCAATATAGTTTCCTTTCAGCTTGATATATTTAGATAGTTAGTCCAGTGATGTTTTAACTTTTTTAAGCTATCCAAAAAATATGATTTTTTTATTCTTTATTAGTGCTGCTGCAAAAATATCTTTACACTCGTCATTAATACAATAATAATGAATCATGATTACAATAAATAATTTAAATCACATTTCGGCCAAAGTGGACTGATAGAAAAATGACAAAGCTTGTGCTCGAAAAAGGTTGTTTTAAATATCATGGATTGATTTATAACAGCTTAAATATTCGAATAAAATGCTTCCTGTATAAGATATTTTTTTATGGTAATATTGCAGATTCGTTGCAAATTATTGCTGCAAGATGATGCAATGTTGCTAGAAGATTAAAATGTCCACCTTGCATATTTAAAATTGCATTGTGTCATTGCTGCAAGATTAAATTGTGTGATTACTTAAAGATTGCATTATACCATTACTGCAAGATATGTCGAGTGTTCTCATAAATATGACCCACTGTTGGTAACTTTGTGATTTGGAATCGCTCCAGCTTCGTTTTGAGTCGCTATAGACGTGATCGACTTTTTTAGAATTCGGCTCCAGGTGACTTTCAACAGCTGTCGAAACAAACTCGATAAATCCGTCTAAATTTTTGACAATCATCGTTTTAAATGATCAGTTTGCATCAGTCGCTAAACACGGGTACTTATCATACAACTCTCGTATATAATCATTATTCCATTTTAGCACATTTGTGGTGTAGTGATAAATTTTTGATCACATAGAAAACTTAAAACCCCCTGAATATACAACAAATAAAAAATATCAAATTCTCTAATACTACTGTAATAAAAATAAATAAATTTAGATAATGTCCACAGTTTTGTACTTAACAAAAATATATATATAATTCGTAGTGATTTAATTAACATAAAATATCTATTTTATATTTAATAAATTCTTTTAATATACTTCAAGAAGAAAAAAATGACCCACAGGTGTAAAATGATTGCTTATCGTACTAATTAATGTTTAGGATTAGTGACATTATTGATATGAAATATTGTGATTTAATTCGAAAATTATCGTTACCCGTGTAAGTTACCAAAAATAATCGGAAATGGGAATATTTTTCTAAATGAGAAATTGTTTATTTTTTGGTTTTTATTTTTTAAATTGTTAAAAAGCATTAAAGTTATGATTTAAATGCTTGAGAGGAACGTTGAATATTAAGGTTGATTAATTTGAAAATAAATAGGCTTTCGATGCATTAACAATTTTTTTTTTTTGTAAATGACGTGTATATTGTAAAATTGATATTCCATAAAAAATAATACATAAATAAACTCTTTAATTCACCTCACACTGAGAAGTAGAGAGGAACATGTAACGATGTTATATAAGACTAAATAAAATAAATAACTCTTTAATTGAATGAAGAAAACAAATAAATAAATAAATATGAAACCATTGTAATATTGACTTTAATTGTTTATAGTGATTTACTTGATTACACAAATAACTTCAATTGTGTATTTGAATTGTGTAGCGAAATTAATAAAATGTTATTTAATTAATTATTATAGATGAGTTACATGAAGATAATGACGATTACATAAGAAACTTTAATGATTCTTATTCAATTAACAACTTTATGAATTAAAAAATAACGAATTCCCATTGATTTTATTAATCAGCCAAATTATTCAATTTAATTTCTGTTTGTTAATGCATCGATAATCTATTACAGAGTTTTTCTATTGCATTTCACTTTACATCAAATATATTTCTTAGTGTTGTATTTCTGCGCCACGTTGTGATACTTCTGGCGCATGTATGGGCCCGAAACCATGACAGTACGATGTGCAGCAGGTCGTGCGGTCCGAGTTCGACATGATATTGGTCTCGTGTGCTGTGTACATTAAATGTCGCATATTTCTTTTCCTTTTCTTACGCGCTATTCAGCACATCACACCATCTTTGTCCATTCCCGCACTTTCGCAACGCGTATAAATACAATACTAATATATCCGATTTAATTGTACAGGGTGGTCCATTTAAAGTGTTTTCAGGAAATATCTCGGAAAGAATCTATTTTACGCAGAAATTACTTGGGTAACAAATAATCTTATAGAAGGGGGGTATAATAACGTAACATTAGCTTTGCCTTACATGGCGCTATTGTCGCTAAATCGAGGTCAATTCATTTTTTTAATGTCCAAATTCAACATAATTTTTTGCGATTACAGCGCCAACTATCGTGCTGACGAAAATGTAAATTCTTATTTTTAACGAGGAATTTGATTATGTAATAAAAATACGGGTTTTCATTAAAAATGTGGAATTGATTTTGATTTAGCGACAACAGCGCCATCTAGAAGAAAATCAATATTGCGTTATTATGGCCCCCTTCTATACAATTATTTTTACTCCAAGTCATTTTCTGAAAACACTTTCAATGGACCACCCTGTATAAAAGTTTTCGACAACCCAAAATATATTTGAAATAAACTGAATCTCATTTGTTTTTCGAATATTGAAAGCATCAGTCTTCGAGGCGGTAATTCCGTTCTTTACAAAATTCGCTGAATTTTCTCGAAACGTTTTTTTTTTTTGTACACACATTATTTTTTGGTGTTTCTGCTTGAACATTGTATTTTATTTCTCCAAACTGTTTTCAATTCATTAATCTATATTAAAAATTTTATGGTTGTGGCTATTATTTGAAGAAACTTCATTATAACTAATTTTACAAATAAAACACTCGATTGTTTTTAAATTTTACAGATTTATAGTAGAAAACACTGCTACAATTGTTTCAATATATATTATTAGAGGAAAGTGGACTAATATGGGGAGTATTTTCTGAATTAACTATAAAACATGTATGCATTGATTGGAGATGGCTGAAATTAGGTGATAAAAATTAAATTTTGTTATAAATACATAATATGAGCAGCAGGGCTCAATTTTATATAAAATGCCCTTAACATAGGCTTTAAACAATAGGACATATTCCCAAATCTAGAACCAGTGAGAGAACGGGTGCTCTTGTTTCCGCAATTCAATTTTTGAACAGGGCTAATTTGTGATGGGCCTACATTTTTTTGTATTAAAAGGCTGTGCTGATTGTTTAGGCTGAGCTTTAGATGGCGATGTCATCCGCTGTTGCCGATCAGACGAATCAGATTGAACTGTCGTAGAAATGTAACGCCGCAGTGGAAGATCTAGTGCATCTTCTGGCTCAACTGCCTGATGATAATACAGTGTACCTAAACAATTGTGGCAGTTTTTTCTACAATAAATCTGTGAAACTTAAAAACAATCCAGTGTTTTACTTGTAAAATTAGTTAATCTATATTAACTGAAATAAACAATAATATAGTGAAATACAAAACAATACAGGCAACTACCAATAACGAGTCGAAATACAAAATTGGAAACATGGTGTTATCAATTATGAATAAATTTATTTGAAGCAATGAAATAACCATTTTGTATTGAAATAATCACTAAGACACAAGTCAAAGCACAAAGTTTGACACATGCCTGACAATTTAGCGAAAATAATAAATTACTGAATTATATTCTTAAACCATCAAGCAACACCTCACATTGAGAAGTAGAGAGGAACATATAACGATGTTATATAAGACCAAATAAATAAAACCATCAAGCATAAAAATGTACAAATGTAATATTTTTTATTGTCTATGTATTCGGAGCTATTCCATACGAGAAATGAAAAGATTAACGTGTATATCATTAATTACTTTCACATTCTATGAATGTTTATCTTTTATAAAAGCTGCTTAGACTGTGATCATATTAAATAATGTATACGTTAAACTTAATATTTCCCTTACAAAGGCCCCGATTATGGAGTTAAATCATCAAGTAAAAGCCTCAACCACCGATTTCTTTTATTATCCACCCGGACAATTGTGATTGATCACTCGGCATTTAATACCAAATGAAACCATAAATTTATGAAAATTTAAAAAAAATCGATTTTATTTTGTATTAGCCAAAATATAAAAAGAATGTTATTTATTTCCTTATAATCTGCATTTGTATAAATTTTTGTGTATTACTCACGGCGGTATTAAAGGAATATTTTTTAAAAGAATATCCCCTTCTTGTATTTCCAGAAGATGGTAGTCTTTTTTTTATGTAAAAAAAACATTGTCAGCATTTGTATTAAATATAATGGCTACATTTACATTTAATTCGAAATAGATGCACATACTTTCTGCATTTTACACGAAACAAATAAAACAAAAATCTGTATTTCTAAGCTGCACTAAATTTACATAAATACGTTTTTTATACTCTATTAGGCGTGCAAGTGATCCATTTTTAGTGTGTGTGCGCGTACTCTTTTAATTAAAAATAGATATTTTGCTAATGAGTAAAGAGGAAGGGAAAAGAAACATAAATTCTTCACGTTTTCGTGCATGAGAAGTTTTTTTGTGAAACTAGTCAAATTACTGATCGAGATATATTAAGTATAAATATATATATATTATAAATTTATGAATTTGAATCTTTATTATTTGTTATGGTTATATTATATAAGTATATATGGAAATGAATATTTCACGTTTTTATCAAATGGAATCAAAATGTTTATTAATTAAATTTTTGATGTATATTAGACTTTAGATGAACACTTGATATCATGCAAGACTTAATTATCGATGTTATTGTTGATACATATATATTTAAAAATAAAGTATCTTTACATTAAGTTGTTATTATCTATATTACTACCTCATTTATCTGAAAATATAAGGTCTACCGGAAAGTTCTCTTTATTTGGTGAATGTTCTACTTGATTGTAACAAAATCGAGCCCTTTTTGATACTGGAGTATCCGGAATCGTGATGGAGATAGAGGAAGGGTTCATAAGACCAAAGAAGAGAGGACGGGGATGGTCCTGCAAAACCGAATCAGAATCGCCTCGCTAAAAAATAATATCACAGCACTCAATTGACGCTACAACAAAAAAGCAATAACTCCTTATAAAAAAAACACATGGACATTCAAAACAACACAGGATATTATCCGTATCGAAATGGCGATAATATAGAATAAATACAATTTTGATAACAATGCAATTTTTATTAAAACAAAAAGTCGATGTATTTTGAAATCTTCACAATCACCGACACAAATTAACCACAGTTTAAATACACTTTAGTGAAAAGAATTATTTCTCACTTCGGACCCCGGAGAAGAAAAACGGGCCTTCGTACAGTTGTAAAATAAAATTGGTTTAATTAGAGATCGAGAGAAACAATTGTAAGCGAAGCCTTAATAAAAGCTGGATTTTTCTCACCGTCACTGCAAACGTATAATAGCAAAAGTGGCCGATCAACACACATGATAAAAATTATCACGGGTTTACACGCAGTATACCAAACTAATGCACGGTAAATTTAGATTCTTGTGTAAAATCTACACTGTCGTAGAAAGCACTGCATCAGAACCGACACCCATGCAATAAATGCAACACATTCACTCACAAATCGTCCGAATGCGCTAAATGCAGCGGAGCACCAAGCATGGCCTATAAATTATATAAACCATCCCACTAAACCAAGCCAAGGCTTACGGAACTTCAAGATTCTGCTTACTAATAAAAAATCGCAGACATATACAGTCCATTAAAAAAAATACAGCCACGTACACAATTCACCCTTCATGTTTTCATGCTGGACACATATGCCACGGAAATTAATAAATAAACCATCTGCATTTGGTGGCATGCCTTTTCAGGTAATCGCTTATGCATTGTCATGTTTGACCTTATATGCCCTGAAATTATTCCTCCTGTAGCTCCCAAAGATGGAGTGTACACCGCGACCTCTCTGATTAACAATGGCTAACCTCCGCGTCCTCTGTGCAAATATTAACTTTCTACGTAATAAATCCCATCTCCTATCTAATTATTCATTAAATAACCAAGTCCATATCAATCTCCTCGTTGAAACAAAAACTAAAGATAAATTCATACTTAATACTTATAAAAGTATACAGATTTCAGCTTCTGTAATAAACGAAAACCAACGAGGAGGTTCGATTGCATCCTTTTATTCCTCTCTATATCCTTCGGAAAAGCATTAACAATCCTTTAAATGAATGTATCCACTTTACCCTTCCAATAAACAACTTCAACCTATATGGTTTCTTCTATATTCATCTCAATTCAACTATTGACGATACAATCTTTACAAAAGCCTCCATTTATGAATAATAATAATCCTAATAATAGGTGATTTTAATACAAATAGAAGAAGAAATCAACAAATTCAAAGTTTCTGCTCCAACTCCAACTTCAAAAAAATTCCCACTTCTCCCATATTTATAATGAACGAGAATCAGTCCACAGCACCCAATATTATCCTTCTACTTCCAACATTCAATTAACCAACATTTAGGTTCCGACAACCTGTCCAAAAAATTTTATATCAATACAGACTCCCCTCCTTCTCCACTCGCTCCAAAATATATTTACCTTTACCTGAAGTGTGATGTAGAGAGGGGTTATTAAATTGTTGTAATACATCAACAATTTAATAACATTCAAGACATTACTTTCGAAATCATATGCCATTTCAATTATCTACTTTCAGCTTCCATACACCTAAAATTAAAAAGCAATACTGTAAATACCTAAATATATCCTCAAACTGTTAAAATGCAAGCGAAACGTTTGCAGATACAATACAATAACAGGTCAATTAAACAAACTTTCAACAGACTGAAGAAACAAATTAAATATTTACTTTTAGAATATAAAAAGTCAATGCGGCTAGAAGCCTGCAATAATATACAGGGTGTCTCAGCGTGCGCGCCGAGTAGCTTTACGGCTAAATGGTTTATTTTTTTCAAAATCGGCTTTCGCAGGCGTATGTAGGTCAATTAGGACCACATTTTAAAATTAGTATCAAATATACAGGTTGTCCCATAAAAGCATGGCGTATCATAGTTATATTTTTTCTAATGGAACGACCCATATTTTATATTTTTTTCAGATTCTACATCAAAAATAAAGTTAACTTTCATAATATGTTCATATGCCTAAACCTAATAACTTTTGAAATATTTAAATATTTTTGGAAAAATTGACGTTTCGAAAAAAAATCATAACTTTCAAATGGATGAATGAAAACAAATGAAATTTTGTGTCAGTATATCTGACTAATGGGTGAATATTTCAGACTATTAAGAGGAATTTAAAATCTTAAGATGTTTTGATAATTCAACATATCTCCAGAAGCACATTCAAGGTTAAATTTCGTGCTTATTTTAAATGGCACACCCTATATCTAATAGGCCTATCTTGTAGGAAATTGTATTGTCTTTCAGAAAGTATAAAGGTATTCTACACCTAAACCTAATAGTTTTCAAGATATATCCATTTTTGTTAATTTTCGTCATTATCATTATTATTTTAATATGACAATATAACATTAAGCGCCATTTATTGCTTAATTTAATAATTATTATTGCCAATTATTCTAATAGGCTTTTGTTTATAAGCAAATTTAATTGACACATTCGTATTATTAGTAACAATTGAAAAAATAATGTTCCTTTAAATGAAAGAATTAACATGATTCTAATAATAATGTAATGTTATTTAGATTGTCTCTTAGTGTACAAAATGTTCTCTGATGGAAGACATCCTAATAAGAAGACTGTAGAGGAAGTTTTAAATACATTCAAAACTGTAGGCAGTATGAAGTATTTGAAAAAAAACTACCTTGAATACAGTAACTAATAATGAGGAGAAACAATTACAAGTTTAATTCCATTGAATATTCGTCAAAAAAGGTGGTTTAATAAGCAATAAATTGGAAGAATACATGGAAAGCAGAATTAATAATACATTTAGATCAATTATACCTAATATGCTGAGAAATGTCAAAATATCATTTAAAATAAAATTGAATTATGTATTCGATGGTAGTATTTTTGAAAATTTATTATAAATTACTTTTAATTCTATTTCGTCAATTTATTTGATGTATTTCGTTATATTTGTTTTACAAGTTTTTATCAAATAATTTACACATGTGTAAATAAATAATGCAATTATAAATTCACAATTAATAAAATTAGTGTATTAATTTAGGAAATATCTCAAAAATCATTTGTTGGGTCAACTGACTTTATTTATAAACAATAACTAAACTCTTGCCTTTATGGAATAATAATAAATATTATATTGAACAATAGATGGCGCTTTGTATCGACTTTCCATGTTATGAATAATAAATATTATGTCAAAAGTTAACGAAAATGCATATATCTTGAAAACTATTAGATTTAGGTAAAAAATATCTTTATACTTTTTGAAAGACAATACAATTTCCTACAAGATAGGGCTATTAGATATAGGATGTGCCATTTAAAATAAGCATGAAATTTGACCTTGAATGTGAATTTAACGTAACTCCAGAAGAGTTACGTTAAATTATCAAAACATCTTAAGATTTGAAATTCCTGTAAATACCCTAAAATATTTACCCATTAGTCTAATATACTGGTACAAAATTTCATCTGTTTTCATTCATCCATTTGAGAGTTATGATTTTTTTTCAAAACGTCAATTTTTCCAAAAATATTTAAATATTTCAAAAATTGTTAGCTTTAGGCATATAAATATATTATAAAAGTTAACTTAATTTTTGATGTAGAATCTGAAAAAAATATAAAATATAGGTCATTCCATTAGAAAAAATATAACTATGATACGCCATGCTTTTATGGGACACCCTGTATATTTGAAACTAATTTTAAAATGTGGTCCTAATAGACCTATATACGCCTGCCAAAGCCGATTTTGAAAAAAATAAACCATTTAGTCGTAAAGCTACTCGGCGCGCACGCTGAGACACCCTGTATATGACATGCACGGAAACATTTACTCGAGCGAAATTAAAAAAAACTTTCTAAATGTAAGAAAGACAGATTACACCAAGAAAAGCATAAAAAAATACAACAGACGGTTCAATAATGACAGACGATTTTTCTATTGCAGAGGCTTTTGCCGGACATTTTTAAAATATATTTCGGCTAACAATGAGTAATGCTTATGACGGAAACCTTTTTTTTATTTTGTAAGAAACTGGTTTAATTCACATAACATTACTCCCATTCCACCCTTCACAAACGATACATTAGATGAAAGTGACTAATTCTCTATATTCACGCTGGTAAAAATTCAGCTCAAGGTTTCGATTGCATTCCCAGATCCATTCTTAAAAAGCTCGGCTATGAAACTCACCTGATCATCATAAAAATCCTCAACTACTGTTACTCCAACCAATAACACCCCCCCTCAATTATAGCCCTATTACCCTACTCTCAGTAATTGGAAAATAATTTGAATTATTAATAAAGCAAAACCTCCTCAGCATCACCATTCAATTCATCCCATAGTACCAGTTTGGTTTCCTATCTAAAAATCAACCGCACTTCCCATATCCATCCTCATCTCAAATATGCAAACCACACATCTTAAGGTCAAAAATCTATAGTACTTTTCTTAGACTGTGTTCCAAATGGTGGATAATAATAATAATAATAATTTTTATTTTCCAACGGAAGAATCCAACAAGGGAAAATATACAATCAAAATCATAATATAAGAAGAGTACAAGCAAAGTTAGTTAAATTTAAACAGAAAAAAAGAGAACAAAGTATAAATTAATATTAACAAACAAAATTAAACATTATGCAAAAAAATATGTCTTCATACAAATAATATAAGAAAAATACAAGCTATCAGATATTAAATTTAAACAAAAAAAAAACAAGGTATAAATGAATAGTAACAAACTAAATTAAACATTATGCACAAAGAATATGTCTTCATACATTTTGTTAGCATTGCGGCACATATGCGTTAAAGGGGCTTTGCTCATTGGATCAAAATAAATCACTCAAAATCTCAACTCTTCTTCCCATACCACAAAAACACACCTCAATATAGGCATTCTGTTCGATCCCAACTTTCCTTCAAACCTCACATCCTATCAATAAAAACCAAAATCCAAGTAAGGGCTCGGCATTTGAGGTCACTTACCTCCAAGCAGGAAGGCATACTTATTTAAACCCTTACACATATTTATATATCAATATGCCGGCACTTGTTGTATTATGAAGTTTTCCTTTTCACTCAAATCAAACATTCTTCTCTCTGCTATATTCAAGTTGCAGAAAGGCCTTCTCTAAGATTCCTCTCCACAATCCAATGAACACATTTACGAATTCACTCAAATCACTCCCACATCCCATTGTTTCTGGAATGGATTCGACTATCAATGAGAATTATATTGAAAAACATTTCGGTTCAATTGGAGTTATTAAGACTGATAAGAAAATAATGAATACAAAGATTTGTTTATACAAGGATAAACAAACTGATGAATCGAAATGAGAAGCTACTGTTACTTATGATGATCTTGGGCAGCATTAAGATCATCATAAGTAACAGTAGCGGTTCTGCGATTTTATGGTTGGATTTCAAAGAATTCCGCGAAAACACGATAAAGTCCAAATGGCTACTAAGAAAGTGTTTTTTGTAGACAGTTATGACTTTTTACTGTTAATAATGTAATATAAATGAAATTAAATTAAAAATAACAAGCAAATAAAAAACACACTGAGCACACATTTTAGTAATATTTCATCAACATGACAATTACGTTTAATGTTGTTACAGCGTTGCTAAAACGCTACCACGGTGGGTGGTAGATTATAACCACCTAAGGGATTGAATATTTCTTCCAGAAAAATATAATACATCATTTTCATATTGCAATATGTTGCAATAAGGATTAATAATTGATTCTAATGGAAGGGTGTACAAAATATATAACAAAGGACTAAGAACAGATCCTTGTGGGAGTTCTACATATGAAACATATGAAATTCTAGGATTACTAAATCCATAGTTTTCTTTCATATAAAGTACCTTTTTTTGAATAAAGAACCAAATACATCTGACTAAATTAAAATGGATGCCTATACTCTCAAGTCTTTTCACCAGAATAGAAGGAATGACTGAATCAAATGCAGAATAAAAGATCTACCCTGAATTTATTATTTTAAAAGGTAGAATCAATATCAAAAATTAATTTACATAAATTATCAATAGTTCGCTTTCCTTTGCGAAATCCACACTCAGTTGATGGATTTTCTGTTTCCAACCAGAAATCTGAACGAATTTTAATTAAATATTAAACTTTTTTTTTTCTTATACAAGAAGTAAGAGCAATAGCTATATAACTAGATAGAAAATTTAGATCGTTTCCAGCTTTCGATTTCAATTAATTTGTTTTTATCAATCCTCAGATAAAGTTCCAAATATAAGAAATTGATTAAATAACTATAATAAAACTGATTTAGTCTCAAAAGGAAGATGTTTAATCATTGAATATGATATACTATCTATTCCCGTTGAAGGGCCTTTTACATTGTCTAAAACAGAATTTAATTCAGCCAATGTAAATTTAGTATTTAAATAACAAATATTTCAGTTAGCAAAGTTAATTTTAAATTGAGGAGTTACTCATTTATAAAAAATATAAATTACTAACATTATCATTTATAGGCCCATAATAAATATAATTAATAGATTTTGAAATTATTTTGATGTTTCTTCAAACTTCCGAAATAGGAATAAGTCAGGATATAGTCTTACAAAATTCTCTAAAACATTTCTTATTTGTTGATTAATTTATTTTGCAACTGCAATAGCTTTTTTAGAAATAATAATATCGAATATCGATAATAGTGATAATAATCTTTTATAATAATAATTTATTAATTATTTTCAAATCATTTTTATTTAATACTTTTATAACCTTCTTTATTTTTTCCTTAAGCATACTATATTCAACATCCCACCATAGACACAAAGTTCTACAATAAAAATGGTGATGTAAAGGATTTGCCTTACTCCCTATGCAATTCATTTTATTAATTAAATTAGAGAAGAAACATTCATTTTAAATACATTCTTTTGAGAACAATTAGTACGATAAAAATGGTGATGTAAAGGATTTGCCTTACTCCCTATGCAATTAATTTTATTAATTAAATTAGAGAAGAAACATTCATTTTAAATACATTCTTTTGAGAACAATTAGTAGCTTTAAAATTTCTAGATGGTTTGAATTGATGTTTATGAGTATTATTTCCCGAAACATTAATATTTAAATACAGAACAACTGGAAAATGGTCACTTTCATAAGTGTCATTTTGCGTGTATGAGGAAATTAAAGTCCCTAAACTAAGAGACACAATAGTATACTCTTATTTTTATTAGAATATGAAAAAAAAAAGAGTAGGATTAGAATTATTAAAAACCAATAAAATATTATTTACAATAAACTCTCAGCACAACAACAAGGATAAATGATTAAAAGAAATAATAATAATAAATTTACAAAGAGATTTACCGTTAGGGTTAGAATGTGAACCATTAGTGTATGAAATATGAAAATTATCTTTCTTTCTTAATCTTATCCTCTTTTACCCGTATTGAGTGTCGAGGTTAATATGAGAATTATAATCGACAATAATGTAGGGAACAGAATTAGAGAAAATTGATTCCCAAAATGTCAAATTACATCTGACAGAGTGAGGGATGTATCCGAATAAAAGGGCAGAAAGACCCCAGTCGATAGCCCAGACAAACACAATATTTATTCTTGTTAAGTAAATATAAATGTATATATAAGTTTATGTAATGTTGTCTAAATAAAGATGTTTGTATATACAGAGAGATTTTTTTATAAGTATACATTAGGGGAAGTGTATACCTGCAAAAAACGCGAGCCAACCGCATTGAATAATTAATGTGTTGACTATTTGGCTTATATGTGTTCAGTTGCTTGTTATAGGCAACTAAACACACATATATATTAATGCATTTGACTCGCGTATTTTGCAGGTATACATAAGGGAAATGTATACTGATAAAAAAAAGCTCTCTGTATATAAATTGACAATTCTTATTCCTGAAAACATTAGAACCCAAATCAATTTCAGAAAAAGATAAACATTTCCTAATAAATAAATGGTTCAAAATGGTTTATATTGAGAGTATTAAATGACTAATATTTTAATAGAATTTCAATGATTGTAACAATTTAATTTCTAATTATTATAATAGTTAATAAATAAAAGAGTGGATGAAAAAATACTTAATAAAGAAATGCAATAATTTTTATTATTCTTTTTTTTATCTTGTTAAACACACTGTAAATATGTAAACAAAGTGGTGGTTAAACCGTAGTTAAATTAAATTAAAACACTTGAATCCGATGATTTTCCCGATCACACACTAATATATTGCCACTAGATGAAATGGCAACGCCCTCCAGTCCTTTGAATTCCCCGTCGCGCGTTCCCCAACAGCCGAACGCCTTCAAGAACGTTCCGTCCGGTTGGAAAATTTGAATGCGATTGTTTCCGGAATCAGCCACGCAAATGTATCCCTGATCATCAACAGCAACACCCCTACAAGTAAATAACGTTGATTTATTAGGCGGCTTTTGTGAGCAATTCCCATTTGTGCTCCAAATGGGGATGTCGTTTCAAGTTAATGGATGATACATACAAAAAATGAACACTAAAATAGTAATTAAATGGCATTAAAATAATTTGATTTAAATAAAAATTGTTTGAAGCTGTATTTTGCGTAAAAATATGCATTAAACATATCTTTCTAATTGCTTCTTTAACACATTTTAGAGCAAAAAACTAAAGATATCGAAGCGCTCTAAAACATTCAAATTCAATGGTAAATTATTTTATGGGGACATATTAAATTAAACATGCTTTAGAAATAAAATACAGTTTTCTTCAATTGTATTTCAGTAATGTTAAATATGAGGCAGAAAGATCACTTGGCGATAGACAATTAACAGATATAAATTATACATTAATAATATTATGATTATGTTTCATTAAGTGATTAATGAAAACCAAATAAAAAATATAAATTATATATTTGATTTTGTAATTTTTATTATTTATTTTGTAAATAATAAAAAATATTTTAAGCTGTTTTTCTTATATGACGATAGAAATTCATAAAAGATTGATTTGAATTTGGTAACGTGAAATATATTTGAGATATAGCGAATTTCATTTGACGACTAGTGAAATACAATTAAAAAGCTCTGTAAATAACAAAACGGATATTACAAAGTTTAGTTTAGACTTAAATAAATAAATAAAAGCTGAAATCAGAAAATACAAATATTGATTGATTATACAGAATTAATAATTTTAATTGAAAAATAAATAAATAAACATAACTTTGGGGAATTATAATGAAAATAATGGATATAAATTAATTACAAATTATAATTAATTGAAATATATTTTAATATTTATTGAGTCAACAAGATTTAATTAAATGAAATGGATTAGCGAAGAAAATTATAAATAATCATGAAATACATGCACGATTTATTTAATAACTTCACATTACTCAACTAAAAAACTGAATTTAACATAAACAATGTCTTAATTATGCATTTGAATATTGAAATAATATTACCCCTCGTTGAATTAAAATATTATCAGTTTTCATAAATTAATCAATTATATCCATTATTCATATTATTGAACAACCAACCATAAGCAATTTAATACGCTACTTCGTCAAAATTTGTTTTCAATCGTCTTTCGTGAAGATATAAATTGATGAAAGATGTGAAAGTTATGTAATGTTAAAATGATGTTAGAAAATATTCTACAATTATATACAGGATATTTATTGAACTAATAACATATAGGTAGTCGACTTATACAGTGAATTTTTTTGATCAAGGCCTCATAGGGATTTACATAGGAAAATCTTTTCGTCGTGTTAATGGTTTTTCTATGGTATGGATTTTGATCAAATTAAACACACATTTAATTTAGAGTAATATGTACAAAATTCAGTAGTTTTTAAACTATTTTAAATGCGTTTTATGTTTTTAAAATTGATTTTAAATGATAATAATTTTGAATATTTTTTTAAATAGTAGTCTTACTTCACTGACATCAATCGTAATTGTCAAAGTGTTCCAATTTATTGTACTCCTTTTATTGAAAGAATGTCGGTTTATATCACCCAAGAAAAAGTTAAAATGGTGATGGAATACATAAAAGGGCTATCAAGTAGACAAGTGCGTGATCATATCTTTGACAACTTCAGTAGATGTCAGAGAACTAAGCCTATTAATTAAGAAAATATTTAAAATTATCATTATTTTAAATCACTATTTAAAACATTAAATGCATTTAAAATAATTTAAAAGCTGCTGAACTTTGCACAAATTACTCTAATATAAATGTGTGTTTAATTTGATCAAAATCCATACCATAGAAAAACTATTAACACGACGAAAAGATTTTCCTATGTAAATCATTATGAGGCCTGGATAAAAAAATGCACTGTATAAAGTTATTCGATTACATTAAAATGATTATAATAATTCTAATGTAATCAACATTAAATTCTCGACTAGTTTGAGATAATTAATTTTAATGCGAGTTTTTATTTTGTTTTATTCATAGATTTTTAATAATTTATTTAATTAATAGTATAATGAAAAATATCATTATACTATTCGAAGTATAGTTAAAAAGTATCTTTAATACAACTGCAATGTTATCCCTACAAACTAACTTTGAGAAAAGTGCTTTAACTATGCGATTTTATTGCTTTATAAACTGTATGTAAAGTGCTTCCTTTAATTCTCAAGAGTTAAAAGACATATAAAAAAATGTTTGACAACAATTTATTTATTTCATTTATGAAAAATTCGTAATAAAGAAAAGAATATAATTTTTCGATTTAGATCGGTTCGTAATTTTATGTTATAGAAAATTCGAATAAACCTCAGTCGGTAAACTCGTTAAAAAGAAAATTGCATTTCATCATAAATTTATATACGTTGATGATTTCGTCCTAATGATAATTCGATGTATTTCAATTTAAATTAGACTAGTTGGAATTTTGTCATAATGTAAATTCGAAGTAATTTATTTTATTTTTATGATGATTGGCTATTTCGAAGTAACGACAATTTGATGTAGTTTATTTTAAATTTATTATAGTTGGTAATTTAATTATAACAAAAATTCGATGTAATTCATTTTACATTTAAAAAGTTGGTACTTTCGTTTTAACGAAAATTCGAAGTATTTCACTTAAAATTTATAAATGTTGGACATGTCGTTATTACGATAATGGTTGGTCATTTCGTTATATGGAAAATTCGAAGTAATTCATTTTAATATTATGATGGTTTGCATTTTTTTTTCCACTGTTAAGTTTATTTTATGTCACAATTTAGATACATCAATTCGTTGTTATTAACTTTAATGTTTCAATAATATAATTATTCTTATTTTCGGCGTAACATAATTCAAAGTTATTTATATTAAATTATGAGAAGTTGATAACTATTGTAATAACGAAAATTTTCAATTCAGAATACTTAGCAATTTCGTTATATAGAAAATTCATAGCTATATAACAGAAAAAATCTTTTTATTTAATTTATTCATAGTTATAGTCAACTTCCTTTTTGGGAGGTCATTTTTAATTTGATCAATCACTACAATTTATTAATTAATTACTACAAAATATGATATTATGATATTTTCTTGTTTGATTTTTATTAATCATTTTGTGAGATATTATTTAAGGTGTTATAATCTTCAGGTAAAGTGGTTCATTAATTAATTTCAAGTAGAAAATTTAAGTAAAAAAATATTGTACGGTTCTTCATTAACACTCACGAGGCCATTGATATAATAAATTTGACTAGAAATCAGTAATATTCTTGAAATATTTTGATTAAAATTAGTTCTATTAACATCCAGCTAAACATTGCAAATGTTTATTTAATGATAAATTAATAATGATAATAAATAATAAATAGCAATAATTATACATAAAATGTCACATATTTAGGATGTTAATGGCCTCATGAAGCTTATTGAATAGTTACCCAACATTTTTTTGTGTTTTATTTTATTTAATTTTTTACTTTAAAAACTTTATTTAGTTTTTTTTCTACTTAAAATTGATTAACGAACCACTTTAACTGAAGATTATCACACCTTTTCTGGCCATCCTGTATACAGGGTGTTTCACCGAGAAATCACATTAAAATTATATGGATTTCCTATTGTTGGATTATAATGAAATTTTGCCCATTTATGTAAATTAGTATGTTCTTTTTAATAAAAACGTTGTCAATATTCTAGCACTTCTGATTATACTGGAAGTCGATACCAACTTTTTTTTACTTTTTTTACTTAATATTTCAATTTTGATTTTATTACAAAATTTTATTACTTTTGAGATTTTTCAATATGTATGAAAATTCTTATTTTTTGGACATAATTTGAAAATATGATATCACAAAGTGAAATGAACTAACAGGAATGGAAATTGGAAAATTTATAGTACTATACTTGGATAAAGTATTCATGTACAAAAATATTTAAAATTTTATAAAAAGTGGCCAAAATTAACTGCGAACTACAGTGAGTTTAATTTATTAAAAACTTCATATTTTTAAATGGAACACCCTATATATTTTTACATATTCTGACATAGAATTTATTTCTGCATTGATCAATAATAGTATTCGCTATACTTATCTATTTATCTCTTCAATGTTTTCAAGGTATTAACATATTTGTAAATATAATCGCCAATACTTGATTTTTTAAGTGAAACACCATGACATAATTTGAAGTAGAATTTGACAGTGTTTTGATCTATATTAGTATTGACTGTAGCTATCTTTTATATTTTCAAGATATTAATACATTTTCTAAAAGCGACTCCGTTGAATATTTGTTGGGAAATTTGAATTGTAAAGAAGCTACAGCGAAAATTTTGTAGTGAAATTAAATACAAAAATTGTTGAAAATCATAAATATTTTATTTATTCATTTATTACAGTAATCATGGATTTTCAAAAATTAAGTGCCTCAGTAATCAACGATATAAGTATAGTTTAATAAATCCGTTAAATAAATAATATTTTAATTCAGACATCTAACAAATGATTATGTTTTAACCAAATGTCTTTGGATCGAATAAATTATTAAGTTTACTCAAAGACAGATTATAATTATTCGGGGCTATTCTGTACGGGCAATTTTAAGTTTAAAGGATACGTTAACGCTCTGTATATATATATATATATACATAAAATGTGATTTTAATTAATAACGTACACGTTAAACTTAACATTTCCTTTAAGGAATAGCTCCGATTATATCTACTTGTTTTTTTTCAAATAAAAAGTAAATTGGGTTAGAAATTTTGGTTAATGTACTAATATCTTGAAAACCAACTAAGATAGATATATGGATTAATGCAGAACTAAATTCTACGTCAGACTGAAAGTGTTCCAGTTGAAAAAATCATGTTTTGACCATATGAAATTTACTTGACTCCACAATTAGATTAAGACACACTGTATAATATTTTTCATTATTTTTGATAGAAGTAGAAGAAGCCTGAGGGTTTTGCAATACATGTAGAAAGTACCAATTCAATGTTTTGCTTCTCTCTCATGATATAATTTTTCGAATTGACTTCTTAAGAAGTCATATTTTTTATAAATATTCTAATACTCTTTGTTATAAAATCATATGTAGAATCCAAATCTACAATAAAAAATATAGGATTCCATTTAAAATAAGGAAGTTGGTATCGACTTGCGGTATAGCCGGAAGTGCTAGAGTTTTGAAAATATTTTAATTGAAAAGAGCACACTTGTTTACATAATAGGTCCTATGGGAGAATTGGGAGTCCATATACTTTTAATGTGATTTCTCGGTGGGACACCCTGTATAACTTTGTTAATACAATCCTGAAAAGATTTCAATCGAGTTAATACAATTTTGAAATCACGTGTTGAGTTTTTTTCAAGTTAAATCCGACCATCCCATTAATAAAATGGCCATGAAAAAGATATTAATGATGCATTAAGGTTTAATTTTGTTTTTAACATCACTGTAATATTATTTATGAGATTATGTAATATCGTATATGGAAATTTTATTACAAAAATAATTAATCGCCAAAAAATCCAAATACATGGTAATGTTTGTGATGTTTAGAAACCACAGTAATACTGAAAATATGAATGCTGTGGAAAACAATTAGACATCTTTTTCAAGAATTCAGACACAATTTTTGTTGTTATCCGGAATTACAAATAAATTTATAGAATATTTGGTTTCAATTTGAAATTTACTTAAAGATAATAATGATACTTGATTAACATTTCTTTTTAGTTTAGTTTTAAATTCCACTAACGAAAACTTGAGTAGAGAGAATTGTTTGCTAACACAAACTTATTGATACTTCTGGTATAAAAATATATACAGCTCGTACATATATATTCAAAAATGCTTAAACATGTCTTATTAAGAGTTCATATCAATTAATTTATAAAGATGGTTGAAATGTTTCATATAGCAGTTTTAATTGAATTAATTCGTAAGTCTTTAAATGCAGAGTAACTAAAAATAATATAGTTATTTAATTTATTATTTTCTTTTAATTCATATCATTTAAGTTTAAAATATAATAGGATATAACTTTTAATTATTTTTTTAAAGAATAAATTCTTTTTAATAATCTTTAGAGCAATACTTTTATTAATACATCTTTAAAATGAATAAAATTATGCTTAACTGTAAACTTACATTGAAATACCTTTCGCAATTAGTTCGTGAAATCAATTAAATAAAACCATGTATCAAACAAATCCCAAAAAATTGGCTACGATGCCTAACTTTTTCCCAAATCTGTTTGAAATTTAATTTAGCACCAGAGGAATGACAAAATAGAAAAAAATACTTCTAGTTTGACCAGTATCGGTGCAATTATATATATATATATATATATATATATATATATATTATTCATTGACCTTTTACCTTTCGGTCTAAGATTAATTATATATGTATGAAGGGAAATATCAATTAAATACATTTGAATACAATACAACACAAATGTTTTTATACAACATTTTAAAAAAACTAAAAATATTTGCATTATTTATTTAAATGACATGAATCGCCATATTTAATTTAAATTACATGCATTATGTTAATCAAATTTATCACACCGGATTTTTTTAAACGAAGACGCATGGTTTAAAAATTTTACGAAATCAAATAAATAATAATAAATAATTTGGGGCTATACCGTATGGGAATTGTTAAGTTTAAGGTCTGTGTTATTTATTATCAGCAGCTTTGGTAATAGACATATAAAAAATAGAATGTGCGATTATTTAATTAAATACACTTTAAACTTAACATTTCCTGTATGGATTAGCAACGAATATTAATAAAAACATTCACCCGGTCACAGTTATTTAAATAAGTTAAATAAAAAATAAGTGGAAATTATGTAATTGAAAGTCTGACGGGGAGAAGTAGTTGCTTTAATGTATATTTGATAAAGTAAGTCAGCAATGTGACAGATCCAAAAACAGAAATAATTTATTAATTATTTTCTTTCTTTTTTATTTAATTTATTTAAGCTGTAACATTTAACTGTCATCTCTTTAATTATTTGTAAATGAATTAATGGGTATATCAATTAATAATTAATAATATTAATGAAATTTTCTTTAAATCCATTTTGAATTATTTAAATTTGTACGAGTGAAAAATATCAAGTAATTTCATTCCGCAAATATTTAGTATTGCATAATATTTTACTAAGAAAGTTATAAAAACCTTTAAAAATTTTACAATTAAGAAGTCATTATTATAATATTATTATAACTATTTATCGGCAAATTTATAATGTATTTACGACTTTTCAACAAACATCTTAATTTCAATAATAACACACATCTTATTACACTAATAATACGTTTTTATTGAGTAAGTTAGAAATTTGATAATAATGGAAGAGAGTGTTTATTCAACTTTTTTGCATTCGAGAATATTTAATGTAAAAAAAGTTACGTAAAATATGGCTATCCGCATACGTAAGTATAAAAGTACAAATAAAAAGAGTGTTATTCCTGACTTCACTTTTTAAAACATTTTTTTTATTCGAGAATACTCAATGCAAAAAAAAACTTACGTAATATAAAGCCACATGCAGAAACGTATTTACGTAAGTAAAAAAAAGTCGCAGTACAAATAAAAATTCTGTTATTCCTTATTTCACTTTTCAAAAAGTGAAATAACTTTTAATAAATTAAAAATATATATATATATATATATGTAAAAATCTTTAGAACAGTATTTTTTTATTACTAAGTCATTTTTTGTGATTAATCACTTCACGTAAACTCGAAATTATACAATCAAAGTCGTAGTAGCTAAAAAAAAATAATTCAATAATTATTTGATTGAGTAAATTAATTATTTTCAAATTCCATTAATTTAATTTAGGAAACTTGATATTGACCGGTGATTTTTTATCTAAATGTGCAATATTTTAGTTAGAAAATTCTAAATACATTATAATCTTATTGATGTAGAAGTCATATATATATAAATAGAAAAGAGTATTCATTCACTTGGTCACAGTTATTTAAATATATTAAATAAAAATGATTTGAAGATAATTAATAAATTATTTCCACATTTAGCTTTGTGACTATTTACTTACGTTACGTAAGTACGTTAAACAAATGCACATTAAAACAACTACTTCCCGGGCAAATACCCTGCCGGACATTGAATTATATAATGTACAACTGCTGATGCATATCAATAAAATATTGCATAATGTAACAAATATTGATCTGAGAAAAATTTATTGTAAAGTCATAAAACTATTAAGTATTAAAAAAGAAACAATTATGTAATTATTATAGATGTAATAATTATATTCATAAATTTTAGTGTTATATAATTTTCTGTGTGTGTGTGTAATTTGAATGATTGTTAAAACATGACATTGATGATTGTTTTATTTAATAAAACAAGCATGATAATCGCTTCAGCATCTTGTAACAAATTATATGTCAATACCTTGCATGCAACTTATATTACTCACTTTATACTGGAAAACCAGCCACCACAACAACGTCTAAACTACTGACTCTCTAACGTGCAATCGTGGCTATTTATACTTAAATAACAAGCTTTAGGGGAGAAAACCATCCAAGTAATATAAAAATAATCGCCCCCTGCTTTGATATAAAATACGTTTCTAATTTTAGTTTTAGTTATATGAAGCTATGGCATACGTATAATATGACGACAAGGAGGAATGCCAGACCAATGTTTACTGACTTGATACTAAAATGAAATTTATAGTACAAATTATCAAGTTACCATAAGTTTTTTTTTTTTATTTAAGCAAATTTTTATATTCAATTAATTTGCGATGAAGTAAATAAAGCGTTTTAGAAATTAAAATCAAATTAAATAATAATATTAAAATTATGAAACCTCGTGTTATTATAAATACAATAATAAATTTAATATAAATAGAAAAGAATTTATTAATTATTTTTAAATCATTTTTATTAATAAAAGTAATATTTAAAGAATAAATTAAAACACTTGATTTGTTTAACTATTGTCTTATATTTACTTGACTGGTTTCACTTTTTACAGCATTATTAAAAGTGCATTACAGAAGAAACCGACCGGCTTATATGTAGTCAGGTAATAAAGGGTCTTTAAATTTCAAAATTTCCTCTTTGTCGTTGACGAGGTGTTTTCCTCATTTTATGGCTCTAGTTATGTTTAGGCCCTCTATGATATTTTAATTTCGTCCCTTATTACCTGAATATAATATCTTAAAATTATTTGTATCAAGAAAATAATTATTACTAATACAGTGTTTGGAAATTCCTGTAGCGTGCTTGTTATTACAAACCAAGTGTTTTAATGTATCCTTTCAATATTATTAGTTCAAAATGTTTCACCAAGTGACAAATGAGAATGTTATTCAAGAAATAAGAAATTTAAGATTGAAATTTGGTAGAAAGTGGTAGCTACATAGTTATTGGCAGTCACTAATTCTTGTTACATCGATGTCCTGGTGTCGACTTTTGTGCCAATAAAATATAATTTTCGAAAGTTATTTTTATAAAAAAATAAATACATAGGAAAAACTAACTTAAATTAAATTTGTGACTCATAATAAATGGAAGATGACGCAAGCGCCATCTATTAAATAAATTAGTGATTATTTTATTGTATAAATAAACCATATTTGCTAACTGAGAGGAAAAAATGTGAAAATGATTTCATTTTCCTACAAAACTATAATCCAAAATAAAAATAAACACTGTTTCTCATTGTCGGTATTATTCATTTACCTCGAAATAATATATTTCGTAAATAAAACTTCTTATAAACACAACACGCTTTGCTTTTTTGTAAATTAGGATTTCATAATTTTAATACTATATTTTAATAAAAACAAAATTATTATTAGTAAAATTATCTTTTTATAAATTAGCGAAATGGAAAACTGATTATTTTGACTAAGTATTAGATGTTAGTAATTGATTATCTTAAATATATCTAACAAACCCTTATACTACAAAGTAAAGAAAATATTAGTATTTAAATAGGTTTCATTACACATTATTTTTTACACCAAGTACGATAGATGTTTTTTAAATATATGTGAAATGTTGAAATTTTTATAATGAATGTAAATTAAGTGTAAATGTGGTTGCGTGTAAAAGGTGTTTACGATTGTTTAATTCTATAAAATAAATTATAAATAATGTTTGTTATTCAATCATTGAATCAATATTTTTTTACATGAGCCATACGTTTATATTTGCATGTCTATTTCTAATTGACCCATTGAGACTCTGAGTTGATTTGATTAATAATTAATTCAAATTAGCAAAGTTAATACTCATATAAAATTCCCTGCGGCTCATTTAAATATGGATCATTTAAATAAATAGCATATGATCGATAACTTTTCTCCTTTAGAGTGTTTTGATTTTTTTATTATAAAATTATATTGGTAATAAAAGTAAGCACACACTAGAGGTTATGTTATTCTAACAAATTGAATTGATAAATAATGACACGTTTTATTTGTTTGCTTTCATTGGTGCCAACAAAATGTAAAATAATGTAAAACATCATACTCATTGTCATTTGTATTGATTTTTAAAGTATTGCGATTGCATTGGTTTAAACTTTATCAAACATTGTCATAACGTCATTGTCAATAATGTACACTTAAATAAATAAGATAACATGTATATTGTTTTATTTATTTATTTATACATTATTATTTGAATTATTTACTCGGTTAACCCGACAACTATAATAATTAATTTATTTTTTAATCAATATTGTTGGTTATTGTTTATTTGTAAGTAATAGCTCATTTATTTAATACTTATATTAAAATTTATTATAATTTTGTAAAATTATGAAATTTCCGTAAATAAATATAATAATAATAACATTCTAGAGGAAAATATTTCTCGATCATAAGATACATTCGGAGCTATTATGTAAGGGAAATGTAATTTTATCATCACAGTCTAAGCAGCAACTTGTAATAAAAAAAATATTCATAGAATGTGAATTTAATTATTAACGTACATGTTAAATGTGATATTTTCTATAGGGAATAACCTCTATTTTAATGTAAACTTATGGTTCATGTAAACAAAATTCCCTGTATATGTTTTGTATTTTTTTTAATGCGAATTGTTTTAATTCTAATGCAATTAAAATGTTATTAATCATGTAGTGGCTTGGCTTACCTAGGAAATTTGAATTGCCCTTCGGCAGAACCCTCACTTCCAAATGCTGACAAGACTCTGCCATTGACGTCGAAAATTTGTATCCTGTGATTGTTGCAATCTGATACAACCACACGGTTAGTGTTTGAAACGGCTATGTAATGTGGATGTTCGAGTTGTCCTTCTTTGTTACCCATTGAACCGAATTTTCCAACGAATGTTCCATCTGATTGGAAAACCTAAAACATATTTTAAAATATAGAGAATAGAAGAAGAATTAAATAATATTATTTTGTTATGAATTAAAAATGATGCAATTTATCCTAAAAAAATTCTTAGAATTAATCTTAAAATAAAAAAGTAATAAATTCTAAATTATGCATTTTATTAAAATTATATTGCTGAAAAAATTTCGTAGAATTAATCTTAAAATTAAAAAAAAAATGTGATGTAAAAATACACAGGATGTTCCGCTTTAAAAAAGGCAAGTTTACTTATATATGCATATATAAGTAAATTGAAAACTGTATATTAAAAATATATTTAAATGAATAATAAGCAGAAAATTGCAAAAAAAAATCGTATTTTCCGCTTTAAAATTGAAAATATCTCGAAAACTATCGATGGGGTATTTTTTGTTTTTTATATTTTCTGAAAGAGCAAGGTTTGCTTAAAATCCCCACCCAGTTTCATGAAGATACATCAAAAATTAAAATTTTTGTATTTTTTTTTTAAATCGATAAGCAGAAAATTGCAAAAAAATGTATTTTCCGATTTAAATTGAAAATATCTTGAAAACTATAGATGGGGTATTCTTTGTTTTTTATATTTTCTGAAAGAGCAAGGTTTTCTTACTATCCCCGCCCAGTTTCATGAAGATACCTCAAAAATTAAAATTTTTGTGATTTTTTTTAATCGATAATAAGCAGAAAATTGCAAAAAATCGTATTTTCCGCTTTAAATTGAAAATATCTCGAAAACTATTGATGGGGTATTTTTTGTTTTTTTTATATTTTCTAAAAAAGCAAAGTTTGCTTAATATCCCCACCCAGTTTTATGAAGATACCTCAAAAAATAAAATTTTTGTGATTTTTTTTAAATCGATAAGCAGAAAATTGCAAAAAATGTATTTTCCGATTTAAATTGAAAATATCTCGAAAACTATAGATGGGGTATTCTTTGTTTCTTTTTCTATTTTCTGAAAGAGCAAGGTTTCCTTACTATCCCCGCCCAGTTTCATGGACATACCTCGAAAATTAAAATTTTTGTGATTTTCTTTTAAATCGATAATAAGTAATAGAGATAATAAAAATTAAATAATGTAAATTCACGAATTTCAGGTTATTAATCCATTCTTAACCTGAAACTAGTCAAGAATTCACAAACATTCTATAAATGGTAATACTACGGCTGAAAGACCTCGGCCTTTTGCAACTATTTTCGGTTCAATAAATGGACTTACTACTAATGGTAATACTAGTGAAAACAATTTCTTCGGGAATTATATTTTTACACGCGGTTGTCGGTCTGTGTCAAGTCCATAATTATACCATTATTTTTGAAATGTATGCTAAAGTAAATGAACAACGATCTAGAAGTAGCAATTTGCGTCATCGAAATATATTGTTACTGCTCAATTAGTGATAGGAAAAATCGATCATTCAAATAATCGAGAAGTAGTAAATATCTTTATTATCATACGTTGATAAAATAGTTTAAAGATTGTTGTTAAATTGCAGTTTTGATCAATGAATAACAATAATTGTATTATATATTAAAGTAATCTTAAAATAAGCAGGAATTTCATCAGATGAATTAAAAATTATTTTAATGAGTAGTTTGTGTGAAAAACAATTATGAAAAACAATGAAAATTGATCAAATTTATAACAAATTTCAAATTATATTTTTGCTAATTAAAACTTGTGCAATGAAAATTTAAAGGATTTCACTAAATTCTGCATTAAAATAACTTAGCAGGCATGACCTATTAATTTTATTATATCTTACAATTTTCTTTTCTAACTTGAACTAGTAAATTGACGTAATACACGAAAATTAACGATTTATTTTTTATTTAGACAGATATATATACTTGGTAGATAAAAATGTAAATACATATTCATATTATTAAATCCAAAAGAATGGCTCTTTTTTAAAACGATTATTTCCATTTTACTATATAGCTATCTCTTTCTACTAAACCGCAACCTTAACTAGTACATTTTTATTTTGATAAATGGCTATCGGCCAGTAGCCTTTCTGACAAAGTTGATGATTTTTATGGGTGTTATGGGCGTATTGTGAGGTGGCTACAAAAATTATTAATTTTCGGTTGTGACTTTAATAAATACGAATTTTTAGAAATGGATCCATCATTATAAAAATTCTTTCTTTCCGTATATCAAACCATTATTTCGTTTCTAACATTAGAAAAGCCATTTAAAAACTATAAATCAAAATGCACGATTTGGGTTTCTTAAAATTGGAAATCTACCAAGACGTGAGGTCTGGTAATTTAATTACGTGATAATACGAAATTGCCACATTTCTCCTGCTTTGAATCTAAATCAGTTACCACGTGTGTTTGAAGCTAAAAATAAAGACCAACGTTTGCGTGGATTTAGAATCCCGCGGTCTTAAATTTCCAATGGAAATAGTAATTATAAATATAACTGAAAAATAAATCACAACAATTTCACAAGATTTATTTATTTCTGAGGGGTTTAAATTATTAGATGCATTCATTTAAATTATTTTCGTACGCATGCAAAATTATTTATATTGAATTACGCTAAAAATGAGTATCTACAATTTTTATTAATTGATCTTTATTAAACCTTGTTTGGTTTTTTGAAACGATTTATTTATTTATTTATTACCCAACAGATACAGTACATCCAATAAAAGGGTAACATCAGTTTAACAATAACACAATATTGGTATATATTAGATAAACAAAATAATAACAAAAACAAAAATAAAGTAGCCGCAGTTATTCAATAAATCATTCATTTGTCTGTCTGGTATTTACAAAACAGTTGAAGATATTTCAAATTTGAAAGTAGATTAATAATAAGCATTGAAATACCCAACTTTGTCCCAATTTAACCGACATAGAAATAACGGAGATCTCCATACATTAAGTCGAAAATCGAATACCCTGCATATATACAAAAAATATTATTTCAATAATGAAATAAGAAGGAATCGATTATTTTTAATAATTTTTAATAATCGAATATTGATTTAATCTATAAATAAAAACGCTGTTTATTACTTTGTTTGTATAACAATTATTTTATTCGGAGACTATGGTTTCGATACATTCAAGTATCATTATCAACCCATAAGTAACAGAAACTAATAAAAAACATACTTATTTTCTAATGACAGCACTATATGTTTGTATAAATTGAATATAGATGGATTTGAAGCACTGTATAAGATTTGACATCAAAAGCCTCTGTGGTGTAGTTGGTAGCACAACCGATCGGCAATCGGGGTTCAAATCCCATCAGAGATGTTTCTCTTCCACTTTATATTTATATTAAATTTAATTATTATATTAAATTTAAATTATACCTCAATGTTGTACATTGAAAATTTCTACAATTCAAAGATATACATATAATATAAAAGGAATAACAATCTAATTTAATCAACCTATCGCAATTCGACAAAGCTTCTATAGTCAATAAATTGGTTTAATTGCTTCTTAATACATCAAGCCATTGTCTAAGAAAATAAAATGGTTAACTGTGTTTGTGTCATTGAAATTAACAACATGTAACTTTGGTTTGGACCGTTACTATATGTATAAACCAAGAGCTTGTGGATGATTTTCTTAAAAGTAATACAAATATAAATACCTCGGCAGAAAGACCTATGGTCGATAGCCCATGACAGACTACTAACACAATTGTACATATTGTTATAATAAATTTTTTAAAATATTGTTGTCATATTGTCTGAATAAAGATGTTTGTATATATATATATATATATATATATATATATATAAATACCTGCACTCTGTGGTTTTCTTTATCACAAACATAGATGAAACCTAAAGCATCAGTTGTTATTCCCCATGGATAATTAAATCTTCCATCCGCAGAACCTTGACTGCCAAAGGACCTCAAGAATCTTCCAGAAGGATCAAACACCTACAAACAAAAAATGCAATTTTAAAACAAGAGTAACAAAAATAAGATAATTTATTGAAAATTTACCTGTATCCTGTGATTATATCTGTCAGCTATGATAAACTGACCTATCCTATTGACGGCGACACCGGCTAAACAGTCGAACTCTCCTTCCCCGTTACCGTACGAACCGAATTCTTTCAGAAATTGGCCGTTCACGTCGAAGACCTGCACACGGTGATTTGACGAATCCGCTATTACGATATTGTTGTCTGGCCCGACGGCCACTCCTCTGGGCCACGTGAAACATCCAGGCTCGCTCCCCCGACTCCCTATCTCAAACAGCTTCTGGCCTTTCAGCATGTACTGCCCCCTAGGGGAAGTACCTGCTGTTGCCACCGCGATACCTAAAATAAGAAATTGATTAGACTTATATTTTTGATTTATTTAATTTTTATTATATTATTAAATTTAAATTGAAATAGTGACTATTTTTCGATTAATAAAGTGGATTTTCCAACTGTCCTCAGTAAGGAAAACCTACACTTCCAAACGCCTCAGTATTTGAACCTTAACGTTTTGACTGTGAGAATTATTGGTTTCTATTTTATGAAACAAGATTTTCTGTTTCTCAGTCATTATATAGTTTCCAAAACAAAGATAAATACTTATCAAAAGAAGATTTGATTGAAACCAACTTAGATTAAATTAAACAAAAATAATTTGAAATTAATTAATAAATTATTCCTTTTTTAGCTACTGTGACATTTTGACCCACATTACATAAGTACTTAAAATAAATATTCAATAATGGATATTTGCTGTTGCATAACAATAACATTATGTCGTTTCTTTTCCATTTATATCTAATTAATTTAAATTACATCTCAATGTTTTATACAGAAAATTTCTTCAATTCAACCTAATGTATAACGCAACTTTTTTTTTATTAGAAAATATTTAATGCAAAAAATAAAATAACAATATACGTAATACAAAGCTATCTGCAGATACGTGTTTCGGGATCTTATTCCTCATGAGCACAACTCTACCTTGTGTGTTTTGATTAATTTGATTTAACAACTTTGTAATAATATAGGGCAGGGCTTTACTGATGAGCGATGACATTCCGAAACACGTGTCTACCGATTTTTTTATTTTTTTTTTGCATTAAATATTTTCGAATAAAAAAATGTTGTACTATGCAACGGCAAATGTCCATTATTGAATATTTGTTTTAAGTACTTATGTAACATAAGTCTAAACATCACAGCAGCTAAAGAGGGAATAATTTATTAATAATTTTTATTTAATTTATTTAAATAACTGTAACCATATGAATATATCCTTTTTTCTATTAGATTAAATTAGCGACTAAAAAATTGTCACTAATATTAATAAAGCGGATTTGCCTAATGGGAGAAAAAAAAAGTTTAGTCATTTTCCTAAAAAGTCATAATCTGTCTAAAAAAAATTACAAAAAAAGTTGATTTAACGTAATAAATGGAAGACAATATCTTTTGTCTAAAGATAGCGCTTGCGTCGTCTTCCATTTATTATGATTCATATCTGCTTTCGAGTGTATAACCAAAATTGACGAAGTTGGCATTGGAAATCTAAAGTTATGTCTGAACTAAAATCACACGCGCACGCGTACTGGTTGTCATATTGACACTTTTTAACTACAACCAGCATTTCACGCGTGTATCTTAGTACAGACATGACTCAAGACTTCCAGCACCAACTTTGTCGTCGATTTTTGTTATACGCTCGATATTTAACCGTAACGCAAGATCCGTTCAACCGACTTCATCAAGGCATTGCACATGGAACACACTAGCTTAATGAGGTTCGAAAACCCAAAATGGCCTTCACTAGTTATCTATACGCTAGATGAATGTTGGTTGAACATTTTATTAAATTGATTTAACATAATTGCTATATAATTTTTTGATACATACCGGCTGCTGCCGCTACCGTAGCTGCTGTAGGGGTAGTGGGGGAGCCTTGCATGTTTTTTGAATCGTCATCAGAGCTCCCCAATTCCGTCGAACTCCTCAACGGCAATCCCAACGACAGCCTTCTGGCCGCCGAAGAACTGCTCGCCGATGAAGGAGTTGCAGCACTGGCGGAATCCTTATCCTTGCCAGTGCTCCTGTTTCCGTACTTGTTCTTCAGGTAACGCGCCCAGGAACTAAGGGCGGCACCGTCCTTTTCGGTACCCGTGCTTCTTTCAGGAGAATTCTCCCTCGATTTCAGTGCGTGAGACGACCGGCTCCTTGCAAGATCATTCATAGTTGATGATGCCGAGCCGTAGCCTCGTGAAGCTAAATATGCGGTTGGATTCGTGGATGTAGGTGAAAGGGGTTCATCGGGATCGTCGTCGTTGTCGAAATTATGGCTGGATTTGCTGCGGGCCAGTCTTTGTCTGCGTTCTTTCATCGCCATGTATCTAGATCTGCTAGTGGGGTATTTAGAATCATCATCGAAGGATGAGTTGTATTTGCTATCATCTTCCTCGGGGGCAACTGCAGCGGTGCTTTTGCTTTTATTCAAGAAGCGGCTGGTGTAGCCGTATTTCGGAGGTTCCTCTTCATGAGCTGGAGTTCGTGTTCGCGGGCTGTATTTGCTTACAGGCGATTCTTCTTTCACGCCATATCTTGGACGTGAGCTTCCGTAGTTAGATGATTCATCCCTGCTGGTTCTCCTAGCCGACTCAGCGCTGTTATCTCTGGCGATGGCGCTGCGCGCCAGAAGCGGTCCAATATCAGTCTTCGCCATTTCCTTGTTCTCAACTTTCGGAGTCGACTCCTCAGACTCGCTCTCCGAGCTAGTCTCCTCTTCAGAACTACTCTCAGTCTCCTCTTCTTCTTTAGTAGCAACCGGCGGTGGCGTGGCTGTGGTCTTATTCTGTAAGAAACGACTTTGGAAAGGTTTCGTCTCCTTACTGCTGTTCGAGCTGGTCGACGATTGACGGGTCCTTCCCGGCGGATCCGCTGTATGATCGACGCTTCCGCGAGACAAATACTTTTGTTTCACCTCCTCAGTGGTGTACGCAGCGCCAGTGTTGCGTACCGCATTCGAACCCGAGGATTCCGTCGAGCTACTAGAGTCAGAGCTAGTGGACCTGGCCGACTTTTTCGCGGTTGGTTCGACGGAAGGTCGGCGCGCGGGTGTTGTTGGTTTATTGGTCGTTTTTCGTTGCTGAGGCGCTGAATCGTCAGATTCTTCAGCGCTCGAAACCGCCTGGGGAAAATAAACGGGCGAAAATAGTTAAGGGATATAGTTTTTTTTTTAGTTCAGTTTATTTCATGCGGTTTAGATTGCAAAAAATGTCTAGCTGGCACCTGTTTGTCAAATGATGGATTTATGATAGTAAAAATTAACTGGTCATTATTTAAGATATGAATGCGCCATGCAGTGATTTATATCCTTGTATTATCACAACAAAAAGGCGCCAACTATTCAAAAAAAAAACATCAACATCAAAAAGTTCAGTTTTATCTGGATTTAGTTGATTAGTCCATTTGGAGGATTAGTTGAAAGTTGAAGATGGATTACTGTCGTTTGATTGACTTATAATCAGGGCAGACCTTTTGTGGATTAAAACATAATATTTAAATTTTTAAGGTATATAAAATCACATTTCATACTCATTTTAATGTAAATCACGTCCTTATTTTGCATTTCATTTAAAAAAAAAATTGAATTGAACGCAAAAAAGTTAATTTATGATTAATTATAACTTAATAAATCTAGTTAATTGTAGATTAACATCTTTTGAAAATAAATAAATATTTAGAATTAAAATTACAAAATTATGTATATATAATTACATAACTCTTATATCCTATCGAGTGTCGGGTAAATTACAAAATTAAAAAAAAATTTGAAATAATTCTGTTGCCTTTTATCTAAATAACCTTTATAATCGATATAACCTAAGATGATAGAACAAATTAATTGGGTTAAGGTCGGCCCTGCATAATAAAAAAATATGTGGTGATGGTCTAAATTAGTTGGGTCAATTTGTATTTTGTAAAAAATGATTAAATTATATCCCTTAACATTTCCACTAGTTTACTTTCTGAACAATAGCCAATCGTTCCATACAGTAATCTTCATGCGGCAAAAACAACAACAAAAAAGTAGGAAAATTGCGCGGAACCATGGTGTGAAAATTTTGTTGGTAGTTGCGAGTATTTAATTGTAGTTTATGTTGATATTAACATGCCATGTATGTGTGCGTGTTTTTTTTTATATCAGTTCGTATACATATTTGTACAAAGCAAACAACAACACTTAAGTAACTTTATAAACTTAAATTTTACGTGAATATATCTAATCAGGTACGTCATTACTGAGGTAATTCATCAGGACTCACCTCTGCGGGTGCGGTAGTTTTTCTTCTTTCTTCAGCCGTTTCTTCCCTTTTAACAACAACGGCTGGTGTTTGGCGGGTTTCTGTTTCAGCTGTCGAGGTCGTCGCACCTTTGTTTTGTTTTTTAATTTTCGCGATTTCATCCTCTTCACTTTGTTGGCGGTTAGCGGGTGGTGGGGGACGTTTCGGTACGACTTTAGGTTGTTCTTTTTGTGGAGGAGGTGCTGGGGTTTCTTTTTCCTTTTTCTTCCCGCTTTCGTTCTCTTGAAGTTTCTTCATAACACGAGGGGAATCGGCCAAGCGGGTGATTCCACTTAAAGGTCCCCTCGCGACGTCTTCCGTATCAATAACGCGCTCACGCTCTTTATGTTGTTGCTGCTCAGTGAATCTAACTCTCGAGTTTTGTTCCGTATCTGAGTCGTTATCATTAGCGTGTCTGTTGTATCTCGAGCGGTATCTGCTCCTTGTTGGTCTCGATTCCTCGTAATCCTCACTGTAATCATTTCCTCCTCCGCGCCCGTATCTATCATACCTATCACCACCTGCGGTTCTATTAGCCCTCTCCCCAAATTTCCTTCCTTGCAGCGGAGGATCCTCCTCACCGTAGTATCCCTGCTTCTCTTCCTGCTGTCTAAATTGCGAGGCCAATCTATGGTCGCTCTTCGAACGTAATAATCCAGGTCCTCCTGGAGCCTGCACATTAGTTCCCTGTCCGAAAGGATTGTTGGGATTCGAAATATTCAAATCACCATACCCAGCGACATTCAAAACCAACTGATTCGGATCATGCGCGAGCACCAACCTAATCTTCCTGCTATAATCAGAATTTTCGTATTCGAAATTCCTGATAAACTCAACGGTCTTTAAGAAAATCTCTTTCGTATCCATCAGCTCGCAATCATCCCAAGGAACATTCTCATTGATGTGCTTATCCGCTAAATCACAATTACTTAAAATGTTAGAAATTTCCAACTCTAAATTATCCTTGAGGTTAGTAAGCGTGCGCACTTCAGTTCCCATATACCTATCCAATTCCCCTCTCAAGTAATCAGTACGGTCTTTCAAAGCCTTTGACAGCCTCCTGTAAATTTCCTCGACTTCCTCAGAAACCGAAAGACTGTTGTTTTGAATATTCTGTGCATTCTTTTCTACTATGGCCAAGGCGTCTTGCAATCTGTGCAATCCTCTGCGGATTTGATTGTTGATGCGTGAGATTTCGCGTCTGAGGATGTCCATGTGGGCGCCCTTGCATTCCTCGCAGACTTTCTTGTCGCAGTGCTGGCAGAAACTGCAATAAGCCTTCTCTGAGCAGACGTTGCATCTCTCCATGATTTGCCCGCTGGTTGGGTCTGGTAATTCGCCCGTGATTTCTATGTGCAGTTCTAAAAAGCGCTGGAGGGTTACGTTCGTGGGGAATCCTTGCACGCCTTGGTATGGGATTCTGTGTTCTGCTCTGCATTCTGGACATTTGACCTAATGGATTTAACGTATTATTAGATACGATTTAAAACAGGTTATTTTATTTTATTTTAATTTATTTATTTAATATATACTAAAAGCATAATCCACTGGTAACCTCCCCTTACCAGTGGATTGCCGTAGGGTGACGAGGTTGAAATTTACTGGGTCCAATCCCTTGGACCCTAGGCGAAGCTATTACAATCAGTATCCGATAGGATGCACCGTTTAGGCGCTAAAGGGCGTAAAAAAATATTAAACAAAACAAAATCGAATAACTCGAAAACGAAAAGAGCCACAGGCTTCTGGTTTTTACCACCATCTAGACATTTTTAGGCAGCATCTTTTCGACCCATATGGACGTAAGAAGAGAACTGAATACAAAGGATGTACAAAAATATGTCGAAGAAAGGCAACTGGGATGGTGGGGACATATACAGAGGACGAAGAAAATAATTTCTGTAAAGCAAATATGGGAAGCAAGGACAACTACAAACAGATGAAGAGGAAGACCAATAGAAAACTGGGAGAACAGCGTAATAATGGCACTACAAGAAAGAGGAATAAGCATAAGAGATGCAGAAATAATGGCTAAGGACATAAACAACTGGAGGAGAGTCATTAAGAAATAGACAATGAAGAAAAACCCCGACACCAATTGGTAAAAGAGGACATCGATTATATATATATATATATATATATATATATATATCTTTTCGACCCCCTGGCGAGTAAATCGACAGAAACGAAAAACAATTTGTATTTTTTGTGTGAACAGGGTCGCAAGCTAAAAATACAGCGACCAGCTTAAATTAAACGTTTATCCCTTGGATACAATTTTTGAATTTCGATCCAGGGCCGGAATTAAAAATTTTTGAAAATTTTCATTTTTAATTTTTGGTTTGAACATAACTCGAGAACAAAACCGGCTATAAACTTCCAGTTTTCACCGTTCCATAGAGTTTCGCAGGTTTTACAAAAGTCTAATAACTAGTTGCCCTAGGAAGAAAAGAACCGGATGGGGGTCGAAAAAATTGAAAATTTTCACATTTGAAAATACCCAAAATTGGCAAATTTAAAAACGATTTCCAGGTTTGTATGCGCAACTGATCTGAGATTTCAAGGGCTCAAATTAAACAATGATCCAAAACTGAAAAAAAAAATGTTTAGTGGATTTGTGAATTTCGATTCCGGGCCAGAGCTACAATCTTTTGAAAAAATAAATAAATAAATAAATAAAATAAAAAACACTACCAAACATATAATCGACCCTAATTTGAGAACATTTCTAGATGTCGACTTTTACAGTTCGCCGAATCTTTCGAATACCATTATAAACGTATATAATATGTCGCTCTTCTGGCCATTTTTCAGCCATCCAGGGTGGAAAAACTATAATTTTCACCTTACGAAAAAACCTATCGATATCGATTTGAGCGTCCGTATTAAGAAAAGTTACAGTCCGATCGAGCTTCGGTTAAACCCAAAAAGAAGATCGTTCTATTTTCTAGTATCCATAGTAAAAACTCCAACCACCTAACTCGCGCTCCCATCGAATTGTGGCCGTTTTTTTTTTTGAAACGCCTAAAATTTCGATTTTTACAGAAAACAATAATTTCTGCATCGTCTATCTTTTGTTATAGGCGGATAAAAAGACACATGGGAAATAGCCCATTATTTGCAAAATTACCCCGTGAAAGAATCATGCCTTCAGCCTCACCCTGAGCCGAAATAATAATTTTTAAAGTTTTGACAAGGCTATTTTTCATTTTTTCATCAGTCGACCTCATATTGTTTCACAGTCATCGCAGAAAGTTGAAACTAGCACCACGTGAAAAGGGACGAAAAGTAAAGCAGTAGACAACATTTTAACCCCTTGGATGAAATTAGCCCAGAGTTGTGGTTTTTTTTTTGATTAAATTTTGCGATTTCTAGCCATCGGTCAAAAATTGATTTTGTCATGGGGGTATCAACATCACTCCCTTTAACCCTAGAGGGATGAAATTTGGTAGAACGTTTTAGATCCACTACGTCAATCAGGAGACAAATTTTCAACCGCCTAGTTTAGTTATACTAAATAACGATCATTTTATATAAACAAATGTTATATATTATTCGAGTATATGGTATTACTAGAGCAATGGGAATTGAAATATAAAAGATATTTTAGCGTTAAAATCGTAATTTACGCAATATAGAGACGAAATTAAATTGAAATAAAATTGTTTCACACTTTAGCAGCATCAATATTTTTAATAATATTTCGTGTTTAAAGCGACATTAATTGCAATTCGACAGACGAATAAACCACTTTTTAGCGTAAATCATGTAATGTACAGGGTTGGGCATTTTTATGGATTTTTATTTTATATTAAGACATATCGAAAAACGTAAAAAATGTTGCTTTGAGAAAGTGTTTATTATATTTTTATATTTTTAATAATAACGAAGTTTCAGGTATCATCGAAACATGACTCGTTGTCAATATCCTATAACTGGATGTTGACAACGACCCTGATCTAGGATGACAAAACGCTTTTATAATACCTATTAAAAAAAAGTTTTAAAAGTTTTCCATATGTGGCACCACTAAAATGCTCTAATCTGTACATGAGTGCAAGAAAATAGAACTAGTACTGTTTTCTGGCACTCATGTGAGTCATGGGAGTGAGTTTACGAATTCCAGTGAAATATAATATGAAATGTAAAATATATATGGTATATAAAACAACTAGCAAAGTTACACCTTCTGCTAAATTTTTAGAATATCAAATAAAACTATTTACCCATTAAATTAATTTTTAGAGATAAAGTTAATAACAAGAAATCTATTTTAGAGCGTATCAGCAGTGAAGATTTAGTACTATTTTTTAAGACATCTGTTACATTTATTTTTTTCGAAATATTTCATTTAATTAATTAATCATTTGCTTCCGTGATTAGGAAGAATTGATTCTATAGATAGTGGAATTATTTCATCTAAATCTATAGATATAAATTATTAACAAAGGATATGTCTCTTATGACCGATTGAGATTTAAAAGTAGAATTGGCTTCAAAATCTCTTGACGTAACATTTCCTTCAGATCCAAAATTTTGCGAAGAAGAGATTTCAAGTGCTCCTAGCACTTCAGGCGTAAATAAGTCAAATAATACTATTGAGAATGATATGAACAGCTGTGTCTAACATTTTTATTTTTACTCCTATCCCGAAAGATATTCTCATTTTGTTTGTTGTCCCAGTCAGGTTGATTGTTTCCACTTTTGTCTCTTTTTACCTGAATGATATGAATAAGCTAGATTTTTCAATGTTAATTTTTAAACCAGTACCAGTGCATAAATGGAACGTCAAACTTATAATTTTTCTTACAGAATAGCCCTGATTATTTGTATAGTCTGAATAAAGATGTGTTTATATAAACTATTCTTATATTTTACTTTATTATTAATTAATATGTGTGCATTATTTTCAAATTACCTGTCTTCTGACGTAATCAACCAGTCCCTCCATGCAGGGCTCCATGCAGAAGCTGTGCTGGCATGGTAGCAGCTTGGGGTTGCGATATCTGTCCAAGCAGATGGCGCAGGTTAGCAATTGTTCGAACTGTTCCATTTTTTATCTGAAAACAAAAACAAGACGTGCGATAATCATAATAGAATGGAAATCATTCGGATCGTAAAGTGTTCGCGATTTGACTCCGCCGGCTAAATTTAAGTCAGCACGTCACCGCGTCTGGACGCCCGAAGAATTCTCCAGTTTGGCCAATCGGCGGGACTTTTAGCGTACGGTTATTTCGGTGTTTGCGCACACCGAGAGATGGATTGATGCCAACCTGTGCGCTTGTTTCTGGGAAAGTAAAGGCGAATGTGAGGATGATGAAGATTGTTTCCCGTTTTTTTGATAAATAGCAAAAAATGAATAATTTATATAAAAAGAAAAGCCATATGAAAGCAAAACGTAAAAAAAACGTATTACTCATTTTAATATCATTTTAATATAATTTACAAGTAAAACCCATAGATAATTAGCTATTTTTAGCTTGTTTTTCTATGAAATTTAGAATGTATTTGTGGAAGAACCTCGACGATTGTGACAAAATTATATAAATATATTTCAGAAACAATAACAATATTCAAGAAGGTAAAATCTAAATTAAACACTTGGTTTGTTTCACAACGTTTATTCTTCAGACTAGTTTCATAACCATTTTCATATATACAGGGTGTCTCAGCGTGCGCGCCGAGTAACTTTACGGCTAAATGGTTTATTTTTTTCAAAATCGGCTTTCGCAGGCGTATGTAGGTCTATTAGGACCACATTTTAAAATTAGTTTCAAATATACAGGGTGTCCCATAAAAGCATGGCGTATCATAGTTATATTTTTTCTAATGGAATGACCAATATTTTATATTTTTTTCAGATTCTACATAAAAAATAAAGTTAACTTTCATAATATGTTCATATGCCTAAACCTAATAACTTTTGAAATATTTAAATATTTTTGGAAAAATTGACGTTTCGAAAAAAAATCATAACTTTCAAATGGATGAATGAAAACAAATGAAATTTTGTGTCAGTACATCTGACTAATGGGTGAATATTTCAGACTATTAAGAGAAATTTAAAATCTTAAGATGTTTTGATAATTCAACATATCTCCAGAAGCACATTCAAGGTTAAATTTCGTGCTTATTTTAAATGGCACACCCTATATCTAATAGGCCTATCTTGTAGGAAATTGTATTGTCTTTCAGAAAGTATAAAGGTATTCTACACCTAAACCTAATAGTTTTCAAGATATATCCATTTTTGTTAATTTTCGTCATTATCATTATTATTTTAATATGACAATGTAACATAAAGCGCCATCTATTGCTTAATTTAATAATTATTATTGCCAATTATTTTAATAGGCCTTTGTTTATAAGCAAATTTAATTGACACATTCGTATTATTACTAACAATTGAAAAAATAATGTTCCCTTAAATGAAAGAATTAACATGATTCTAATAATAATGTAATGTTATTAAGATTGTCTCTCAGTGTACAAAATGTTCTCTGATGGAAGACATCCTAATAAGAAGACTGTAGAGGAAGTTTTAAATACATTCAAAACTGTAGGCAGTATGAAGTATTTGAAAAAAAAACTACCTTGAATACAGTAACTAATAATGAGGAGACACAATTACAAGTTTAATTCCATTGATTATTCGTCAAAAAAGGTGGTTTAATAAGCAATGAATTGGAAGAATACATGGAAAGCAGTATTAATAATACATTTAGATCAATTATACCTAATATGCTGAGAACTGTCAAAATATCATTTAAAATAAAATTGAATTATGTATTCGATGGTAGTATTTTTGAAAATTTATTATAAATTACTTTTAATTCTATTTCGTCAATTTATTTGATGTATTTCCTTATATTTGTTTTACAATTCTAACAAGTTTTTATCAAATAATTTACAGATGTGTAAATAAATAATGCAATTATATATTCACAATTAATAAAATTAGTGTATTAATTTAGGAAATATCTCGAAAATCATTTGTTGGGTCAACTGACTTTATTTATAAACAATAACTAAACTCTTGCCTTTATGGAATAATAATAATAATAATTATTATATTGAACAATAGATGGCGCTTTGTATCGACTTTCCATGTTATGAATAATAAATATTATGTCAAAAGTTAACGAAATTGCATAAATCTTGAAAACTATTAGGTTTAGGTAAAAAATATCTTTATACTTTTTGAAAGACAATACAATTTCCTACAAGATAGGGCTATTAGATATAGGGCCTGCCATTTAAAATAAGCATGAAATTTGACCTTGAATGTGTTTCTGGAGTTACGTTAAATTATCAAAACATCTTAAGATTTTAAATTCCTGTAAATAGCCTAAAATATTTACCCATTAGTTTAATATACTGTTACAAAATTTCATCTGTTTTCATTCATCCATTTGAGAGTTATGATTTTTTTCGAAAAGTCAATTTTTCCAAAAATATTTAAATATTTAAAAAAATGTTAGTTTTAGGCATATGAATATATTATAAAAGTTAACTTTATTTTTGATGTAGAATCTGAAAAAAATATAAAATATTGGTCATTCCATTAGAAAAAATATAACTATGATACGCCATGCTTTTATGGGACACCCTGTATATTTGAAACTAATTTTAAAATGTGGTCCTAATAGACCTACATACGCCTGCGAAAGCCGATTTTGAAAAAAATAAACCATTTAGCCGTAAAGCTACTCGGCGCGCACGCTGAGACACCCTGTATATATATATATATATATATATATATATATTCCTTGAAAATGGGTATGAGCCGAATTTAGTCGGATAATAATAATAAACAAATAAAAGTTTAAAGTAAAGCAAACCAAGTGTTTAATTTAAATATTGCCTCCTTAATTTAAACATGTTTCACCACGGGATAATTGAGAAATCAAATGTAACAATATTCATAATAATATTCAGAATTTTTTTTTGTACATCACCATAAATTCCAGAGAGGGCAGAATTATTTCTGATCGATAGCCTAGGATAAACACTTTCATTTTATTGTGTGTACTTAATGTTTGTAATTGTCTAATTAAATAATGATAGAAAATTAAAATACTTGTTTTTTATGTTTTAATTTCCTACCATTATTAAATAAAATTATTCCATCACGGGTTAAGTGACGATTTTATTTCAAATTTCTAATTAAAGATATTTATTAGTGTTGGACAAAATCGAGTGAATTATTCGGAAATACTCGATTTCTAAAATCGAGTATTTCTGTATAATCAATTTTAAGTAGCTAAAGTTAATAATTAATAATAAGTTGGAGTTTATTAATAAATAGATGACACTCCCTAACATTAACATTATAAATAAGATTAAAAAAATGTCGTATTCTTCATTTTGCAGTGATAAAAATGATCGAAAAGGTCGACTTTGCCCATCTTTAATATTTATATACTTGTATTTGTTCCAACGATACCATACAGTAAAAGAATATAGATTTCTAATTAATTTATATTTTCAACATAATAGTAATAGTATGTACTCTTTTGAATTAAAATATTTTCAAGATTATACGACTTCCGGTTATATCGGAAGTAGACACCAATTCTCTTATTTTAAATATAATGCTATAAGTTTTTATAATAGAATTTGGATTCTACATAAAATTTTCTGAAAAAAAAATCATTAAGTAATATAACATCCAAGTTTAATAGTTTTCACGATATCTTATTTTAGTTAAAATTTAATATTTTTTCTCAATCTACTTAAAAGTGCGTATCTCCGAACAAAAAAAATCTAAGGGATGCCATGTTGGTTATAAACAGCTAATACTTTAAGGTACCCAATGGTGGCTTCGTTTTGAAAAAAATAAATACATAGTGATTACAATTTCACCTCACATTTACTCAACTTTAAACGTTTAAAATTCGATTATTTATCTTTAAATCAAAACAAGATACGTATAGGAAATACTAGTATAGAATTATGTAAAAATCAATTCTGTATCTGGATATGTAAAAATATACAGGGCGTTCTATTTAAAATAAGTAAGGTTTAATTGTTTAAAGTTTATAAAATATGGAATACAATTTTAAACAATCTGTTTTTTATTTTTCAAAAATTAAATTAAATATAAATAAATATTGGAGTATTGGCTGTTTATAACTAACATGGCATCCCTTCAATTTAATTTTGTTCGGAGATATATTTTTAAGTGTATCAGAAAAAAAGCAACAAATTTTATCCGAATGACAAATATTTCGAAAAAGGTACAATTTTAAGTTATGTTACTTAATAATTTTGTTCATAGAATTTTATATAGAATACAAATTCCTAATAAAAATATAGCATTCCATTTCAAATAAGAGAGTTGGTGACGACTTCCGAGATAACCGGAAGTCGTATATTTTTGAAAATATTTTCATTCAAATATGCGCACATGATTACCTTAATGTTGAAAATTTCATTACAATACATTAAATAGAAGTCGATACATTTTTTGTGTGCGGTTTTGCTGGAAAACCCTGCATATAATAATATTATATTCTTTACCTTATACAAATATGTTACATAATGAACAAAACAGTGTCAAATATATAGTGTTTTATTTAATTGAACATAGCCCTATGTTCACTGTCATGTGCAGTACACATCGGGTGAATTTGAATTTATGATTTACTGCTCGTTGTCTGTGTATGAAGTATAAATTGCATTTGAATTCTTTAGGAGACAATGCCGTCAAAAATAAATGAACCAATGAGGGATTTCTTTGTATGATAAACTTTGTATATGGAACAAAAAGGAACATATTCTGAATAAATTCCCCGTTGTGAAATATTTTTAATTAATAATGATAGAAAATTTAAATGTTTTTTTTATGTTCCATAGATTAGACTTTATTATAATGGAGTAATCATTACTCTTTGATAATGGTCACTGACTGAAACTAGTTGGAGAATAAAGTATAATCTGTAAATCATAAAAAACAAGTGTTATAATTTTCTAGCATTATCCAAAAAAGGAACAAAAAAAATTTTTAAATGAGGATACAAACTTATAATTCTCTGAACAATTACAATCGAAAATAAACAAAAATTAGCTAGTGAAAACTATTTCTAGAAAAAGGTATACAGTTTCATTAATTAAAGTATTTTCTTTAATCAATGAAAGTATACCTTTATACACTTAATTAAATGTGAGTTTCGTGAAGATTTGAAAGAAATATGAAAACACTTTATCAATATTTTACAAACAAATGTTGTTTGTAAAACATTGATAATGATCACATGGTGATCGAAATGTATATCTGTTAATAAATAAATAAGTGAAGAAAAGTGTACAAAGTGTTTTCATATACCTTTATACTTCTCTGGTACTTGTCTGGTGATTGCATTGAACTTTATTGAAGATAATGTGGTTGTTTGCTCTTGCAAATTTGATGATATTTCTTTTGTACATGGTAATAAGTGATGCTTTATTGGCAACAAAAATCTAAGGGATGCCATGTTGGTTATAAACAGCCAATACGAAGCCACCATTGGGTACCTTAATGGTGGCTTCGTTTTGAAAAAAAAATAAATAAATAAATACATAGTGTTTACAATTTCACCTCACATTTACTCAACTTTAAACGTGGTACATGGTAATAAGTGATGCTTTATTGGCAAGAGAATTCAATAAAAAAACTATATATAATATTCTCTTTGTATTAAATTAGTAATAGATAATTTCCTTGTTTATATACAGTGCGTTCACAATCAAAGGAATAAATACATTTAAACTATTGGTGATAATTTTGTAGAAAAACGCTCCGATAAGTCGATTAGTATTTTCACCTGCGCATATTTTTTAATAAATATTTTATGTACATGGTGTTCCATAATAATTGCCGATACAGAGATATATTTTTTTTAAAATAGAACATTATTAGATATTTGGATTCATCAGAGAATTCATCAGAGAGAATATATATTTTTGTAGAAACTGTTAATTCTTTGCGTCGTGTACTACCTGCAAATTAGTTTATATTTTAAAATTGTGTTTGTAGTATGTAGGTATATTATTTTAATTTTTTTGTAACCTGACTAATTTATTTTATTCTGTATATGTTACTGTATGAAATGGCCTCCGTAAATAAATAAATAAATATTTATATATATATATATATATATATATATATATATATTATTCTATAATCATCTTCAACTGTTTACGAAATATTGTCGAGTAGGAATTGTGAGATAATTGACATTATTTAGTAAACATTTAAAGATAGATATGGGACATACATAAAAAATGTCTAGAATTCCTCGAAGAATCCAAAAATGTAATAATATAGAGGCTGTTCCGTTTTAAGAAAGATAACTTTGTATAGGTATTTGTTTATGGGACACATGTTTAGTCGAGAAGATGCACTATTAAAACACTAATCGACCTGTCCGAGCGTTTTTCCAAAAATGTTCACCTGAATACAATGAATACAATATATTAAAAAAAGTTCTTATTCTTATGATTCTACTGTATAATGCCGTTTTAATCTGTCAATATTTTGCTAATAGTTTGAAGACAGGTATATGCGAATATATACAAAAAACGATCTAGAATTCTCCAAAGAATCCAAATATTTAATAAAATATAGCGTGTTCTGTTAAAATAAATGTAACTTTGTATCGGTATTTGTTAATGGGCTATCCTGTGTATACAATTTTTAGTGAAAAAAAAAAAAAAAAAAAAAAACAAAACAAATGCGCAGTTAAAAATATTCATCGACCTGTCGGAGCGTTTTTCTAGAATATAATCACCAGCAGATTAAATTTTATTTTTCTTTCATTATGAACACGCTGTATATCTTTAATGATATTTTTTATTTATATTATATTTAGTCCAGTTCAGGCTTTAACTTAAGCTTTGCTTGAAAGAGCTCATATTAAAACGATAATTGGAAAACCGGATCTAAGTATTTATGTTTGAAATTAGTCATCTTGTAATCAAAACTTTTAATTATTGCGATGAAAAATATTACAGTAATATAGAAATCGAATTGTTTGATTTATGTATAATAACCTTAACCTTTTTTTTTATTTTTTTTACAACTTTTTTCGCTATATAGAATTCTTCGTTCACGATATAGTTATGATTTTTACTTTCCCCGGACCCCTGTCCAAGGGAAAGTATTGTGATCGTGAAAATTTTCGAACCGCCAATTTCAACAAATATGCACGTTCTGAGGTCCCCTGAGTCCATTCCATCGAGTTTTGAAAAATGTCTGTGTGTGTGTCTGTGTGTGTGTCTGTGTGTTTCCGCGATAGCGCCTAAATGGCTAAATGGATTAAGCCCAAACTTTATATCTAAGCTTTATATTACAGTGGAATGATCCGAAAAGCTTTTGGTTAGAATCAAAACTCATTAAGTGCAACTTTACTCTTAGCAATTTTTCATTTTTTAATTCGGATAGAAAAATGTTTCAAATAAAAGTTTTAGATCTTGGAAAATAAATAATTTCTGTTATAAAACTTTTATCGTAGGACCTCCGGTTTTCATTTTATAAGCATTTATCTAATAAATTCCCTTAGAGATTTTAATTATTGAAATAATTATTTCAATGACAAATAAAACGTCAAAGTGCCGTCAAATTCAACTTATCATTCGCAAACGCCTCCAGTTTGCAAAAATGAAGAAGAGTGTGGAGGAATGATTTTAATCTATTGTAAGGTAAGAAATAACACACTTAATTACAATATTCTTCTAAATACTCGGCTTTAACTTTAAAAGATAACAATCAATTTTTTCTATTAATCATTTTGCTTCCCTATTAAATTTTCTATCAGAAACTTATTTGACCGTATTCACCGGGGAAAGTGCCATGATGGACACATCACCATTTTTTATACAGTTTTTATAAAACCTAAAGGTTATTAATATTTATCTAATTATGGATGATACAACTGAAGTGATTAAATTTTAATAAAACAGGAAAATGATGGAACTAAGTTGCCGAATGATTCTCCATACGAATCCTCACCAAACTTATACAACCCAATAACCCCCTTCACAATACTCAAGTCAGTCCCATAGCTCTCCGTTTGGTAAACCTTTCCAAAAAATTTGCAAACTTTTACGATAAATCCCTCCTTAATAAATTCTGTATTCCTCGAAAATCCAAATACCCTTCCCAAATATACACCATTCATCAATTCATTAGTATGAATCAAGACAGTTCAGCTAAATAGCATATATATTTCTAAATTCACCTCGACACCCAATACGGGTAAAGAGGATAAGATTAAGAAAGAAGATTTCTAAATTCATATCATCATAAATTCATGATAGGACAGAAAAAAGAAAGGTCGATAGCCCATGACAGTTTAACAACTTCATGCATATTTGTAATTGTAATATACAGTTGTATATACAATTTAATGTAATTGATGAAACTAATAATTGATTTTTACACTTAATGCTTCGCATGAAGCGTCGGTAAATTATAATTTTGTTATTGTTGTCTATTGCCATTGTTATTTTTGTTTATTTATTGTAAATACATTATTTTAATATTGAAAAATTTTTTCGCTCAAGTGTCTGTATAGAGCTAGGAGGTAATCACGGGAACCGATTTTTTAACTTCAATTGTTTTCGCTTCAACCATAGCAAATATTAATTTGTTGTTTTACTTTATTTAATATGTAAATTATAAAGTGTATAATTATCTGTAAATAGCTAGTCCACAAATAAATAATTATTATTATTAAATAAAACATTTTTTAATTTTGTTAAAATAAACAAAGTTAAAATGTGTTTTATTAAATAAACTCAAAATGTATAACCAAATGAAAGCTTTAATAATTAACAAATTATTATTTTTCAAAGTTACTGTTCTTACCTTACATACACAAAGTTAACACAAGTAAACTTATTGCAATAGCGTTTGTAAAATAATTGTGTTATTGTCGGTAACTTTTCATTAAATACAATCTAAATGTACAGACACAAAGCATGCATATGTCATTCGATTCACATTTTGCATTAAATTTATTTTAAAAAATGGAAAATCAATTAGTTTTGCGCCAACAATTTGAGTCTACAAGGAAAACGACCGAAATCGTTGTTTTGTCTACTGAAGGATTGCGAAGTTATCTTGTTTATGAGACCAAGAAACATTTAATAACATGTTCAGCAAAAAATAATCTAGCGTTTGGATAACTAGTGATGGTTATTTCGGCATTTTGGACGTCATCGATAAATGGTGATCGAGCAATTTATTGAAAGTAATCATGATTGAGAAGTGATACCTACTTAATTGAAACAGGGTTATATTTCTTTCTCCACTTTTTATTTTTAATGCTAAATGTACATTTCGGGTACTATGTACCTATTATCAATAGCTAACTGAATTCAGGTACATAGTACCCGAAATGTACATTTAGCATTAAAAATAAAAAGTGGAGAAAGAAATATAACTGTGTTTCAATTAAGTGATATAAATCTTCACGTAACTCAAGTAACTATATTAAGTTATACCTATTTTTGCAATAATAACAATCGGATGGCCATCGGTCTTTAGGCCACCCGATTGTTATTATTGCAAAAATCGATAGCCATTTAGTAAGAATATATTATATAAATATTGTATTATATTTAATGTAAATTCTATAATAAAGATGATATATAACAATCGGACAAAATAATATGATTGTAAAATTTTGAATTACTGTGTGCAATACAAGCTGAGTGTTTTAAATTAAGCCAAACATATTTTCGTTTCATCTTGTAATCCAAGCTAATTATTGTGAAGGAAAATGTTCATTCAAATTTGCATATGATAACATTAATCTTGTAATGAGAATTCTTAGAAAATTATTTATTTGTATATTTGTATTGGCAGAAACTTTTAAATTTATTTGATGTTATAATTTATACGTTACGTTGATAATATCTTAAAAAAATAATATTAAAAATGAGAAGTTTGTTGAAACTGCAGCAGATACATCAAAAAAATGGGCGTAATATTAACTTTAGATAGCTTGTTTTTTTTAATTAATTTTATAAATGAGTTTTGTTAATATGATTTTAACAAATCTACATATGCAATTGTAAACATTAAAATTATCAATAAATTGTTAATAAAATTAATAATTATACATTTTAAGCACAGAAATTAAATATGTTTGGTATTTTTAAGCAATTTACAGAAATAGTAAAACATGCACTCCGATGTGACACTTTTTTTAGAAAAACGCACTAATAATATTTTTAGAAAAAAAAAATCTATCTAAACCGAGGAACAACATAAAATACTGCACTCCACCACGATTCCTCACGGAACAAAATTAGACAAAATCTCGCGTGAATGTATTTTCGTCACGGTGGCGGCGTATCAATTTCAAAGCCATATTCGAAAGCCCAGCGCACACTTCAAACTCGTGTCCAACTTACGTCAATGAAAAGTTGTCGATAAACATCAAATAACCACTAACATTTCACTAGTCTCTTGTTGTTGTCCAAAAATCGCACTGAATATTTCGGGAGGTAAGTTTGGAGTGCGTGCTCTTTTAGCACATGGACGGTTTGTTCTAAATGCTATTTTAAACTGCCGGTAGTCAGCGGCCGCTATGAACTAGTTTCCTTAGGACCATGTGATCATTTTCTACGTGTAGGTGTCGGATTTTATATAAAGGATTAAAATATGACGTGAATGACCGAGCCGTTTTGGCAGTGCGTGTCGAGCTTTTCGGTTTTCGCGAAAATGTTTGCGGACGGTTTGAAAGTGCGTTGTTCCGCTGCGTTTTCTCGAATTGCCGCCTTTGCCAAGATTTGCTTTTTTTTGTTTGGTTGATGGTGTGGGAATTTCGTGCAGGGTGGGAGAATTTCAGTTGAATCCTATTTTTCTATATTTCATTTTGGGAACGAACGTGTTTAATTATTTTTTATTAAATTTACATATTATAATACGAAACTGGCAGAAAGACCGACGGTCGATAGCCATTTTCTGAGGTCTAACAATGTGTAAATGATTGTATGTATATGTATTATAAACTTATATAATGTAATACTCAGAAATAAAGATTTTCAATATATAATACGAAACTATAATGATGAATATAGAATTTGAAATTAATAGCATTTGGTTTGTTTCACTTATTTTTTATTTACCAATAATTTCTACAGAAAATTTCATTGTACAACTGTTTTATATTTAGTGACTATAGTTTCGACAACATAAGCGTGCCATTATCAAACTAAGAATACAATGAAATTTTTTGTAGAAATTATTGATAAATAAAAAATAAGTGAAAGAAACCAAATGCTTTTAATTTAAAATTCTATATTCATCATTATAGTTTCGTAACTAATTCTTAGTTTGACAATGAGTGCACTGAAAGAAATAAATGATAATTGTAAACACGATAATGATTTCGCTTACCATTTAATTTGTCGCCCTGGGAGCATGTCAAGTAACGCAATTCCAGCAAACATTCTAACTTTGTTAAGATTTAATAAAATGTATTGCCTAATCCAAACAAGTTCATATTTATAGTAAACAAGATTCATTATAATCTTACTATAGTTACTTTGTCAAGAAAGAATATTTGGTGGAAATTACCAATTAAGTTAGCACCACGTACCAAGATAAGAAACTGCCAAACAAGTGAAAATCCAACTTCTTTGTAAATATTTCTTTCAGTGTGTTTTATTAAGTTATAATAAACCAATCCATGCACAACCAAGTGGAAGCCTTAACAATTAACAAGAAAATGTCTGTACATTCTTTCTTTAATAATGTACAGAAAATTTCTGTATATCTTTTCCTTGATAATGACGATAAGTTGAAACTAGTTGATAAATAAAAAATAAGTGAAACAGAACAATATTAGTTAAAATGTTTCATCAAGTGATCAATGAGAATCAAAGTAATAATGATGAACGTGTTACTGTTTACTATTATCAGTAGTGGATTATATTGCATTGTTTAAAAAATGAATTTTAGAATAGCGTATAATAAAACATTTTTTATTTATAAAGACTGCCGGAAAAATTCCGCAGTATTTGATTTTAGTACCATTTCTGTAATAAAATCCGTTAACATTCAAGGGCAACATCAAAGTGAAAACTTTAGGATTAGAAAAAATACAGCATTCCAAGACAGAACAACTTATTAAATAACGAATTTTGGCGTTTTCTTGGCCTTAATAATTCAAACAATATTATTCTAAGCAATGAAGCTCATTTTTAACTTTATGGCTTCGTTATTTATCATAATTGCCGTATTTGGGATTCTTTCGAGTAAACTTATCCAAAACAATGAAGCTCATTTTTAACTTGATGCCTTTGTTAATCATCATAATTGTCTCATTTGGTATCCAAAGAATTGTGATTGATGAAATATTAATGCATCCACAAAGGGTGCTTCACACGAATTTTAAGTTGGAGGCGTTATTGGACTATACTTTTCATAAAAAGTGGTTAAGAGGGGACTCCATTATATTTGACGCAAACTTTGGATTTTTTTCTACGGAACTGGAAAGAGTTACAGATCTGTTTTTTTTTTCTATCAAAACATTAATTTGTTCTTACTTTACACGTATATTTTTTTAGATCTGAAAAAGAAAAATGGTGCCGAATATGGAGGCTTTTCTAAGAGGTTTCAAATCTGCAGGTATCTTAGAGGTTGTAATTCATCACCTTGAAACAAAAGGACAGCATATTTTTTTTAAGAGAATGGTACAAAGAAAGGAATGAATTAAAATAACGGTAAAGGAATATAAAATAGCGAACATTTAAAAAAAAGTGCGTTTTTTCGGTCGATTTTTTGTGGCACGCTGTTAAAAATCTAAAATTTGCTAATTTTTCCGACAGTTTAGTTTACTCCATAAAAAATATAATCTCTTTAATTTGAGCTAAGAACGAATTTCAACGATTAAAAGGTTGAAGTGTCAGCAGTTTTGATAAATGTTGTTTCGGAAAAAACGCGTTTAAAGTTTTCGGAATGGTTTTTCTGTGCAATTCAAAATAAAATTGCGAAAATTGCTCAAACAGTCGTATCTAGATTTTTGGGGTCGCTGAATACGAATCCTTGGTCAGATTTAAAAAATTCAATATGACGGACCAAAAATTTCATATTGAGCGCGCAACGAAGCGTACCAACAGCGCTTGGGACGGCGGTGCATTCAAAACTTTATAGCAACGAAAATATTTGCCGGATCGAAATATCCTTTCACCTACACATTCTATATATGTATAGCTTTTGTTTTATGTTAAAACTAAACGATTTTTTTAAAATTATATATTAATATATAATCGAGTCTTTTTGGATGAGTATGACGAGAATATAATGTGGTTTCAAATGGATTGTGCAACATATCACAAAATTTTCAAGTACGTAACTTAAACTAAGAAGAATACTAAAATCAGTATTTTGTAATTATTGTATCATTATTTGTCTGTATGTTTGATAATTTTTCTCTGTTATTATATCTATATGTATCTGTTGGGAAATAAATAATAATAATTATTATAATTATCAGGAAGCTTAAAAGCACAATTATGCTTGAAAACATGTGTTCTTACAAATATATTAGAGGAATAACTTGAAGTATAGGAAAGGAAAATGCGTAGGAGAATTTTTGGAAATAACATAAAGAAGAACGAATTCACAGATATACTATTTATATGGGGTAACCAGCATGACAACAGTAATAGAAGCACAAACAATTCGACGACATATAGTTCAAAAATGAAAATATATGATATAGTAAATTGAAAAAAAAAAACAGTATTTAAATAAAAATGGTTGTCCTTTCTCTTACAACTATTCTTATTTACCCCCTTTTCAGTCACACGTCATTTGGGCAGCTCCTTCTCAATGGATGATTTTGGAAATTTAGATGTAACATCTCCACAATCAACATAAAGTAGATTAAAAAACAGTGACGAAAACAAGAACAAGTGGAAGATCTATAATCAACCGGGAAAAAAGCAAATCACGTGCTAAAAGAATATAATGCAATATGATAGGATTAGCTCGCAAAATTTATACCTTTTGCGAGCTATTCCTATCATATTGCATTATATTCTTCTAGCACGTGATTTGCTTTTTCCCGGTTGATTATAGATCTTCCAAAGTGAAAAATCTTAGTCCGAAAAGTTTTACAAGAAAAAAATATTTTTAAAATCAAAGCCAATGGTCATAATGCATGTTTTGTGTTATTACAGATACATACCTTTAATTATATTCCTTGCATCATCTAAATCAAATGACCAGATTTTAATTTTCTTAACATTATATGTAGATCATTTAAATTTCATATCTTGTGAGTTGAGTTAAATTCTTCCTCAATTCCATGGTGATATATATGTATCTAATGAATATAATTTTCATTAAAATAAATTACAAAAGTGAGAACGCAAGTGTATCTATTGGATATGTCATTAATGACAGTCATTGATTTTTGACAAATAATATACCTGGTGTACTGTTGACCGGACAAATAAAAATAACTCGAAAAATACGGACGAAAAAAAAAAAAACAAAAACGTTACGATACCAAAAGTTAAGTTTCCTAAGGGGGCATCATCCGGTTATAAATTAAGCCCCTGTCTCACCCTCACTGGTTGGGGCGGAGGGTAACTTTGAAATTTCAAATTGGAACCCCCATTTTTTATTCAAAAATCGAATTCTAGCGATAAAAATACATATGATTTTATTAAAACATTTTTATTTAGAGCACGCGGCTGGTAAGGATCGATCAATTTAATTAATTTAATTCAATTCGTTTCGTTTATTCGATTTTGATTTAAATTGAATTAATTTGGTTTAATTTAATTTAAATTGGTTTAGCTTTAATATAATTTATTTCATTTGACTGAGTATTGTTAATTTTATTTTAACATCTTTAAATTATGTAAGGCAGAGCTGTACTGACGAGGAATAGATCCCGAAACACGTGTCTGCCGATGGCCTTATATTAACTAACATTCTTTCTTGTTCTTTTACAGCAGGTGTGCATTATATAATTCAATGTCCGGAGGGGTATTTATCCGGGAAGTAGTTGTTTTAATGTGCATTTGTTTAAAGTACTTACATAATGTAAGTCAAAATGTCACAGAGCTAAATGAGGAAATAATAATTTCAAGTCATTTTTATTTAATTTATTAAATAACTGTGACCAAGTGAATAAAACTCTTTTCTATTTATATTTTTATTTGTATCAGATAGAAAAAATTAAATTTAAAATAAAAAAAACAGGTTACTGGTTTTTTTACGCATTAATTTCTTCGGTTGTATACTTCTGTCAGAGGAAAACTGATTAACAACTCTAACGAATGCTTATACAAATTGCATCGTACAACCGCCATAAATGAAAATCATTTCTTTTTTTCTTGCATGGATACATGATGAACAGTTAGAAGAGAAAGACATTAGAATTATTTTACGTCACATATTATATGTGACGTAAAATAATTCTAATAAATCAACATTTTAACATCAATCATGTTAAATTTACAAATTGAAATTTAAAAAATAATTAGATTGAATTACTTTAAATTCTCGACTAGTTTCGCCCATTTTCAAGTAAATTCTCTTGAAAATATAATCAACCAATAAATCACAGATTAGATTGAATAACTTTAAATTCTCGACTAGTTTCGGGTTATTAGCCCATTTTCAAGAGAATTTAAAATTTTAAATAAACCCGAAACTAGTCGAGAATTTAAAGTTATTCAATCTAATCTGTGTTTTATTGGTTGATTTTTAATAATTTATTCATATTTATTTCATACAATATGAACTACCAATGTCTAAATATTAAAACCATTAATTATAAAAAATAATAATTTTTTAAATTTAATTTAAATTTTCTAATGAACAAAAATAATATTTCAATTAAATCTTAAGTATTTTTATCCGTAGAATACGATTCATGAATAAAAAATGGGGGTTCCAATTTGTAATTTCAAAATTGCGCCCCTGAATTTAGAACAGGATGAAGTTCCCTCAAAAAACATTAATTTTTGGTCTCGTAATATTTTTTTCGTACGATGCGTATTTTTCGAATTATTTTCATTTGTCAGGTTAAATGGTACACCCGGTATTTCACAATCTTCTATAAGTTGGCTGTGAAGACTAAATTATTTAAATAAAATCACCAACGATTATAAGTATTTAAAAATTTATATTAAAATTTTCCGTTATGATTGAAATGTTGTTTTTCATTTATCATAGCTGCTGTTTCAATTCCAATGCGTCTAGTAGTTAAATGAACATTTATTTTTGGAATGGAGTGTAAACCGACGTTTTGAGTCAGGATTTTTTGGTCATTTCGTGCAAATTTTCTTGGCTTGCATAATATCTAAAAATACCTACGATAAATACCTAGTGACGATGCTTTTACTCACTTTCGTTTGGGCGGTGTTTTTTCACATTATTACTATTATATTGAAGTTGACTAAAATTATGATGATTAATTCTTTGATTTATAAGAATTTAGTCATTGTTTTTGAAATAGTTTCAAATTTTTGGTTAACATTTTAATAGATATAAAAGGTGTCTGTGTAACGTTTTAATATATTGAAACAATTCAAATTCTACTTTATGTAATTTTGTTAAAATTATTTAATAGAAAAGAGTATTCACTTGGTCACAGTTATTTAAAATAAATTAAATAAAAATAATTTGAAAGAACCTCTTCTTATAAAATTTTGTATTTTCCGAAATCCAAACATCCCTCCAAAATATATCCATTCCACTTTCACAATTCATGAATTAATTCAAGAAAGGACAGTAAGGCAAACCTTTTTTATCTATATGTAATGTATAATATAATTGTCCGAATAAAGATAATTGTATATACAAATAATTTGAAAATAATTATTAAGAATTATTTTTACTTAATTTCTTAAAATTATTTTTAATTATACGGGGTATCTTATTTTTTTTAAATCGATATTAACTTCTTATTTTAAATGAAACACAATATGTATTTTTTGTTTTACTCAACTTCTCTTAAAACTATCTAACTATCTTTGCAATAATTACATTAAAATTGTTAATACTTTTTTTAGTCGTTATTGCATAAAAAAATTGAAATGTTTCTGTTCTTTGAAATAGAGAAATGCATATTTTGTTCATATTTTTAATCGTTTCTGCAAGTTAATAATTATATTAAATAATGAAATAGTGAAGTAACATTCCATTAGAATCAATACTTTCTAAAATCATTTGGGTGAAGGAAACTCTAATAATCATTAAAAAATCAAAATCAGGATGAGAACGGAAATATCTCAGTTTACTTTTTAATTTTTCAATTTAATTATCACTGCAACCTCGAAAGATCTATTGTGGATTCTAGCTATTTTAGACGAGGAACTTCGCCTCTTTTAACAATAACCTATTACATTACACGTAAAAAATCTAATGTAGAATATTACAAATAATATGATATAATATTAAAACCACTCCATAATCCCTCTATCGAATTCCTTTACTAATCCATCCAAATAATTTCCATGTCCCAGCGTATACTTACCCTCTCCACAAAATTTGCTCAAAACCCTCACAATTTATGCCTTCTTAGAAAATATTGCATTCCTCGTAACCCTAATATTCTCCCAAAACATAACAGCGCTTCGGTTACTATCCATTAACTCATGCATACATGACAGTTCAGCTGGCTAGCATAGTTTTAATTTGCAAATCACCTTAAATTCATACAGGGGAGAAAGACGTATGGTCGATAGCCCATGACAGACTACTAACACAACTGTACAAAGTGAAAAAAGGAATAAAATATTACTACATTATATTATTACAACTGTACATATAGTAATTATAAATTTTTGTTATAATATTTTCTTAATAAAGATGTTTGTATATATGTAATATTAAAATTATCACAATTGGTTTCTGATCACATTAACAATTCTGACAATCGTAAGTAAAGCTTTCTGTGCTTGGTTTGGTGTAGCATAACTTCACAGTGGTACAATATATGAAAATCTTCTTCCTGGCAAAATCTATATTTAGATTCTGCCTCTGGCCCTTTTTATTCATATTCTTGTTGGGTTTCCAGTGTCCTGTTAGTAGATATACTATAGCTCTGACCATTTTCCTTTTTTACCTTAGAAGGTTCATAGTAAGTTTTGGTGATGGTTTTTTTTATGAAATAAGGCAGGAAAATTATTAAAGCTATAGTAGGTTTTGTTACTCAGTGTCAGGAGTGGTAGCATTTATCAAGGAAGCGAAGTTTGTCATCTAAGATAGCTGGGATCCACAATAGATTTTTCGAGGTTGCAGTGATAATAAAATTTAAAATTTAAAAAGCAAACTATGATATTTCCCTTTTAATACCGAACGCTTATACAAATTGCATCGTGCAACCGCCATAAATGAAAATCATTTCTTTTTTTTTTCTTGCATGGATACATGATGAAAAGTTAGAAGAGAAGGACATTGACAATATGTGACGTAGAATAATTCTAATAAATCAACATTTTAACATCAATCATGTTAAATTTAAAAATTGAAATTTACTAATACCGATTTTGAAATGTTTTACAGTTTTTGTATTAAATCGTGCACTTAGTGCAAAATAATTTAAGTTTAAAAATGTGTTTATGTTAAATGTATTATTTTATTTATTGTAACTAATCTATTTTTTTTCTGTATATATGTTACTGCATGAAATGGCTCCTCTTAAATAAATAAATAAACTTATAAATTAATTTAATGAAAATTACTGCTAGTAAATCTTTCTTATCTGAAAAAATAATACATTGGTGCTGAAAGATCACTGGTCGATAGCCAGTTTCAGAGTTGGAAATATATTGTGAACATTAGTGTATTATTAGATATTGTATTGTAATTGTATATTCAAATCTCAGAAATAAAGATGTTTATGTATGTATGTAAAACATTGCATACAATCTAACATGATGAATAAATATTGTCATAATATATTCCCAAATACTGGGTCTTTCTTTTCAATGAAAATTGAAAAAAAAAAATTCAATTGGAAATGTTGATATATTAGAAATATTAGATTTTTTTTATTTATTAGAAATAATATTGAGGTCTATTAATTGTTTTCACATTTTACCAGTTTGTGTCAGATTGATTTTTAACTGGAAATATATTTTTCCTAAAATTGTCAAGAAAGTCAAGTTTCAAATCTATACTGAGCTTGTAAGGTTGTCCTTTTCATGACTAGTACTGAAAAATCGTTTCCTGACTCCCAGTACTAGTAATGAAAGTAAAATGTAAAAATCATTAATGACTTTAAATTATATTTTAAAGTTCAATTAAAAAAAACGTTTATTTCAAGAACATTATTTTCATCATGATAGATTTATTGTCACTTACAAACAAAAGCAAGTGCATTGTCCTCTGTACAGTTTAGCAACAAAACACTTTTTTTAAACTTGGCATTCCCGTTCATGACCCTCAAATACAAAATGGTATAAATTTGGAAATGTAAAACAAACAATACAATTTGTAAACAATCTTAAATTTTATTTTCGCACATTGCGATGAAATTTTATTAAGTAGTAAATTGATCTGAATAGCAAGTATTTTTTTAAACTTAATGTAAAATGTAATGTTACACTAAGTTAAAAAAAACTGTTTGTTTGATAATAAAAATGTAACTAAATCTGTAATTTAGTAAATTATAATTAAAAAATGTCGCACTAACAAATACCATACAACTGATATTGATATTGTTCAGATATTTTAATTAATATAAATAGAAAAGAGTATTCATTCACTTGGTTACAGTTATTAAGATATATTAAATAAAAATGATTTGAAAATAATTTATTCATTATTTTCAAATCATTTTTATTTAATATATTTTAATTAATGTTTAAAATATATGAATATTATCTGTAAAAATATACCCATTTGTCAAAACTTCCCTAAAAAAAAATTAGAGGAGACCGACTAACATATGCTATTGTCCTCAAAGCCATAGCTCCCTGCGTAAGGACCGTATATCTTCCAGCAGCAAATTGTAAACTTTTCCGTTCACAGCGTAGACGTCTCACTCTTCTGCGACCATAATGAGACCATAAACAGAACCGCGATTCATCACTGAATCTGCGCCAATCAAGTCATGATCTGCGATGCTGCGGTGTAAGTGGTTGACACAATTATGAACCGTAGGATCTAATACCCAAACTGTGGATTCTTCTATAAACAGTAGCCATAGATACTTTTTGATCATTTAGAGCTAACCAGTTATTTCCCAATGCCTGTGCTGTTTTAAATCTGTCCCTTAAAGATGACAGACAAAAAGCTCGATTGTCACACTCAGTAGTGCTTCTTGGTCGTTCTGATCCAGGTCTACGTCGATTTTCCCCAGCTTCGGACCATCTGGACCAGCAGTACACAAATACCGATACACTAGGACCGACTCTTTCGGTGATAGCATGAACCGAAAATCCCGTTTCTTGCATACCAAAATCACTTAGATGTTGATATTGGGCTCGACGATGAACAAGAGGCATCTTTTATAATTTTACAAACTGAAACGTCAAAGTAGTCACAGCCTACTGTTATATTAGATGCTGCTACATTAAAAAATCACTAGCTTTCATTATAGTGAAATCAACAAAAAATTACCATTAAATAAGAACTAAACGGTTTAGTTGTTAATTTATTTTTTGATCATCCGTACAGTTCATTGAAATCGTCAAATTCTGTAATTAAATTCTTAACAAGTTCAGCTACTGCTACTATTGCAAGCGAAATAATTAAAAAAAAGTAATGATAATAGAAAATAGAAGCGTGGAAGATGCTGCGTGATGCAGATGTCTTAAAAAGAATACCTTCTTTATGCTAAATTGTGTTTTTGTATTGCAGATGTCTTAAACAATAGGGGAAGCGAAAAATTCTCAAATGGAACACACTTGATTATTTTTAATTAATTTTCTGAAAACTAAATAGTCCTTTCTACTACAAACTTAATCAAGAAGATCCTTGCTTGATTAAGTTTTAATTTGAGATATGTGAAATTGTTTTCAAATTTCGGTGAAATTTTGTCTCTCTTAAAAATCTTTAAAAAAATAAAGAAGATACAATAAAGTAAACAGATTCAGTCCTTACTTCACTTTGCATTTTTATACTCTATATGTATATTTCAAGTACCAAGTATTCATTATCAAAAGTGAACTATTGATAATGAGTACTTGGTACATCAAATGTACATATACTGCTTAACATATATATTTATATACTTGTTTCTTAATAAGTTCTGTTTTTTTTTAAGGCAGTATACAAGGTGAGTCACCGCCCGTTTTCCATATCTCTCTTGTCGTTAAAAATTCAACATTAATTTGTTAATAAAACTTGCTTGGCTACTGAAAACAAAAAATACAGAATTATTTTCATATATACAGAGTATTCCATTTTCATGGAAATGACGTCAACTTTGCTATTTTAAACGGATCACCCTATATATTATATTTTTATTCAATTCCTCTTTAAATTTTCTTTATTTTATGTATACTTATAAGCAAATATAAATTATAAGAAACTCATTTAGTACTACAATTAATGAAAACACATTTCTTTCTAATAATTTTCTCACATCTGTTCCAATTTGAAAATATTATCATTGGCTTTCGGCAATATTTTCTGCTCTATTTTCATTGGAAAATAAGTAAGTACATATTTTTCCACTTTATAAAGTCCAACTATTTTTACGTCAGTAATGATATATACGCGACCGCATGCAAAAACGATCGGACGTTTAAAAATACAGTTGCCGTTTTGTTTTAATAAACGGCCCAATAAAACTAAGGTATACACACAGGCTGTAATTGATTTATTTATAAGTTCAATGTCAGAATTAATCCACTACTTTGCAATAGTACTAAAAATTTAGGTCAAGCCCAATTATATGTGTTAATGTGCTCTTTATATTTTGTTTGGTTTTCTGCTAAGAATAGTTAGTGACGATTGGATAGGTTTTATTTTAACATTGACTTTTTCCAAAAAAAAAAAAAGACAAATATATTTAAAGTTATTTTTCCTTAATAAATAAAAATGTAAGGCTGGTAGTCCTTTGCTCAATAGCCGATTCTTCTTTAGATTTCAGAATGTAATTGTGTGAATAATTAAATGAGAAATGATGTCTCACTGTGAAATCACATTAAAATTATATGAACTTAAAATTAATATATTGTATTGAAACTTTTACCAATTATGTAAACCGGTATGTTCTTTTTAAGGACAATATTTTTAACATTTCAACTTATACCGAAAGTCGCTAGCAACTTACAGATTTTAAATGGAACCTTTTATTGTACATATTTTTTTTATAAAATTATAAATAGAATCAATAATTTTATAAAAAAAATTTAACTCTCACTGCACCTAAACCTAAATGTTATTGAGATTTTTCTATATTTATGAAAATTATTAAATTATTAGATATCATTTTAAATTTTGAAACCATAAAGTAGAATGAAGTCACAGGAACGAAAATACAATAATTGTACTACAAATGTTCACATTTGTAATACAATTGTATACAGTATTCATATACCAAAATATCGAAAATTTTATACAGTATGTTTTATATTAATTGCGAAGTCCAGTAAATTTAATACGTTAGAAACTTGAGTTTACTAAATACACCCCCTCTATATATTTACACATATTTTAATATAGAAGTTAGTTCTGCATTGATCAATAATAGTATTGGCTATACTTATCTTTTCTGGCTTTCAAGATATTAGCATATTTGTAAATAGAATCGCCAATACTTTTTTTAAGTGGAACGCGGTGCATATTTTCACATAATTTAAAGTAGAATTTGTATGAATATTACTTTTAATTAGTATTACCTAAAGTTGCTTTTTATTTTAAAGATATAAACACATTTTCTAAAATAGACCCTGTTGTATTTTTGGTGGGAAAATTGAATTCGTAATTGAATAAAAATATAATTATAGTATCCTCCGAAATCCAAAAATCCCTCCAAAATATAAAAAACCTTCATCGACAATTTATCATTTCATCAAATAATGCGGACTTTGACAATGACGATAGCAATCATGAAAATTAAATAAACAGTGACAAGAACTAGACATAGACAGACGGAAAGACCTTCGGTAATATATGTGAACATAAATCTACAAATACATTGTAAATAATTATCTAAACTATGTATAAATGTTACATGAATAAAGATATTTAGTTAGTTAGTTATAATTATAGTTTAATATTTTAAATCATACAACTAACAAATGGATATGTTTTTACAAAATATATTTTGAATGAATAAATTAGTAAGTTTAATCAAAGAGAGATTATTATTATATCTACTTGACTTTGTTTTCAAATAGAAAGTGAATTGTTTAAATCATTTCACAGTCAGTGTGTAAATGGCTTGCAGAACACGATTTTTCAGTAAGATAATGCTCGGCTTCATACAGCGGCCATTTCAAGACAGTTTTTTTTTATCGTGCATAAATCACTTTATTACCTTCGCCATCTCATTCTCCTGATCTATCTATGAGATATGATACGTGTTAGAATAGGCAACATATAACGCCCTCTAACATAATAATAGAACTTGAACGTCAAATTATCGAAGCTTGGTAGATATTGATTGCTTGATTTCTAGAATGCCTCGACGTGTTACTCATTAACACGTCGAGGCAGGTTTAGGAAATTGTGGCGGTCCAACACACTATTAATTGTTATTTGCTTGTTTTTCAAGTTGATTTTTTTTTTAAAATCGTCAATAAATTCTTGATATTCCGATTTTTTTTTAATACATTATATGTTTTCAATATATTGGAAATCATGACAATTGAATTACACCGTCATATACTGACTTATAGAACAATATTAGCATTACCCCTTTTTACGTATAACTAACTAACTAACCATCTTTATTCAAATGTGTATATGTATGTACAGTAATATTTAAAAATTAAAATTATATTCTGTAGATGATGATGAATCGGCTATCGGCCGGTGGTCTTTCAGCCTTTTTACGTATATTAAGACAGTTCTTTAAATATTAATTTAACATTTTTTTATTTTTTCTTCAATAAAAAATGAGGGCAGAAAGACCCCAGATCTATAGCCTGGACAGACGAACACAATATTTATTTTTGTTAAGAATAAATATGTATGTATATATAAAAAATGTTTTATTAAGTGCTAACGTATACAATAGCACGCGTTCGGTTTATGTTTGCCAACGTATCTTAAATAATAATAATAAAGACATATATCGAAACAAAAGCAAAGTGACAAATGCAAAGCAAAAAAAAAACATTGATATCACATAAGTGTATTTTTTCTTCAGAAAGAAATAAATATATAAGAATAAAAAAAGTATAGTCAAGAGAAAAGGGAGAGTGAAAATAGAATAATTCTTAATAACGAAAGAATAACAATAATTATACAAAAAATAAAATTTTGTATAATATGCTATATCAATGTTTGTTACGTTCTTGAAATTTAATTGTTAATAAAGTTTGTTATATATATTTTGTTCAATAAATACAAGGCAATATAATTTTGGTTCTATTTTAAATCATAGAATTACTGATTTGCTATATGCAAAGCTAAATTAATTAAGCTTACTATAATTCTAATTTTTAAACGGAATAATATTATTGAATTACATGTATTCAATTATGAATACAGAAACAAAAATAGAACCACAGAATAACCAGAAATGATAATTTTGTGATACAACAAACAAACTAAATAAAAATTATTTTACCTCATATTAAGTAAAAAGTAAATTAAATAATCTACGAATTGATCTTTAATATTCAGTAATATATTGTAGATTCAAAACAATATAAAACAGTCAGTCGTGAGAGTGTTTTGGAGGAATGTAAAAGAAAAATGTTACTTAAATGTATTACAGTTAACTATGTATTTATTAATTAAGAGTATAATAAATATAATTAATATTTTTAATATTTTATTTTATAATAAATAATCAATAAAATTCATGCAAATAAATATGTAAAAAGTCAATAATTTACAGTTAATCTGTAATTTTATTTAAAGGATATTTAAATAAATAACTTAGTTTGTATAACACAATGTATATTTATTAATACTGCTGTTTCGCAAATCGGCTTGCTATTATCAAGTATAAAGTTCATAATAAATTAAAAACGACGCAAGCGCCACCTTTTGCCTAATTTCAAGTGGCATCGTCAACGATTTGGGTCTACTTGAAATTAGGCAAAAGGTGGCGCTTGCATCGTCTTTATTATGAATAATATCGGGTATATAACCCCAACACAATTTCCGTTCAGTCGCCTTCATCAAGACACATGGAACACATTAGTCTGATGAGGTTCGAAAAATCGAAATGGCCATCACTAGTTATATATACGCTAGATGAATGGTGGCTGAACATGTCATTAAATGTGTAGTATAATGTTGTAAATTATTTTATTTAACAATAACCTAAAAATTATTCAAAGTGACAAATATTTGGCATTCTCTTTTTTTAAAATTTTAATTAAATCATATGTGTATTTCGAGTATGATGTATATATCTATAGAATATATATATATATATATATATATATATATATATATATATTTACACACGGTTTTATATAAAAAGTATTTTAATTATAAATATGATGGGATTTTTAAAAATCTATCAATAATATAAATAAAAGCAAGAGTGAAAAAAATATTAACTTTAAATTCTCATTACTTTCGGGTTATTATTTCAAGATAACTAAAAACTAGTCAAGAATTTTAAATTATTTAATGTAATATAGATTACATTGAATAATTATTTTATTTATAAATATTTATTTTATTGGTAGAATTTTAATAATTCATTCATTTTTAATATTACAATATGACTTAATAATATTTATATATTAAAAGAATTAATTATATGCATGTAAACAATTTCATTCCTCTGTAAACACAAAAGAAATATTACCATCATGAAGGGCCGTAGCATTCGTTTAATGACCTGTAACAATATTAAAAACGTGCCCTGTCAACGGACGGAGATCCCCTCGTTCCTGGTAAACTAATTACAATTAAATATTTAAATACAAGACGGGATATTTATGCGAGGACGCCATAGGAAAAAAATTGCTTATAAATAATGAACGCAGCGACGGTGAGACTAAATGCAGATAAAAAAAGGGCGCCGTTTATCCTTTTATATTTTCATCCTGGCTTTTATTTTTGCACAGCGGGAACTCTTTGTTGCGGCCAACTAATTTTAGTATAAATCCTTTTGTCTGGATGACTTGCATTCTCTTTTTCAGCTTGGACAATTTGAATTTACTGCTGAAATTTTGGTCTAATTATATATTTTTTAATTAATTTATAGCTTAAGGAAATATTACATTTCAAGATACATGTTTTGTGGAATAAAATAACAAAAATATATACTTCAAATAAAATCATAAATCTTGAATTATTATTAATAATAATAAAGTAAAGTATTTTATTAATGTAAAAACTCAAATACTGGTTTACAAACGTTAAAATAAGGGAAAAGATTAAGAAATATGTTATGTACATAGTTAAAATCAATATAACTATAGTTTTACTTATAATTATGTAATATATAACAATATAATGGCAAATGTGAAAAAGAAATACATTTTGTTGGTTTATAGTAATATAGCAATACTAAGATAATTTTAGTTATATACATGGTGGGCCACGAATAACGGCTATTAAAAGTTTACGTGTTTCCTGACCGAGAAAGAAATTGAAAAAATTATGTTATTATTTCAGTGACCACTCAAAAACATCACATTTCATTTTTTCAAATGGAATGACCAATATTTTATATCATAGAGCGATTGGCAAGACAATTTGTAGCATAAAAGTATTATGCATCCCTATATCTAGAGCAAGTGGTTTTTGAGTTATTTATATTTCGAAATTTCTTTCCTCCCAAAATGTTTGCACAATTGAGAAATACCTGTACTATTCACAAGTGCATCATAGTAAGGTACTGTCAATATTCATTGAACAGAACATGGAAAAAGTCATTGAACCCTTCGAATAATATTAAAAGGAATAAGTATACTAATCAAGAAATTATGAATTATATAAAATATAGAAACTTTGTTTTATATATATATATATATATATATATATAAGAGGTATAAAAAGTTGTGTGTTTTCTTTAAATCAAAATTTAAAGAAAACCAAGAAATGAATACTTTCAAGATACAAGAATATTAAAATATATTTAGAAGTTGTAACTGGTTTCATCAAAGAAATATTAAATCGGGAGAAGATAAACACTTCTTTAGTTTAATAATTTTATTATCAGTAACCTGACACACTTCAATCAATTATATCTTTCATGATCAGCAACGATTGAAACACGTATCAAGTTACTGATAATATAATTATAAAACTAAACAAGTGTTTGTAAGGTGCCTTCTGGTTTCATCAATTTGCTTTTTGATGACAGAAGTTCGTTGATTCTTTATTATTCCCTACAACCAGTCGTTGTAGAACTTAAAGTCAACTTATAAGACGAAATACGTTTATTAAATCAATTGGTTTTGAAAATTCGTTTACAGTCACAAGGCTTGAGTGAGTCTGACTTGAAAAGATGGAATTATTATCCTCAACACCAGAACAACCACACCCTTTTTGGGTGATAATAATATATTAAAAACTAATTAGGCACGCATAACTTTCGATAGCAAAATATAAATAAGAAAATGAATAATATTTTTATAATGAAACTGATTTCACGGACGGACGTTAATAGTATTTATTTATGATTTGAATTAAAATAAAAAATATTTGAAATAGATTTAATGATGTATTTGTCGTTACAATGTTATCTGTGCGAGATAATACCTAATGATATTTACAAGTTAAAATATTCTAATTGATTTTTGTTGCGGCAATAAGAAAAATAAAAGAAAAATGATAACAATTACAGAAATAATAATATAAATGTAAGAAAAATACAGTTTATATAATTTTTCTTTAAAGTTGATACAGGTTGTGCTACACTCTTGATGAAACTTAATGTACGAATTGGGGGAAGATAAACATGTAATGTACCTCTACATGTTATATACCTCTACATTACATGTTTATCTTCCCCAAATTCGTACATTAAGTTTCATCAAGTGTGTAACATAGACTAATGTACCTCTACATTACATGTTTATCTTCCCCCAATTTGTACATTAAGTTTCATCAAGAGCGTAACATAGACTGTATCAACTTTAAAGAAAAATTATATAAACTGTATTTTTCTTCCGTTGTATTATATTGAACAGCCGACCCTCGTAATGAATTTCAAGCCCAAACAAAATTAACCGCATCCGAGTGTTAAATTTAAAATCAACATTACAAACAAATGACTTTCATCATTGTAGTGCTCTACAATTACTCGATTGCCACATTGGCTTGGCACTGATAGCCGTCGAAGGAGTTCAAGGACTGTATGCTGAAATCGAAACGTTTTCGAAACGTCTCCCCTATTTTTAGTCAAAACTGTTTAATTTTGGAATTATGCGCGAAAGTCCCATGCACCGAAACACTGCACCAGTACATTTATTTCCGATTATGGCCGAAGTGCCTCTGAATCAGCGAAAATAGGCGTTTATTTTTACAAAGCTCCGACGCCAGACGTTATTTTTGAACGCCGAGGTGGATTTTTTTTATATCAGGTGCCGAATTTATTGCCCGATGAGGATCGGTAAATAAATAAATACGTAAATTTTATTCGACGTCAGAGGCAAAAATATAATTCAATGAATTTTTAAGAAGATAAGAAAAATAAATGATTTTTCTTATTTCCAAAATTTCAGCCTTAAATTTAGAAAAGTTTTCATCCAATATTTTGATAAAATCTTTAGAAGTTGATTATTTGAGAGTATTCTCCAGAAAATTGTCACTAATACGAACAGAACCATTTGTTTTTCTGTAATTATTTTGTGGGTGGGTCGTGTCGTCAGGACTTAATGCATAAAACGGCATGATGTACCAATTAAGACAAAATAAAACCCATTTCTTTAAATTGTGCCATTTTTTTAATATGTACTGTCTGTTTTGCCGCACCCTGTACATTTTAATTACAAAAAACAAATAAATACAATTCAAAATTTAATTTCTGCATTGAATCCCAAAATGATCCACTAAATCTCATTAATATTAAGAGAAAAACGCTCAACTTTACTTTTGAATACAAGAAATATGTACATATTCATTTCTAAAAACATCATTATTTAGTTATATCGTATATAAATAAAATTATTTATTTATTTAAACAGATGACCATTAAAATAATTGATTAATATAAAATACATAATGAAGGAGATGAAATAAACACAATAAGAAAATATATATTAAGTAAATAAAATCATAACAAATTAAAGACGACGCAAGCGCCATCTTTTGCCTAGTCTGGTGAGGTTCGAAAAACCGAAATGACCATCACGCTAGATGAATGGTGGTTGAACATTTCATTAAATGTAAATAAAATCAGTATAAAAACGTTGTTTAGTTATTTTTCCCCCTTTCAAGTACACATTTACAATCACACTTGAAATATTTTACACTTACACCAAATACATTAACAATTAATAATAAATACATTTATTTACGGAATCACCTTTTTACAAAACATATAAACATTAATTACATTACAATTCATATTCAAATTTATTTATTATGACATTTCTGGGACTATTATAAGCATAATTTGTTGCATGCTACTTTGTCGCAAAAAGTTGTTGATTTCTTGTGTTATGTGTTGGAACATGTAATGAAATTGATTTTTGTCCACTTCATTTTGCTATTTAATACGCGGTATATAAAACACAAAGAATAACAAATTCTATATTTCGTTAAGGAAATAAGTCCAAGATATTTAAGCATTATAATCTTGATAATATATGTGTCAACGTAAACATTTTAAATTAATAATTTTAGATATTTTCAGTTTCGCTAATCGACTTGCTATAAAACCACAGAATAATGTTGTAAACCTAAAAATAATTCAAAGTAAAAAAATATTTGGCATTCTATTTTTTTTTTAAATTTAAATTAAAACATGTGTATTTCGAGTATGATGTATATATCTATAGAAAATATATATATTTACACGCGGTTTTATATAAAAAGTATTTTAATTATAAATATGATGGGATTTTTAAAAATCTATCAATAATATAAATAAAAGCAAGAGTGAAAAAAAAACTTTAAATTCTCATTACTTTCGGGTTATTATTTCAAGATAACTAGAAACTAGTCAAGAATTTTAAATTATTCAATGTAATATAGATTACATTGAATAATTATTTGATTTATAATAAATAAGTCCAAGATATTTAAGCATTATAATCTTGATAATATATGTGTCAACGTAAACATTTTAAATTAATAATTTTAGAAATTTTCTAATCTCTCTTATAGTAAGTAAAGCATATAATTATAATATATTATTTTTAACAAATTCTATATGGGTAATTAAAAATATGTTATGTTTATCATTTTAAGTAATTTTAATTAAAACAGTTATTCTGGTCCATATAAGTTCCTGATGGTGTACACGAGACCTGAAAGATACACAGGCCGGCAATGAAATTAATGCAGCCGCAAATATGCAGATTACATAACCACCAACAACAGTGCGACCGTTGGCGATAATAAATTTAGACCTCCGCATTTCAGCCAGTTTCAGCGGCGAAAACGCCCTCCGGCGGCACTAACTGGCACTCCGCGCAGAATTTTCAGCATTTTCGCTCCACTTTTCTCAAGATGGAATTTCGGTATTTTCGCACGGTTCGTTGAACTTCCAGGTTGTTTCTCCTGGCACGGAAAACTTTTAACACTTTTTTTAAACGGGAATTGTGCATGTTGAAATTTATAATTGCTTGTTTTTTCAAATTAAATGTATCTTGGGTTGATCTATAAATATAACATAATTGATATAATGTAATTATATAAAAGCAAACGATTTGTGGTCAACAGAAGATTTATCGAAATTAATAAACTGTGAATATATTTAGTGCATAGTCACATATGTTTCAGTTTTTTTTTAATATTTCCGTAAAAAAACATTCAGTTTAAATTATTATATTTAATCTTATCTTCAAGTTTCTTTTGAATTTTTTTGTCAGATGTTCCCTGCCAGTTGCTTTTACAAATGATTAATTTGTGTTACTAATAAAATATCTGTGATACAAACCGGTCGAATATCATTTATTTAATATCATATGTATTAGTTTGTTATTTATATAAGATAAATTAGTCAGGTTTTCTTTTTATTTCTTTTTAACTTGATTTATTTAATATCTAGGAGTAGCGTTGAGATTTATCTTTCATTGGTACAGTTTAGTTCCAGATTTGGTGGTGATGCAGAAAGAAGGCAAGAATTTTATTTTAGAATGATTGAGCAGGCAAATAAAGACAGGGATTTTTTAAAGCGCATTTGTTTTACCGATGAATAATAAATAATGAACAGTTATCTATCACTTAAAAAAATTAAATATCTGTCATCACGATTTCATATCAAACCTTCATTTTAATTAAAAATAATTGTAAAGTTTTTTTTTTAATTTTCTCGGTAAATACTTTTCAAAAATTATCGAGTGAAGTACCAAATCATTCAGCTTAATAAGCTTTAAAAATAATCTAAATAAACCGATACTCTCAAATAATTACGGGAGCCAATATTAACACATTTTAAATTTTTATGGACCGCTTTACAATTCAACACCCGGTATATAATATCTTATATTATGGACCACAATTGTATATTTTTAATATTGCATTGTACAAAAATGTTAAGGAGTTTTCCATAAATAAATAAATTATGTACATGTAAAGTCATTTTATTGTTATTCCCTGTTTAAATAATAAATTATTTCCACATTTAGCTCTGTGACTTTTGACTTACGCTACGTAAGTACGTTAAAGAAATTCACAGAGCTAAATGTGGAAATAATTTATTAATTATTTTCAGATCATTTTTATTTAATATATTTAAATAACTGTGACCAAGTGAATAGATACTCTTTTCTATTTATAAAAAAATAATATGTTTAAAATATGTTTAATTAATACGTATTAAATAAAAATGTTTTAAACAAAGTACAAAATATGAGTAAAAAAATTAAAAATCATGTTTAAAAATTGGTGATGTGTCCATCATGGTACTTTCCCTGGTGATTTCGGTCAAATTAGTTTTTAAATGAATATTTAATAGTAAGGAATAATCATTATTTGAATACTAATTTTACTACACTATATAAAATTTTTAGTACATTTCTGTAAAAGATTTATTCACTTACTGAAACATGATGAGCATTTGCTAAATATCAAGACTCATCACTACATTGAGATTAATTAATCGTTACTAAATAATGTAGGGCTGAAAATGTTTAAATTGCAATCATAAAAAATAAGTCCATTGTAAATGTTTCTTTTGCCAATATTAAATAATAAAATATATTTGAACTCGCAATTTAATTTTAACTTTATTTTACGGAATTCTCCATTATATCAATTATAATGGAGAATTCCGTAAAATAAAGTTACATTATACAATAATTTACATATTTGTACATAATCAGGTAAGTATTCCTAAACTATTAATAATTAATAAGTAAGATAAGTACATTCCCAAACGGTTCAAAGAATTGATTCAGTGTTGCTTATGACTTCACAAACTAACATCTACGGGTATATAATTTAATTACTAAATAGTGGTAACTATATTACATTTATATTCTATTATTGTCTTCCCTCCATTTTTTTTTATTATTATTTATAGACAATGTAATGTGTTATTTTTATTGTAATATTTACAGCTATATTTTGTTAAATGGTGAATTCTGTTCATAAATTATTCACAATTTGGTTTTGAGTTATGTGAAGTTATAAAATTTAAATTAAAACATTTATACTTATATTAAATAACTCAATTTAGTCTTTCAAAGTCTATTGTAATATCGCTACAATTGTTTCACCACACTGTGGCTTCTTCAGGCGAAGAAATGATAATCTTCGCTACAATTGTTTCACCACAGATTATCATTTCTTCACCTGAAAAAGCCACAGTGTGGTGAAACAATTGTAGTAATTATGAACTTTCAACAATTATCAGCCTCTTCAATCATTTATTTCATTTATTTCTTTCTTTGCTATTTTATTCTTAAATGTCGAATTTATATTTTGATAAGAGAAATTCTGCCATTGAAAATAAGTTTTCCTCTTATACCATAATTGGGTGTTCAGGTTTGGTTTTATTCTCTATAGAATTCCTTTCTATTCGTTGTTATTTTTTTAGCCTGTGTCCATGTCTTTTTTTTCTTTACTGTTTCCTCAATAGAATTATTCCAGGTTTCTTGTGGTTTTCATCTTGTTCTCTTTCGCTCTCGCCTTTAAAACTTGTTTCACTTGTCTCTTCTCGCTCATTCTATTTATGTGCCCAAACCATCTAAGTTCTACCTCTTATATCTATTTCTATGTAGACGTGTTTCTTAAACTTTAACTTATGTCAAGGTTTCGTATTCTAATTACTGATCACTGAGGATTCTACTTCGTTATACATTTAAATTTAAATTGAATTAATTTGGCTTAATTTAATTTAAATTGATTTAGTTTAATTTGATTTAATATAATTGATTTAATTTTGCTGATTGTATTTGAATTAATTTAATTAATTTATTTTAACATATTTAAATTATGTAAGGCATAGCTGTACTGACGAGGGATAGAGCCCGAAACACGTGTCTGCAGATGGCCTCAAATTAAACGTTCCTTTTGTTGTTTTTGCATTAGAGACATTTTTCTCGGATCAAAATTTGTTGCATTATGCAATGTTTTATTGATGTGCAACAGCAGGTGTACATTATTTAATTCAATGTCCGGCGTGGGTATTTGCCGGGGAAGTTGTTGTTTTTTTTAATGTGCATTTGTTTAACGTACTTACGTAACGTAAGTCAAGGGTCACAGAACTGAATGTAAAAATAATTTATTAATTATTTTCAAATCATTTTTATTTAATATATTTAAATAACTGTGACCAAGTGAATGAATAATACTCTTTTCTATTCGTTATACATTGTGTAAGATTATAATAAAACACTTTTTAACTAGAATTAATTCTGTTATACAAACAACGTTAAAAAGAGTGTTTCGTATTCTGTCTCTCTTTGTAACTCCCTTTACTCTTCTAAGGTTTTTCATTTTTGAGGCGTGTACTTTGGATATTTGTCTTTTGTTCATCACCCATGTTTCCCTTCCGTATAACAATATTGGCATGTATATTGCTCTTAAGATTGTCATTTTTGTTTCTTTTGATATCTCCTTCTTATTTATGAATGATCTTTGTTTAGAATTCGTTAATTTCTTTATTTATTATTTGTTTAGAACTCGTGATTTAATTATTTAGTATTTTCAAATGTTGGCAATATGTCTTAATTTGGGAATACTTTTTTTAATGTGTGTCTTCGGAAAAGAAATGTTGTCAGTTGAATGTCGACCGCGTTAGCAACCACATACATTTTACCCTTAATACAGTCCACTAAGTTGATTTTCATCGTCTGGCCAGACAGGAAAGGAGAGGACTTGCAATCGGTAAGTGTTCCCTAACCAAAACCTGCTGGTATATTTCGCGTTGTAGTCGTCATCTCGTTTCGTTACAATCTTAGAGCACAATACATTCTCCCCGTTGTCATAACTCTAGTGTTAACGTCACTGTCGTATTTCCCCTGACTGTCAATTGTTGATTTCAGATGCTTAAATTCCTGTACTTGTTCCAGTTTTTTACATTAGTAAAAATGTTAAAATATGGGAATATGTTGAAAATAAATAAAAAAGACAAAAGTAATAGGAATATCTAAGAAAGACAAAATAATCAACATACAAGTAATTAGTTGTATGTTGATTATTTATTATTTTTTAAATAATCAACATACAAGTAATTAGTTGTATATTGATTATTTTATCTTTCTTAGATATTCCCATTACTGTTGTCTTTTTTATTTACTTTCAACATATTCCCATATTTTAACATTTTTACTAATACATTTTTTCTGTTCTTACAAATATTACGTAGTCTGTAAATGCACATTTTTTTTAATTCAATATTTCTCATATTTTTGTATCAAATTTATTCCTTTCGTTCTTGTTCTTGTGTCTTTTAAATGTCATCCATTAGTGATATGCAAAGTAGTAGCTTAGTATTCCTCGCTTACTTATACCATGGATTCTCCTGAATTCTGCCATCTTCCTATTTTCAGTTCGTATGTAGTTTCTCGTTTCATTCTAAATTGACTCTATAGCCTGTTTTAGTTCCATTGCTGCACCTTTTTTTCTATCCCTTCTCATACCACCTCTCGCTTTATGCTATCAAACGCTAATTGTACATTTAACAATTAAAAATAAAATAGTGATGAAAGAAAAATTATGTGTCTTAATTCCGTTAATAAAGTTTATTATTAATTAATAATAATCCTAATGTACTATATTTATTTTAAACAAACATTTATTACTAATTGTTAAGGCTTCTACTTTGTTGTACATAGTTATTCAATTAATGAAAACACTTTTTTAAACTTTGTTTGTATAATTGAAATTTATTTAGTGACTATAGTTTCGACGTCATTTACGCGTCATTATCAAACTAACATTTATTATGCTGTATGAAGAAGTCGGTTAACAACGCAAAGTAAATATAATATAGATGAATGGTGGCTGAACATTTTATGAAATAAATATATTTAACTTATTAACACTTTTTATTTAAATTAAACAAAAATACAATACATTTTATACGTCATCCATAACTATAAACATTGAGTAACATGATTCTTTGTCTCGCTGATATAATATAATTTGATTTGTTCCAATCGATATTATGAAACCGAATATAAGAGCCAAACATAAATGTCGTTCATTTTTAATTATTTCATTACTTTTTTGTAATATAACATATGCATTATTTCCATAAGGCAAACGCAAACAAGAATATATATACCTCCAATGCTACTACATGATTTATTTTCCTATAACACTCGATCAACATCTCGCAAACTTGATATTATTGTAAATTCTCCGTAACGCTTGAAATATTTCCCCGGAGTATTTGTATATACGGGAATGAATAAATAACTAGATGTTTGTAAGCCTGCGAGGATAGAAAAAAAAAATGTAATGAAAATATTAATAAAAAACAACAGGCACTTAGGTTGCTTTGTTTTTCTTGAATAACAGAAAGTAATCAATTTGCGAATGTGTAAGTGTAATAATGAAAACGTTTGTTTTGCATCGATTTTTTGTCATTTCTCAAAATAAAAAAAGTATTAATATAATTGGCCGAATGACCGGTGGATGATAGCCATTTCAGAATTTATAAAATAAATTGTATTGCATTTGACAATGTATAAATACCTCAATAAATATGAGTATACAGCGAGGTTTTTTATCAGTATACATATGGGAACCGTATACTTGCAAAAAACGCGAGTCAAACTCATTGAACCGATTAATGTGTGTATGTTTAGCTGCCTATAGCATAGTTGCGTGATATAGGCAACTAAACATACACCCATTAATCGGTTCAATGAGTTTGACTCACACATGTCAAACGCTAAACTTTAAATTGTGTGAAATATTTGATCGAAAATGTATACAAATGAAGAAAAAAGAAAGTCGATTGAAATTCGACGTTTATTACAATTCCAACAGTACTAGAGGAGGAAGACATGTTTTCAATGAATCCAGAGCAGCCAAATACCTCGGTTAGAACGATTTTAAAAATACATGTAACAAATGAATTCCTTACTTCACTTATATTATTATTTGATTTTTTTATAGTTTTTCATTGTAACCTTTCACATATCAAATTAAATAAAGAGAATTTGAAAATAATGAATAAATTATTTCTTCTTTAGCTACTGTGACAATTTGACTTACAAATGTCTATTTTGTTAAGGTACTTACCATAACAAAATAGACATTTGCTGTTGCATAACAATAACATGTAACAATTTTAGAGGAAATAATTTATTAATTATTTTCAAATTCTTTTTATTTAATTTATTTAAATAACTGTGATCAATTGAATAAATCACCTTTTTCTATTACTTTCAAATATTAGTTAGCAAATTGAATAAAACTCAGTGCTCAAATTATATTACTTCCATTCATATTTTATATACTTCAACAAAGTCGAAGGTGTCTTGTAATCCCCTTCTCACAAAACATAAAGCACGGGCTTCCTTTTACAATCCTTATTATTAGATCGGTAATTGCACTGAACTTTTTTTTGTTTTCTCCGAAAAAGTTGTTTGCTCACATATTTAATTACCCTGTTGAGATGTTTTAATAAAACATGGAGGAGATCTGAAGCTTTTGCATATTAGAAAATTCCACCGGAAAATAATATTATTGCCAGTGCTTTACAAAAAAAAAACTCAATTATCTTTGTGAATTATTATTTATTCTGTATATATGAGTACAACACAAGGCATGCGTTGTTTTCTTTGAATTTAAATTGGACTGATGTATATGTAAATATATTAAATTAAAGGCAAATGTTTTGTTTAAATAAATATAATCGAATGTATAAAGAAAAACAAGTTGAGAGGGTCGGACGTTTTAATTGTCAAAAAAAAAATGTTTTAAAATGCTGAAGTCACCAATTTAGCAATATTATATTATTATTGAAAAAAATATATAATTCATTCAGTTTATTTTGATATAAAAATTTAAATAAAGATTATTTGCTCAATAGAAAAAATCACAATGTAGGACAAATATTATAAAATGGGTAGAAAGACCGATCGATAGCCATATTCTGTGGCTTAACTAGATGTTTATGATTGTAATGTTGTAAATATTATAATGTAATTTAATGTATCTCTCAGAAATAAAGATTTTCTAAATATATTTAAATATATAACAAAATGTTTATATATACAAGATTTATACATAAATCATATTAAATGAAAAACCACGCAAACGACATCTTTTGTCTAATTGCTAGATTGATGATGGTTGAATATTTTATTAAGGGTATACATACACAAAATTGAATAGTTATATAATTATATATACGTTTATTATATAGCTGTGTTTTATTTTTATATCAATATTTTATTATTTTTTATAGTTAATACCTTTAAACTCTAGGTAAAGCTGACATTTATATAAATATCTTTATTCAGATAATTACATTTTTAAAACATTGAGTATATACACTAAATTAATATTTTGCCTATCCTGGGCTAAAAATGTGATTGAGATGAAGTTACGTGAAGTTTTTCCAATATATAAAATTAAAAATATTTGTATATAAACGTGCGAAGTGAATAGAAATGTTTTTAATTTTTCTAAATTATTATTTGTTTAAAAAACACCACAAAATTACGTTTTCCTTTGTTAAATCTATATTAAATCCAACATCCAAGTTTTTGTTAAAACGTGAGAAACAACGTTCAGCTTCAAACGGTTTTTATTTAGCAGTGGACAAGGTCGGTTATTTTTGCGTTTTCGTTGTGAATACTATTTTCGCGATTCCAACACAAAACTCGAAATCAGCTGCTCGGCGGACTTGCGCGTGGACAAAAGGAACTAAATATAATGTTTTATGGGCAATTCATTCAAAGCCGTAAACCTTGATTCGAAATACTGGAGCAATGAAACGTGTTTGATTAATTTTTAAAACCAATTTTTAGTGTAGATAAAAGAGAAGGGGAAATGGGATAAAAGAGAAATCAAGTGTATAAATTTGGGGGGATGAAATAGAATTCAGATAAGACAAAGGGTTTTGTGTTATCGAGTCAATAAAATATCTGTTAGGTTCAACTATTTAGAAAGAAATGTGAGATATAAAAAGACGTCGAATTTTCAGTCGATAACCTTTATCTGGAAGGAATTTAATATTTATTATCATTATTTTACTTTTGTATATATACATATAATCTTTTTGACAAACGTAAAACTATATCTACATGTAACATAAAATATTACAAAGTATATATATTATAAAATATAGATTGAATTGATATAATTTTTCTCGGATAATAAAGATTTAGTAATAATTATTTTCAAATTATTTTCTCTTAATTCTATTAGGAATGAATGTATTTAAGATTATTAAAAAATCTTTTTAATAAATGTTCTTTTTACATAAAAGATGCTAGAGTGAATTTTACAATACGTACAATTCAATGAAATTGAATTTATGATTCATCGGTATAATATAAAAGAAATTGCGGAAAGACCATTGGTCGATAGTCAATTGGCAAAATTTTACAATAAAGTGAATTATTGATGCTTTTATTTGTTGAAATCCATACTTTTAGGATTTCAACAAATAAAAGCATCAACAACTTTCAAATTATTTTATTTATTTCACAGATTTATTTTGCTAAAAACATTGCATATTTTTAAAACTGCAAACCACTATGTTTTGTTACAAGTTTATTATGTTTTTAATATACAGCAAAAGTGCCGAATTTAAACCTACCCTAATTAGCGAGATTCCCATGTGAGACGTGAGATTTGAAACATCCTTTATATGTAAATAATATAAAGAATATATTATTCACTTTTCCATTTTTTTTTCGATATATATTATGTTTAATAAAACCAATTCCAATTATGCCAGCAGGGGCATCCAGTCAGTGATATAATTTCGTATTCTGTCTGGAAATTTAGTAACTGATACCAGACCGCAAATAAATTTCTATTGTATAAAAGTTCATGCGACAAACTCAATATCAATAGAAAGCAAATGCGCCACAAAGGCAAAAGAAAGAAAAAGAAAGAAAAAACCTGTCTCAAGTAGATTGGATATTGGAAAGACTTCAAGGGAAAATATTGAATGGAACCTGAGTGGATAAACATAACAAATGCGTTTACTCCCTTGTGCGTATTACTTTACTGCAGTGCTCAGGATAACTTTTACTTTTTTTACACAAACACAAAGAGAATGCGTATAAAACGATGAATGTTATTATTTAAAAAGGAAAAACTTAGGAAATAATAATGTTTGCATGAAATTAAACTTTATAAATTAAACATAATTGGATATTTTAATTAGAAAAAAAAAATTGGTTGTTGAAACTTATACTTTGCTATAAATTGTAATTCATAATATTATAATAATTTTTATCTGTTTGTATAACTAAATGTTTTATTAGTAACTATAGTTTACTTGTAAACATTTCCTATTATTTCATTGCTCAATAAATAAATAAGTATATATATATATATATATATATATATATTCATCATCTTTATTCCCTACAAGTGTGGTTTAACATTTTCTTTGACATTTTTGACAATTTATTTAAAATTTAAACAATGTTCTTGTAGGAACTGGCTATCGGTCGGAAGCCTTTCAGCCACAATAAATACATATTTTTTTAAATTAATTAATTAAATTGATATTCATTTTAAATCATATTTATATCTATGAATTGAAGAAATTCCAATGTACAACATTGACATATAATTTAAATTAATTAAATATAAGGGGAAAATAAACATCTCTGATGGGATTTAAACCCATGTCTCTTGTGACGAGATATCTCAATGTAGTACATTGAAATTTCTACAATTCATAAACAATTATTTATTAAAATTTCTTAACAACTATTTAACCATAAACAAATTCTTTATTATCAAGTAAATAAGTATTCATTTTATTTTTTTTAAAAGCACTATTACGCAGGAGATAATAAAGAATTTCCAGGGCATGATTTCAACAAGCCAACTATGACAATAATTAGTGTGCAAATACAAATACAGTTTGAAGTAACAGCATTTGAACACTTTATCCCTCCGCCCTCATCTTTATCTATTGTAAATTTTCTTATAAATCAAAAAGATTGTAAGGAGGCAGTACCATACACGCATTTAGTACAGACGGATGTTCACATAAGAGCTGTATAAATAAAAAAAAGTTAAAGTGTTTTAACTATTACACACAAAGTGTTTGGTTTTAACAATTACTTTATAAACACCATAATGTATATTTTAGACACGATTAAATAAATAAATAAATAGAAGAGATCATTACAGTTTCGACGACATTATTAAACTTGCAGTAATTTCTTAATTTTTATTTATTATTTAATCGATAGTTGAGGCTTTTACTTGATGAAACTCCATAATACCCAATTTTTAAATTAAACAACAGGTTTTTAAGTTCCACAAAATATATGGTAGAGACACGACTACAATTCTTACGCCAGTACAGTGGCATTATCAGGCAGATAATATATTTTTTTAAGAAAACATTTCGAACAGAAATTATATTACTTTTAAGGGCAGAAAGACCTCCGAAAGGTAGACCAGGAGAGAAAAACCTTTATATATACTAAATGTTTATTTATAAAATAACGTTTTTTAATGATAATTCTGTATTTTTTTTACAATACATATTATAACACGTTATAGATTATCCTGATCTACTTGAAAATATTGGTACTCCTGTTCCAGCTAAAATGTTGCATATTGAAGACATATTTCATCTACCTTTAGAAGTTCGGATTATGCAAAAAAATTTGGCTTCGTTGCGTATTTTGCGCCATGCTAATATAGTAAACTTTGATTTGTTTGCAGGGAAGTATGCATCTCTCGAAACCTATTTTCGAAGCTAATAATTTGTTTTATTGTGATAACATATGCTAAAATTTTATGCATTTCTTAATTGTATGTTATAATTTTAACTTTAATAACATGTATATTATGCTAGTATTAAGCTAAATTGTAAATAATAAGTTTTACTTTATTTACCTCTTAAAAATGTAATTGTCTCAATAAAGATAATTGTATTTATAACAAAATACAGGGTTATTATATCTATTTTAAAAAATCCTATTTATTAAAGTACAAATACAATATTAACAAACTTTGTAGCCACGAAAAGAGGAAGTTTCATTTTTTTTAAATACATTATTAAAGTTTAGTTTGCTCATCGTTTAATGCACGATAAACTTCTACGCGGTAGCCAAACTCTTCCCTCTATTGGTAGACTTACTTGGACTGCGAACAAAACTTCCTCCAATACGTCTGACATGATCCGCAGATATACGCGGTCGGCCTGTCCCTTTTCTTTTACACACACGCAACAGATATGAAATTGCTTAAACCAACAGGTAATGGATTATCTAGATGGTGGTTCAATAGAGAATTTGATAGGAAATGCGACTCATTTTTTTGCGAATTCAAGCACACAGAAATTGTTGTCCTCCAAAGTAGTTACAATTGACAATTAAAATAATTGTGAAACTTTCTCTTTTCATGGCTACAAAGTTTGTTAAATTTGGATTTGTTCTTTAATAAATGCGAATTTTTAAAAATGAGTTAATCATAATAAATAATGTTGTTTTGTTTCACTAAAGTATGGGATAAAATATAATTTAAATCACACAAAAATGATTTATTCACATGGTAACAGTTATTTAAAATAAATTAAGTAAAAAGATTTAAGAAAATATTTAACCACCATTCATCTAGCGTATGGATAGCTAATGGAGGACCTTACAATTTCGTCCAAACGGTTTTTTCAAAGAAATCATCCCTTAAGTTTTTACACCAATATTGTGTAAAAAAGACATTTTTTTATTAATTTTTTCATCAATTTCAAGGATAATTTCGACAAAAGTTGAAACTTGTCGGAGAAAATAATCATATTTTGGTGAAACAAAACAATTATATAAAGAATGTCCCGCTATTTTTTTTAGGTTGCTGAGACCAAAATATGAATACAAAAATTAATAAAAAAATATTTTATTGATAACAATCGAATGTTCCATTCGATTTAAATGAAATTTACTGTGCTTCTCGCCGGGGGTATCTCTTAGGTATACGCGCTTGGACGAAATTGCATCGTCCCGCTAATGGCCATTTCGGTTTTTCGAACCTCGTCAGACTACTGTGTTCCATGTGCAATGCCTTGATGAAGGCGGTTGAACGGATATTGTGTTGAGGATAAATACCTAATATGAATCATAATATTATCATATGTATTATTAAATATTATAAGTGAAAAGAATTTCAAAATTATTAATAAAAAATAAGAATAAAGGAATAATTTATTAATTATTTCCAAATTCATTTTATATATTTTTATTATTAATTGTATTATTTAGTGAAAGAATCCAAGTCGTTAAAACTCAAAAAATGTTTAACATGCGTTTTCATAAAGCATGAGCCATCTATCGGCTTCAGCTCGCACTACACCCACTTTCAGTCTGAAACCGCTAGACGTCGCCGGTAGTCCGAACCTAAATTTAAACCCGGTGTGCGCTCACTCGCTCGGCTTTCTATTTTTACCCGCCGAAGATCCCTTCGACTCGCGATTTAACGAAAGGTCCGTAATTTAGTTGCATTAGTAGCTGAAGTATAGCGGATTAATAATAGAATTTTAATCTTGTCCTCGGCTGCAAAACAGGCTTAAAGTTTCACCTGGGAAACTTGAAGTTTGCTCAGGGGTTACAATATTAATAGCCTAGCCGGGACACTTTATTAATTTATGATATACTGCCTCTTACTCACTATATATTTTTATAGTAATTAAGAAGCCCGAAAGCACTTCCACAGGATTATGTTGCTTGTTGTTAACTTAAATTACTTCTAAAGTGCTTAAAGGTGTGATTTATATGTGGGAAGGTAATTTATATTTGTTTCAATTGCTTACTATATAAATTACAATTTGTTAAATATTATATAGAAAATCTTGGTTTTTCATCACTTCTTAATAATCTTCATTAAATTGGAAATTTTACGTTTGAAAATAGAATTATTTGTATTTTCCGACCATATAATATAGACCTATTCTGTAAGGGGGATATTATCATCACAGTCTAAGGACCTTGTTGTAAGGTTAATTAACATTATATATATATATATATATATATATATAATTAAATAACATTATATATATATATATATATATATATATATACAGAGAGCTTTTTTTATCAGTATACATTTCCCCTATGTATACCTGCAAAATGGGCGAGTCAAACGCATTGATGTATGTATGTTTGGTTGCCTATAACCCGCAACTGAACACACATATGCCAAAAATTCAACTAAACATACACACATTAATCGGTTCAATGCGTTTGACTCACATTTTTGCGGGCATACATTAATGTATACTGATAAAAAACCTCACTGTATATATATATATATATATATGTGTGTGTGTGTGTATAATGTTAATTTAATTAATAACGTACACGTTAAACTTAATATTTCCGCACGGAATAGGATAATTGATTGTTGAAGCCAATTGTCTTTATAATAGTTATAATTTATGTATGGGTAGGAAGGTGTAGTGAAAATATAAATATGGGATAAAGGGCGAAGATAGGAATTTAAAATGTAAACTTAAATATGTGTATTTATTAGTTCCCCTATCAATTTCAGAGAAAAATATTAAAGGAATATTTTTTAGAGTATTAAAAACTGTATCCATTTAATTAACGTTTGTACCAAAATCCATATTATCGAAATGCTACCAAAGAAATTGTCGTTTGGGATAAATTATAATAATAATACGTAATTAGTGGAATAAAAATTATTTATTCATTATTAAGATAATTTATAGTGGTTTTCCATACATTTCAATTGACCCAATAATATTATTATTAAAAATACCAGCCCAAATATTTATTCATGGCAAGGGTTTTTATTAAATGGTACATAGTTCAACTTATTTTTATTATTTTTGATGTGGATTCTGGTACAAACGTAAATTAAATGGATACATTTAATAAAGCTTTTAATTCTCTAAAAAATAATCCTTTACGATTTTTGTCTAAAATTAATAGGGGAGCTATTGTTTGCATATGTTTAATTTTACATGTTAAATTCCTATGTTCGCCCCTTATTCCAGACATTCGGTATTCAAATATTGTGATGATTGGGTTTTTGAATTTTGGAAGGATGTCGGGATTTCTGGGGATGCACAGTTATTTAAAGAAGTCATAATTATTATCGTTACATGCGAATCGCTCAGCCTGAAATCGAAGGCTATCATAGATTGGTAATGTTTTTCTTGTTTTATAGAGAAACTTCTTTTTTATTATTATAAAAAATAATCTAATGGCACACAATTATGATATTTTTATAGAAATATTTTGTGTGGATATACATTTTTTTTAAATATTCTTTATTTTATTATGGTAATAAAATATAGTTAAATTTCTTTCTACACTGTATTTATTTTAGCACTATATGTACAATTAGAACACTAAAAATTAACTAATAAAATTATGAAAGAGACGGCTTATTTATGTTGTAGAAAGATTAACGGTAAAAACTCAAAAAGTATAATAATTATTATAAAACGAAACTTATATCTTTATGGAACCTCAACTGATATTATGGAGGTTTTTAATTTCCAAAACAAAGCCATTAGAATTATTTTTCAAATTTATCAACTGTCATTCTGTAAAGGAAAATTTAAGGATAACATATAATATATTAAGGGTGCAGGGAATATATAGTTTCAATGTATTTTATTCTGTCGAAATTATAAACATGTTTTTTTTGACATAGCACAAAGAAATATGTTTAGGTAAAAAATAATATCAATTACCCTATTCACAGACAATTTCGAAAAAATGATCATTTTATACTAGTATAAAGTTTTATACTTATAATATCATACTAACAACTTTAAAAGATATTGTACGTTTTAAAGAATTTAAATTGAAAATATTAGTATAGAATCATAATCAATTTTAGAATTTTTAAACTATTATAAACGTGTTAAAAGAAGATATAGATATTAAAAAAAATAATTGCGAATTATTTTAATTAATGGTTTTAATATTTAGACATTGGTAGTTCATATTGAATGAAATAAATATGAATAAAATATTAAAAATCAACCAATAAAACACAGATTACACTGAATAACTTTAAATTCTCGACTAGTTTCGGGTTATTAGCCCATTTTCAAGAGAGTTTAAAATTTAAAACAAATTTTAAATTCTCTTGAAGTTTAACATTTAAAACGCATTTTAAATTTTCTTGAAAATGGGCTAATAACCCGAAACTAGTCGAGAATTTAAAGTTATTCAATCTAATCTGTGTTTTATTGGTTGATTTTAAATATATTATTCATATTTATTTCATGCGAATTATTATATACTTTTTATTTATTATTTTAATGTCGCCATCAAATATGTGACTATTCGATTGAAGAGGCGGTTACTTGGTGAAACTCCATTATAAAATACTTTAAATAAAATACAATACAACGATTTTCAATAAAATTAAGAGTTTAGCAACGGGGAATTATTTACATCATTTTGATGATTTAAAATAAGGTTTTTCTTTCTGTATTTATCGAAATTGTACAAGAAATATTTTTTTTAATATTTTCACAAATATGTATTCGGGGCTATTCCATAGATAAACTATTAAGTTTAACGTATACCTTATTAATTAACTCCACATTCTATTTATATGTGTACCTATCATAAAAGTTGTTTAGACTGTGATTATACAAAATTATGCACATGTTAAACTTTATATTTTCCATACGGAATAGCCAGGATTATCTTAATATCGTTATTAAAATTGAGGTTAAAATTGATTTAATGTTTAAGTAGAGTGTTTTTTTAGACAAGATTTTTTGTGTTCTTTCAATATGGTTTTAACTTGTTATATTCTTACTTGTAATGTTGCATTTCATGTTTCATATTTTGAATAAAGAATATTTTGCTTTGATATTTTCATGATTTTGTAATTTAGTTTACAAAAAAACTTCCATATAAAAACTGCGAATATCTTTCCATTATGTAATAATAGATCTTATTTTATACTAGAAATTACATTTCTCTACATTATTAGATTCTAGGACCTTATAGTTACACGAAAAAAGTAACAAGTTGGCTGCGGCTATAACCTTGTAAATTTGTTGCCGGTTATTTCAATGCCGTACCCACTTTTGCGAAGAGAGAGAAAATCCAGGGCCGGGGAAAATTCAATAAAAGCGTAGATCGGGAATACACCGAAATATTGACGACCGCTCCTAAAGCTATAAAACTTTTATATTTTACATAATGTCTAAAAGTCACTGGGCATTTCCGGTATGGAGTGTTGCAAAAATATTTTAGTACTAAACATGTAAGCATCGTAAAATAACAATGTATTATTAATATGGAATATAAAGTGATGTAAATTAATATATATATATATATATATATATATATATGTATATATATATCTATATATATATATATATATATATACATGGTGGCGCAAGATTACGATGAAGTCCAAAATCTCAGTTATAAAGAAATATACAAAAAAATGTTACTTACATTATTAGTAGCTACTGTCAAAATTCACATTTTAAAATTAGTTTCATATATACAACGTGTCCAATAATCATGTAACGTATCAAACATATGTTTTTTTAAATGGAATGATATATTTTCTATGCAGATTTTCGATTCTACGTTTAAAAATAATCATTTTTTATATAAGATTTAATAGGTCAATTTTTCATAGTTTAAAAGTTATAAACAAATGAATGTTGAAATCGATAGATGTTTAGAGCCTAATATTTCAATACAGAAAAATGAAATAAACATTCTGTCAACGCCATACAAATGCAAAAATTCTTAATAATAAAAGAAATACTCTTTTTTTTTTCTCTTAAAACAATTTTTTATATACAAGGTGAAGCAATACGCAAAATGATTTTTTTTCTCTTTTTACTTAAATGGGACACCCTATATTTTTTATGCTATTTTAATAGAAAATTAATCACTCTTCATTTTTTATATAACATATTAAATAGCTACCGTTTACCGTTTTTGAGATATTTAATCTCAAATACAAATTTGGTATAGAATTTTTAATCAAAGTAGGCCGTGCCAGAACAACTAATTTATTTAGTTGTGAAAGTGACGCGAACACAAATATAAAATAATTTAGTGAAACGAATAATCAAGTGTATTAATTAAAATACATCATAATTCATACATATTTTTTTACCACGGGATAAATGAGAATTTAATAAAAAAAGTAAATAAATATTAAGCTGTAATTATTTTAATACACGAAAATATTGAAAATACAACATTTAAATAGGTATGTTCTTGGCTATGCGCCAGGATCCAGGTACAACGAATCTTCTTATCTCAGGAATGCGTTCTCGGAGTGAGTGATCGATCGTTTTTTTCTTCCTGATTTGCGATAATTGCGCTCTTGTATTTCGATTCAGTCGTCAGAAAACGCGCAGTGCTCACTATTCCGGTTTAATTTTTAACGTTAGAAATTATTAATAATTAAAAACGCGATTTATTTTTGCTTATGAACAAGTGGTAATTAGTGAGTGGTGGAGGTGAGTTGGTTTTCGATTCACCAGGAATGGGCTGGAAATTATTTTTTCTATTAAGGTATGTTAATATTAATAATTTATTTTTAAACAGATTTTACGATTCCTATTATTATCATCAATTTATTCTCCAAAATTGCATTTATCAATAAATTACTTTCGCAATAAACAAATGCGATTTTCGCAAGACTAAAGTAGGTATACATTAGTTATAAATTTATTAATGAAGATTTGCTAGTTTGTTTTGCGATTCTTATTCTTTTAAATCGTCCACATCGCAAAAATTATGTTTAACAATAAATTAATTTTGCAACAAAGAAAACATTTTTTTCGTAAATTTTTAATCATTTTCATCACTTAATCCGCGGTGAAATATTTTTGAATAATCAAGAACAACCTATTTTATTTAGTTGTGAAAGTTACGCTTAATATTATAATTAGTAAGTAAAGTACATTTTACGTTATATTTTGTAACACTGGTGCAGTTAAACATACTTCTTCAATAAATGATTAATTTAATTGTTAAAAACTAACAACTATATTTTTTGGTTATCATTCGAAAAATATTTAAAATATTTCTATATGTTTCTTAAATTGATTTATTTAAACAATTCATGTTGACTGAAAAACCGAAAATAGATACTAAGTGAAATAATAAAATATTTATATCATTATATTTTGTTAACATTTTTATGTATTTATTTTACACATTCACATTTTTTTAATTCAATAGCATTCAAACATTTTACAATTTTTTTCTTAAAAAATATGTCCCAATAACCATTATAACTCGCTAAATAATCGTTGTGCAACTATTTTCTTTATATTTTGCATGCGCCTTTAAATATCGATTGTCATTTGAATATCCTTTTAGGTTAGGGAGTAAGTATGTTATTAAATACCAGAAAACGATTATGAATTGCATTTGTTTTAATTATAGCCACTTAAATTATAGATTATAAGCCAAACTTATAATTTTGTACTTTGAATTAAAATTGTGAAAATATGGTAACAGATAGGGGTATAGTTTATTATACAAAAATTAAAGAACAATCAATTTTCTATCGAAATAGTGTAAAAAATATAGGGTGTTCCATTTAAGTGAAAAAAGAAAAAAATCATTTTGCGTATTGTTTCACCCTGTACACAACATTTGCTTTATGGTAACAAACGATTATTCCTTATATTATTAAGCATTTTTTCAATTAAATTGCGTTAACAGAAAGTTTACATCGTTTTTCATTTTTGAAAAATAAGGCCCCAATTTTCCATTGATTTCAACCTTAAATTGTTTATAACTTTTAAAATATTAAAAACTGACCTAATAAACCTTATGTCAAAAATGATTAATTTTAAGCGTAGAATCTAAAATCGACATAAAAAATATAGCATTCCATTTAAAAAATCATATGTTTGGTACGTCACGTGATTATTGGACACCCTGTATATATGAAACCAATTTTAAAATGTGAAGTTTTACAGTAGCTACAAATTATGTCAGTAATATCTTTTTGTAAATTTCTAAATAACTGAGATATTGGACTTCATCGGAATCTTGCGCCACCCTGTATATATATATATATATTTATCTTTATTAAGACTATACAGAAAGTCAAAACAATATAACAAAAATAATTACAATACATGGTTTGTAAATTAATATTTTTATTATCATTGATAGTTTATATACAAGGTCGTCACTTTTTGTGAAGACTTTTTCATCAGGTAGGGTGTAATATTTATATTTTATCCCGTTCTTAACTTATTTATTTAAAAAATATTATATGTACATTTCGAGCACAATGAGCTCTTTATCAACAGTTTTTTTTTTAATTGAGAAATAAATAAACATAAACAAAATTAAATGTAATTTCTTGTTTCATTTGTTCATTTTGGATAAATAATTTAAATAAAAAAATATTGATGAAAAACCTCCAGTCGATAGCCGCTTCATCGACAAAATATAATTATAATTTTTGTATATTATTGTACGTACATATACACATTTGAATAAAGATGTTTAGTTAGGTAAAAAATATTGAATTCTTCTTAAAAATGTCTTACGAGGCTGTTGAAATATTAAATATGCATGGCTGGATATTCGTATTATTCTTTATATATTTTAAATAAAATCAATAGTGCTTAAATCAAAATATACATTTTTTTGAAATTGAAATAGCATTACTTATAAATAAATTTGCAAATTCAACAATTAAAAAAAAATAGTAAGAGCCTAGAATACTTCATTTTATATATATAATAATAATAATCTTTATTAACAATTAAGTTTACAATAAGGTAACAAACATTGATTATGTATATCACACAAAAATTAATTAATTGTTAAATGGCTATCGACCAAAGGTCTTTCTGCCTGAAATTTAAATAAACTGTCTTTGTCTTTGTATGTGAAAAAACCGAAAAACGGGTCATGATTGATAATGTCGTCCTATAATTACGTATGAAGGGGTAATTCAATTGTTATGAATGCTACTGTTATGAAATGATGTAATGAATTCATGAATTGAGGAAGACGGAAATTTGCGATGAGAGATCACATCATTTTATTTTTGTTAATATATTTAAATACAAATAATTAAATAATAATCTGTTTAATATTTACTGCCCAGAGGTGTTTGTATATTAACTAGAATAATTATCCAGAGAAATTACACGTTTGATATGGCCTTCCTAATTCATCTGATTCGGCAATAATTAGTAATCTCGCCTAATTACAAACTATTGCCACCATATTAAATTAATAATTATACATCGGTACAGACGTCGAATCTACCACAAGCGTCGTTTCGCACCCATTCAAACAGACACACACACCAACGTAGGTGGTAATTTAATATGTTTGGTGTCTATTTATACCCCCTCGCCGTTTGTGGCTTTATCTAAAGTCCGCGTTTCCCTTTAATATGCAGTTGCACACTTTGTTACCTATTTTAGTTTATGGAATAAAGATAAGGTTTTGCGACGTCGTTTAGATGTACAATAAAATTTGCCACGGGACGCACACACTAAAGCACGTTTAATCTGGCTTTAGTTAGCGCGTTCGTTCTTTTGCTATTTATTGTGCGATTTTTACGAGAGCCAGGTTTATAAACAACTGTATTATAAATTATAGTGGGATATAAATTCAACGCTTCGGGCAAAAATGTAATAACAAGCGATACACTGTACAAAGTACATTGTTTTATAAGTTTTATTGTAAAAAATAAATATTTTTTGTCAATTAAATATTTACAAAATCTAAATATACAATATGATTAATAATTTATCCTTTCATATAAAAAAAATATATTTATACAGGGCGTCCGGTTAATGTTGGGAAATGGCTTAAGCTCAGGTTCTGGGTTCCAAAATATGATTTTTCAAACGAACTTATCTATATACAAAAGTTAACCTTTAAGCCAGAATTTATCTTTAAACTTAAACAAAATAATATTTATTTTATTGACAATAATTGAATGCTTTATTCGATTTGAACGAAATTTACTATGGTTTAATATGATATTATAAGACATCATTTCAGTTAATATGATTACTATCACTTTATGATTAGTATAAAATATAACATAACCTATAAGAAAATTCCAAAAATTTCTTTTATTTAGATTTTTAAAAAATTACTTAAATGAATTATCAATATTGAGTATCTTTTGTCTGTTTATAAATTTCGATGATTTACACAGTTTGGTCGGAAAAAAATAAAATGCAAAACAATTACTTCTATTTTATTTGGTGTTAGTTTGTTTAGGCTATCGACCAGAGGTCTTTTTGCCTAAATATATTTAATTTTCTAGACATATACATATTAGCAATAATTATCTCAACTGACAGAGTAGTTAATATGTTTAGATGGTAATACTCCTGAGACTGTTCACTTAGGACCATATTGTCCGTTGTGATACCATAGAACAACCCACATTAAGCACCCATTCAATCCGATTAGATCTCTAACATTTACAGTTGAGAACTCTGCCAACTCACTTGCGTAGTGCAGACCGAGGTACTTAATTCTCTTCCCCTTAAGAGCAGAACATTGTCCTAGATAGTGGAATACTGTTTATTTCTCTTACCCAGGCAGAGTGGACAATAACATCTAATAAAGTGACAACTTAAATAAAAGACAATGACAAACTCATAAATAAATGCGGACAAGAAGACATCGATAGCTATTTAAACAACAGTCGTTAAAAGTTATATAATTTTTTATTGTCGTTATTTTTAATTAATATGATTTAGACTTTCACTTATTTTTTGTATTTGTAATTCTTTCGTAAAATATTTTGTATGTATTTGATTTACGATATATTTTATTCACTGTACTTATTTTTATTGTTTATATGGTTCTAATTTAATTTTAATTTTTAATATTAATTTCTTTTATTATTTTATTTTATTATTTACTTTATTTTTATTTGTTTAAATTTTATTTTTACATTTTCTTAGGTAAATTACTATTTCCATTATGTAATTATATACCCGTAGATGTTAGTTTGTGAAGTCATAAGCAACACTGAATCAATTCTTTGAACCGTTTGGGAATGCACTTATCTTACTTATTAATTATTAATAGTTTAGGAATTCTTACCTGATTATATACAAATATAAAAATTATTGTATAATGTAATCAATTATAATGGAGAATTCCGTAAAATAAAGTTAAAGTAAAGTAATATAATTGAAAAATTCAATGGTTATACTTGATCAAGGAATTATTAGTTTAATTCTTTGTTAAATCGATTCAATTTAGTATTGTATATGATAATTAATTAAATGCAAAATTTCCATAAATCTCATTTTACGTTTAGTAAAACACACTCAGTACATTTAATTAATAAAAAAATGTGTTGGTTTAATTGTTTGCCGGTTTTCCTCAATACATCTGTTTAATTGTCGGTATTTCCATTTTTTCATTAATATAGATAATCCTCTTGCGCATTTGTTAACTGTCACTACCTACCTGTTTGTAATCCGCACACCGTTATATTGTGACCCTTTTAGTTTTTACGATTATTGTTTGTAAAACATTGATAATGATCACATGGTGATCGAAATGCACATTTGTTAATAAATAAATAAGTGAAGAAAAGTGTACAAAGTGTTTTCATATGTTGGTTATTTACTACACATTTTCATTTTTGTTTACAGAAATTATTAATTTGCATAGTTATTTTAAAAAAGGATTATAATTTTAACGTACACACACAAACACGATTGCTAACAAAACATTAAAATTTTGAAGTTATGGTTTGGGGCGAAGCGCAATTTGCAAGCACAGGCATCAGCAAACGCAAACGCTGAATATGTATAAGTATTAACATTATAATTATTATGCAAATATGTTAATAATCCAGCTAGATTGGTTGCGATTGCCGCCGCAGTCGAGATTATTAGTAATTTAATCTACATTCATGAATGCATTTCTACTTCCTCCTTATTAATTTCCTCGTATAGTTGTTGAGAAAAGTATGAAGGGTTTATTCAAGTTTGAGAATGGGAGATAAAATTTACGATGTCTCGAAACGATTCTCGTGGAATGAATTGAATTCATTGATTGTTAAATTTGAAGAAATTTATATATTCTTTGTTTTAAATAGCATGCTGGAGAAGGTGAAAGTGTATAAAAGAACAAAACACAACAATAAAACCTGAGTCCACTAAGTAGGGGGTTACTACTGGACAAATTTAGCGCTAATTAGACTGTGGCATTCCCTTCGAGCGGCTAGTTTTAAGAAATGAGAGTAGAAATTATTATTATATAATACAATATACAAGTTGTTAAAAAAAGATGTGATAATCTTCACGTACAGTGGTTCATTGATTAATTTCAAGTAGAAAATTTAAGTAAAAAAAAATTGTACGGTTCTTTATTAACACTCACGAGGCCATTGATATAATAAATATGTGACTAGAAATTTATAATATTTTTGAAATATTTTCATGAAAATTAGTTCTATTAACATCCAGCTAGCAATAATTATACATAAAACGTTAAAAACAAATTCTAGTCATATACTTAAGATATTAATGGTCTCATAAAGCTTACTGAATAATTACCCAATATTTTTTTTGTGTTTTATTTTATTTATTTTTTTTTATTTTAAAAACTTTTAGTTTTTTTCTACTTAAAATTGATTAACGAAAAACTTTAACTGAAGATTATCAAACTTTTTCTGGCCACCTTGTATAATCCTCCTTGTTTTCCTTCTTCTTATTAATTATCTGCCTGATTGGTGTACATGTCTCTACAATAAATTTAGTGAAACTTAAAAAAAAACTGTTATTTTACTAATGGTGTATTATGGAGTTTAATCAAGTAAAAGCCACAACCATAAGATATACATGAAAAATGCAATAAATTTATATGTATTACTAACTAATTTTAAACACAATCGCAAACACTTTGAACGCAAATATATAATTACAATATTTTTAATTACAATTCGTATTCAAATTAAAATGTTATATTTGTAACACGAGATATTTGTTAATAACTCTTCATGTTAATAAATAATACTAAAATTGGTTATGGCTATTAATCTATAGCCGATTTATAGAAACTTTTTTGTTTTTTATCACCTTATATGACGATATGTATTTATTATAAAAAAATGTACGATTTCTCCAAATAAACATGGTTTTATTACAATAATAAGAATGTTATTATTTGGAAAGCAACATTAAAAACAATAAATTAAAAATAATTTGAGAGGTTTAGGATTATTTTAAATAAATTGTGGAAAGGCCGCTGGTCGATAGCCAATTGGCAAACTCTTACAGCATATATTGTAATATTTTGCGTTATATGTAGGTGTTGTAGTACGTTTATCAATAAAGATTATGTATATTTATATATAAATCAATTTCTGAAATACGTTTCAAGTAATACCCGGCGCATTCACCAATTATGTGGGATATTAGTGTTCTAGCAACTTCACAAAAATGTTTACAAAATTTACAATTAAAATATGTTAACTTTATATTAAGTAAACATATTAATAACCTACACGCGGCGCATTCACCATTTGTGAGGGATGTGTGTGTTTTAGCAATTTCGTAAGATTAAAATTAATAACATATTACATACCATAAATCCAAACTGTTTATCCCTCACCATAAGCTCCATACCTCTACATTCAAAATTAATATCAACCAAACATGTATCTCTTCTCCCACCAGCAAATACCTTGGAATTATTTTTGATTCTAAGCGTACCTTCAAACCCCATTCCCAAATTATAAAAATCATGGTCCAGAACAGAGCACGATATTTCAGATCATCGTTAACTTATTCTTTAAATAAATTTTCGTTTTTGTTGAGATGCCTACAAAAACGGAAATTTACATCAACAAAATGATTTTTTGTGCCCTACACCGTAGTTAAGTTAAGTAGTTAATCCTCACTCTCTTACCCTAAACAATATAGCGGAACGGTCAGCTCTAAGAATCCTACATCCAAACAACCCTTTACACAATCTATTCAATACATTCCTTTACGAAAAAAAAAAAAAAAAAAAAAAAAACGGTATTACCCCTTTATCACAACAAATTACCCATCGTACCTGTTAAGCCTCGCAAGAAGTGCGACCACCCCCATGGTGTTGACCGGATGCGTCCCTATTTTGAAGGAATGATAAATTACGTCCGTCGCCACCCGGGCGAGAGAGATTTTTTTGTAAATATCTAGTTTGGTTTCTAGTTTTAAGTCACTCTTTGTACAAACGTTGTGGAGAACAGATCTCGAATATAAAATCAAAAATACTCCGTTGAAATTCATTTTCACCCCGAAAGTGCTTAACTAGACTGCTTACAACAGTCTGCGGTGTAATTGATGGAAATAATCCCATAATTACCCCAACAGTACCAAAAATATGCTATAAAACCCCTCATCTGGGAACTTTTAAACCTCTGCATTGGCAGAAATCCTAATATCCCTCCAAAATTTAAATATCATCAATCCACCATTCATGAATTCATAACATCACACATAAATAACTAACTGATGAACGAGAAAAACGGCAAGGACTATCGGCTGAAAGACCACTAGTCGAAAGCCATCTTGTAAATAAAAAAATGTAATATTTTGCAAACTTAATGTAACTGTAAATATTACAATTAGATGATTATGTGTATGCAAATACGAATAAAGTTTGGCCCACTTAGGCGAATAGCCTAAATCATAAGTGTTTAAAATGCCACTTACGAACGGGTAATGTACTACAATTTTTCTACTACAACTGTAAAAAAATGGACACAATTAAAAATAGATTTTATCAATAATAACAACACAATAACTACAATAATATTAATACAATTACTACAAAAAATACTTAATTCAATCATATTTTGTAAAATGAATTCCCAATAAAAAATGCACGTTGAATTTTTGTTTTGGGATTAAATATTTTTTTTAATTACAAGTAATTAATAGTAAGTAAGTGGTGCATAAAAGTTACGGGTATTGAAGATTCAGCATCTTCAATATCTGTAACTTTTACTTTTTTTTTAACTCATTCATACAACATGAAATGCACCACTAAAGATAAACAAACTGAAAATATTTAGTTGTATATTTTTCAAAAACATACCTTAATAAACAAATAGTTAATATCCGATGCATTTTCGAAAAATTGGTTGATTTCTATCAGGCTTCAAATTTTCGATTTTTTACTTTGAAAGCCATCAGATTGACGTTTCAACTTTGAGTATTTTGCATTGTTCTTGATTCTTAAATTACTCTTAAGTAGAAAATATATCGACCATAACGATGACGCTTTATATGCGTCTGATATATTTCTAAAATACGCCAAAACCACATTTTTATAATAAGTCACTTTCTGTATTTACTTCTACGCCAATTCATAAATTTGTTTTTTGATTTTGTGGGCAATAAATTTTCGACTGTTGAATTTGCATCTTTTATAATACTTGGCGGTTTGCATGGTACACTATTTGAACCACATCAGTAAACGGCTAAACCCTAGAATCCTATATAGACTCAAGCCTGAAGTTGGTTGTGGAATACCTACAGCTTGAACGTACATTGAAGATAGCAAGTATAATACGAATTACAACCACGAGATGGCAATAATAATAAATTATTTCATATTTTTGAAGTGCAAAGCCATTATTTAAATAGTAATTTTATTTGTCTGTTTATCACTACAGTTCGGTTATTCCATAAAAAAGGCCACCTAGGTTATGTCAATAAAAGATTATTATTTAAGATAATTAAATCAGATTATTTTATAAAAAAGGCGATCTGGTTTAGGTTAATGAAAGGTTCTTAAGATAGAAAGCGTAAATTAAAAAGGGTTATTCCATAAAAAAGGCCATCGTTGGCCATCTATGGTCAGTGTTAAGAACAAATGTATGGATGAAAACGCAAAAGGCGTTCATTCTATGAATGACGCACGGACGATGTAGTTTTGTGAAGAATAATTTCACTAATTTCCTTATCAAATGCCGCTTTAACACAATAAAAGCGTGCCGAAGTGCAACATTAGTGTAAATAGGTACGAAAAATAACAAAATAATACTTTTTTTGTGATGGAAATACGGAAAATCAATGACATGACTTCCCGACTTTCGAGCCGAAATGAAAAAATTGTAATTTTAAATACAACACAAGACCAGTCCTCCCCCCCCCCCCCCCAAAAAAAAAAAACAAAACCTATGACTATTGGCCATCATAAAAACACTCCATTTATGTTATTTTTCTTTTCGATTAAAATAAAAAAAAAATAAAAATCCTTAATGACAGTGGCCAATTAAAACAATAAATACATAAAAAACCATGAATCAAAATATTAAAACTTAAAACTAATATATAGACACTATATATAAAACATGAAACTTAAAAGACTAATAAACAAATAACTAAAATAAAATATTGTAGGGAGGATTTTGGGTTTTACTGTACTGTATTTGATTAGCTTAAGCATTTGCAGCAGCGAAAAATTCAACTGACATTTATACTTATGTCCAATGAAAATTATCTATATCCCGGAAATAGAATGTTCTCGAGTTTTACACACACTTTCGGTACAACATGTTGAATATGCTTCTGTAATCTGGTCTCCCTTTACAAACAGTGCCATCCATCAGATTGAAATGGTACAGGGAAAGTTTCTGAAGTTGATGTTTTTTCGTATGGGAAAAAGATTGCTAGAGTTTAGCCATAGCGAAATGCTTGCAATCCTTAATTTACATTCGTTGGGCGAAAGAAGAGCTTTTCTTGACCTTTCTTTTTTATTTAAGTTAGTAAATGGGTTTGTGAATTGCAGTGAATTGGTGGGAGCGTTGGATTTTAACATACCTCGGAGTATTCATTCCAGACAACGACCAATATTTCGCATTAGTTTTCACACCACAAAATATGGTATGTATAACCCTATTGATCGTATGATGAGGTATGCGAACGATTTGTCTACCAATTCAAACTTTATGCTCTTCACTTCTTCATTTGCAGTTTTCACAGCCCATTTACGCCGCATGGATATTTCCCATCTCATTCATACTACATAAACTTTTTTTTTTTATTTTTTTTATCTATATTTTTTATTATCACTTGAAGATAGGAATAAGCCGGTTGCATTTTGTTTTCACAATGAACTGTTTGGGATTGATAAATAAATATTTTGATGCGTATTATTTTTATTTTGTATTTTGTCGTAATTTGTGATTGGTAATTTGCCTTTTTTTAATATACATATGTTTTATAATCTTTTTAGAGCGTCACACTTTTCTTATAAAATGTTTAATATGTAATTATAATTGTAATTTGGAAATGGAGATTCCGTTAATAAAGTAAATTGAAATTGAAATATGTGTTAAAGCCAACTTTCGTTTTAAAAAATCCATTTCTAAAACGCATTTTACATACTACAATTTATTTAAAATAAAATAAAACGAATTCAGAGGAAATTTGTATAAATATTTCTTTATAATATTAATGAATACTTTCTCAATTGATCTTATTTCTCAGAACTAACGAAGTCGGACAACCCCCTAGTCAGCCCTCGTACTGATCTTTTGAATGGTGTCTGTCATTTCGCGACTAAGAATTAACTACAAATTTCAATCATTTTTAATTTTATTTCTTTTAATAGAAATAATAGTACTAAGCGTCATCTATTGACTGATTTATACCAGGCATCGTCAACAAATGTTAGTTCTTCGTCTTTTTAAAACTCATTTTACATAGTAGGCGTAAGAAAAAACATGTTAACGTTACAAAGAGTTTACGTATTAATAACCTATACCCGGCGCATTCGCCAATTATGGGGAATGTTAATATTTTAGCAATTTCTTTAAAATGTTTGCAAAATATATAATTACCAATATGAGGTAATTGTAAATTATGTAAACATTTTTGTGAAATTGCTTAAACACTAATACCCGCATAATTTGTGAATGCGCCGGGTATAGGTTACTAAGATGTAAACTCTATATAACGTTAACATATTTTTTTCTATGTAAAATGCGTTTTAGAAAGACGAAGAACTAATATTTGTTGACGATACCAGTTATAAATCAGTCAACAGATGACGCTTAGTACTATTATTTCTATTAAAAGAAATAAAATTAAAATTGATTGAAATTTGTATTTAATTCTTGGTCGCGAAATGACAGACACCATTCAAAAGATCAGTACGAGGGCTGACTAGGGGGTATTCCGACTTCGTTAGTTCTGAGAAATAAGATCAATTGAGAAAGTATTCATTATTATTACAAATTTGTATAAATATTTCTTTATAATATAGAAATATTTATACAAATTTCCTCTGCATTTGTTTTATTTTATTTTTTTATTAAATAAATTAAATATAGTTTTGCATTTAAATTTTGTTAATTTATTAAGTTTTGTTATAAAAAAATAAATTTTGCTTATATTTTTATAGTTAATTAATTGAAAACCCTTTAATTTTCACACCATCTTAACACACATAAAAATTCTTTCCATAATCACGAAAATTACAAAACAATTAGCAGGAGTGAATTTTCTTTGTGATAAAGGTTTCCGTAACCGTGATCGAATGTAAATGACGAATTGCGCCGTGTGTTTATTCGAAGTGTTATTAAAGATACACATTACCATATATAGGGCCTAGTTAAATTACATTCAAGTGTATAAATTACCTTTTATCTGTTTACTTCTTGTGGCACAAACGTTCATCCGAGGCCCCTTAGGGCTCTTGTGTCTCTGAGGGCCTTATTATCTCGCCGAGTTGAATCTGTAATCAAGAGAGAGTTATTTTTAGTAATATTTCTTAGGCTTAATTGCATATCTGTGTGATTTATACGGCAAAACAATTTTTGCACGAGACATTGATTTTATTGTGTATTCGAGAGAATATATAAAATAAAATAATTTATAATTAGGAAGTATTTCTTTTTAGATAATAGTAAATCGGCATATTTTTTGTAATTTCTGTATTCCTTGAAAGATTACCAAGTGTTGATATTCTAATTAGTTTTTAATTCAAAATTTTTCACCATGCGAGAAAGTGAACAATCTATTTTATATAAATCGTCAAATTATTGATCACTTCCTTATATATTGTGTGTGATTAAATAAATCACTTTTTTATCATTGACAACTAAATTTCATTCGACTTTATTTTAAAACACCAAATTATCTATTGATGACAGTTGGAATATGAGGCTGAATAGTAGATGGCTTATTGACGACTTCCGTAGTTAAAGGGTTAAAGGCAATACGAGTAGACGCATATGGTCTGATTTCAACAATAAGCGTATTCCGAGCAACAATCCAATCTTCTCGATAAGTTGGATGTATAATCAATCAAACACATGCATTAATTAATTAATTGATTACTAATATACTCCAATAATGGTTGATATGAAAGGCTGGCAATTAAATCATTAATGATATGCGCATATTTATTATTATTATTATTTAAATGCTATGTTAAATGAATGTTATATATTTCATTAATATTAATTTAAATTGAGTAATACATATTTTCAAATCGAACGTAGGAATTTAAATGACAAAATGGCATATCTAAGGTTGGTTTCCTATTTAATTTTTCAAAATGTTTAATGTCAAGTATGCTTTCTACAAAAAAATGTATCAGGCAAGAGTCAATATTTTCCCATCCCACTTTATGGGAACAGAAAGTGCAAATATTCAAAAGTATATGTAATAATAATATATCTTTACTCCAAATAAATAAAAGAATTATTTACATTATATGATTTTGTCATTGTACATAAAAAATGATAATCTTATACTGGAATTGATTATCGACCTTAGGACTTTTGAAATATTTCTACTTATACAAAATATGTATTTTTTTTTTCTTTTTATTTAATTAATTTAAAAATGTAAATAGAAATGTATCCTATAATATTTAAAACTGAGCTGCCACATAAGGTTTTGTTGCCTTGGTAATTTTACGTAATTATTTTATCACTGTATACGATTTTGAGTTTACCTTCAGTGCTTTTAATTAATTAGTTTATTATTTATTATAATTAATTAATTAATACTCCTTATTAACAGATATATACAGCAAAAAAACACAATATAAATAAAAAATAGAAAATCAAATGTATAATTTATATCCGTTAATATTTATAATCAATAAGGCGGAAAGACCACGCCTTATTTATTATAAAAAAATCTAAAAAAATAATTTTAGGTCTATAGCCCATGACTGACTAATAACATAATTGTTGATATTGTTATAATAAATTTTGTAAAATTTTGTTGTCATATTGTCTGAATAAAGATGTTTGTATATATAGAGAACTTTTTTTGTCAGTATACTTTTCCCCTATGTATACCTGCAAAATACGCGAGTTAATTGTATTAATGTATGTGTGTTTAGTTGCCTATAACACGCAACTGAACACACAAATGCCAAATAGTCAACTAAACATACACATTTAATCGGTTCCCTAATGTATACTGATAAAAAAACCTCTCTATATATAATTTTAGGTTAATATCCCGGAATTTTCAAACGAATGAATAATCCTTTCGTTAATCTGTTAATCGACTAATCAAATTTTGTGTATAAGGCGATTTATCAAATTCTGTTTACTTCAAGATAATTCCTAATCTCATTAAAATTTATACCTGTATAAATGTTACTTTTTTGTAATTTATTGCACTTGATAATGGCTGTCAAAAATCGAAACTTAAGTCGTGAATTTATGTATTTATTTATAAATGCATATAATAAAATAAATAATTGTGGTAAAAACATAGTAAGTAAAAATATGATGGTTTCCACCATTACTGTATGGTAATTTCGAAATTGTTGAAGTTTAATGAAAAACTTATTATGTTTTTACCACTTATATTTCAATATATTTATACGATATACATAAAGTCGAAAATGACATTAACACTGTCTAAACTTAAGTCGTGATAATTAATTTATATTATATAGATATATTTAAATACACTTCGTAAAATCATAGTAAGTTTTTTATTCAACTTCAAAAACAACATAGTAAATGTTTATTCAGTTTAATCGCTGAATAAACATTTACTATGTTGTTTTTTTAATTAATCAAAAGTATCTTTAAATTTAATAAGATAAATTATATTTTGTAATGCCTTACATTAATGTATTTTCATATTATACCCGATTCTTCAATGAAACATTGTGATTGCACCTAAAAATTCAAAGTTATAAAGTTTGAAATTAATCAATTTAAGATTTAATAAATAAAAATCATACTTATTATTTATATAAATAAATAATAAAAATTACAATATGAAATATTAAATTTCTTTCCGCCTAAAGATTGTATATTTGATAAAATTTATTGAGTTTTCCAAACAAAATCCATAAATACAATAACAATATTATTTTGATTGAAATGGTATCACAATTAATCGTAGATTTATACTTATATTTATTTCACATGATTCTTATAAAAATGAATAAAAACTGTCAGGTGTGGGGTTCGAACCCACGCTCCCTTTCGAGAACCAGAGCTTAAATCTGGCGCCTTAGACCGCTCGGCCAACCTGACCATGGCTTGCATTTATACCATTGTTATTAAATTTATTCATTTTAATTTTTAATTGTATTTGAGGGTATTTAAATATATACGAAGAATGCTATTACACAAAATAACAAATACAAATAATCAGACAATCATATATACTTTAACTTCAAAGTTTTCTATTTGATTCTGATTTATTGTTGTATTATTTCTAATCACCATATAATTAAGCTATGTAATCTGGTAAATAATGAAGGTATTTATATTATTCATTTTTCTAATATTTAAATATGAATAAAATATTATAGACGTCTCTGATTGAAATACCCTTGGTCGATAGCCAATTTGTCAATTGCATATTAATTATCTATTATTTTAGAAGAAACCAAAATCGGCAACCTTTCAAATTTTATAATTGGCTCTTCATCAAAACCCCTTCCTCTACTCTCTTATATAATCAAAGAGGGGGCTCTATTATCGCGGTCAGGCTGGATTTCAATTTTATGAAGACAAATCCCCAAAAAATAAACAATTTTTGTTTATTTTTTTTGTTTGAATGAATGTCCGCACTGCATAATTGAGTATACTCAATTCCCACTTTATAGTATATACCCACATCACTTACGTCATTGAGAATATCCTCTCAGAAACTTCCCTTCCCTTGATGATTACGTTGTCGTAATCGCAGATTTTAAAGATGATAAGAGTAAATTTAGACAGTCCTCTTCCTTTATTTAAAAATCTAACTTTGTCTGTATCCTCATAAAACCCATATTTGTCATGTCTACTGACCAATCCACTACCCCTGATAGCCTTCTCTGTACCAGTAATATCCAACACCTAATCCACAATGTCAAATTTATCTCCGATTTATGCTCCGACTACTTATCCATACAATTTTCTCTCAATATCGATGCGTCACTCCCATCTTCTAAAACTGTAACGAATTTTAAGAACTCTGACATCGCAAAGGTGTCGGAAGAACTGTCAACATATATCTCCTCAAACCCAACAATCACTCCGAATACAATATCAAAATTCACAGAACATCTATCACTCCCCCTACCCCTTTCCCAAATATTTCTCAGACCGATCAAATATAAAAGACAACTATATAGCGGTTTAGGACTAACGGAAGATACAAAAACTCAAGAAAAGATTCAATAAAATCAACGAAGATATCCTTAATTCCAATATAAAAGTGAGCTCTGGATAAAGTCATGCGAACACAAAAATAGTCTGCACGCACATTATATTGGCAGGAAATAAAAAAAAAACTTAACCAATAAAGAAAGACTGACTTTATCCAGAGGATCACAGACCTTACAATTAACAAAACAGTATCGGATGACAAGGAAATTACATACTCATTTCGAAAATACATACTCCTTCACTAATATCCCAGACTATGATATCAACTTCCTTTCCCAAGTTAGTTCCTGGTATATATCTTTTACATCTAACCAAAATTCCTACATGTCTAATTATGACATAAAAGAGAAGGAATATTTTAAAACCTCGTAAGAGAAAAAAGAAACACTTTCTCCGGTTACGACAATATTCCCAGACAGGTCCTGAAATCTCTTTCAAACAATATCCACAAATATATTATTCAAATCTTTAACCACATCTACTCTTCACAAAAATTCCCGAGTGAATGGAAGAAAGGTATTATCACATGTATTCCCACACATTGCAGTAACCTATTAGATCCTAACAGCTTTCGACCTATCAACCTACTAACTGTCCTAGAAAATCTGTTTGAATCCATAATCCATAATAAAAAATAAACTCCTTTCTTTTGTAACCGATATTATCCCAAGTTTGTATACCTTGAACATAAATCCACAGTCATACCCTTATCCATCCTTACATCTAACTGGATGTTTCTGCCATTTTATTTTTAGATATAAAAGAAGCGTTTGATTCTGTCTGGCATAGAAACTGACTGTAAAAATGTTACTCCCTAAATATCCCGCCACACATTATTAACCTTCTTGACAATCTTAAAAATTGATTGCTCCAAGTAAAATTACGCCGTACTCTTATCCATCCTTACATCTAACTGGATGGAAGATGTTCTGCTAATTTATTTTCAAACATTAAAGAAGTTTTTGATTCTGTTTGGCATAAGGACTTACTGTACAAATTTTACTCCCTAAATATCCCGCCACATATTATTAACCTTCTTGACAATCCTAAAAATAGATTGGTCCAAGTAAAATTACGCCGTACTCTTATCTATCCTTACATCTAACTGGATGGAAGATGTTCTGCTAATTTATTTTCAAACATAAAAGAAGTTTTTGATTCTGTTTGGCATAAAGACATACTGTACAAATCTTGCTCCCTAAATATCCCGCCACATATTATTAACCTTCTTGACAATCTTAAAAATAGATTTCTCCAAGTAAAATTACGCCATACTCTTATCTATTCTTACATCTAACTGGATGGCAGACGTTCTGCCATTTTATTTTCAAACTTAAAAGAAGTTTTTGATAGTGTTTGGCATAGAGACTTATTGTACAAATTTTACTCCCTAAATATCCCGCCATATATTATTAACCTTCTTGATAATCTTAAAAATAGATCGCTCCAAGTAAAATTACGCCAGACTTTATCCAGTCCTTTTACTCACGAACAAGGGATCCCTCAAGGTTCCCACTTATCACCTCTACTTTACAATATATTAGTCTACGGCATTTACCATTCCGATACTAAACATACAGACATATCCGCTTACCCTCTTCTTTATGCTGATGAAACAGCATTAATTGCTCATGTCCTTATCCTACCCAAAGCTTTCAACACTCTACACTATTCAAACATGGTTTGTGAAATGGAGAATATCAATAAACCCCAGCAAATCTCAGCTTTTATTCCTTTTCCACAGATCCCATAATCCTCCTATCTCCATACCAATAAACAAACAAACAAACCATTTATCTCTCAATCCACTGAAAATACCTAGGCATCCTTTTCGATCCTTAACTCACCTTTAAAGACCACTCCAACATCTTAAAAGCTAAGATAAAAAACAGCACATTTCAGAAGGCTATAAACAAAAGGAAGTAAGCACAAAACAGCAAAATGATAAAATGGTGTTCCATCCGTTACTTGATTACGCTGCCATCCTTGCTTACCCTCCTCACCCAGTCACCCTTAAAAACGTACAAGTCGTTGAAAGACCGGCCCTAAGAGTTCTAACAAAGATCAGACACCCTCTGAATCCCTTACATAATCTTTCAAATCCAATTCTTTGTGAAATAACTACTATCACTCCTATAGAACCCAAACAAAACTAAACCTGATGAATCGTCTATGTATACCACGTAAGAAAAATATAAACCCCAAACGTAAATTTCCTAGTATAACTCTTCATGAATTCATTGCTTCATTTCATCACATTAATAACAGTTATATTACGAAGATAACCGACAATGGCTTCTGATATAGAAAGTTAGAAATCACCATTGCTCTTTCACGAGAAGGATATAATCACTAAAAAAAAACATGCGGAAAGATCATTAGTCAATAACCAATTAACAGATAGAAATTATACATTTCATTTTCCAATTTTTATTATTTATTTGTATTTTTTGCTGTATATATCTGTTAATAAAGTGTATTAAATTATACAATTAATACGCAAATATGTTGCTGTAAATTAAATAATAATGAAATTTGTATATATATTAAAAACGTACGAGTGAAATATAAATAATAATACAATACATTAAATTGTTTCGGGTTTTTAGCCTAATAGAATTTAAAATTATATCAATTTACAATTTTACGTGAACAATAATGATGTATATAAATAATTGTTTTATGCTCTATGCGTTCATTTGTGGTAATTTTAAAACGAACTAAAAAAAAAAAAAACTAAAAATTGTTTCACCACTGTATTTTCACTTGAAAAATGACCATAGTTTCAACGGTAGTCATTATCAAACACAAACAATTAGTAATTTATTACGTAGTAATGCTTTAATTTAAATATTGATTTTACTACATTTTTATATATACACTTCTGTGCAATAACATTTTTTCATAATATGTTTTAATTGCCTAGCAGCAGTTTCAATTAATGATAAAATTAAATTAAAGAAATTGTCATATTTACATATTTTTTTCGTAACTGGGAAACTTATTTAGTTGTAATATTGATTTTTGTTGCATATGTTTTGTAAAAAGGAGATACCGTAAATAAATATATTATTATTATTATGTCCTCCTTAAACTATTACATATTTTGTGTGCTTATTTTTATTGCACAGAAGTGAATATGAAATATTTGGGATACGTTTTCATATTATTAGTATTTAATCAAATCCTAAAAGCTACACCTGGAAGTATAAATATTAAAGATAGCTTCTGCTGAACGTTAATTAAACAGATAATTAAACAAACAAGTATAAATGTAGATAGAAAATTTATTATTTAATTCAATCAAGTACAACGTCAATTACGAGAAAGAGGAATCCGAAGCGCATTTATATATTTACAGCAAATATACAAGAGTTTTTTTTTTTGTAAAACACAAAAAAAACTAGAAAACCTATAGGGATCTCGGAAACTATAAGAGATAGAGAAACGATTAAATGGGCAAAGATGTAAAGATTTATGAGCTGAATAAAAAGCTACGTGTAAAAATTTCAAAAAGGTCAAGGGTAACAAGGTATTTTGAAAAATGACAAAAGTGCCGACTATTTCAAATCGATTTTTCTCGGTCATTACCAGCGATAGAAACAAAAATGCAAAGAAAAAAGTTTCAGATAATTTTACGCTAAATAATAAAATGTTATCAGATATTTTTTGCTGGCATTAGCTTTCAAATTATAACACAAACTTACATTTTTTTAAATAAAAACAACAGATGCTTTTGTCATCACAAGAAACATTTTTTTAATTCTTTTTAATCTAATATAACCTCATGACATACTTATTTATACAAAAAATACATTGTGCTTGTTTCTTATGTATACATTTGTATTATTTTCAATAAATAACCAAACAAGTCAAAAACGTACAACAATAAACCTAGCTGTACTTTTTTTAACTTTTTTAAGTACGTTATATTTTTTTTAAATAAGTGGCCATGGAAATAGTGCATTTCTTCTAACACATTAATACGAAATAAACATACTTAACAATTTCATACATTAGAAACAGTCGCAATTGTTTTATAGATGCCATTATTTCATGGCCTATTTTTTTATAATGTAAATAAAATAGAAAAATTTTGATCTTTTTTAATAAAAATAAATTATTAAAATATAGCAAAAAAAATTAATTGAACATAGAAAATCCGAATGTCTTAACTCTAATAGATTTTGAAAAAAAGTAAAGCTAACCTTTTCAGCTTTATTTGCAAAAAAAAATCTTTAATTATTCGTGCAAATTTACAGAATTAAATATTATGTACAATACATATATGTTACAATTTTACGTAATGGATATCATCTGTTTTTTAATAATCAAATTATTTTTGAATTTCTTTTTGTTTTTGATGATTGGTTTTGAGTTACGTGAAGAATATAATTAAAATAATTAACACTATTGTATCTTTTCTTCACACTTTATTTTCTAAATTATTATAATGAATATAATATTCTAATTCAAATTTTATTTATTTTACGGAAATCTCCTTCCTACAAAATGATAAGCATCTACATAAATCATCATAAATAATAAATAGACAAATAAGTCAACTTTATCCCAAGTGGTTCGACAGTTCAAGATTAAGAATGGTACTATAATAATAAAGACGTGCTAAATAAATATTGAATAAATAAATATAAAAAAATGAATAATAATATTTCGAGTGCTATTGTTGTTGTTATTGACAATGAGTGTATAGCACTCGAAATATATATCTAAGCATTAGAAAATAACTTCACACTTTATTTTCTAATGCTTAGATATATATTTCGAGTGCTATACACTCATTGTCAAATGATACAATAATGTTAGTTACTTTTCTTTTTGTTTGATTTATGTTTAAATGTGGAATGTGTCATTATACTTTCATAAAAGTATAAATGAATAAAGATTAATATATTTATGAAAGTATACACATTTCTTTGTTTTTATTTTGAATTAAAAATAATCAAATAATATTTTCAACCATTGCATTTCCATTTAAAATCTAATTTATTCCAAGCGAAACCTTTTCTGGATGTGAGTGCTCCAGGTCGCGCATAAAACTGTATTAATCTGTTGATCCCCATAAAAAAGGATGAGGAAATAAATGTGACAATTAAAGTACACAAAGATTATAATCCCCGTTTGCGAGACAAAGCGTATTAATCTGATGCAGGGTGTGAAAAATCGCAAGTCCGCTGAAAATATACATAAATGTAATATTTCAACGACAATAATCAACCCGAAATATTCCATCACACGTAGATGTTAATAAATATATAAAATTTTAATACACGGGAATAAAAGTTTGTTATTTTTATACTTGATAAGTTTTGTGAAGTTGTTGTGATGAATACAAAATTGAATATTAATAATAATTTATTAAACTTTAATGCTACCCAGTATTTGTAGTATTGCAGTTTCATAAAAAATGGAGTAAGTTTTACTTTCCTGTGTTTCAAATGATAGTGTTTTTAGTTTTTTTTTAGTTAACGACAATGCGAGGTTTACTATTAAATTCTTTCAGTTTTTCTCTAACATGAACTCTTTAATAAATGAACTGGGAAGCAGGAATAAAATTGTTTCTATATGTAAAAATTCTATGCCAATAGTGTTGACATAGAGATTACAGATTGGGGTTTGAATAATGGATATTTAGCAACAAATAAAAAAAAAATGGCGGAAAGACCATAGGTCGATAGCCTGTTCAAGCAAGCAAGAAAGAAACAAATATACCATAATATATTGTAAATATATGTAAAACAAATAACTTTGAATAAAGATATTGTAGTAGTAAAAAAATTGGAAAAAGGAAAAATAAAATGAAATTATTTCAATAATAATACAATATCAATGTGATCGTTATCTAAAAAGAACACTTAAAATTTAAGTGATTTACGATATTTTATTAAATAAATGGGTTGAAATAGTGTAGTTTTTTGATTTTTAATGTTTGACGTATAATTATAAAATAATTAGTATTATTTCCTAAACAATTGAAGTTATGTATAGGATATTACACAAAAAAATTGTCTAGAATTCTTTGAGGAAACGAAATATGTGATAATATATAGGGTATTTCATATAAAAAAGATAATTTTGTGTCTGATCGATGGCCAATTAAAAGATATAAATTATACATTTTAAATTGTAATTTTTATTATTCATTTTGTATATATCTGTTAATATTTGTATTTTCTGAATTTAATTCTTTGTATTTTTAAATAAACAAATTATGAATATAAAATTTAAACTACGTAAAGGTGTAACAGTGGAAAATATAAAATAATAATTTAAAATATATGACTCCGTGGCGCAACGGTAGCGCGTCTGACTCCAGATCAGAAGGTTGCGTGTTCAAATCACGTCGGGGTCAAATTGTTTTAATAAAATAAAGAAAATGTTTTCTAAACAGGAATGCTCCTAAATACAATGTTAATTTTTGTACAAGCAGTATTCATGTGTATATTTAATGAAATTAATAAAGCTAAGAAATTAATTTTGTTAATAATGAACGTACTGTATAGACTGGCAGTGAAACATAAAAACATAGTTTTTAAATTAGAAAACATTTAATTTTGTTTAAATAAATAGAAACTAACAAAACCAAAGCTTCAAGTAATAATAGAAATAAATAAATCATGAGAAATCTACCACAAAAGCATATAAAAACAAAATTTAAATTGAATAACTTTTTATTCTCGATTAGTCTCAAGTTATTAGCCCATTTTTTAAATTTTATTCATTTATTTATTTACCGACATCTTCTTTGTACAGTATGAAATATATGGATATTGTATGTACAGTTGCTAACATACATTATATCAAACAACAATATATAATTAAAAATAAAATAAGAGGATCTATTGTACGACTGGTATCAGGATTTAATAAGCCGGTTGCATTTTGTTTTCACAATGAACTGTTTGGGATTGATAAATAAATATTTTGATGCGTATTATTTTTATTTTGTATTTTGTCGTAATTTGTGATTGGTAATTTGCCTTTTTTTATAGATATGTTTTGTAATCTTTTTAGAGCGTCACACTGTTCTTATAAAATTTTTAATATGTAATTATAATTGTAATTTGGAAATGGAGATTCCGTTAATAAAGTAAATTGAAATTGAAAAATTGAAATTAATTAATAAAGCTTTATTATTTTTGAATTAATTACATTAAATGTAATTAAAGAATTATTAAATAATAAATGATTAAAATTACGCACAGATTGGCTTTCGAAACATAAAAATTAATTCAGAACATAAGTGAATTCAAAAAATAATGTGAATTTAAAAAAAATGAAATAAACTATATAAGTATAAATCTATTACAAGTTATTTATGAAATTATAGAAAAATCATATAAATTAATTTTACGTAATTGTCTATTAAATTGATAAAACATTGGTGTAAATAAACGTTAGATAATGTATTTGCATACCGCATAATGCGATGAATTGGATTATGCGTGCCATAATTAGCCTGATGAAAAGGAATTGTAGCTTCTGTCTTGTACCAACGACACCAGGAACGTTAAATGTTAATAGGCTAACCAATTCGCTGCAATCTATAAATCCATTTATTAATTTGCATGAAAACGATATAGCTAAGAACATTCTGCGTTTGCTCAGCGACCTAAGATCCAACTTCTTCAAGATTGAACTAAAATGTGACTAAAATGAAATCCAGGTCTAACAAGCTGATTGTGCAGCATTTTTAAGAAATTGCTTTAAACAATTTCTAAGCAATGTACTGCAGAAGATGTATACGGATCCTATATTATAGATCCATATTCAACGTGAGGATGGACGAGAGCTAGATAAAGTGTTTTAGTTGTACTTGGAGAAAAATCACAGGCTAATCTGCGAATAAAGCAGATAGGGTCTTATTACATTACAAATTAAAGTAATATGCTTCGAAAAATCAAGGTTATAAATACCGAGATCACTAACTTCAGTAATATGATCCAATTATAGCAATTATAGCCTATAAGGTAATTAAAAAAAAAAAATGTTAGTGAACGCTTTACTAAATGAAATGTAAATACATTTTTAAGTAAGATTAAGAGACAGTTGATTAAAATATTTTTAGATCGTTGGCATATGCTCGATTTAATAACTGAACCAATGTCATTAATAAAAAGCAGAAACACTCAATCGTTCGAATCGATTTAAATATTTTTAGGCCGTCGGCGTATAGCAGAAAATTTTTCGATCTAATAACTAACGTCATTAATAAAAAGCAGAAACAAAATAGGACCAAAGTGTGACCCCTGAGGTACAACTGAAAATACATTAATTAAATTGGAAACCTGTTTACCAATACGAACTCTCTGAGTTTTCTCTTTTTTTAAAGCCACTAATCCATAAAATTACATTTGGGCCAAAACCCATCGATGCCAATTTTCTCAACAAAACCTCATGCTGTACTCTATCAAAAGCCTTGAAAAAAAAAAAAAAATCGGTATATATGGAATCCACCTGTTGACACTTCTTCAAGGCAATAGGCAGAATGAGTGGTTCGCCAGCAAATTAAATACAAAACATTTTTTCACTTTGTTTGTATAACTTGTTATTTTATTTTAGTGACTATAGTTTCGAAGCATAGAGCATCATTATCAAACTCTTAGTTTGACTATAGTCACTAAAATAAAATAACAAGTTATACAAACAAAGTGAAAAAGTGTTTTATTTAATAAACTCAAAATGTATAACCAAGTGAAAGCCTTAACAATCAACAAATTAAATTAAATACAGTTGAACGACTCCTTAGGAAGCCATATTGTTGGGGTATGATGGTACCGATGGAAGATCATTTAATTTGTTGTTATTAGTTCATACATTAACTTAGGCAGAACCGATTGAATACTGATTTTTCCATAATTACTGATATCAGACCTACACCCGTTCATATAAATAGGAACTATAAAACTATTTTTCCAACAATGAGGAGAAATACCGTATATGAGTGATTGATCAAATATAATGTGAATCGATTTAACAAGATTATATACACATTGTTTAAAAAAATATTCAGCTATACAGTCTAGACTTGCTCTGCAAGAATCTAACAATGAGGATGAGTTGTTAAAGACATAAGACAAAGAAATACTTAAATTACACAAAGATAAATTTTCACTAACAGGATATGAAGGAATGGATTTATTGCAATTTACGTAAATACTGAAAAACATATTCCGCAAAAAGATTGACATGACCAACGATATAGTCAGAAAAAATGTCACCAAAAAACATTTGTCTTTTGAAAAGTTGTTTACTTATTTCCAAAATTTTTCTGGCTTATTATTATCTTATTAATATACTCACGGTATAATGTATCGTTTAACAATGTAGATTGTTTTCGTTTAGTTTTAAAGTTGATATAAACTGCGAGAGATCCACTCCTCTCTAATCTGAAATGGATTTATAACCAGAAACTATTCGAGAATGTAAAATTATTAAATTTAAACTGTGTTTATATTTGGTTTATTTGTGATTTTGAATAATTTCTGATTAAATTATGAATGACCAATTCATTGAATTAAATATTAAGGGGTGATGCCTACCTGCATATATATTAAAAATAAATGTATTTTATAGAAAAGAGTACTATAAAAGAGTATAAAGCAATTATGTAAGGTATTTAAATACCTGGATTTGTAATTTTTAAAATACTTTTGTTTTGATAATGACACGTTAAGGTTGTCGAAACTATAGTCATCAATAAAATCAATCCGAGTTATACAAACAAAGTAAAAAAGTGTTTCATTTATTGAAATTAAAAGAATACTCATTCATTTGGTCACAGTCATTTAAATAAATTAAATAAAAATGATTTGAAAATAATTAATGTTTTATAATTAAAAATAAAGAAACGAAGTGTAATATATCCTTGATTACTGAGGCATTTAATTTTTGAAAATCCATAACTACTTTTTATTAAATATAAATTTGTTTATGATTTTCAACTTTTTATTAATCTCACCACAATTGTTTCACTGTAGCTTCTTCAGGTGAAGAATTTAAATACAAATATTTTTACAAAAAAATCTACTTATATACACGATTTATTAAATTTTATGAGGGGGTAGCGCGACTATTGTTTTTTAGCTTTAGAAATGAGGAGTTCGAGAATTTGACCCGCTCGTTACGTAAATGGTCTGATGGGTGATTTTTTTAATTTATTTCTAGATTTTCCAAAACATTTACTTTTCTCCATTTCTTGGCAATTTTGAGCACTTTATATTGTTCGTTGAATTTGTGGTTTTCTTCGTACAGGTTCAGGCTGATGTATGATAAGGAATCCTTTTTCTTAACAAATGCCTTGTAATGTTTTTTGATTCTTTCGTTGAACGATCTACCGGTTTGCCCGACATATATTTTGAGGCAGTTATTACAACTTAACTGATTGGACCTGCTCTGCAAGAATCTAACAATGAGGATGAGTTGTTAAAGACATTATTATTATTTATCTTAATAATATACTTACCGTATATATACAGTTGACCTTTTTCGGTTTCGGCGTTATTATTTTTTATAATTTTAGAAAGAGAATTATTGGTTTTAAATGAAACTTCTATATATATTTTTTTTTAATATTTACATACTTTACCCAAACCTATATTCCCCAGTCTAACCTTTCATGAAATCATCACTTCATTTCGCAACATTCAAGACAGTTAAGTGATCTACAAACGTGAGAGGGACTTTTGACATGGACTATTAACGATCATCACTTATTATCCGTATATTTTGACAAAGACGAAAATACAAAATCCAGGCGGAAAGACCACTGGTCGATAGCCAATTTGCAGACTCTTGCAGCATGTATTGCAATATTTTATTTTAAATGGAGGTGTTGTAGTACGTTTGTCAATAAAGGTTTTGAATATATTACATACTTTTTGACTTAAGTTACCATTAAATGTAATTGATGCTTAATTTTGATTTTTATCTGGTTTTGTAGGAAATACTAAATTGTTAATTATTTGTTTTTCTTTGTTATACATTAATTTATTTATTATATTAATTGTAAAATTATAATTGATTGTCATTTGTTTAATAAAATTTATTTCTTTTTCCTTTTTTGACATTGGTGAACAATACGATGATAGCTGACAGTTTTTGTTGAGGTGGGTACAATGAATTAATTTTTATTGCTGTATCTGTGTGTGTTGGTTGGTTTGTGAAATATTGAAAATTCATGTCGATTATTGTTATTTTTTATGGGTAAATCTAAGAATTTTTTCGGCCTTGTATGTAGGCAATTTGATTATTTTTTTAATATTAAAACATTGGTTGTTCATATTGTAATAATAAATTTAAATAAATTATAAAAAATCTACCAATAACATAAATAAAAACAGAAATTAAAATGAACAAGTTTAAATTCTCGATTAGTTATACAAAATGTTGTTGATATGCAAAAGAGTCCATTATGTAATTCAATATCAGGCGGGGTATAAGCCCGAGTAGTAGTTGTTTTAATGTACATTTATTTTAAAACACTTACGTACCATGAGTCAATATGTCACAGTAGGTAAAGATGATATAATTTATTAATTAATTTCGTTTAATTTAGTTTCGAGTTATTACGGTTTTCACGACAAATTTAATTTCATTTTAATCATTTTGTCGCAAACACAAGCTATTAAAAGGGTGCAATTTGCATTATAAATAATGTTATTCTTGTATGGTGTTATTATATATTCTTATGAAAGTGTTAATTCGAAAGCAATTTTGTCTTCATTATTTATTTACTTAGTATGCAGTAAAAGGGATGCCAGGAAAATGTAATGTAATTGCATGAATAAAAGGCAGTAGTCATGGAATCAACTTTACATTCATTGCATACAAACTTCATTATATCCTCCATTTTTTACTTTCCCCGGACCCCTGTCCAAGGGAAAGTATTGTGATCGTGAAAATTTTCGAACCGCCAATTTCAACAAATATGCACGTTTTGAGGTCCCCTGAGTCCATTCCATCGAGTTTTGAAAAATGTCTGTGTGTGTGTCTGTGTGTCTGTGTGTTTCCGCGATAGCGCCTAAACGGCTAAATGGATTAAGACCAAACTTTATATCTAAGCTTTATATAACAGTGGAATGATCTGAAAAGCTTTTGGTTAGAATCAAAACTCATTAAGTGCAACTTTACTCTTAGCAATTTTTCATTTTTTAATTCGGATAGAAAAATGTTTCAAATAAAAGTTTTAGATCTTGAAAAATAAATAATTTCTGTTATAAAACTTTTATTGTAGGACCTCCTGTTTTCATTTTATAAGCATTTATCTGATAAATTCCCTTAGAGATTTTAATTATTGAAATAATTATTTTAATGACAAATAAAACGTCAAAGTGCCGTCAAATTCAACTTATCATTCGCAAACGCCTCCAGTTTGCAAAAATGAAGAAGAGTGTGGAGGAATTATTTTAACCTATTGTAAGGTAAGAAATAACACACTTAATTACAATATTCTTCTAAATACTCGGGTTTAACTTTAAAAGATAACAATCACTTTTTTCTATTAATCATTTTGTTTCCCTATTAAATTTTCTATCAGAAACTTATTTGACCGTATTCACCGGGGATAGTGCCATGATGGACACATCACCATTTTTTTTCTAACAAAAACTGGCAAATTGACGTAATATGCAATAATTAACAATTTTCTCCAATATCACTTCCAATAATGAAATTACATAAACATAAATAATAAACATAGAGAGTTTATTATTTCTATTTATGTGACAAAACTATAAGTCCGAAAAGTGAACTTCTCAGCGAGACGCGAATTTGCAAATTTGCAAATTTGCATGTTTGTACAATTTAAATGCTGAGATTTCTAATGGGTAAGTCTTCTCTCCAATATCACTTCCAATAAAGACATCCCATAAATAGAACTAATAAACTCCCTATGCATTCCTCGTAACAAAACTATAAGTCCCAAAAGTAAACTCCTCAGTAAAACCCTTCGTAAATTTGCAATTATGCAAAAGAACTTATTTTTGTACTATTTAAATGCTGAAATTTTTGATGGGGAAGTCCCCCGGACGTGGGACGGCAATTACAAAGAGGGAGATGGAGTATAAGCCAGAAAGTAATGAATTGGTTATTTATAAAGTTGAAGTGAAGTATGTGTTACAAGCATCTAAGTTCAGAACTTGAATATTTAAATTTTAATTTAAATATACAAGTTCTGAACTTCAAATTAATTAATGAATTAATTCAAATTTCAATTTATATTTGGAAGAGTGAAATAAATTTAATATAAAAAAACACAGATAATTACGACTCACAATCGTAATTAACGGTGCTACGAAACATGGTATTGACATGTTGGGATCGTGACAGGCAGCGGAATTTGGAAATTTGTGTGTGACAACTGTTGTTAGGGTCTTTTCGAAGTATACTGTAGGGTATCATTTCAACCAATTAATTCTATACACGATCTTAATGAGTTGAGATCATGCCAGGCAGAGAATTTGGAAATTCACGTCAGAAATAATAGTGTTAAGGTCTTTTCGAAGTATACTGTGGGGTATTATTCCAACAAATGAAAGTCACACTCAAAAATAATGTTAGTCCCGTTAATTAATTACGACTCACAACCGTAATTAACTATGCTTGGGCCGAACGATTATAAAATAATAATAATACAAAAAATGTTTGTCCTGTTAATTAATTACAATTCACAATAGTAATAAACCGTGTTTGGGCCGAACGATTAAAAATAAATAAAAAATCATGTTTCTCCCGTTTATTAATTACGATTTACAACAACGGTTAATTACGCGTGCTTAGGCTGAACGATTATTAACAATAATAATAATAAAAAAGTTTGTTCCGTTAATTAGTTACGATTCGCAACTGCAATTAATGATGCTTGGGCTGAACTCACACCAAACGTGGTAAATTTATTCCACTATAATATAATGTTATTTCATTTTCGATAAATTAATTCATTTGATAATATAAATTACATGCTCCGAGGTGGTTCTTTTAGTGTTTTTTCAACCTCTCGTAACGAATGCGGAGAACGCATAGTCCCACACATTTTTATGTTTAAATAAAGTGCGGGGGCCATTTAAATTAATTGCTAGCACAATAAGGCGTTTATTTTAAAATTATTAAGTTACCAAATTTTTGAGAGTATTTCATGCCTTAATTGAATAAAATTCGAGCTGCTTATTTTTAAACTCATTTCATGACTTTTATTTATTGTCTATTGATTATTTTTTTATTAACAAAATTGCAACATGGTAAGTACTGAAAGTCCATATTTACACAAGTAACGAAGGTGGGGTAGGAAAATTTCGAGTTACAATTAATCGTAATCGGGCTTGAAGCAAATCATAAATTTGCATAATACCGGGGGTCGAACTATTTCAAATTCATCACTTCATTTCACAACTTTTAAGACTATTAAGTGACGAACATGTTTGACTTTTGACATAACCTGTCAACGACCATTATATTTTATTTGAAAATGTTGACAAAGACGAGAATAAAAAAATCCAAGCGATAGGACTATAGATCGATAGTCAATTGGCAGATTTTTAAAATATAGATTGTAATATTTTATAGTTAATGGTTTTAATATTTAGACATTGGTAGTTCATATTGTATGAAATAAATATGAATAAATTATTATTATATAGTTATTCAATCTAATCTGTGTTTTATTGGTTGATTTTTAACAACTTATTCATATTTATGTCATGTGATATTCTATTTTATATCTGAATATTGTATTCATTTTCTTTAATTTAAATTGATATTTCCGTATAGAAATGTAAATAAATATTTATATTATTAAATCCTAAAGACTCAGTCATTTTTTATTTATTTTTATTTTATTAAATCACAATCTTAATTTTTAACGAGGCGAATAATATGTATTAATAATAATAAACTTTTTTATTTTATATGAATACAAGTAATTACATTAAACCAAGGTTGGACCACTTACAAGGTGAAATTAGTGCTGCTTCTTGTGGTGGTTTTTGCATCTATTGTGCTCGTTTACACTTCAGAAAAATAACCTCACGCATTAAACACATAATAATTTTGTAGTTTATAGAGTAATGAGTTGATAATGATGGTGTTAATACATAACATGTAATATTTATTACAGGTAAAGTAAATATTTTTAATCTACATAATGCACAAACCTATTTTTAAAACGGATCCATCTAAAAATAATATTTCTATTAATATACTATTAAATTCCGTTACTCACCGTATTTTTTTATAAATCTGTGGACTTTATAGTTTCATCGATTTTGTTTCATCCAATTTTTATTTGTTCTGCGAACCGTATAAATTACACTAATTTTTAATCCATTATTCATTGGTGTGGGATCTTTGCAATTTTATCGGATGTATTAGTAAATAATGCTCTGCGAACGTTTTACAGTAATTGAATTAATCTGTTAGTCGGTTATTCGATGCAGTCCGCGTTTTGTTAATGTTGTTTGCTCTGGTTCGCATTTTGCGTTAATTAAAAATGCTAATTTAATTTGTATTTGAATTTTGTCAATTTATTTTCCGTGTTCAAGTTTTTACAATTTTATTAATTTCCAATTAGTTCGGGATGAATTGATTTTGTGTAAAAATAATATGGAATATTGTATGGTTCGTCTACTATTTATCATAATTCTCGCTATTTAATAAAAATAATTTGCATGTGGGAGAATATTCATGACTTATATAAAGTAAAATTTAATGTTATAACGATAACATGACAAAACCAGATTAATATTAAAGTATTCATGATTTTCACAATAATAATGCTTAACATTAACTAAAATTAAACATTGTAATAATTTGATGAAAAATGTGGAGAATAAACATAACATGAACGAAAACAAACATTACTTCTAAATTCTCCCACCATTCATTAACTATTCATAAATTCATATCATTAAATTTGCAGACATAGACAAAGACGTTAACAATTATGACCGTCGATCTTTCTGCCTGTCCTTGTCCAGTTCTTATCTTGTTATCTACCAAGACAAGAACTGGACAAGGACAGGCAGAAAGACCGACGGTCGATAGCCATTTTCTAAGGACAACGTATAATATAGTATAAGAATTATATTGTTAATTTATTGCAAATAAAAATTGTCTGCAGAAATAAAGATGTTATATATATATAAAAAGTAATAATTATTAAATAAATTTAATAAAATGTCCAACCAAATTAAATTATAAAATTATAAAAATAAGTACACGCGAAACAAATTGATAAAATTCAAATACAAATTAAATTAGCATTTTTAATTAACGCAAAATGCAAACCAGAGCAAACAACATTAACAAAACGCGGACTGCATCGAATATCCAACTAACAGATTAATTCAATTACTGTAAAGCGTTCGCAGAGCATTATTTACTAATACGTCCGATAAAATTGCGAAGATCCTTTCAATGAATAATGGATTAAAAATTACTGTAATTTATACGGTTCGTAAAACAAATAAAAATGGGATGAAACAAAATCGATGCAACTATAAAGTCGGCAGATTTATAAAAAAATGCGGTGAGTAACAGATTTTAATAGTATATTAATAGAAATATTATTTTTAGAAGGATTACTGTTAAAATTTGGTTCGTGCATTATGGAAATTAAACAAATATTTACACTACCTGTAATAAATATTATTTGTTATATATATATAGCACATGGATAACCATTGATGGTGATGACTATTTCGGGTTTTTGAACCTTTTAGGCCAGTATGTTCCATGTGCTACACATTCCTTTTGATGAAGGCGGTTGAACCGATCCTAAGTTGTGATTAAGGGTCCTGTGAAGTAATGAATACGTTAAAACTACTCTATACCTATACATGAAATTTGGAATCTAAATGCGTAATGTATGCCTTTTTTGTTATAATTTATTCTTATAAACAACTTTATATGAACAAAACAGCGCATTTTAACGATATCTCAAAAACTATTCAACATTTTAACATGAAATTTTGTACACATCTCCAAATTTAGTTTCTTAATGCCTTTTTAACATAACAATTACAAATTTGAATAATTAATTCGAAAATATTAACAAAAAAAGATATCATCGACTTGTAGTAAATAATTTGTAAAGTAATTATAATTAATAAAATTTATATAATTATATTTATTTTAATTAACGGTACAGTGGCTCTATCTACAACCTGCTGCCGTGGGATGTATTACAAATGTATTTCCTTACATAGCAATTCACAGACTGCAGCGCGCATCAGAACCCGTGACGCTTTACTCTACCTTGCTGTTTTAAATTGCACGAAAGTCATGCATTCCGGAATTTCGACATAAACGTGTATTTTGAATATTCAGATTGATGAAATATCAATGAAATTCTAATTCTAAGTGTTCCAGTGTAAACAGAAATAAAATGATAACTTTCACTTTAAATAAACACAAATTCACAAAAATAAAAGTAATTAAGTATTGAATTAAAAATAAATGAATGCAAATGCAAATAGATAAAACATTTCCTATCAAACAGCATGCATGAAATCAATTAATACTACCACATCGAAACATTCTATATAAGTTTGTAAACAAACGTGTTATTGAACTGTTCTGAACTTCTTGAGAACCACCCACCGTGAGCCCACCACCATCAGCGTTCACAACAACACAACAAAGTTAAATATAAGTACAATATGCTTATATTTAACTTTGTGATAACATTCTACACTTAACTTAAAAAATGTGAAGTGTTTCAAATACCAAAAGTTAACTTGAGAATGCTTTCAATTAATTAATATTTTTTTCTAGCTACTAGTTAGCTAGATAATATTAATTGAAATATTTACTACATTAATTATTGATAAATCTCATTTCAGTTATGAATTAAATCAGTCAACTTGACATATTTTGATAATATGAACACATAATAATGTGTATCACAGATTATTATGCGTTCATATTGTTCGATAAACGTAATTTCCGCATTTAAATCGTTCGTTATTATTAATAAAGAGTAATCAATATTTTATTAACATAAATGTTACATAAATCTTGTATGGGCTGGGTGTGGAGAATGTTATTTATTTTAAAAAAATCATCTCTTCCTTTTATTTTTAATTTTTATTACCACTAGAATACTATCCTTATCTATGGGAAAGTATTCTGATCTTTAAAAAATCCATTTGCCAATTTCAACGAATATGCACGTTTTGAGGTTCTCCGAGTTCATTACATCGAGTTTTGAAAGGTAAAAACTAAATACATATTTACAATAAGCTATAACATCTCCCGCCCGGGTGGCGAAGGACGAATTTTATTGTTCATTCATAATATGTTTGTAATTTTGTGATTACTATCATAATAAATATTTAATGCTTAATAATTAATAAGAGCGCATCCTTTCAATGCTATGGAGGGTGCTCATAGTTTCTTGAAAAGTCGGTAAAAGCGGCCTTGCGAGGCTTAACAATAGTATTGAAGTTTCATTTAAATGTACTTCATTTCTGAAATTTATTTAGTTAGGAAAAAGGGAAGTATTTTTTATTAAAATTAAATAATTGTTAAACAACATAAATCTATTTTTGTTAGCTGGAGACTGAAAAATCGATAGTCATTAATTTTTTCTTATATTCTTGCACAACAACCGATAAATAATGGAATATAACGCAATAATGATATTTCTATATATTTAAGTGTTGGATTTTCTTTAAGAGATTTCTTAACAGTATTACCGATATTTTTTTCTCGGTTTCTAGCTCCCAGATTGCCACGACGCCCGGCGCCGCACCTCACTTACATTTTTATGTTTTCCTTCAAAACTAGACTCATTTATCTTACTTTAGAACGGCGCAGAATATTTTCACTTGATAAATAACCCTTTGCTCTCCAAGGTGGTGTACTCGAGTAGCAACAAATGCGAAACACGAAATTATTCTGTGAGAATATCGTAAATATTTCACGCGGTGGTGAGAAAAGTATTTGTTAACGATCTTTCTCATATTTTAAATAAATAACACACGTGATTTATTTTATTTAAAGGATTGTTTAAAATTCTTGAGTAAGAAATATTTCGTGAAGTAAAATATAGCTGATGTGTTGTGTTGTAATAAATCGTTTTTAAAAAAGCTTACACTATTCTCCAATAGTATATTAATAGTAAATGTTTAATTTGTAAAAGTTTTTAAAAATTGGTTAAAATGTTTCACCAAGTGATCAATAAGAACCAAATTGAAATTGGCTTATTGTGTTTCTTAGATCAACAAAATGATGCAAATCAAATAGATATCCTGAACTTGCGAAAAATTCGTTCCAGTATATGTATTAAACTGTACAATAAGAAGATGCAAATAATTGATTTTTTCAACAAATATATAAATTTACAACTAGTTTTTCAAATTATATAGTCTATTTTTTCTTCATAGCCTTTTAAAATAATCTTCATAGTAAACATTTGAAAATTAATGTATGTTTTTTTCAATTATCCGTGCATTTAAATTATCCAGCAACCCTCAGCCGGCCAATAAACCGGATAATCGAGGTTATCCTTACGGGGAGTTATGATGAATGCGCGGTTCACCAAAATCCATTACAGGAATCCGTGAGCAACTTCACACCGGTGGAAAATTTAACAGTTTTTTTTTCTACTCATATTGAATAATATTTACATTCCTAATATATTTTGAATGGAGAATATTGTTCATTATTCATGTGGTTTATTAATATTTCATTACTCAATACCTTTAACCAATCACATTCCGATTTTTTTTTCATTGCTACACATTAATAAAATATCAAATATTTTATTACATAACTTTAGTTTATTTCGATGTTATAAAATGATTTAATCCAGTAGCAATGTCTGCCAATAAATTTATTTCAAAAGTCAAATACCGACAAACCAATTACGTACCGTACATAATTTGTGAGAATGGACACTGAGACCTTTGATAATGAGACCATTGTGGTTGTTCAAAAAACTGCGTAAAAAATATCATTCTTAATTTACTGACACGAAATCGCGCAAAAAATATGGAACGGTTTGATTTAAATAAGAACAATCAATGAATATTTTCTCATAATTTTGTTAATACGTTTTGATAATATAATTTAATGCAATACAATAATGCGTAATATTAATTTAATACGAGTATAAAAAGTATTATATTCAACTCGCGAGAAAAGCATTATTCATTCAGATAAAATACACCACGAGTGGATAGACGAGTACTGTAATATTTATCTTCTTGAATAAAACCAAATTTCTCACTCGTAAAGCTATACTATAGTCCTGAATCAGTCATATAATTTCATTATTTAATAATGTTTTATCACTTCATCCCGATATTGACATATTTAATAGCATATCTTCAAAGGCGTTCTTCGACTCTGTTGTTGAGTATTTAGAATAATTTTCGCTCATATTGTTTGTATTTTTGCGTCTACTGTCTCTTTTATAATTGTTTAGTGTTAATTTTTATTTTGCAATGTTTCATATCTTGTAATCAATCTGTAACTGGACTCGTCCGTTGATTGAAATAAATAAATTAATAAATAAATTTGCATTATTACGTAAACCATTGTTGATATGATAAAAATGATAATTGCTATCTTAATTTAAATAAGGTTTTATAGGTTAATTTTGGGATTTTATTTAGGAATTATACTTATTAGTATAATTAGATTTTGGATATTATTTATTAGTTTTTTTGTAAATTGTAGATCGGAGATTCCGCAAAAATAAATAAAAATGAATATATGAATATTATAATTTAAAAAGAAAATATGAAAATATCGATTTTTTTTAAATTAGAATGAATATAAAGTTAATGAAAATTAATTATTCTCAAGGCGTGACCAATCAATCATTTACTTTAATAAACTGCTGAAAACTTAACAAGCTCATATATTCCACACGCATGTAAGGTCACCTTTTCAGGTGCAACTTTGTTGGCATGAGATATATTTTTCTTGTCCAAAAATATATATTTGAACACTTATCGAACACGCCGCGACAGCTGCAAACAGGACATCTTCATGAAATTATGTGAACGCACATAAAATGTACTATAAATCTTTTAATTATCGCTGTAAAAAAAGGTATAGAAAATATAAAAAATATATATCGCCTATAAACTTGTAATGAATCGAAATACATATAATAAATTATAGAATAAATTCTTTTCTACTGAATATATATATATACAAATATCTTTATTCAGATAATAACATCTGTCATGAGCTATCGACCGGAGGTCTTTCCGCCCTGTCTTGAATAGATTGTTATATGCAATAAAAATGTCTGTGCTACCTAGCTGAACCGTCTTGAAGCATATTTATGAATTAATTGGATTTCGGGATATTTGATATATATTTGATCATACGCAACTGTCAAATTCACATGTAAATATCTATCTAAATGACAGATTTCGTACGACCGAAACGGACGATAAAATTCAGGAATATGAGCGCTGAATACGTTGGTTTTTACAAATAATTTCTTTTATAAATTATTTAACCACCATTCATCTAGCGTAACTGTTGATGACCATTTCAATTGAACAATTTAATGAATTTATTAAAGTATCCAGCTTCGACATGTTTGTAGATTCTGTAAGTTCTTTGCGCCGTATACTTAGTGCTAAATAGTTCGTTTTTAAAAATGTGTTTTTTCTGTTAATTCTATTATTTTATTATTGTAACTATTCATTGTATCATGTATGTATGTTACTGTATTTAATGGCCTCCGTTAATTGAATAAATAAATAAATAAATATTAAATAATTAATAAATTATAGGGCAGAAAGACCCCAGGTCGATAGCCCGGACAGACTAATACAATATTTATTCTTGTTAAGTAAATATAAATGTATGTATAAGGTTATGCAATGTTGTTGTCTGAATAAAGATGTTTGTATATATATAATAGATAATAATTTTGTTTCCTTGCTTCATAAATAAGAGTTTGCCTTTTTTAGTAGACGAAACAACGATTCGACCGTCTACCATTGTAGACTGAAATTTCTGATAAATGAGTTTATTTTAACCGCAATAAAACAAAAATAATTGAATTTGTTTATAAAGGGAAATGAATAAAATTCTAACAACAAATAAGTATTTTTTTATAAAAAAATATATAACATTTATGGGAAGCGAGCACCACTGCACCCAAAGCAAGACGATTGGTAAACTGGGGAATGAATGCACTATATGGAAGAGGATTTAACATAAACGAGGCAGAAAAGTTGGCTAGGGATAGAAACAAATAAAAAATAATAATCAAGCCAGAATTAAGCTAAAATCACAATGACGTGGCTATCGACTAGATTATCCTTACTTTCTTGAATGGTTTTCTCACTTAGCACTCGGTGAAATATTTTGTTGAAGGTTTAAATTTATTTACACTTGGTTTGTTTCAAGAAATAAGAGATTTTAAGAGCTTAAAATCCCTCATTACTTGATTATATATAAACTTGTCAGTTATCATTTGTCAGTGTGTTTCGTAACTTACTCGTGATATAATGACTTAAAAACGAAACTAGTCGAGTAAGTAGACAACATTTGTGAAACAAACCAAGTGTAATTAAATTTAAAACATCAACAGTAATCCCTTACTATTAGTATTAACAAATTATTTTTTTTAGTATAATGTTATAAATTAATTATTTTTTAATACTGAAATGGTAGATTTATGAATTGATTTTTTGATTTTAATATATACAAACATCTTTATTCGGACAGCAGAATTACAATTCTTTACAAATATTTATACTTACAAAACATATCGATGGGTTAGTAGTCTGTCATGGGCTATCGACGATTTTAATATATTTTCGTAAAAAAATTATAATAAAAACTACATTACAGTCATAATTCATGAAATATATTAATGCATTGAACACTTAGCATTAATATATTTCATGAATTATAATTGTAATGTAGTTTTTATTGTTTTTTAATAAAATATATTAAAATAAAGAAAATAATTCATAAACCTACCATTTCAGTATTACAAAATTAGTGCAACAAATTTAAAAGCGGAATTAATTTATATTATAATGAATTGCAAATAGTCGTGTTAATTATTATGCATTCCATTTCATTTAGTTTCGTTTTATTTTATACGATACTCATCAAAATTAGTTGATTACATTTGGCCCGCAACGTTTTTACAATAAATAAATTATAGCAAAATACCAATTACAATTGAATAAATGAACGTTAATCTCTGTCCGTAATAAATATTACCGACTCTATAGCAGTGGAATATATTACTGTAAACATAATCTTGGCCGCATATCAAACATTTTAATCCTCTCGTGAAAAGTGGAGGTTTCACACGTTTTATTTTCAATGTCAATTTTAAATAGTAAATTAGTTTGTGAGTCATAATTTATTATAAAATATTGGATGTGGTCTAAAAGAGTTTTCAGACAAAACAAATAATGAATTTCAATGAAGCATTGATATGCTACTGACAGTAATTTCTTTTTACTAAACGTGTACGTAATTATTTTGCAAGATTTTATAAAAAATAATAATATTCAAGGAAGAAAAACCTCTGGTCGATAGCCCGGACAGACTAACACCTACATTAATTCTAATTATTTATGCTATATTGTTAAAAGTATCTGTATACTCTGAATAAAGATGTGTGTATATAATAATATTCTTTTACTTATAATATGAATTTATTGTACGGAACTATTACAAAATATACTTTCTTACATATATCGAGTGCTTCCCCATTAATAATTCATTTATTTATTTACGGTAAATCACCTTTATACAGAATAATAACAATATTCAAAATGTTTAGATAAATATGACTGTAAATCACATATAAATAGAATAATACAATTTTACATATATAACATATTTTAATATCAGTAGTGGAAATTGCAAAATAAAAATTAACACAAGTGGTCGACTCTAGCGATGAAAAAAATAATTGAAATATCAAAAACGGTAATCTCAGTGACATTAAACAAATAAATTATGCCATAAAAATTGAACTAAATAGATAAAGTAAGAGAAGAAGTCCACGAGAACTAAAATATGATCCGTGAGACATTTAAACCAAGTACAATAGTATAGATAGATATTACATTACCAACATATTGGTGCTTTCGTGACAAAATTCTATAAATAAATATTGGTAATTGGAGTTTTCTCATCCAGCGTCTCAGGTGCAATTGACTTATCCTGTGAATATTTTCATACATTTAAATAAGCGAAACTTGTAGTTTCAAGGTTCCGGAAATCGATATCTAGAAGGCGAACAAATTTATCTTTGAAGATAAATTTCACGACTTTATTTTTAAATTTCAATTAAGGCTGGGAAAAGTTTACGTTAACGACATTAAAAGCTTTCGTCGATGATATGTTCAGTGCGAATATGCAAGAGAACATCAAAAGTGAACACAAGTCAAGAAGGAATATCAAATGTGCATTTCTTTATAAATGATTAATTAATTTTATTAATTTAATAAAATTAAGCAAAAGATGTCGTTTTGTACTATCTTTCCAAATAATGTTAATGATTATTATGAATATAAAGCGTGGAGAAGGAAATGTTTCGTATATAGAATTAATAATTATATCTGTAATAATTTATTTACATATGTTAAAATGCATTTAACATAATATTAATAAATATATATAGCGTAGCGTTCCGTTCTCATATACGCCTACATTAATAAAAATTCGAATTTCATAAAGTAAAAAGGATATATTTACTAAACACGCTTATATTCCCTTTTCCAGTAACGGCAAAACATGTTTTCGCAAAGAGTTAGTATATATCGATGGAAATTTTAAACCGGAAAGCAAAACAAAAATCGCTTGCAAAACACATGATGAAATACTAATACCCAGCAGCGGATATTTAATATTTTAAAAGCAAAGTTATATTAATTTAAGGCATTCTCTTTTAAAACAATATTTATAATCAAAGAAATATTTTCATGTTTTTGTTTTTGTTTATATACTTTTTTTTAACTTTTTTCGTAATTTAATAGAATCATGAAAACCAGCTCGAAGAATTATTGTTATATAATGTATGATATCTATGGTAAATAAACAATTTGTTTATTTATCGAAAAAATATATTTAATATTTTTTTAGTTTTATACTTTTATTTTTAATTTAGTTACAACGAGTTTCTCAATAAATCAGTTGGGAAAAACAATTAATTTCACTTTTTTATTTGTTTTTATTAATAAATAAATGTATTTTATCAACTAGTTCATCACCAAAATGTTTTACGTAACGTAAATTCATTTTATTTAATTAATATATTTTTTATTACAGTCGTTTTATAGTTAATCCTTGAGCGATACTAGTATATACGTTTTTATTAAAATGTATATTGTATTGCTGATGTATGTCAGCATAAATCGATAATAATTTGAATTCTATTCAATATGCATAAAATTTAAAAATAATTAGAATGTAAGAATTAAAAAGAAATCTTCTGCATATTTCTATTTCTACCATTTATCCTTTCATTAGAAATATTGCTATTTGTTTAAAATGTTGAATATTTATTGTATTTCACCACAATAGTTTTTCTACGTTTTGGGTTCTTTAAGTGAGCCATTTATTTTGAAAATGTCCTAAGTCTATTTGTGTTAAAACTGAGATATTTAAAGGTTTGCATTTCATTGCGAATTAAAATATACACACAAGATACTAATAAGTCATAGTGCTTAATCTAAAGGTCTTAAATTTATAGTTCCTAATAAATTAATGGCAATTATTAAGTGAATAATATGCGTTTTCTTACCAAGAATGAAGTTAAGCCTCGTTCAAAATTAACAACCATATTCTTTTTAACATTCATGGGAGCCCAAGTCCATTCAATATAATTTAAGATACTTACAATTGAAAAAAAAAACACAATTTATTTTACATATCTTTACAACATTTCAAATCATAATTTATGCGATTATTTTTTTTTAATTTTTAATTAAAAAAAAGTGGATTAAAATTTGTTATACACTGTTTATAAATTAAATAAAAACATTACACTTTGTTTTTATAACACTAAAATTAATTTATTGTGACTATAGACAATTTACACTTGTCATCAAACCAAAAGTTTAGTTTGATAATGACAAGTGTAAATTGTTGAAACTATAGTCACAATAAATAAATTTTAGTCTTATACAAAGAAATTTTAAAGTGTTTTATTTAATTATTTTTTAACTACATAACGAACAAAATTACAAACATAAATTATAAAATAATTTACTTCTCATCTACATTTTGTGTGTGTGAAACGGATTTGAAAAAAAAAAATCATAATGTTGCAGTGAAATATATTGTAATAGCCTGGAATTTAGCTGTTGTATTTGTCTGATATTTTTCAACTTCATTTTTTTTAACTGTCTTGGTCTACCCCGACGTGGGCTACAAATTTTCAAGTCCTGAATTAATGCTCTTTAAAATTTGTATTCTCATTCTTTGAATTCTTATAGAAAATTTTATACTGTTTAATCACGCATCCAACATATTATTAACCAGTTAATAGATTCTCCGCTACTATTCTTTATCCCTTTAAAAATTGTGTTTTCTAATAATTTAATTCATACAAAATCTTCGTGTCTCATTTCGTTTACAATGAAGTTATTACCTTTCCTTTACTTTTTAATAATATTATAATCTTGAGAGACAAACAGTAAAATATTATTTAATGACATTTCCATCACGTCAAAATCTCTATCATTTGATAAAAACGAATGTCATGATATTAACAAATTGTAATCTATGATTTCTACATTGTTTTCAACAATTTAACGTTATTTTAGTATTTATATTTTACCCTGCACATGTGTCACTGTAAGCTACAATGTATATTTCGCTTATAAAATTTTTAATATGTTTTAGGATGCATGAAGTTATTTCTTAAGCACATTTTGATTGTTTCATCTCAAACGCATATATGAACATTATCATTTTAAAAATTCGGAATACAAAAATTTAGAACATACATATGTTACTAAACTAGATAAGAAAAGGTAATAATTTTTACAAGTCGAACGAAGAAGCAAAACAATAATCTGAATTGCAGATAAATATATAAATATATATATATATAAAAAATCTTTATTTCTGAGAAATACGTTAAATTACATTACAATATTTACATTACAGTCATAAACCTCTAGTTAAGCCTCAAGAAATGGCTATCGACCATTGGTCTTTCTGCCTTCAGATAAATATTTAATAAGAGATTTTGATTTACAATTCCACCAATCATACAAAGATCTTTCTCAAATAAATATGACTTAGTAAACATAGAAATTATAGCATCAAATGATGATCCAGATATGAATAAACTGTAAGTTTATTATTAGTTATTGTTAGTATGAAGAAGAACTTGTAAAACAATGTCCTGATCTTATTTTAGTGACCTCCTAGTTGACTATGCTTGTCTTAAATGTATATCGTATTTTTCTGTAAGTTTATTCTTTTCTTGGTCATCTTTTGACGCGTTAATGTCCATATTTAATAAGTCACATTTTTGACAATTTAATTTCCTACATTTGCCGAGTACGCTAATATACGCTTTTAGCGACCTACTTTGAAAATATCAAACATATTTTTTACAGACGGTAACTTCCATTACAAAGAATTACAGGTGTTGGTTGTGACCCCGCGTTATTTTCAAAGACTAAACGACTACTTGCGCGATTTAGTTGTGGGAACGAGGAAAGGGGAAGGGAATGGTGGATGGGTGAAGAATATATGAAGTGCGTGCTTTTGCGGAACTGAGAAGGATCATTGGGAATACTGGACGAGAGAATGTATGGGTTTACTAGTAACGAATGCATGTAGTCGATTTAAAAGTATGTGTGAGGGTGGACGGGGTGTGCGAGTGATAATGGAAGTAATAAAACAAAGGCTAGAGAGGAGCCTTATTATTGTTAATTTTAGTTAAATAATTATAATTCTGAATGGTAGGTGTTAATAGGTTATATATATATATATATATATATATATATATATATAAAAGTTACCGTCTATATATATATATATATATATATATATACGGTAACTTTTACTGTCGTTTTCTTTTCACACTTTTGCGCTCGACAGCTACGTAAAGCAATATATTTTGTTTACAAATACAAAATTTTCGCAAAAATAATAATGTTTCTTTATAAATAGAAAAGAGTATTCAGTCACTTGGTCACAGTTATTTAATTATATTAAATAAAAATGATTTGAAAATAATTAATAAATTATTTCCACATTTAGCTCTGTGACTTTTGACTTACGTTACGTAAGTACGTTAAACAAATGCACATTAAAACAACTACTTCCCGGGCAAATAGCCACGCCGGACACGTACGTACATACGTAACGTAAGTCAAAAGTCACAGAGCTAAATGTGGAAAATTTATTAATTATTTTCAAATCACTTTTATTTAATATATTATTTCTTTGTTCTTATTATTTTTTTATATAATGACAATATTTGTTTTGAAAAACTTTTGAAGGTACACTTTTTCCGTTTTAAGTATAAAACCTTTTTTCCTGAATTCCGTTTAATCTTTCTAACCTTTTGGATGAATGTTTCGTCAATATTTTATACATTGTTATTAGTATCTTCATCCCTGAAGAAGAAGAATATTCTATAATTCTCATTCTTTTTCGATTTTCTTTGAAACTATTAGTTACTAATTCTTTTTCATATATCGAAGCGCCCTATAATTCTCAACTAACTATTTCTTCTTCACACTAATTAATGGTTTTATCATTTTGTTCATCCTCATAGGAAATATATTTTCTAAAATTTATTATTTAAGCTTTATATATAATAATCAGTGTATATTGCTTATTTTTTTAAACTGCATTAAATAAACGTACTGATTCATCAACTAATGCAATTGTCCAAATTTGAATAGAAACACTTAGTTAATTTCTTACTAGTGTTGGGCAAAATCGAGTAAATTTAGTAATCGAGTATTTCTAGATAAGCATTTTTAAGGAGCTGAAGTTAATAAGTAATAATAAATTGGAGTTTATTAATAAATATGTGACAGTTGCCAATATTAATATTATAAATAACTTTAAAAAATTGTCATATACTTCATTTTGCAGTGACAAAAAAGATCGAAAAGATCGACTTTGCCCATCTCTATTCCTTACTTCATAATTTACAAGTTACATCACTTCACGTTATACTCAAACCAAATATACAATTGTCCAAAACTGGTGTTAAATACTTATTAATTAAAATTACCCACTGCACTTAGTCATTGTTAATAATAAATATCTTAACTTATAATATAAATGGACTTAGATAACTTTCAAAATAAACTCTCAATAATTGAACTAACTCCGAAAACGTATGTGTCCAGATTTATCGTATTTGCTATGAATATAAGAAACCACAAGTATTCTATTGATAAATAACTTAAACCACGGGCAACTAGAAATAATAGAAAAATGGACTTAGCCCACTTTCAAAATAAATGGCTCAAGTAAAGAATTGATTAGTTTTCTCTGAAATGTGTTGATTACTAATAATAATATGGGTTTCCAAAAAGTAAGCACTTGACTAATCCACTATTAAGTAATTTTTATTAATAAAATTTAAGCAAATTCAACTCCAAAGGATTTGAAAGAGTTGAATTAAAAAAAAGTATATTTATTTCTTTTTCGCGAGGAATAATTTCCAATTACAATTATACGTTCGACGGAGATAAAGTAATCCATTACTCATTCTTAAAGTATTTTGGTGTTTTATTTACAACCAAATTACATTCATTCCAACATATTTCTCAAATTACAAATAATGCTCTAAGGGTATTGGGATTTGTCAACACCCTTTATGTTTCTTTTTGGTCCATGGGTTGGGCACCAAATACCTTAAATCAACTCAACAATTAGAAAGAATACAAGAATATAAGTATTTATTTAAAATATATGCATTTTCGGATGGGTGGCGGTAGTTTTAATTTTATTCACAGGGAAAGTTTCTAGATATATAATGTTTATTTTATATGGTTAATATTTTAATAGATTCTATGTGTAGTAAAATGTACTAGGGTAACATTTTATAATAATAATTTAAATTATTATTATTACAAATATTTAATTTAAATATTATATACTATTATAGATTACCGTATTCTATTCGTGTAAATACCATTAGCTTTTGTAAATTAAGGAATTCATTATCTCGATCGCACAGATAACATACTGTTATAATCATTTTTTTGAGTATTGCTGATATAAAATTCCATTATATTGTCAATAACATTATTTAATAAATAATCATCGGCTTAATTATATTTAATATTCAATCAAACACTATTGATTTTCAACATTTTCTATAACAAGTTTGCAGAAGATAAGTAATGGAATTTTAAGCATCAGTGGAAAGTTATTTTCTCGTTATCAGCATTACTCAACGCCTAAGCAAATATGTTTGATTCCAAAAGGGCGCGTGACGCGCACTGTCTTTGGAAAATAGATAAACAAAAATTGCGCGCGTCTCCTCCCCACTTAAGAAAATCAATAATTTCATAGGATAATTTAAGTTTATAGTTGTAAAAAGAAAGACCAGATCTGATTCGGGATAGAGGCCGATCAGACACGCGAATTCCCATATTTTTAAATTACTGTAAACTGGGAAAAAAAATAATTAGAAGAAGACTGTTTTAATTTAAACTAAAGGTTTTTGTAATATACCTCAATTACCCGCAAGGTGCTAGAACTCTTGACACGCAAAGAGCGATAACAATACGAACCATAAATAAGTCATTCAGTTTAAATTCAAATATTGTTCATTTCTAAATCGTATCATAAATAAAAAATTTTCATTTTGTTATTTATATTTTGTTTTCGAATGTTGTTGGTGCTTAATTAGATTTTAATATATTATTATCACACAAGAAAGAGATGTTGTTTTTGTCTCGAGGAGACTAACTTTACTTTTTTGGAATCAGTCATTCTCGAGCTTTAAAAGAGAACACTTCTTATTAACAAGACATTTTTCAGCACTATAAAAGTATTCATTAATATCTTACGAATAAATAAGTATTCACATTCGTGCTATGTTGATTAAAAGACCCTCAGAATCTAGTCAGAGGAATTAAAAGAAATAAGTACGTTCTGTCGTTAAAGATAAATTGGTGAAACCAGAAATCTCGTTATATATGTAATTTTTTTTGTTATTTATACATACGATTCAATATTGTAATATTATTAAATATATACTTTTATGCCCGTACTAACAATCATGGATTGATCCAGAAATGATTATTAATTCTTGGATTACGTCAAAATATATAAAATAGTTGATATAATGCTGAAATAAATTTAAAATAATCGGTGGATCCACCAATAACATTCGCGAATATCCGCGATTCATGAATTCTATATTGATTCCAGGATTAAAATGCGATTATTGGTACGGCCATTAGTATAATATATTTTGTATATTATTTTGTTAAATCGTGAATTTCCGTTAATACACATTTTCCATATTATTATTATTATTGATACAAATTTCATAACATTCCGAATATTTTCGTTCGTTCGTTGTTTCTCTAAAAATATATATACATTTATAAACACAATTTCAATAAACAAACTTATGTTGCAATAAATTCGATTCATTGAAGCATTTCTTTAACTTAATGCACCTTTTATATATTTCCCAAGTAACCAACTAAATATACCGGCGGTGAATTATTTTAAACAAACCAATTGGGAAACCCAATTTATTTGCATCTTATTAATGATGCAACGACTTATTTTCACCACATATATCTTCAATCCAAATTGATCTGTCATTTAATTGGCCCGAGCACAAAAAGCGTTTATAATACAAGCTAACTGCAACTTTTAATGGGTTTTAAAACACGCGATTTAACGAATTAGTAACGTTTGTTGGTGACAACGATATTTATTAATTTTCGGAATGTTCAAATGCACCGACGGTGTCGTCAAGTGATTTATAATAGGGCGAGTATTTATTGCTCAATTCATGCATTGTTTCGTTGTAAATGTTGAGAATTTAATTTAAATAATTTATTATTAATTTAATGTAATTAAGGTATTTATCATGTTTCAATTTCAACTTATTAACGGAATCTCCATTTCCAAATTACATATTAAAAATTTTAATAATTTCTCATTTTTAATTACAAATTAGCATTTATTTGAGATGAAACCTGACAATTTTAATCTTAAAACGTCAAAAAAATCCAGTTAATCTAAGTAATTTAAAAGTAAAGAAATACAAACTGACGTATCCAATTTTAAAATATGAACATCAAAAAATCACCCTACTCGTTCACCGCTAGGAAAGTTCTTTTTTTAACAAACTCCTTGTCAGTGTAGATTGGCAGACCGATAGGCATTAATCCGCGCGCCAATGTTTCTATTTGAAAGTTTTGAACTTGAGGTTTTCCCTAAGACAAAAAGTTTATATCGAAGGAAGGAGAGGGATTTGGCTGAAGTGGGAGCTAAAGCGGTGGCGACCTTCCCTTCTATCCATTCAGCCGGTAATTAATTTAACGCCTAACCTATTCGCCTATACGCCATCCATTCAAATCGATACTACGGTGTAATTGTTTCTACGAAATTACACTGCTGAATTCCGCCCTTCCTGATAATTACGGAAATTATTGCCGATTGATTTTATCCAATCAACAGTTATTAATTATTGGGGGCGATAAATAATGTTCGTTGTTTAGATTAAGAATTGTTGTGTGTTTTTAATCTTGTGTCTATAAATATTTGCTTTGTGGAATAATAAATTAATAGTTTTAATATTTAAACATTTGTAGTTCATATTGTAATAATATATATGAATAATTTATTACAAATCTACAAATAAAAGTTATTAAATTAATTTTGTGTTTTATTTAATTAATTTGTAAATATTTAATGATATATTAATATTTATTTTTAGAATAATCAATAATAGTAATTAATGGTTTTAATATTTAGACATTGGTAGTTCATACTGTATGAAATAAATATGAATAAATTATTAAAAATAAACCAATAAAACACAGATTAGATTGAATAACATTAAATTCTCGACTAGTTTCGGGTTATTAGCCCAATCAATCTAATCTAATCTGTGTTTTATTGGTTGATTTTTAATAATTTATTCGTATTTATTTCATAAAATAATAGTAATTTTTGCGCTTACAATTTGAATTATTTTAAGTATTTTTTGTTCTCTATTAATTTTATTTATATTAAGTTTATTCTAAATTACTTTTGCATGTTACATATTTTGTATAAAGAAGATTTTCGTTGACAAATAAATAAATAATAGTCTTATTACCTGTTTTTTAACTAATATTAATGTTCAGGTAAATATTATGAAATCAGTTTTAAGATTTAAAGATAAAAAGAATTGTTAGCTATTCTTAAAAGTCTAAAAAAATAATTTTGTTATTAATTGTGTGTAGGGGCTTTTAAGAAGTAGAATAAAATTTAATTTAATAAAATGCAAAAAAATCCACGTGAAATGTGGCAATAGATAGACATTCTAATTGCAAAGCAATAATCAAAACAAATTCAAAACTTGCGTATATTAAGTTTTGAATTTGTTTTAATTATTAATAAATTACAAATAAAAATAAATTTTGTCCAATAACACATTTCGGCAATATTAGTAACCAAATTAAAAGAACCCTTAAAAAGTGTAACGTCAATGTAGTTTTTAAATCTTTCTCCAAAATTTAAAAAAAAATATTCATAATCCCAAAGCAATTATAAATAGAAATAAAAAAATCAAATATTTATAAATTAACGTGTGAAACATGTAAAGTAGCATACATTGGTCAGTCTGGTAGAAAATTTGAAATTAGAGTAACAGAACATTTAAATTCATTACGCTTAAAGAACAGTCCACTTTTGCAACCCACTAGAAAACAATCACACCTGCGCCGAAAACAGCATGCTTTGCGTAATCCACATTTCGGATAAAGGTTGAAAAATGGAAGCACTGGAAATTCACAAATTGAAAGCTAATCCGGAAATTCCCCTCATAAACGACCAAACCGACATAACGTAATATAATTTATTATATATTATAAACTGTCCTGCTGATTCACACAAATGAATCAATGATTATTGATGCTGGGAGGATGTTTGTATTTAGCAGGGGTATGAGGGTTATAGGGAATACAGAATTTTGTAATATTATTACAACCTAATAATTTAAATAAAACATTAATTGAATTGCTAGTATTATAATGTAATTTCAGTTAATTTAGTTACGATTGTAACTTATATTTTTTTGTATTGATTAATTAAATCACATGACTAATTTGTTGTTAGAATTTACCGAGTGAAATTAGTTATGTAAAAACTTTGATTTGTTTGTGCATAGCTTGAATTTGAGTTTAATTAACTAAACATTTTTTTGTTCAGTAAAGATTTTTACAAAGATTATTGTCAGGTTAAACTAAATCTCACATTATTTAATTTTTTTAAGTTCATTTATTTATTCCAAATTATTACAAACATAACATCGAAGTTTATTTCGAAAGTTTAATGTTAAATTTTATTTGCCTAATTTTATTTGAGAAATAGCTAATTTTTTAAGTGAATTTGTTTATTGGATTTAAATTTAATTTTTAAATTGATGTAGTCATATTTATAATCGTTTGATTCCCATTTATTAATATCTTCAAGTATTAATAACGATTTATATTAATGTTATTATTTTTTTTACTTTTAAATAAATTCAATTGTTTTGTTTACATTTATGTTTTAATTATCTTCTTTACCTTTTCTTGGTTAAGGCGGGAAGAAATATTTAATTACCTCTAAAATAATACCAAGTGGCACCCGTTATCATTTTTATTATATATTTTTTTTAATTTTTATTATTAACTTAGAAATACGACCTTTGCCTTTAGACAAAAGTGCTGCCATAAGCGGGTTATATTATATCATTATATATATATTATATATATAAGGATTAAATAATTGATTGATGAGGCTGATAATTGTTGAAAGTTCTTTATACGAAAGAAGCCACAGTGTGGTGAAACAATTGTAGCGATATTATAATAAACTTTGAAAGACTAAATAGTGTTATTGAATATAAGTAATATATATATATTATATTATTCTATATCAAAACAGTTAATATAATATTTCCTATGCCTCATTTAAAATGGACAAGCAAATATACTGCAATCTAAATTTATAGCTCACATTAGAAAATATTTGGTTCATCTATTATAAAAGTATGCGTAATTTATTGTATATTTGTGATAAATAGAAAAGAGTATTTATCCACTTGGTCACAGTTATTTAAACACGTGTCTGCAGATGGCCTGATATTAAGTAACGTTTCTTTTATTATTTTTACATTAAATTTTTTTCGGATCAAAATTTGTTGGATTATGCAACATTTTGTTGGGTATTTGTCCGGGAAATAGTTGTTTTAATGTACATTTGTTTAACGTTCTTACGTAACGTAAGTCAAAAGTTACAGAGCTAAATGTGAAAATAATTTATTAATTATTTTCAAATAATTATTATTTAGTATATTTGTGAGTTATTTGCAGTTAAAAAACGTAAGTGATTTCTCCAATTTTAAATTACCATTCAGTTATTTACGAAAAATGTATTGTTTCTTCGTAGTCTACGTTTAGTAAGCCTTTAAAAAAAATGCAAACAATTCTTACAATAAATCCCTCCTTAAACAATTCTGTACTCCTCGAAATCTAAACATTCTTCTCAAATATACACACCCTAGTCTCACCATTCATCAGTACGAATCAAGATTCAGCTTTCTTGACAGGGCACACACCTCAGGTCGATAGCCCATGACAGACTAACACCTTCATGCAGATTTGTAATTTCAATACATGGTTGTATATAAAATTCAATGTAATTGTCCGAATAAGGATGTTTGTATATATGTAATATAACCATCAAATATATTTTATAAATATTTATGAATAAATTTGAAATTGACAACTGTATATTTTTGAAACCATTTTTTACCATACACATATTATTACTGAATTAATTATAATAAACAAAATTTTAAATATTTTTATCTTTTATAATATATATTTTTTATATTTAATATAATAAAATTAATTATAAACTGAAAAGAATTAATTGTATTATCTGTGCAACCGCAACTGCTGGCACAAAATTTGTAACTACTAATCAAAAAACTACTGTTTATTTCAGATTATTTTTTTCAACTTCTATAAATTATACAATAAAGTTACCCAAAACCTAAAATAATTAAAATTTAACAGCTTCAGATATAACTTGCGTTCTCTGTTATTACGTGATGAGCTTAGTATTTACAAAATAAATTTGGGATTATTGACGTCGAAAATTGACTTTTTCTGACATGTTGTAATTATATTTGTTTCATTTTTCGTAGGTTAAGTGGAAGATAAGTAACAGGTTAAGCTGACTGAACTTTGCCTACACTCAGATTTTGAATTTTTTTGTGTGTGATAAATAAAGGAATTATTATTATTGTTAAAAATCAGACCTTATGGATTTTCTGCAAACGATCCATTCAGTTCCCGGGCTATTGTAAATCGACCCTTACGTACAATTTCAATTTCAATTACAATAATTTTCGATTTTTAAGAAGTGGATTACTCAACTATAAATATTTAACACGTGAAGTATTTTCTTTACATTAAAATTGAAAATGTACTACAAAGTGATCACCTTTAATATTCAAGAATTAATTTGTTTTTGAGTAAAAATCAAATTTTTAAATTAAAATATTTTAAAGTAAACGTTTTAAATTTTTATTCTGCATTCTTTTGATAAAATATATAGAGTTGTATATTATAAAATAAATTAATTGGAAGTTCGTATTAAAACTAGTGATTATATTATGATTGTAGATTTATAATAGCAAAAAATAATTTATTATCGATTGTTCAAATTAATTGGAATTCCTGCGGCATTAAAAATGCATACATAGAATAATGCGAAATACAAATGGCTACTTAATAAAATAACAGAGAAAATAATAGCAATTATTTCATTTTATACTGTTTGTCAATTTAATAAATGTATATTTTATTATTGATATTTTAAGACACTGCAATTTATTAGCACAACACCAGCAACTCTTCTTGAAATACACTTGCTGCATTTCGAAAATAGACGTTTTGGTCCGAGATTAAGCGCTGGCTAAATATAATCCCGAAAGATTGCGGTAATTATACAATTAGACGTGCAAGAAAAAAGAAACAAGTATCTGAATGGTTGAACTCACATGGAACGCAGGTAAATAAACGAGTCACTGAAAGGCGGAATGGTTGGTGGTGTTGGGGGACGTCGCGTTGGGCCTTCGCAGGGCCACTAGCCACTACCGCGTGTCGCGACTTAGCCGGCACTAGGTGTACTGTACTGCAGGTGTGATGTAAGACACTCAGATACTCTGGTGCCGAGGCTCCTTCTCCTCGGTGATGTTTGCCAGCTAACTTCTAAATAGAACCCGGGATGACAACTCTCACACTCACGCCTGTAATACTTATAACCGCGCACACACGTTTTCGATTTTTGACGACGACGCCAGGAATTCACTCGTTTCGTTTATATACAAAATTCTTCACATTTTATACAAGGATTTAAATCACAAATTGCACCATTTATACATACAATATATTAAACTTAATTGTAATTAATTGCGAATAATAATTAATACTATGGTAATTTTTTTTTAAGTTTTTACATTAATATCTACTCTTTAAATTGTTGGCACAACATAACTACTAATATTTATTTTTTCACGACATGTGTGTTAAGTGTCACACAAAGGAGATTAATTATTCGCCTTACTTAAAACAATTCCAGAAAACTGTCATCATGCTTTTATGAAAATATCACATTTTATACAAACAACAAATCTATCTAATGATAAGAATAATATTCAGTGCAAAATAAAATTTGGTTTTATTGATATAACGTCTATTTCAGTTTATTCTTACACTCAATATTTTTCAGTTGAGAGTTAATAGAAGGTTAGTATTATACAAAAAGTTAAATAATTTAAAAAAAATCGATAGTTGCGATTTGTACTTGACGAATCTTCATACATTATTTGTAAATAAAAAAAAAGTTGTTCAAGTTTGACAACAACTGTTACAAATCGCCAACACAGTGGCATCATCAATTAATCATCTCCCTGATGATGCCATTGTGTTGGTGAAACCATTGTAGGAGTGTCTCTACAATAAATTTTGAAAAATTTAAATAATTGTTGTTTTATTTATAAATAATTAATATTTTTTCATAAAATTAATTTATTCCAGTAAATTAAAATGTTTATTAGAGAATTACCAGTTATGCTATTATGATGTGGTGTTTTTCTATGAAGGAGGTATATCCTGCCGCGCAAGGGATTATTTATTTATTTATTTAATAACCCAAGAGCACTAAGGCCAGATTAAGGATTACATAAATTACAAAATTCATAATTACAAAATACAAAAACAATAATTCAAAATCATAAATATCCAAAATTTCAATACAAATCATACATGGCTTATAATTGTAAGTGTAAAACTAAAATTAATATACAAAGTGAACATTCAATACACACAATAAATCTAAGAACCGTGCAAGATGTTAAGAATATAAGTGGACATCTGTTTAGGTGTAGATATGTAAAATAAATCAAGGGTTGGATTGCGCAAAAGCAGATCATTATATAAAGAGCACATTGCAAATAAAGGCGATTTAAGCTGTAAATTAGATTTGGGAATGTCAAGTTGAAAAAATCGGGTTTGTTTTGAGACTTGGGCAAACACAAATATTTAATTAAGCGACTATATCACTACAGTCAATTAAATTGTTACAAATTTTAAATAATGTGGTAGTCAAATAAGCTTTACGGCGATTTTCCAGTGAATCTATCGAGAATATTATCGTATATTATGGAACAATCGGGGTATGAACCAGTCTCTTTAATATACAAGTATTTAAGCAGTTTCTTTTGTACGTTCGTTTTCAATTGGATTAGAATATGATGTGTAGTAAGGATTCCAAATACAGCAGCCATATTCCAAACGAGATCTTATAAAAGCAAAGTATAAAGAGAGAATTGATTCTGAGTGCTTAAATTGTTTTGTATTTCGGAAAATGAAACCTAGAAAACGGTAGGCAGAGAAGACAATATGATCTATATGTGCTTTAAAGGTCAAGTTGTTATCAAATAAAATACCTAGATCTTTAAATTGTAATACACTCTCAAGTCTCAAGTGAATAATCAAATATGACGCTAGATTTCTTTCTTGATAATGATATGATCTTACATTTATGAGTATTAAGAGGTAAATTATTTGAACAACACCACGCTTGTATTCCATTTAAGTCGTCTTGCATTGATCGACAATCATCGATTGTTTTAATTGGTTTTATAATTTTGAGGTCATCTGCAAACAAAAGACAATCAGTATCAATAAAGTTTACAAGATCATTGATAAATATATTAAAGAGAAAGAAGCCTAAAACTGAACCTCGAGGAACCCCAGACGTTACCTGAAACGTATCAAATCTGTATCCATCATACTCTACAAACAGGTGTCTTTGGGCCAAATAATGATGAATTAGCTTGCACAAAGATGTTGAAAAACTAAACTTAGATAGTTTGGAGAGGAGCAAGCTGTGATCCAACCTGTCAAAGGCCTTTGAGAAATCAGTATATACGACATCAACTTGCATCTGGCGATCGAAACAGTTCAATAACTGTTGTGTATATGATGTCAGATTAGTAAGAGTGGAGCGTTTAGGTCGAAATCCATGTTGGTTTTCTACCAATTTGCAATTGATGTAGCCACGAATACGATCACGAAAGATAAATTCGAAGCACTTTGACAGGTTGGAGAAAATGGCTATAGGTCGATAATTTGATATTGCATTCCTGTCGCCGGATTTCTAAATAGGTATTATACGCGCATTTTTTCAAATATCTGGGAAAGTATTATGCTTTAAACATAGGTTAAAAAGGTGTGTCAATGCTTCAGATAAGACGAAACGACAATACCGATTATTTTGATCATTCTGAACAGTAGGGAGGCATTTGTGGTCAGCCATTGCTGTGTGTTATTTAATTAACCAGTTCTTTAACACGGTTATATATGTGATCCAGAAGGTTTTATAATAAAAAATATAATATACATGTCATGCGCGACATCGATTGCATTATACAATTGTAATTATTTTCAAATTCTTTTATTTAATTTAAATATATTTTATCAAAATGCTGGAGATATTCTAACTTAAATTGAAGCCATAATGCTTAAAGTAAACGTTTGTTTGTATGACATTATTATTGTTAAGACTTAGCTGGATGATAATATAGATGTTAATGAACTAAGGTTTCATCATTAATGGACAGTCCTTTCAGAAACTCGATGAAATTAAAGATCTAGGTGTGCTGTTTGCTAGAGGACTTTTATTTAAGCAGCATATTCTTTCAATATGTACGACTGCTTTAAAAACTATGGGATTTATCATGCGTACTTGTAAATTCTTTAATAAATGTGACTTAATTAAGAACTTATACTATTCGTTTATACGTAGCCGTTTAAATTAATTTGCAACCCTCATTATATATATCTGTCATAATTAATAGAAAAGGTTCAAAGAAGATGCTTAAAATTTCTTACGTTCAAAGCGGAAGGTTTATATCCACAGAGAGGAGTGGATTATGAGTGGCTACTATCAAAACATGATTTTATCTCCTTATCAGCGTGTAGAGAGGATGGCAGCGCAGCATTTATGAATAAATTAATTCACAACAAAATAGATTGAAATGACCTTCTTGCTCATATTAACTTTTATACTCAGGATAGCGTCAAGGCATGTTAACACATTTTTTATTCCAACAGCTAGAACCATTGAATTGCAAAAATCTCCGATTTATATTATGAGTAGAAACGCAAATTTAATGTATTATTTATATTTTTTTGTAGCAAATAAAAATTTCGTCTTAACACAAGGAAAGGATTTGTTAAAAAAAATTATATGAACCTAAGCTTAAACTAAAGCAATTTTTTTTAAAGGAAGGATGATTGAAAGGATATTAAGGTTAAGGAATGATGAAATGAGGGACATTTTGGCATAGGTAAATTCCATTCAGCCACTAACGAAATAGTCTATGAATATATATTGTCATTATTCTAAGATGAGGACAAACACAACATCCATGGATCCGGGACAAGTATATTTCGAACTAAAGCGATTATTCACTCCACATGTCTTTTTTTTTTGTTCTGGTAAGATCACATGTTCTCTACAATTTTTGTGATAGCCTGCAACTCATTTTCCTCGCATTTCGTTCTTGCCTCCCTAGCCCACTATTCATCCTTCCTTACATTTCTCCGTTATTTTGCCACCCCTTTTATTTCTCCCTTTGATTCAATTGCGTTTTCTTATTTTCTCCATCTCTTTTAGAGTTTCCACCGCATTCCACATGATTTTTTTCAACCGTTGGTCCATCCTGTCCATTTACTTTCCTCTGTCTTTTGATAATATTATTTTTATTGGTACTGCTTTTGAGACCTGTAATATAAAAGAAAATATTGCATTCTCTCAATAATTTTATTTCATAAAAGTATTATTCTTATAAAAAGATTACAATTACACAATTGATCAATTAACTTTAGGTACTGTAACTTTTTGACTTACGTAACGCAGTTAATTTAAAAAGAACTGACATACTTTGAAGCAACCACATCTCGGGCAAATAAATTCCAATGCAAATTGCAAAATGTAAGAATTTTTGTATCATGTATGAATGTTACTGTATTTAATGGCCTCCGTTAATTGAATAAATAAATAAAATAAATATTCTTAATGCAAAAGAAAAACAAAAAACGCGAGATATATACAATTTTTTACAGTTATTTTTTTTTTAATTTCGGTAATAGCATAATAGATAGAAATATTAAATTTACTTTGACATTTTTCAAATTTTCGCCATGATCGACATTAAACATTTTTAAAAGATATGCATGTTCTGGATTATTAATTTCTCTCGATATTCGTCAAATTTTGAAAGTGTTTTTATTGGAATCTTCGCATTAAATAACATAAATCGTTTTTCCGCTTAAGTGTGAGTGGCAGCTCGGGATGAGTTTTTTAATTTTTTTTATCATCCCAATATGTTGAGTCGCGTTCTTTAAAAAATGTATTTTTATTAAATGTATCAAGTGTTTATTATGTAATAGAACAATAAATCACCACCTTGATGTTATATTTTGGCGTTTTAATGATATTTACTTTCTTTTTTAACCTGGTTTAGGAAAGTCGCAACATCAAAAAAAGACATTCGCGTAAGCAACGGATCTGTTTTTTTTTTCAGATGTTACACAACTCAACGTGAATTTATGTCATTCGTAAATTCAGAGATAGGTGGGGTCTTAACTATTACAGATATAATAATAACAGGTTAAATTGTTGCGTATGCCGGTAAAAATTGTTACTAATGTGGGTGAATTTATTTTGTTTCATTAAAATTTGTAAATAAATTAAAAAAAAAAACTATATGCGTTTTAAATGCTTCAAAATAATATCGAAATAGCAGATTTATGGAAACTACAGCTACATAAAAACAAATGCTATATAATAAAAACAACAGTACTTTGTTTTAAAGTAAATTATTTTTACTTTATTTTTTTGTTAATTTAATTTTGATTAATTTCATTCTTAATTACATCCTCTTATGCAGGAGGTAATTGCATTAGTACATGAGCATTTACCTTTTGTTTGAATAACCATTATTCACCTACCTGAAGAAAAGATACATTACTGAAATATGTTACAGTTTACAAGGATAATAATGAAAGCCTTGTAATGATTTTTTTTTTTTCATTTTACAGACATTGAATGAATGAAATGTTAAAAAATGATTTTATAATAAAGAATATAAAATAATTTATATAAATAATTATTTTATCCTTTGATAATTCACCTTTTTAACAATCAACATACCAAAATGATATTACTGTTTATAAAATTTGTTTATCAATTCATTAATGATAATTGAAATTAATAAAGATACAAAATATACTTGAAACGTGACATTTATTTATGTTTATTTTTATTTCTTGGTATGTGATAATTAATAAACTGTAAAACTAAGTTTATAACTTCTTATACATGTATATTGTTGTCTTATAAACATAAATGGAGTGATTAGTAAGAATGTAACGTACGATGATGTTGTTCGTCGTTACGGTTCATTTATTTTATTTGAATTTCCTGAGTTCGCTGTCGAAGACGCGATTTTGTCAACTTGGATTCAATCAATGATATGATATGAAATCTTACTTGATATTTAATTAATACTCAATAAACGAATTTACAATTTGAAATAAATAAGAATTGGAAATTAGAGATTCAGAGTTTTGATTTAGAAAACTGTCTTACTCAACTGTCGAAATAGAAGTGTCCTCCTCAACACCAGAACAACTTCATTTCTTTGATGATAAGATAATACACTAATTGTTTGTATGCATAACATGGAATAACAAAACGAGAATATAATTGATAATAATTGATTTGGAATGTGAAAACTATTTGATTTATGAATTATTTGCTTTTTCCAACGTTATATATACAAAGCGATTATTACATAATAATGACTATTATACACAGAGTGGTTCTTAAAAACATTAAATATAATCACAAGTGAGAGGTACATTACAAAAACAAAAATTATTTAAATGAACCATTTTTTATATATTAAAGAATCAAGGGATTACCACAGACTACTAGGAGTATATTCCCTATTATAACATTTTTACAACAGCAGAGATGGAGAAACTGCTAACGAACCACTCAATTGAATCCTGAACCGGTTCGCAAAAAAGCAATAGTTCTCGAGAGGGCAAGTGATCCGCTCCTGTACTAGTTCGCGTTAAGAACACTCACTAAACAGAAAAAGAGTGATTCACACATCGAACGGATTGTGAGTTTGAATCCACTCATAAATCAGAGATTGTTGTTTAACACAGAAATATAATTATATAATTGATTTTTTTGTTAAAGCAATAGTAATGCTTTATTTGTGTAATTATTTTAAAATAGTACAGAAATTTTAACATTTTGAAATCAAGACAATAGAATTAGAAGCTATCACATAATCAGATATATCCGCTATTTGTCTATAATTCTATTTATATCAGAGTGCATGTTTAATCATTTAATGGCTTTGATTTCTTAATTACATAATATTTTTATTATTTTTAAATAAACATAAATTAAAAATAAAACTATTTTCATTAGTTTTTATGTACCTTCTTTTTATTGTAAAATCAATAAAAATAAAAGAACCGGAGCGGAAAGACCAACAGTCGATAGCCAATTGGTAGAAGAATTTATTTTTATGTTAGTTATTTATTGTATTTATTTATTATTATTACTTTGTTAAAAATAATCTGCCAATAAGGATTTATATATATATATAAAAGAACCGGTCAACCACTCACTAAAGTGAATCATTTTTCCATCACTATACAACGGTTTTACTTTTCTTTGCTTTTATAGTTGAAAACCAGTAAAGCAATATAATACAAAAAAAAGACCTATTTTCGACAATCATAATATATTTTTATACATCCCTTGTGCAGAAATAAAGATTTTTCCTATGTATATTTTTTTATTACAGCCATTTTAATTATATAATAAACTTATTCGTTTATTAACGTTTTTTTCTTTGCGATATTTTCGTTTTACTTTACATATTATTAAAACATTTTACTACTGCGAAATAATTTCAGATAATACACTGCTTTATTATATGAAATCCAGAGTGGAGGTCATGTAATATTCAAATGTAATCGCCGCTGTAACAGCGCAATCTTCCTCCGTACTGTGCACCCCAATCGGACGTCATGCCCAAAGGTGAAAGGGCAGGGCAAACGTGAAAATTAATATAAAACAAAATAAATATCACCATTATTTAAAAAAAATGCTTGGACATTTAAATAACAAATGTCCAAGCATTTGTTTAACTTTTCGTGATATTTTTAGAATACTAAATCAATTAGGTAAAAAATTAAACACGTGGTTTGTTTCGTAATAAATGCGAATCACTCTTTTATTGTGAAACAAACCACGTGTTTAATTTTTTTAAGTAAGTATGGTTGTAAATAAAAATATCACAAACAGTTATACTGAAATAACAAATGTTCAGTATTTTTTAAACAATGGTGATATTAATTTTTTCTTACATATGATGATCTGTAAATGGCCAGTACGTAAATAAATAATATTAATAAATTTCATGTCTTCATGTTTTCCCTGCCCTTTCACCTCTAGGCATAACGTCCGATGTTTCTCCAAGTGTTAAGTGAGGAATTAATTCAAGAGACAATAAATCAAATTTGATGTTTACAAAATGTTTCATTAAATAAATTAACTACAAGAATTTGAAAATAATTAGTTAATAAATTATTTTCTCTTTAGCTACTGTGACATTATGACTTATGTTTCATAAGTAGTTTAACAAATGTATAATAATAGACATTTGCTCTTGTATAACAATAACAATTGTATAATGCAACAATTTTTGAATCGACAATATTTCATTAAACATTGTAATGTTGATATATATCATTTTCATATTCCGTGAGTGAAATGCCTTGTTTTTCAGACAGATTTTAATAAATATTCCACTTATATATTGATTTAAAAATACTGTACCTGAATTAATAAGCGTTAATTAATGTTTTTCAGTT